>OX578144.1:51062262-51757262 GCA_951213105.1 Amaurobius ferox
TAATTTTCCATTCATGTCATTCTTCACAATACTATAATAATTTATTTTATTTAAAAATTAAGACCATGGAGCTAGAAGTAATTAAACTCTATGCTGTTGTTGATGAAATCCAGACCGTCCGACCTACCAGAAAGGTGTAAGGTAACTGGTTGGACGGTCGGAAAGTGCCACCCAATTTAGACCTGAACCCAGTGGGGGAGGCATCCACAGGGACCGTACTCTCCTTCCCCTACCACCAACCACTCGGAAGGACTTTCGGACCCACATGTTTAACGTGATCGTACTCCGCATGAACACGGCGGCAGTTTTGGCAGTGGCTGGAATCGAACCCGGCCTACCGAGTGCAACTCCAGCGCGCTAACCAATGGGCTACCGCGCCCATTTTTAACTCTATGCGTAAAACTTCATCGAAAAAAATCGTCCTTCTCTTTGTAAAATCAGTGAATATTTTATTCATATTTATTCATATTTTATTCTATGCAGACTCCATGAACTAAATGATTTTGTGTTAAGGAAATACAGCAATTCTAATACAACTCATTCTACATATTTTGCTGTTTACATTTTACATAGGTGAAAAATAGGCTTCGTTGTAGAAATAATCAAATTTGGATGAGCATTTAAACTCAAATATATTGTAATTGCGTTGTTTCAGTATGTAGATGCACAGAATTTAAGCAAAAATAAAGTGGTTTTAGGACGGATACAACACTCAATATGAATTAAAAAGAACTTAAAAAAATCACGATTTTGAAACAAGATGGATGCCATATATCATTTTGAAGTGGGTCACGTGATCGTTTCATATCATGGTCACGTGATCGTTTCATATAAGCGGTGTAATTATTATTTTAATTTTTATTTAAAAAACTACTGAATATATTTCGCTGAATTCTTTTTTATATATTTTATGGAACAATTTGAATATTACCTAACATTTTCGAAGCAATTTGTGAATTTAAAATCCGCTTAAAAAATGTTTGAAAAATTAGGTCCCATAGGGCTCAATGTATTTCATTTTTTCGACCCGGGTTCAATCCAAAACTAATTGGGTGATATTATTCATTTATTTTCCCATAGGTCCTACAGACGGTCTGAACAACATACTAAAATTTCATTTTGATTAAGTCATTTTTACGGCAGTTATCGTGCTAACGGACAGACAGACAGACAGAATGAACAAAGTCATAAACACTTTTCAACTTTGTTGTAAAGTGTTAAACAAGAAAGATCAATCATGCATAAGCATTGATTATGAAACACTTTCCAACTGAAATGTAATTTCATTTAAAAATTTCTAAAATGTGATTCATTCAGTGGTAATATCTTTTACATTATCACAGTACTACAGTAATTTATTATACTTAAATATTTAAAACTGTATCGAAATATAAATCATCTGATTCTTTATGCAAAATCAATGAATATTTCATTCATATAACTTGTATTCCAGACTCCAGAGCTAAATAATTTTGTGTGAAAAAAATTCAGCAATTCTTATGTAATTCATCTTACAATCGCTTGAGATATTTGCATTCTGCATATGTTAAAATTAGGCTTCCTTGAAGAAATAATAAAAGTTTAGGGATCATTTAAAATCACAACTATTGTAATTGCATAGGCACGGAATTTAGATACACAGATAATACACAGATAATATATATGTGTATGTGTATGTACTCAAAGTATTGGAATCGTGCCGATGATCGGAACTCGAATTTTCAAAGTATCTACACGTTTTGGGACTTCTAGAACACGAAAAAACTTCTTTTAGGAAGACGTCTGTGTGTGTAAGGGTGTATCTGTGTATGTTTCTGTGTGTCTGTGTGGATATTACATCCACTCTAATTGAAAAACTAATGGACCGAATTTCATACAATTTGGTAGGTATGTTTTTTGTGGGAAATCCTGATGTTCATTAGATTATAGTACGATTCGTAATAAAAGAATCTGCCTTCTTTGCGAAATGGCCGCAGAAATTGCCTTTATCCACTCTAGCTAAAAACTAATGAACCAAATTTAACAAAATTTGGAGTATAATATTTCAATAACCTACAAGTGATTTATATACCAAATTTAACAAAATTTTGTATATAAATCATTTGTAGGTTATTCTACTACTATTCGGGAAAAAGGAACCTGCTATTTTTGCGAAATGGCCAGCAAAAATCGTTATATATAAAAATAAAAGACTACGTGTGCTCAATTATATCAATTAAATTCCTATTTTATATGTGATTTTTGACAACAAAAAGAATAAGACTAACCCCATTACTCTAGGACTAGCCGTTCTTGAGATATTCTAGTTTTTTCGCGTTTTCGCTACGCCACCTTTGACAATAAGTCCAGCTATCAAATGAGAACCAAATTTAAGTTTAACGTGTAAATTCAATGTCATTTAAAATACTTATGTTGTGCAGATAAACTCAAATTATCATTGAATAAAGAAAGAGAACGAATATGAGTCTGCAGAGAAAGACATGTGCTGTCCACATCAGAATTTTTAACAATATTACACCAATGATTTATAGAAGTGAAGGGGGATTATTTTCAGGCCATTTCGAAAAAAATGTATGATCTATATTTAAAGATCCATCAAATTTTTCTCGAATAAAATGTTCAACAAATTTAAGCTGTGTACCAAATTTTAACTCTCTAGGACGTAGGAAAGTGCATTTAAAATGCCATCAATTAAATTTATCATGAAGAGTTATATAAAATTTAAAAAAAAATGAAAAATTGTTATCTACCAAATTTATTTTAAAATATGAAGCCACTCCCATATGCAAAATGTTTAAACAAATGGAGAGATATTTATTATATAATATCTCTCTCTTTTCTTTCTGGAAGATATCCCAAAGTCAGAATTTAATTGAATTTGTTTTTTTCCCTATATTAAATAATTTTTTTAATTAAAAAACTACTTAACATATTTTACTGAATTTTTTTTTATATATTCTATGGGATAATGTGAATATTTCCTAAAAATTTCGAAGCAATTCGTGAATTTTAAACTTACTTAAAAAATGTTTGAAAAATTAGGTCCCATAGGGTTCAATGTATTTCATTTTTTCAACCCGGGTTCAATAAAAAACTAATTGGGTGATATTATTTATTTATATTCCCATAGGTCCTACAGACCGTCTGAACAACATACTAAAATTTCATTTTGATAAACTCATTTTTACGGCAGTTATCGTGCTAACGGACAGACAGACAGACAGACAGACAGACAGACAGACAGACAGACAGAATGAACAAAGTCATAAACACTTTTCAACTTTGTTGTAAAGTGTTAAAAAAAGGAAGGATTACTCTCTCATTGTAGATAACAGCAAGCGTGGACTGGTTTTGAGCTTATTATAAGCTCGACAGCACGGAAAAGCCGAAATCTGTAATGGCAGCAAGGAAACGTGCCATGTGCCATACTTTTAAGAACTTTCGCAATCCTAACTTTGGAAACGCCCCCCCCCCCCCTCCCCTACACGGCTTTTATGAATGAATTTAACCGTTGCAAATTTGAGTAGCCTCAATTCAATTTTGCAGAAATTTGAAGAGCCGGATACATAGTAGGATTGAATATGTCGTTCTTCATAGGGGTTCGCAAAACAATGGCACATGACAAGTTTCGTTCCGATATTGCAGATATCGGTTAGTCCATGCTGACGACTGCACAATGAACGCGAAACGATCCATGAATGCTACAATGGTAGCGGGATCATCGTTTGGAACATTGCATATATGTGGGTTTTTACATGAGTATTTACATGAATGTGTTCATTATGACCATCTGGATAGAATTTCGGCCTATGCGCATGACTTATCATTTTTATGCAAGTTGAATGATAAAATAAATAAATAAGTATAGAAAGCAGTTTTCTTGAACGCCTTTTTACTTTCCCTGCAATACATGGTAATGTATAGGGAAAGTATTGAAATTGTGTCAAAAATCGCAACTCGAATTTTCGTCGGATCTATATGTTTTGGGAATACGAAAGAACTATTTTTAACGTGACGTCTGTGTGTGCAATGTATGTATCCACTCTAATTCATAAACTAATTGACCAAATTTCATAATATTTTATAGTTAATATTTATATTTTATAGTTGTTCAAGTTACTTGTGGATTACCCTGGTTCTGATTCCGGATAAATGAACCTGCCCTTTTTTTTTTCTTTTTTTGCGAAATGGCCCTAAGAAATGTATCCACTCTAGTTCAAACACTAATTGACAAAATTTCATAAAATTTAGTAGATCACTAGTTGTTCCTGGTGCTGATCAGGATTTGGTGCGATTGGAGGAAACAGAACTTGCCTTTCTTATTTTCTTTTCTTTGCAAAATGACCCGTAAAAAAGCCCACATCAGATTTTATTTTTTAGATCAAAGCATCTATTTCTTCCAGTTACATTGAAATATGTGCTATTAATATTTATTACATTGTTTCATATTTTTTGACAACTATATCTATTATTTCTATATCTAATCTCCTTACTTTGCTTTTTTAACTAATCGCAATTGCGTTCAATGCTGTAATCGCACTCTCCTAGTGCAACTTCCAGCATTCTTGGACCGATTTCGCGCTTTTTAGGATTTTTCAGCACGGATTAACCTATAATGGCACTGACAACAACAAAACTTAGTATATATGCCTCAATCTGCAATATTAATTACTTAAGAACAGGTCCGTTTCTAAGGAAGTGCCTAGCGAGGGCCGGATTCTTCTTAAAATGTTTCAAAGTCAAAACTTTTTATATAAACTAGTAATTAAATTTATTTAAAAATAGTTTGAAATGAAAGACATTGTATAGTGTTCAAAGTATTCCTGAATGGAATTTACCCGTTTGCTGACATAAACAAATGACCTCAAATCTGCAAATGATTAAAAAAAAAAAATTATGCATCATTTAAATGTCACACACTGTCATTGAGTTTAAAGCGACAAATTCCACCAAAGCGTCAAATGATGAGAAAGGTCCTTTTGGGACAAAGAAATTTCAAAAACATTTTTCGATCTTATACTTTATTGTATAATTAGGATATTACGACAGCATCGTACTAGAAAAATTTCTCAGCATCAAAGCTAAGAAAAATTTTGTTATAAAATATAAATGTTCTTTTTGTAGCTTCTTTTTTGATTCAAACAGTGATTTTTCTGAGTGTTACGACGTAAAAACAACAGAAATAAAATTTTAAAAATAAGTTTGTTTTTTCTTCAATAGGTGTTTCAATAACTGGAATTTTTTTTTTCAAGTTATTTCATACTAGAATGTTAAAGTACTTTTAAATATTTTCTAAAACAATGGTTCGGCCTTCGGCCTACCCCATAGCCCCACCCCACCCCCTCTCCTACAGAAAAAACAGATTAGCTATGAACCTGCTCTGTAGTTACTCTTAAGTATACTTAACAAATTGACCCGATTTAAATTTATATTTAACTAACTAATATTCAATAGCCAAATAAAATATTGATGGCTAATACATTGATATACAAAATTTTCTCAATATTTATTAATGGATGAATAGAAAACAACAGCCCCTTCCACTGTTTTGAACCTCATCCCTCAACTATGACCCTCGTGAGTACATAACCTATGCATACCTTTTCTCCCCCCTCCAAACCACACCTGTGCAGCGGAATTTCTTTGGTCTTCCCCCAGACTTATATTATTTAGCCTCCCTCCCACTGTGGGAAAACGAAACGACAGTCTTGTGACGATTTTTCCAAGGACCCTCCCGCACCATATTTCACGAACAGACTCTTTTGTGACATGCCCTCAAAGTCTTTCAGTCCTGCCGATGAATAGTCTGTTTGGGGGCTCTTGCCTTTGTCCACGGCATTAGAAGGTGGGTCGCAGTACTTGGCGAAGGAGAGCTGAGGTGCTTTACCTGCACCAGCTCCTCCTTGTTATGGCGATTTTTTTTTTTTTCAGATTACCTCAGAACGTTCGCCTCATTTGCATGTACGTCATAAAGAACGAGCTGTGTTTTCGAATTTTGTTCTTGGCGAAACATTGTCTGCGCCAAGGACTGATTTAAAGATATGGGGGCTAAGCGTTTACCTATGGCTCTCACTTCAGAGAGACCCTCGGAATTCTTTTTACTTTTGTTCAACTTGGAATTATAAATTTTCCAAAATGATTACAAAATTTTCTCCGACTTCTTACTATGATTTATTCAGTCTGAAATTATTACAATTTTTTTTAACTCAATTATGTGAATTGAGTTAATAATATGCAATGGAATGCCCGCCCATTTGTATTGTATATATTTCTAAAAAAAATAAAATTCAAGATTGTAGAAACAGCTAAAATGCAATTTCTACTGAGGCGGGGAACGAATTAAATAGATCGGGGGCACAGAGGTAGAACTATCTGCAGAGAGGCTCATGAGACAGTTGTAGAATAAATATTTTGGAAGGTGGGGAAACCAGACAAGAATCTCGTGGCAAGATTTGAAGTTCCGCCGCTGCCTAGCTAAAGGCAAGATTGCTTAATGGAAGTACCCTTGCTCTTTAAATAGCTTTACAGGCTTCTTAGAGGCTCCTTATGCTCAATTTGGCATCAATATTTTCTTATACACTTGGTATAAGTGCAATCAATATTTCAATTTATTTTAACATTATTTACTAAAAGACGAATATTTTTATTACAAAAATAGTTATTTACTAAAAGACGAATATAGATCTAAAATCCTATAAAATGTAGTGGGATTTCTGACAAAAGAATGGGATGCCTATTTGCACAAAACATAAGTTGTACATAATGAGCACAGAAATAAGAACCCCATCCCCCCACTCCACCCCACCCCCAAGAAGAGTTCCAGTTACGACTTCCACTCATTTAATTCATCTCCTGTCCCTGGTTTCATCGACTTCTCTTCCACGGTGTTTACAAAATTTGGTAGATAAAAAATTTGTGGGTTACCCTGGTGCTGATTAGATTTTGATATGATTCATTAAATCAGAACTTGTCTTTCTTTGCGAAATGGCCCTCTAAAATCGTATGTATCCACATTAATTGAGAAACTAGTTGACCATATTTCATAAAATTTGATTGATACGTCGCTTGTGGGTTATCCTGGTGCTGTTAGATTTTGATATGATTCAGTAAATCAGAACTTGCCTTTTTTTGCGAAATGGCCCTTTAAAATTGTATGTATCCACTTTAGTTGAGAAAATAGTTGACCATATTTCAGGAAATTTGATTTATATGTCGATTGTGGGTTACCCTGTGCTGATTAGATTTTGATATGATTCAGTAAATCAGAACTTGCCTCTCTTTGCGAAATGGCCCTCTACAATTGTATGTATCCACTTTATTTGAGAAAATAGTTGACCATATTTCACAAAATTTAATTGATATGTCACTTGTGGGTTACGCTGCTGCTGAATAGATTTTGATATGATTCAGTAAATCAGAACTTGCCTTTCTTTGCGAAATGGTCCTTTAAAATTGTATGTATCCACTTTAGTTGAGAAACTAGTTGACCATATTTCACAATATTTGAACGACACGTCGCCTGGGGGTTACGCTGGTGCTGATTAGATTTTGATACCATTCAGTAAATCAGAACTTGCCTTTCTTTGCGAAATGGCCCTCTAAAATTGTATGTATCCACATTAGTTGAGAAAACAGTTGACCATATTTCACAAAATTTGATTGATATGTCGCTTGTGGGTTACGCTGGTGCTGATAAGATTTTGATATGATTAATTAAATCAGAACTTGCCTTTCTTTGCGGAATGGCACTCTAAAATTGCATGTATCCACTTTAGTTGAAAACTAGTTGACCATATTTCACAAAATTTGATCGATACGTCGCCTGGGGGTGACCCTGGTGCTGATTAGATTTTGATATGATTCATTAAATCAGAACCTGCCTTTCTTTGCGAAATGACCGTCTAAAATTGTATGTATCCACTTTAGTTGACAAACTAATTGATCATATTTCACAAAATTTGATTGATACTTCGCTTGTGGGTTACCCTGGTGCTGATTAGATTTTGATATGATTCATTAAATCAGAACTTGTCTTTCTTTGCGAAATGGCCCTCTAAAATCGTATGTATCCACATTAATTGAGAAACTTGTTGACTATATTTCATAAAATTTGATTGATACGTCGCTTGTGGGTTACCCTGGTGCTGATTAGATTTTGATATGATTCAGTAAATCAAAACTTGCCTTTTTTTGCGAAATGGCCCTTTAAAATTGTATGTATCCACTTTAGTTGAGAAAATAGTTGACCATATTTCAGGAAATTTGATTGATATGTCGATTGTGGGTTACCCTGTGCTGATTAGATTTTGATATGATTCAGTAAATCAGAACTTGCCTCTCTTTGCGAAATGGCCCTCTACAATTGTATGTATCCACTTTAGTTGAGAAACTAATTGACCATATTTCACAATATTTGAACGACACGTCGCCTGGAGGTTGCGCTGGTGCTGATTAGATTTTGATACCATTCAGTAAATCAGAACTTGCCTTTCTTTGCGAAATGGCCCTCTAAAATTGTATGTATCCACATTAGTTGAGAAAACAGTTGACCATATTTCACAAAATTTGATTGATATGTCGCTTGTGGGTTACGCTGGTGCTGATAAGATTTTGATATGATTAATTAAATCAGAACTTGCCTTTCTTTGCGGAATGGCACTCTAAAATTGCATGTATCCACTTTAGTTGAGAAACTAGTTGACCATATTTCACAAAATTTGATCGATACGTCGCCTGGGGGTGACCCTGCTGCTGATTAGATTTTGATATGATTCATTAAATCAGAACCTGCCTTTCTTTGCGAAATGACCGTTTAAAATTGTATGTATCCACTTTAGTTGACAAACTAATTGATCATCTATATAAATAAAAATGAAAATCTGTCTGTCTGTCTGTCTGTCTGTTTGTCACACCATCACGGGAGAACGGCTGAACCGAATTTGATGAAATTTTGTGGGTAGCCCAGAAATAGCCCCACTTAAAATTATATCTGTGTTTTGAGTTTCTACGACCAGTGGTTCTTGAGATATTAGTAAAAAACGAAATTTTCGTTTGTCTCATCATCACGGAAAAACGGCTGAACCGAATTTAATGAAATTTGGTGAATAGCCTTGAAATATCCCCCCATAAATTTTGTCCAAGTTTCGAGTTTCTAAGACCTGGGGTTGTCGAGATATTAATGAGAAACGGAACTTTTCCCTAGGAGTTCTACTCCCTAACTCCGTGGTTTATCCAAACGAAAAGCTTGAAAATCGTTTGAAAGTGAATTAAAATTTAATCTCTGAGTTTGATGGGAGATTTTTTGGGTTAATTAGTCACTTTCTGAAAACATGAATTGTTTGAAACATGATTTAAAGGGGAAATCTATCTCCATGGTTCATGGTTTATTTAAAACAAGCTTTTACGGAACAATGAGAAGTATAGAGAAATCAAAATCGTTATTTAATTTCGCAGTTTATGTTATAAGACATGACATATTTAACATGTTATAAGATTCTATCTTATATCATGTTACTCAGAAACGCAATTAAATTAAATCTGTCTGTTAATTTTAATAATTATTTTTTCGATTTGAATAATAAATAAATGGATATAAAAATATATTTTAGAAATGAACGATTTGATTTTTCTTATAGCATTTTTGACTGGATAATATCAATTACGGTCTTCAGGTTTAAAAATTATTATTATTTATATATTCGGGGATTATTGATTCAAGGATTATTGATATTTTCAAGTTATTATGCAATTATTTTATTATGACAAAAATTGTTTAAACTCATATATTGTATGTTGTACGAATCTTCTACAAATACACGTGTATATCTTTTAATCTACGAGAATATAAGTAGTACAGGTATATTGACATATGTTTTGATATATATTGGCATATATTGGAATCAATTACGACCTTCTGGTATGAAGAGTACGGATATTATTGATGTTTTCAATTTATTACGTCATCTCTTTTATTTTGGCAAATATTTTTGAGACGCATATTGTAATACGGGTAATCTTCTACTAACACATTGGCATATTTTCTGATCTGCGACAATATAATTAGTACGGGGTTGCATATATTCATTCAATTCCTATTTTTTCTTCTGTTAATTTGCTTACAAAAGGGGGCAGGATGTTTTATTCTTCAGATCTGATTGTGAAGATAATTTTGCATAGTGAGAACATATATTCTTAAACTTCTCTTTAGGAGCAATAAATTTAATATTTTAACAGAATTTGCACATGATTGCGAACTTTAAGTTTCTTTAAATTATACACTCCGTACGAATAACGGGTGTGCTGTTAGTGGTTAATAAATTTTAACATTTTAGGAGGATATATCATGTTGCTCGGCATCGCAATTAAATAAAATGTGTTTGTTAATGTTTTTATTATTTTTTTTCGATTTAAATAATAAATAAATGGATATAAAAGTATATCTTATGAATGGACGGTTTGATTTTTCTTTTAATTATATTAATTGCTGACTGCGTACATCAATTTCATTTATTTTGGCAAAGAGTTTTCAAGCTTATATCGCATTTAGCTAGTAAACTCATATATTGTGTTTAGCCAATAAATTCATATAGCCGATTGTTGAAACAGAAAAAGAATAGAGCGGGTATATCTTCTAATACAATTGTAAGGTTTTCATTTAGTATATTGAAACGGGATAAGAATGTTTCATTCAGATCTGCAAATTCAAAGCTACGAATTTGGAGGGATATCGCTAATTTGACAACTTTTCTTAAACTTTGCCAAATTGACGGAAATGTCGCCAAATTGATATAAACGACACACAAACAGCTACCATAAACCTTCGGGTTGGTCGTGTGGCTTGGGTCTTCTACATATCAATGAAATTTTTTTTTGTTTTGTTAGAAGAGAGTACTGAAATGATGTTTGGTTAGCATTTATCTGTCAGACCAACCATCCTACTTAGTAATACATTTAGCGAATTTTTAAAATGTCACCAAATTGATAAAAATGTTTTCAAATCTATAAAAATATCTTGAAATTGATAAAATTGCCCTACATAAATGATATTAATTGTTTTTTGTTAGGGGATAGTATTGTGATGATATTTCGTCAATTTGTCGCAAAGTGGAACTGTCAGTTCTACAGTCCCACTTGGCGATAAATTTGGCGATTTTTTAAAATGTCGCTAATTTGACGAAACTGTCGCCAAATGTTCCATAGAAATATAACTATTTAGACGATATTTTTTCTACCAATTTATTTGAAGCAAATGATATCATGATGCTTAACAACGGATTTAAATCCAATGTGTTTATGCGGCAGACGATTTTTATTAAATCCTTTCCAATTTGAATAATGAAGATATGTATATAAAATAAATTTCATTGCCATTTCATTTTGGACTGGATAATATCAATTATACTCTTCAGGTTTAAACATTATTATTATTGATATTTTCCGGAATTATTGATTCAGTGATTATTGATATTTTTAAGTTATTACGCCATTGTTTTATTGCGGCAAAAATTGCTGACACACGCATATTGTACGTTGTACGAGTAATCTTCTAGGAATGCACGGGTATATCTTCTAACCTACGAGAATATAAGTAGTACAGGTATATTGGCATATATTTTGACATATATTGGCATATATATTGGAATCAAGTACAGTCTTCTGGTATGAAGATTAAGGGGATTAATTATATATTCAATTTATTACGTCGTCTGTTGTATTTTACCAAAAAACATTTGTGACTCATATTGCAAAACGGGTAATCTTCTACTAATAATCGGACATTATAAGTAGTACGTGTATATCTTCCCATATAATTTTAGCACTTTAATTTTGACATATATTGGAATAAATGACTGTCTTCAGATTTAAAGATTACGGGTTTATTGGTATTTTCAATTTATACATGTAATCTACTAATACAGGTTATATTTTCTAATATTCGCGTATATAATTAGTACGGGTCCCATACAATTTTAACGCTTTTATTTTGCATATATTGATTCAATTCCATATTTTTTTTTTTATATTTGCTTGCATAAGGGGTCCAAGATGTTTTATTCTTCAGATATGTCCATGAAGATAATTTTATATAGCGAGAACAGAGATTCTTAAACTTCTTTTTAGGAGCATTATATTAAATATTTTAACAGAATATTTTGATTAAACATGTCATTTAGTATACTATAAGAATTTGCGCATGATTATGAATTTCAAGTTTCTTTATATTATATACTCCGTACGAAGAACGGGTATGCTGCTAGTATTCCATAAAATTTGATTGATACTTCGCTTGTGGGTTACCCTGGTGCTGATTAGATTTTGATATGATTCATTAAATCAGAACTTGTCTTTCTTTGCGAAATGGCCCTCTAAAATCGTATGTATCCACATTAATTGAGAAACTTGTTGACTATCTATATAAATAAAATTGAAAATCTGTCTGTCTGTCTGTCTGTCTGTTTGTCCCATCATCACGGGAGAACGGCTGAACCGAATTTGATGAAATTTTGTGGGTAGCCTAGAAATAGCCCCACTTAAAATTTAGTCCATGTTTGGAGTTTCCACAACCAGTGGTTCTCGAGATATTAGTAAAAAACGAATATTTCGTTTGTCTCATCATCACGAGAGAACGGCTGAATCGAATTTAATGAAATTTTGTGAGTAGCCTTAAAATAGCCCCCCATAAATTTTGCCCAAGTTTCGAGTTTCTAATACCAGGGGTTGTCGAGATATTAATGAAAAACCGAACTTTATCCTAGGAGATCTACTCTAACTCCGTGGTTTATCCAAAGGGAAAGGATGAAAATCGTTTGTTTAAAACGTCAACGTGAATTAAAACTTCATTTCTGAGCTTAGTGCAGGATTTTTGCATTAATTAGTCACTATCTGAAAGCATGAATTGTTTGAAACATGAATTTAAATGGAAAATCTAACTCCATGTTCAAGCATTTACTAAAAAATGGAAAGTATAAAGAAATCAAAATGGTTATTATTTTTGCATTTTATGGGGAAGAGATCAAAATGGTTATTTCATTTCGCAGTTTATGAGGAAGATTCTTTATTATATTATGTTGCTCAGCATCGCAATTAAATTAAATGTGTTTCTTAATATTTGTTATTATGTTTTCTATTTGAATAATAAATGAATAGATGTAAAAATATATTTTGTAAATGAACGGTTTAATTTTTCTTTTAATTATATTAATTACGGACTGCGTACATCACTTTCATTTGACAAAGAGTTTTTAAGCTTTTATATTGTCTTTAGCTAATAAACTCATATTGTGTTTACCAATAAATTCATTTATCCGATTGTTGAAACAGAAAAAGAGTAGAAAGGGTATATCTTCTAATAAAATTGTAGTGTTTGCATTTAGTATATACAAGCGGGATCAGGATGTTTTATTCTTCAGATCTGCAATTTCAGAGCTACGAATTTGGTGGAATATCGCTAACTTGGCAACTTTTCTTAAACTTTGCCAAATTAACGGAAATGTCGCCAAATTGCTAAAAACGACGCAAATCAATGAAATTAAATTCGTTTTTTTAGCAGACAGTACTGAAATGATGTTTCGGTAGCATTTGTGGGTCAGTCTATCCATCCTACTTAGTAACACATTTATCGAATTTTTAAAATATCACCAAATTGATAAAAATGTTTGTAAATCTATAAAAATGTAATGAAATTGGTACAATTGCGCTTAATAAATGAAATTAATTGTGTTTTGTTAGGGGATAATATTATGATGATGTTTCGTCAATTTGTCGCAAAATGGGACTATCAGTTTTATAGTCCCACTTGGCGATAAATTTGGCGATTTTTTAAGTTATCGCTAAATTGAAGAAAATATCGCCAAACCTTTCATGGAGATAGCATTATTCAGACGATAGGATTTCCTTCAATTTATTTGAAGCAACTGATATCATGTCGTTTAGCAATAGATGTAAATCCAATGTGTTATGTGGCATACGATTTTAATTAAATCTTTTCCGATTTGAATAATAAAGATATGTATATAAAATAAATTTCATTGGCATTGCATTTTTGACTGGATAATATCGATTACGGTCTTCAGGTTACACATTATTATTATTGATATTTTCGGGGATTATTGATTCAGGGATTATTGATATTTTCAAATTATTATACCATTGTTTTATTATGACAAAAATTGTTGAAACTCACATATTGTACGTTGTGCGAGTAATCTTCTATAAATGCACGTGTTATCTTCTAATCTACGAGAATATAAGTAGTACAGGTATATAGGCATATATTTAGATATATATTGGCATATATAGGAATCAATTACGACCTTCTGGTATAAAGATTACGGGGATAATTGAAATTTTCAATTTATAATGTCATTTGTTTTATTTCGGCTAATATTCGAGTATATAAATACTACGGGTCCCATACAATTTAACACTGTTATTTTGAATACATTGATTCAATTTCATAGTATATTTGCTTTCGAAAGGGGCCAGAATGTTTTATTCTTCAGATCTGCCCATGACGATAATTTTGCATGATGAGAACAGATTTTATAAACTTCTCTTTAGGAGCAATAAATTTAATATTTTAACATAATTTGCATATGATTCTGAATTATAAGTTTCTTTATATTTTATACTCAGTACGAAGAACGGGTATGCTGCTAGTATTTCATAAAATTTGATTGATACGTCGCTTGTGGGTTACCCTGGTGCTGATTAGATTTCGATATGATTCAGTAATCAGAACTTGCCTTTTTTTGCGAAATGACCCTTTAAAATTGTATGTATCCACTTTAGTTGAGAAAATAGTTGACCATATTTCAGGAAATTTGATTGATATGTCTATTGTGGGTTACCCTGTGCTGATTAGATTTTGATATGATTCAGTAAATCAGAACTTGCCTCTCTTTGCGAAACGGCCCTCTAAAATTGTATGTATCCCTTTATTTGAGAAAATAGTTGACCATATTTCACAAAATTTAATTGATATGTCACTTGTGGGTTACGCTGCTGCTGAATAGATTTTGATATGATTCAGTAAATCAGAACTTGCCTTTCTTTGCGAAATGGTCCTTTAAAATTGTATGTATCCACTTTAGTTGAGAAACTAGTTGACCATATTTCACAAAATTTGAACGACACGTCGCCTGGGGCTTACGCTGGTGCTGATTAGATTTTGATATGATTCAGTAAATCAGAACTTGTCTTTCTTTGCGAAATGGTCCTTTAAAATTGTATGTATCCACTTTAGTTGAGAAAATAGCTGACCATATTTCACAAAATTTGATTGATATGTCGCTTGTAGGTTACGCTGGTGCTGATTAGATTTTGATACCATTCAGTAAATCAGAACTTGCCTTTCCTTACGAAATGGCCCTCTAAAATTGCATGTATCCACATTAGTTGAGAAAACAGTTGACCATATTTCACAAAATTTGATTGATATGTCGCTTGTGGGTTACGCTGGTGCTGATTAGATTTTGATATGATTCAGTAAATCAGAACTTGTCTTTCTTTGCGAAATGGCCCTCTAAAATTGTATGTATCCACATTAGTTGAGAAAACAGTTGACCATATTTCACAAAATTTGATTGATATGTCGCTTGTGGGTTACGCTGGTGCTGATTAGATTTTGATATGATTCAGTAAATCAGAACTTGTCTTTCTTTGCGAAATGGCCCTCTAAAATTGTATGTATCCACTTTAGTTGAGAAAATAGTTGACCATATTTCACAAAATTTGATTGATATGTCGCCTGAGGTTACGCTGATGCTGATTAGATTTTGATATGTTGGTAGTGAAGAAAGGAGAGTTCTGCGGCAGTTGCGGTATATTGCGGTATGCGGTATGACCGCCATCTTGGATTCCGTAATCCTGAACGAGGGGGTAAAAGTGGGAAATGGAAAAATTTGAGGGGTTTTAATTTTTTAGAAATTTTTTTTCGGGTGGCAACGATTTTGTAGTTTTGTACGTGGGTGAAGGGGGAATGAATTGAGTGTGTATAGAAACTTTTTCGAGATGGCAACGGCTGAGGTTCTGCGACAGTTGCGGTATGGAACCATCATCACCCCTAGCGTGGAAAAGGGGTACTACCCTAGCTTATAATATTCAATACGATATTTGGGATTTTTTCTAAGATTCGAAGAAACTTTTTTAGGGGTGGCAACACCTGGGATTCTGTGACAGTTGCGGTATGGAACGATCAGCGCCTCCTAGCGGTTTAAATATTGTAGTTGGAACTTAGAAAGGAAGCATTTATAAGTTAATTAAATTTCTAATTGTAGAGGGAACTTAGAAATGAAATATTTATAAATTAATTAAATTTGTAATATTAAATATTGAAAGGTGATACTGACCCAACTAGCACACTTCCGTTTTTAATTCGTTGAAAAATCGGAACCCAGTTTCGTTTTTATTTCGTTGAATATGTAACGAAATAAAAACGAAAAGATGTCTCGGCGCTTCCCACTATTTTGCAACCAATTTTTAAAACGTTACTTTTTCGTTTTTCACACATTACTTTTGCATGGAGATTTATAAGATAACGATATGTATCGCAAAAGAAACGAAAATGTAACAGAGCGGACGGAAAAAAAAACGAAAATATAACGAAAGTTAACACAAATAGAGCGAATATGTAACGAAATATAGAAACGGAAATGTAACGAAACGGACGCAAAACAACGAAAATATAACGAAATGGACGCAAACAAACGAAAATATAACGAAATGGACGCAAAGCAAACGAAAATGTATCGAAAGTTTACGCAAAAAAAACGAGTATGTAACGAATGCTAACGAAAATAAAGCGAATATGTAACGAAATATAACTAAAAAAAAAACGATTATGAATCGTAACATAAAGAATGCATTAAAAAGATATATTTCCTTCAATCTTTTGTTTCAGTTTTTCCATGCTAGAATATGGGGGGGGGGGGGGGGATTAAACCTCGGGCTATGTCAGTTTTGGGGATTTTTTGCTGCTATTATTTGCAAGGACAGATGTTGAGAAATTCGATAGAGTAACTAGATGTATTCTAATATTTCTGAGCAGCATTAATTTTACAAAAATTTTAGAAACACTTCTCTAATTATTTTATCAATGTTTTAATAAAGCACAAATTTCCTCTTTTTAGAATTTATGCCTTGCAAAAACAACAGGACATATCCTAAAAACTAAATGATATTTAGTACTATATTCCATATGTTACCATGGAAAAACTGAAACCAACAGTTGAAAGGAAACTATCCTCTTAATGTACGAGTAGCATGCTAAACTGAGTAACGTAACGAATAAGCAAATATTTTTATGCAAAACAAACCATTTTAAATAACTTTTATGCTCTGTTAAATAGCATTTCAAATTCTAGAAGAAAAATCCACTAAAAATTACATTTTAAATGTTATTTACGAAACACATCTTGTGTTTTTTCGTTGGAAAATATTTACATATTCTATTACGTTTGTTACTGAATTCTGCACATTATTTTTCAGTTTCGTTGATTTGCTTCCTGGTGATTTCAAGCTTTACCTTGTAGGAGCATATGTTCCAAGTTTCAAATTAAAACATTATTCACATGCAATTTAATTAATATACTAGTGTTAACACTGTTGACTTTTTCATATAAAGAAAAATTAACATATCTTTTTTTTCCAAATTTAAGATTTTAAAAGTGTATACCTTTAGGAGTGTGGACCTTCCAATCTTATTAGATTGCATTTACCTAAATAAAATCACTTCAGGTAAAATGGAAAACTTTAAAAGTTAAATAATCATTCCTCTTTGTTGTCTACATTTTTCTTAAGCACAGGTGTAAAGACTTGACCCCCCCCCCCCCCTCCACAAAAAAAAAAAACAAACTGCAACAGTATATAAATGTTTTTTTCTTTCTCTAGTTCCATTTTAAAATCTACTTCTGAACTAGATAGATTGAGACGAGATGTTTTAGCTATCGATGCTATTGAAAATTTATTTCAATGTTTGATCTGTATTTAGCCATGTGATCAGACATAGATTTTATAATCCTGACAGCAGAAGGCTAAATAAAAAAAATATCAGTTTCATTTTAACTTTGTAAATAAGATAATTTTAAGTTGTATTTCATAAAATTTTGAGCAATTAACAAATAAAGACATAACAGCTTTTTAAAAAGAAATGAGAGTAGTAGTTTTAAAAATATTTTACAAATTATATATATATATTCTTTATTTACATGTAACTGAAATTTTTGATATCTGTTAATTGTCTATTTTAAACAATACAGTATATTTAGATTTGTCCACTAACAAGACTCAACTAAGAATCCTGTTATCGCACATACACTTTATACACCATTTAAATGGCCCGAACTACCATTCTGCTGCTCATGACTTCGGACGAGTCGGTAGTTCTGGGCTTTCGACACCATTTAAATGGAACAAGTTTTATCAGAAATTAATTTACTTTAATTTTTCAGTTTATAATAGAGTAACATAAAATCAAATCTCTTGTTATATTTACTTTGAATATAAAATGAGAAAAAACAATATACTCTGAAATAAAATTAAACATTCATTCTCTGCTTAAAGTGCGTACTTGTGGAAAGTTTATTCAAAATGACATAAGGTGATAATTGCATAAAACCAATTTTGGATTTGGGGATTTATTTTCCATATATAAATTGTATTTTGGAATGATGCCATTTTTGTTGAGCGTGTTAGCTCAATGGAGCTTTTGGAGAAGTCAACATCATAAGATATTCCCAACTTTTTTTTATTCAAACACCTTAACTGTATTGCTACCATTTTGGGAACCATAAATTGTTAGGCTCATATTTTTGTAAGAACATATTATTCTCAATAATTAAAGAACAATGTTTGTATATGAGACATAGATATATTAAAAGACTACCCTAATTTAAGAAGCAATTTATGTATTCTATTTCCATCACGAAACAGCTTCAACAAAAACAAATAATGTTTCTTGGAATAAACAAAATTAAAATTTTTATTAAAGTAATTCTTCAGACATTAATGACCGTAATTTTTCACTCTTGTATACATGCAGTGTACATGAAAATTATAGCAGTGTACATGAAAATTATAGCAAGATTTAAGGTTTAAGTTAAAAATAATAATAAGGTTTCGAACTCCACGCAAGACTCTGAAACAGATATTTTATTTAAAAATATCACAAAACTTTATACTAAAATTGAAAAACATCTAAAACATGCTTAAAAAAGAGAAATAACTTTTATTCAAAAATATACTTCAAGATGAATAGCAAACCATATATTTTTTATTTTTAAAGCATGATCAATGAGTCTCTGTTTGGAATCTGTAAGTTGATATCGGTTAAAGATATTTAGAAGTAATTTCCATAGATTTTAAGACAATTGTTTTATTGACGAGCAAGGTTGGAGACGTCATTGCGGTAGAAATTTGCTGTATTCAAAAATCCAATACAGCATGCTTCATATCATTATTCAACTAGAAGCAATGTCCTTTTCATGTCTTTTTCAATAGACTGAAGAAGTAAAAATTGCAAGGAGAGAGTTCTGAAGAGAGATCTATGGTTGCTTCAGTCTCAGTTTTAAAGGTTTGCAATCTGTTCTGCACAAGAAGTGGGTGTTCAACACATGTTCTTTACAACACCATTGTGGTCAAACTGCCACCATATTGAATATATGCTATCATAGCCTATTGAATTTCTTTGGACATGGAGAGGTCAAATGCTGTCATTGCATGATTTGTAACCATGCTATGGATTTGTAACCATACTATGCACCAGATTTCATCACCAGCTGCAATGAACTCCAAGACTGTGTTGCTTTCCATCTTGAAACTCAGCAAGTGTTGCAGAAAAACTGCTATACAGTAGGGCCTCTGATTACTACTGACAGCTCACAGGATCCACAATCAGCGCACTTTGCTGTATCCTAGGCTCCATATGATAATTCTATCAGTTCCATAGCTCCACCATCATCCTTTTTATGTTACTTTCACGGTGTTTCTAAGAAAACAAGAGACATAAATATCTTTAAAAATGAAGCAATTATATTTGTTAAAGATTATTAAACAATTAATTTATGTTACAGATAGGTTTGAGTATTGTTTGTTTAAACATCAAGGATTTTTCTCAAGACATATGTAGAGCTTAAAAAAAATAACGCAGTTGTCAGACAAAGTATTTTAGCTTGAAAATAAGTTCAAATTTTGTTTGGTAGAATAGAAAAAAAAATTTAATTCTTTCTTAGACAGTTGAAGTAAGACATATATAGAAATTATTACATGTTTACTTTAAAAAAAATTTCTGCTTATATTTTTATTTTCTTTGTGTAGATCAAATGTATTTATTTTTTACATCTTGATGTTATTGTATTCGTGTAGTATTACATTTATAATAACATTTATTTCTTTTAATATCTTCAGTAAAGATGCACACATTTATACAATTTTTTTTTAAAAAGTTAAATTTACTAAAGAAAAAAAAATTAAGCTTTAATTACAAAAATGTCTTATGAAATAAATTATATTCTTAAAAGCTTTACTACTGAGTACTTTCTAATAAGGTATTTGACTATTTCTTAGACTGAATACTTTTGTTCAGTATAAACATATGTTAAAAACAAATTAAAATTTAATAATGCTGGGCTTTTTAATCACTTTAATCATTTTCAGCATATTTAAATTGTATACGTTTCCTTGAATTTCTTCAAAAATTTCACCCTTCTTTGGGCTATAATGGAACATTTTCCACAAAACTAAAAGTGAGTCAACTGATTGTCATATTTCTTTAATAAGTGAACGAATACTAAAGCTAATCTGTGGTTTCTACAATTTACGTAGATACAATGAAGTAAATGTTGTTTCTTGTTGGAAAATTTAAAAATTTGAAGATGAACAGCAAAGTACACACTGGCATAGAGTCAATAAGTGTTGGCTGGGTCATAAAAGTACACAGATCCAGTTTCAAAGAAAAACATTGTTCACTTTATTTCGTGAGAAACATAACTAGGCAAATTACACATTCCAGGTAATTTTCCATGCCACAAAACTTCAAAATATACTATGTACAAAAAGTTTGCAGTTGTAAATAATCAGACAGAGATTCCTTGAAGCATTGGTAGTAAGTAACTATACTACCTTTATCACTTGTGTGTATTTCCAGCCACCATCGAAGGTATCACACTTGGCAAAAGAAAACCAAAGGATAAGACATCAGAAAAATATTTAAAGTGACTTCCGAACGTTTGTAAGTAAATTTAACGTTCAATACATGCTGGTCTAAACTGACCACATCTGCATCCGTCTCGACTAAAAACCGTCGTCAAACGATATCCTGCAGTGCTTCTGTCTAAAGCATTTCTGTCTGCCTGCATCAGACTATCAGCGTATGTGTCTAATCGATCATCGTGATTGGATTAAGTCTTCTGATTGAGTCGTCTGAAGTCGTCTGATTGCTTCAAGAAACCTCTGCCCTATATATCCGAGAATGGACACTTCCGGAAACGCCCCCGGATATGCAAATCAGATGCGTACGCATTGAGAACTGATTTGCATGAAACCTCATGTTGAAAAACGTCACGGTTCACGCCGGTGAACGGAAAGAGTCGTTCATATTAAATTTGCATAAACGCCCGTTCACGGGAACGTGAATTGCGATATATAGATTTTTTCTAACAGTTTCATTCGACGTTGAACACCTGAAAGCTCTCCGCTCATTACATTGGTTCCCTCTAAAACTATAAATAAACAATTGAACAGCTTAATATTTTTTGCTACAGTTGTTTTCTCAATAGCACTCATAATTTCTTCAGCATTGATAGTAGTTAAGTTGTTGTTGTTGAGACCCAGACCGTCCGACCTACCAGAAAGGTGTAAGGTACTGTTTGGACGGCCGGGAAGTGCCACCCAATTTAGACTGGAACCCAGTGAGGAGGCATCCACAGGGACCGTACCCTCCTTCCCTACCACCAACCTCTCGGAAGGACTTACTGACTCACATGTTTAACGTGATCGTACTCCGCATGAACACGGAGGCAGTCGTGGCAGCATGCAAACCACCGGGCTACAGCGCCCGAAATGTGCCAACAGCACAAGGTGTTCCCAGGTGGTCACCCACCCAAGTACTAACCGCGCCCGATGCTATTTGACTTCGGTGATCTAACGAGAACCGGTGTTTTCTGCACGGTAGGGCCGTTGTGGTAGTAGTTAAGTGTACAAGTCCAAGGTACTTTTCTTTAACATTCTCATCATCCTACATTTGGTAACGTACTATTATACCTAGCTGATCACGTTGAGATTCATCAATCGACTCGTCAGCCAAAATTGCATAAAATTCTGAACATGATAATTCAGTTAAGGTTTTTTGTTCAATGTAAGTAGAAATGGAATATAAGATATTGTCAACAGATATGCTTAATAAATGAGTTGCATTTTACCCATATGTATTTAAATACTGTGCAATTTCTTTATCCTCTAAATTTTCACCTAAAAATCTTACAACTGACACAAAGTTTTCAAATACCGCCCACTGTTTTTTAACCATGAAGTATAAGATTTCGACACATTTGCTTAATAAATAACCTTCTATTGAAATTTGTTTTGATTGTTTCACAGCCTCTGTGCCTTCAGTATTTTTTTTAGCAATTTCTTGTTTGTCGGCATCCTTTGGAAAGGCAATAGATTGTTTATGTCTATTACTATTTTCAAGCTTCTTTATAGTTCTGGTAGGATGACCTCCCTTAAAACTCACACCAACACTTGTTCAAGGCTTATTACCACTGTACCCAATGGAACATATTTTACATAAAAAGCCTGAAGCTGCTAGACTAGTAAAGCCAGTTATACTGTCTTTCATAATATGTTTTTATGAAATAAGCTTTTCTTTTTTTACTGTTTTCTGTAGTTAACAACATATCATCTATATTTTCTTCATCAGAAATATATAGATATTTTCTTATCTATATTTTCTTCATCACCTCATTATCAGAAAATTCAAGTCCAACGTCAATATTCTCTTTTATATCGTTTTCATTTTAAGTATTCTTTTCTACATCATTTTCAGCATTCTTTTTACATCGTTTTCAATTTCAGCATTCTTTTTCAAATTCACTGCATTTTCTCCTATAGAAAAATTCAACCTCATCTTCATTCGATAATTCAGTTGCACCGTTTTCTGCATTCCTCTTTACATAATATTTGGCGTCACTTTTCTGAATGAAATTTTTCGTTTCAGATGCGCTCTCTATTACTTTATCAGCATTCCAATTTGTAGAAAATTTGGTTGTAATTGTGGAAGTATTACTTTTCTAATCTGCTTGGAACTTGCTTTATGGAAAAAAAATGTAGGATGCTCTCACAACCACTGCTATCAGCAGAACTGATTCTTTTTTTACATAATAATCTGAATTTTTTTAGAAGCCCCAGGTTGGAGGACGTCTACTCTTCATAATATTTGGAGTATCACTAACTTAATAATAATTATTGTTAATAAAATAAATAATTATTGTTAATTTAAAATAAAAACTAACTAAACTAATTAAATAGAACTGAAACTATGACGATGATGCTTCACCCTTACCCAATAGTGAGCGAAGTAAAGGCAATCTGCCATTAGGGGGTTTGTATGCCTAACTGAAACTAAATGCAAGACCAAACAGCAAGCAGTGTTGCCATATTACTTCCCAGACTGTCCAACCTACCAGAAAGGTGTAAGGTAACCGCGAATTGGCTGTGTTGTTGTTGTTGAGACCCAGACCATCCGACCTACCAGAAAGGTGTAAGGTAACTGTTTGGACGGCCGGGAAGTGCGAATTGGCTGTGTGTCATTCCGCAAGAAACAGTTGATGTTTGTGTATATTTTTATTCTGCACAGAAATCGAAACATTTGAAAATAAAATGTACATGCAAAACACGCTTATGCTAACACAAGACATATTACTTTTGAATTTTCATCCATATTAACAATAATTAAATGCATGACACAGTTGAGGGATAATAAATATAGGCATCAAAAATGAACAAAATTGTGTTTTTCACTTTCCTTAACTATTGTAAAGTGGTAAAATTTTAAACAAAATTCTTTGTGATATTATTCTAGAATTTAATGTGGCTGCTGTCACAATCGAGTGGAAGAAAAAGATTATTCTTCGAACATTGTCGCCCATTCTTGGGGACAAGAATGTGCAATTTCACAAAAAATTATAGTTAAAAGTTTTAAACGAAATCACAGTAGGTTTCCCCAGCAGGAAAATATGATTCAAGATCCCTAGTGGATGCTTGAAACCATGGATAGTACCAAACCCAATATTATACTATATTTTTTCCTTCACATATGAGAGTTTAATATGAGAAACCGTTCTATTTTCTATGAGAAGGTTAAATTTATAAATTAGACACTGTATAAGATAAACAACAATAACTAATAATAAAAAAGAACAAGTATAATAATATACTGTAATAAAAGTTGTGAATGTGATCTCCCCTTCCCAATATAGCTTATTGTACAGTTTTAGACTAATCCTTGTTCTGGTGATAATGATACAATGCATACTTGATGGAATGAGAAAAATAATGTAGGCATTGTGATGCAAGGTTAGACTATTATTGAGAATCATTTGCTTTGGATTATCCTGGATTATCAAGACATGACAATGTTGGTGATTGGATGCAAGGAACAGACCTTGTCAATGGTTGAGGATTCTCGATAGTTGATTTTAGTGATGTCGACACTGCTAGTTATGCTTCAATTTCTTTACCTTCATAGACAGGATACTTTTGACTTAACAAGTTCTTTCAATTCTGCATTTGTTACCACATCTTGATGGTCTTCAATATGTTCTTTCACTTCTTAATCAAGAATGTTAGAAAAACCTTTTCTACCAACTTGTGACTACATAAATGATTTTCTCAACTTTTCCACTGATCCCTGGGAAACCTTTAAAATCATAAGGTCTTCCTGCAGGCATTTAATGTTACTAGTTTTAATTCATTCACTGCAGTTTTAGTAAATGTTATTGTGTCAACAATACTGATGATTTCCAATCACTGGTGTGTAATTTACATTTTATGAATTGCTTATTTCCGAAATTTTCCATTTATGATTTTTTGATTGTGATTGACTGAAACCATAGAAAAGGGGTAACTATGGTATACCAATATTGAATTACTTAAATTTTTTTTATTTAGTGTGAGTATAGCTTTTACAATTTAAATTGAATTTAGAGTAGCCTACCTTTAAGTCATTGCCATTTGAATTAAGTCAATAACGAGTAATAAAAATATGCAGTATAAAACATGACTTCCTATCCAGTCCAGAATTAGGGTTTTAAATTAATGTACCTATTCATATGTATAACTAACATGGTCGGATGAGTTTTAATTAAAAATACTTTATTGTTTTATCGTTTCTAAGACAAAGAACATCAGCTAGGAAAGCTGATATTTCAAGGACTCCGAACAGCTTATTTTTGATACGATAAGGAACAGACTTACCTCATAGACTGTCAAAAGTGAATTAATTCAAGACTTGTTAATTGACACGGTACAATGTACTTGGTAGATTAATGCAGGAAGACAGAATTGACTCCAAAAGTGGGGTTCAACCCCACAATGGTTCCAGTATTTTCCTAGAATGATGAAGAAAACAATGTATTGAGACGTTTGAACTAGGAAATATAAATATTCTACTCAAGATCTTTAAATTTATATGCAAAAATAATTTCCTATGGTTTTTCATAAACTTGTATCAATTACCGTTGTAAATAAAAATTTCTGCCATTCTGCCAAACTAAAATTGTCGGCTCTTGATATATTTTCACATTGCATTTTAAACATTTGTTCTACAATGGATTTGCTCAATCTTAGTATCTAAATGCTGTTACTATTAAAACAGTTTCTCTCCTACAATTGTTGTTCAAGTTAATCAAAATTTTTCTAAATCTTTATATGAACATGTTTCTGAAAAATATTTTACTATCATTTTTCAAGTTGTGCTGGCAGATTACTAAAATCCACAGAAAATTTAATTGCAGCAATATTGTGCTTATACCCAGCGATATAGTTCAGAAGACCCCCCCCCCCCCCACTCCGCACTAAAAAAATAATGTAGGTTCTTTATATATATTTTTTGTAAGCCACTTCTTGAAAGAACAGGCTTTTTTCAATTAATATATTTTTAAATGTATTGTGAGATGTATACATATCTCAAAAATATACTGATCAATTATAAATGCATTTTATTTTAAAAAATGTGCTATGTTTTCATCCAGAAATTGGGGATCTTCCACACAAAATTTTTTTCTTCTTACATGTCTGTTAGTAAACACAAGCATTTTCTCCATCTAGTATGCCCAAATTTTTCAATCTAAATAATCCTACAGATATTTTAAATAGTTAGGGTATTTGCAGGCGTGGTAGCCCATTGGTTAGCGCACGGGAATTGCATTCGGTAGACCCGGGTTCGATTCCTTCGGCTGCCAAAAAAACTGCTGCTGTGTTCACGTGGAGTACGATCATGTTAAACATGTGGGTCCGTAAGTCCACAGGGGGTTGAAGGCCCAGACCACACGACCAACCCAGGGGGTTTAGTCCACAGGGGGTGCAGAACTAAACCTGTAAACCGAGAGGTAGGCTAGGTCCGCACTGCTGTCTCCAAGTTAGAGTATTTGCAGTATTTCTTCCAGGAATGACCTTTGATATATATTGACAAAACTAAATATGCTCTTAACTTATGTATTAAGGAATATGAAAACTATATCATAAAATGGGAAAATAAATCTCTGACAACTCAACATTGTAGAAATTCTGTCTATTGTTTTAAGTTTTCTTCCACTAGTATTATACAAAAATGTTTGTTAATTTATAATCTTGACTTTTCTATACCTTTCATATTCAGAAATAGTTAAGTATTTTAGCTAATGATTTGTTCAGTAACTTTTCCTTTTACTGTCTTGTTAGATGCCTTGTAATTGTACCATTTTTCTTTATATTTGTTTTATACCTTAAGGAACTCTTCAATGACATTTGGAATTGTTTTCACCAGGTTGTGTCTTGTCTCATCTTGTTGGGACATTTTTGTAATGTCTTTGAACAATCCAGCTTGTGTGTTAGTTCTATGTTGCTTGACTGACTTTCTAGTATCCAGAATCCATCTTTAGTTTTCTGTTTTATAATTGTGAACGCATCTTTTAATTATAGGATACCTCTCTGGCTGTTCTATTTCTGTCAATTTGATCTTTGATCTTTTTGACTTTAGATTTGCTGGCACTGATGAAGAAGATCCAACATTTCCTCGAAACAGCTTTATTTCCTCGAAACAGCTTTATGCTTCACGTTCTATTATCATATTTTGCTTGATTCAGAGTCAGTAAAAATATACAGAATGCTAAATAAAACTATTTAAAAATAATTTTATATTGGAATATTTAATTTTTTAATAGTTTTTAGGAAATAAATTTAAGAAAAAAACACCAATAAAAAATCTATTAATATAAAACATTAAATATTAATTGCTATTTATATTGGTATCATACTTGACATTAGAATACAAGAGTCGGAGTCGAAGGTTTGAAGTACTGACTCCACAACCCTGCTTGATACTGTGCTCTGTTATGTGACATCTTCCTGATCTTGTATCTTACGTTCCACATAATTATTCTATATGTTCTATCCCTTTCCTGTAGTCCATCCGATTTCTTTCCTATTCATGTAATTTGTATGAAGTAATCAACTTCCACCCATTTTATATAAACTTAATGCTCTTGTTTTACTCATTTTAAAAGCATACCTATAATTTATACTATATTTTCTCATGGATACAATATTAAATACTTTCGTACATTACAAACTTATGTGCATCGTAATAAAGTTTTAGAATTGTGTAAATGTTGTAAAATATAAATAAAATTAATGAATGAATTATTAGTGTAAAATGTGAAATTATGGTGGCGACCTGTACTTGGCATATGATGGAGTTTGTTTTCGTGCTCAGATAAAACTGGTAAGTTAAAATTTATCAACTGAAAAGCATTTTAAAATGTTAAAATAAATATATTGTATTTTAATAAAAAAAAATTTTCAATGGGAATGTGATCATTAAAATTGGATCGTTTTTGACCCACTTCTGCAAACTACATATCAAATTACTTTTCTGGGAACAAAAGGTAAGATAGCAGATAGTGACCGAATTATTTTGTATATATGTAAATTATTATTATTAGTTTTGTGCTCAATGTTCAAATATTTACACAGAGGAAAATAAAAATGAAAAGTGAAAAGTATCTGCAAACATATATGTTGACTTAAAATTTGAAGCAAATTTCGGAAACTAATCATTTTTTGTACATTAGGATCCATGCAACAAATTAAGCATGCCACGGATCTATTTAAAGGAGAGGGTTGAGGTTCATTGCCCCCCCCCCCCCCCAAAATAAAATTAAATAAATAAAAAGTTCCTTTGTATAATCATATATTAATTTTAAATTATAACAGTTTGCTCAAATAAATTTTCATTAAGTATTTGTTATCGGAAAGAAACCGGTGAAATTGGATTTTAATTTATTATTAAAATTCATTTAATTTTGATAATTTAGAAACATTCAGAATCTACCTAATTGAAATTAAAACCACAGGAGAAATTGAAAATAAAATATCATTATTAAATTCTAAAGTAAACAGTACCCATTGAATTTCATATTTTCACAATCAATCATAGTGCAAAAGTAATTCAACTTTTTTGCAATAAATTTAAAAATAACAAATTGCAACTCGCACTTGATCAATGATAACTGAATGATCATTTCCTCAAAAATAAATTTAAAATGTATTCTTCTCTATTAAATTCACAGATCACATGATGTTCAATTTCTTCTGTCTGAAATATGACATCTGGTACATGGGCGTCGTATATTTATCTTGCTGCAATCCAGGCGAAAATACATTTTTTGTTCTGTTACTGTGACAACTTGAATGCTGTGAAGAACAATGTTTTATTTGAACTTTGAAATGTCGTCAAATAAATAAGCCTTAAATTTCTTAGCTGGAATTATAATTATTTTTGTATCCGATTCTAATTTACCCATATGCATTCTTCATAGAACAAACTGTTATTACTTAGTACGGGGCAAGGAGATTTTTATCCACTAATTGAGGATTTTGTTTTATGTGTAATTTCAAATGCACATTGAAACGTCTTATAATTTTAATAGCACTAGCACTACTTAATTTACTTTATCTACAATGCATGGAATATAAAAAACAATAAAATCAACAGTACAACAATCAGTTTTAAAATGTAAAAACAATTTACTTACCCTGACTCCTAACTAGACAAAAGAAGACAACAAACACGAGGTGTCTCAACAGTTCCACGCCAAGTTGCCAACACTTTTGCGCCAATGTTGGTGTGAGCACGTGTCACAAGCTAGGAAACGCTGCTGTAGAGTTACCATACATTAAAGGAAACAGGATACTTATCGCTGATTTGGCACAAATTTCGTGCAGTCTAGCGAGGAAATATTCTGTCTAATAAACTTCCACATTTTCTAGAAATCTATTCAGTCAATTTTATTATTGCTTGAAATATTAATAATATTGTAATATTAATATAAATTTATAATATTAATAATAATTTTTAAATATATACCTTAAATAACGTGATTAAATTAAATAATTCAATAATTCTATAAAAGTTTATAGGTGGTGGGGAGGGGGGGGAGGCTAGAGAATGTATTGAAATTGAAGTTATCCATATATTGCTATAAGGTGAAATAATTTGTTTAATGGAATTTGCTGATAACGTGGTTAGGTTAGCAAATGAAAAAACGAAGAAACGCCCTCCCCCCCTCCGTTAAAGCAGGGTGCAGTTGTGTGGAATGGGGCTTAGAAGCAGTATTTCTTTCAGGACTTTTCGGCTGGTGTGTATGTGTGTGTGTGGGGGGGGGGGGGGCAAGTTTTCTATTTTCTCGACAGAAAATATCTAAACGCTATGCCACATAAATAGAAACTAGGTAATATAAAATGTCTCCGGGCGGGCGATACTCATCTCTGAGGGGGAGGGGGGCGCATCGGCCCCAGAGGTATGCCTGAAAGAACTACTGATTGGAAGCACCCCCCTTCCTTGTCTGAACCATTAGTTATACATAACGTCAATATTTGGAAAGGAAATTCAGGATTGCTACCTTCCCTATTAGGTTGTTGAGACCCAGACCGTCCGACCTACCAGAAAGGTGTAAGGTAACTGTATGGACGGCCGGGAAGTGCCACCCAATTTAGACCGGAACCCAGTGGGGGAGGCATCCACAGGGACCGTACCCTCCTTCCCCTACCACCAACCTCTCGGAAGGACTTACGGACCCACATGTTTAACGTGATCGTACTCCGCATGAACACGGCGGCATTTGTGGTAGCGTGCAAATCTAGCGCGCAAACCACGGGGATACCGCACCCGAGATGGCCAACAGCACGCGGTGTTCCGAGGTGGTCACCCACCATTCCCTATTAGGTTGTCAAAATTCTGGCTACGCCTATGCGTGGGTGACGCAACTTACCCTTACCCTGTTAATGCCAGAATGCTCTAAAAATATATTAGTTCTTTATATGGTCTATACCGAATAACTAAATTCAACACATTCGATCGTCAACCCCCTTCCGTTTTTCCAAAATCCTGGCTACGCCTATGTCTAAACATGAATATTGATTGTTAAATTTAGATCAGATAAATATGTTAAAATCCTGGAGAAAAGTAACTTGACTAATTGCACAAGGAAATATCGAATGTATGCTTAAAGTTTATGTACAGATAAATTTTCGGTCATTAAATTTATTTTGAATATTCTTTTCGAGTACTATACAAAAGTATAAGCAAGAGTACCAATTCCTCCATCTCAACACTCATGCACTGATTCAAGGTCATTTACTCTCCATTAGTTAAAAATATTTAGTCACTATCGATAAAATCTGACCGTCAACCTCCTCCCTCACTCACGACATTTCGGCTACGACGATGTTAACTAGTCCAAAGTTCTATATTTGTATATTTCATAGTAATTTTACTTATGAGCGTTGTGCAGGATAGGATAAATCGGTATCCTTCTCCCCACACACCACCATCATCACACACATACACACACTCCCTGAGACCATTTTTAGCAGAATTCATGCAATTTTTATTCAATCATAAAAAACTAAACTAAGAATAAACAACTATTTCCTTTTAATGCCTACAAATATAAATGGTTTAAATAAATTTTTAAATTTTATCAACTGTCGAAAATTTAAAATTTACAATTTTAACAAATTTAAACAAAATAGAAATAACAAAATATGCAAAAAAATAGAAATTTAATATTAAAAATACCCATTAAAAATCATAAATTCTAATAGCACATTGGGTCTTTACGCTAATGAGTTAAATTTACGTGTTAAGAAATTTAGCATTCGATTATTTTTTGGAGGAAAATTGTTGATTGAGGAGGAGATATGAAAATATTTATCATGAATAAGTGTAAAAATTTTAGAAAAATGCAACAAAAGTAAAATGATTTAAAAACGAAATATATAATCCATTTTGCAACGTAACACATAATTCGTTTTAAAATAATTTTTAAATCGCAATATTTGCAACCAAACGAAAAACCAACGATAGCAACAAGTTTGCAACGTTTTTAATCCAGATCGTGCTACTTGGGGAGGAATGTGTTTACATTCAGGTTACTACGGTAACACCTGGAAGTTCTGAGCAGGAATCTGTGGTAGAAGATGCGATATATGTATACCCCAGCGCCACATCGTGGTAGAAACTTAAAAATATTAGAAATTAAATATATCTAAATTAATTAAATTAAGTTTTTAATATCGAATATCCCTCAACCAAAGGTGTAACAAGGCCATTTCTAATATTATGGATTGAATATCCCTCCGCCAATATCATTTCTGAACATAGCTCTTACAATATCCCTCCGCTATATCGTGGTTATAAGAACTTAACCGTGAAGTTAACTGTGAATCTAACTGCAAATACTTAACTGTGAATTTAATTTAACGAATTTAAATGTGAATCGAAGCATTTTTTCTAAGAATGAGCAAATACGTAAGTTTTAAATTCGTTAAATTTCGGGGATTTGGGGAATTTATAAAACCGTAAGTTTTGAACCACATGAAATCGGTTGTGGGTTTTTTAACGGCGATCCGTGAAACATTTAAGTTGGCAGTATTACATTCATGTTAATCTTAAAATTTGGAAAACCCCCAGAGAATATACTTATTTTAAAAATATATATTTTAAAAATGGGGTAGGTACATCTTATTTATTTAAATCCCAAAATACAACTATATGATATCTTAGACACTTTTTAAATGCAGGTATATACATTGTTTGTGATAAGCTCTTTAAATTGTAGTCTCGCCAATTTACACTTAATTAAAACAACAAGTGTTTAATTTGTAAAGGAGTGCTAAATTAAATTATCTGTCGAACACGATAAGATTCCCCCTGCTTCGTGAAGGTGAGTGCTATCCAAGGTCCGTAGAATATCTTATATATATAATAATATTCTATTAACCTTGAGTGCTATCAGACATAGGTCCCTGGTTAAAGTTCCCACGACACTAGAAGAGTGGCTACAAGTGTTGTGGACACTTCATTGTTTACCTTTGTAGTTGAGAGGGGAATAAGCGCTAAAAGTACAATTCACCCAAAAATAAATTACAAGTTTTCTAAGTTTACCAAAACATATGTGTTTTTTCCAGATGCCAGAAATAATACATATAATGTAATTGATCTAAAAATAATACTTGGAGTGTGTCTGCATTTAAATTTTTTGCTTTAGTCGATATATGTTTTGAAGTGTTTGAATTTCACAAATGTGTGTTTCGAACTTTAAAAATTTAACAAATGTATGTTTTGAAGAGTTTGAATTTCGCAAATGTGAGTTTTTAACTTGTAAATTTTAGCAAGTGTGAGTTGTTTTACTTTCAAAATTTTACAAATGTTGTGTTTTAAACCACTCGAAATAGCAAATGTAGGTTTTTTACTAGTTGAAATTTACAAATATGTGGCTTGAAGTGTTTTAATTTAATGAAAATGTATGTTTTGAACTAGTTGAATTTCAGAAATTTCGAGAATACATATATTGAATGAGGGTGGCATTCGCTCATCATAAAAACCTGTTTTGAAGTGTTTGGATTTCACAAACAGTGAAATAGAGGTGTTTTTAACTTGCAAAATTTTACAAATGTATGTTTTAAACCACTTGAATTAGTTTACCATATTTCACAAAATTTGATTGATACGTCGCTTGTGGGTTACCCTTGTGCTGATTAGATTTTGGTATGATTCAGTAAATCAGAACTTGCCTTTCTTTGCCAAATGGCCCTCTAAAATTGTATGTATCCACTTTAGTTGAGAAACTAGTTGACCATATTTCACAAAATTTGATTGATACGTCCCTTATGGGTTATCATGGTGCTGGTTAGATTTTGGTACGATTCGAAAATATATAATAAAATATATCTGCCTTTTTTAGCGAAATAGCCAGCAAAAATCCTCAAATTCTCGAAAATAAAATACTACAAATGCATCATTTAAATGCTTGTTTTATATGTAATTTTTGACGACGGAAAGATTATGTCCAACCCCATTACTCTAAACTGGATTAACCTCGAGATATTTAATTTTAATTAATGGAATTTCTAAAAAATTAGAAGTTACGTCTTTTGAGGGTTATCCTGATACTGATAAGATTTTGGCAAGATTCGAAAAGTATAACATATCCTTTTTTGTGCAATGGCCCCAAAAGGTCTTGAAAATCTGAAATAAGCAACTAAAATTGCTGAATTATATTATTTAAATATTTGTTTTTCATGGAATTTTTGACAGCGAAGCGAAAAAGACTGACCCTCGTGACTCTAGGATGAACTGAAAAATAAAAAGGAGTAAAGCAAGTTCGAACGCCACAGAGTTAGGATATACTAAAAATAAGAAATTTTTCTGAACTCAATACCTTTGCATAGGTAACATCTATTGCCATCCATTCATTTATATATCTCATTTTAAACATTTTAAAATAATTATAATTTAAAAATAAAGTTAATTAAATAAATTTAAAAAAAAATCTGATGTGGGAAACACATGACTTTCCTCATATAATGCAATGAATTTACTACTTTTACAGTTAAAAAAAAATGTTATTCTTATAGTAGGTACTTATATTTTTTCCAAGATATTGAATTTTCTTCAATTAGTCGTCGTTTTCATTGATTTAGCGTCATTTTTATTAATTTGGCGAGATTTTTGTTAATTTGGCAACAATTAAAAATGTCGCCAAGTTGGCGACATTCGGCCAAATTCGTCGTCAAATTCTCGCCAAGCTTTATGGACGGAGAAATAAGTGATTCTTACAGCAGATTAATGATTGGCGTTCAAATACAAAAGTATTACTCAAAGTACGTTTTTTCATGAATGGAACGAGCTAGATCCACGAGAATGATGTCACCAAATTTATCGCATGGTATTGCATATGCATATGAAAAGTGAACATGTTTCTCAATAGGAAACATTTTTTTTTTATTTTATATAACTTTTTGATAATTTAAAAATGTGCAATATCTTGAGAACGGTTCATATTAGCGTTCTAAAATTTATGTCAATCGTTTCCTAATGAAAAATTGCATAAGAAATGTTTATTTGCGTAACTTTATGAACGGTTTTGATTTTTTGACGATTTTTTTAAAATTCCACTCGAAAATTTAGGGGGGTTCTGAACATTCGATTGCGTATAAAAACAATAGGCTTCCAGTGTTTACGGATTGTGATTTTTGTACCAAATTTCGTTCGAATCGGTCCATTCGTTCGTCAGTTATTGTCTCCACAGACTCACTGACACACACACACACACACACACACACACACACACACACACACACATACTTTCACACACACACACACTCACACAGACATCACTTCAAAAATGTTTGATTCGTGATCAGGGATGCTTGAAACGTGCTCTCCCGTCGAAAACTCGAATTCGAATTTTCGACCCCGTCACAATACTTTCCTTATACATTATGTATATAAGGAAAGTAATAATTAAAAGTTATAAAATTTATACATTATTTAAAATAATGGTTCATAATGACTGAGCCTTTCGCACTTAGGGTATTCGGATTTATCTAGACTCATGTAGAGCAGAGATCCAACAAAAGATAAATCAAGGACCGTCTTTGTGTGTAATCCGGGGCGTGATCAAGCCAAAGTGGGGCCTAGGGCATAGTGTTAATTCGGGGCCCCCATACACTCACGGCATACCAAACACTTGCAAAAAATCAACACATAATTTTTTTTTTTTGAGAGAGGGGGTCAGGATCATAGCACCCGGAGGCCCTTTTGTACACGTAGAAAACTTCCAAACATTTTATTTCAAAGTAATATATAAAGACTTTAATGAAGGTATAAAATGTAAAAATATTAACATATTTTATAATTTAAAATAAAAACTAATATTCCCAGTTTAGGTGGCCCAGGGCCCGTACGTTAATCAGGCCCTGTTGTAATCAATTACTTATAAGACATTTGGTCAGCATTAACCTTACCTGAAAAGACCATAATGGCACATCTTCCTGCTCATAAAAAACGAACAGGAAAGGTGTACGTGGTATATAAGCAGAGTAACCGTGCAGTTTAAACCGTTTTCTTTGGAAAAATTTGTGTACTGCACAATGAGAAACTCTGAGTAGCTGCTACAGATGAAATTTGGCGTAAAAAAAAAGTGTGGCTGTAGGAATATTGAAGAGGGGGGGGGGGGGGCAGCCCACTTTAGAATATTATTGAAGGGGCTAAAGCCCCCCATAGGCCCATATAACTCTACTGTATTATGTTTCAGATATGGCATAGATTTTCATATTATAACTTTCCTTATATACATAGTATAATGCATAAGGAAATTACTGTGACGGGGCCGACGCGGTGGTCGAGAGGTCAAGGCGAGGATGTTGTGTTATTCGAAATCGAGTTTTCGACTGAAGAGCACGTTTCAAGCATCACTGATCACGAATCCAGCATTTTTGAGGTGATGTCTGTGTGTGTGTGTGTGTGTGTGTGTGTGTCAGTGAGCCTGTAGAGACGATATCTCACGAACGAATGGAGCGATTCGAATGAAATTTGGTACAAAAATTACAATTTGTGAATACTGGAAGCCTATTGTTTTTAAATCCAATCGAATGTTCAGAACCCGCCTAAATTTTCAGGAGACATTTTGAAAAAATCCCCAAAAAATCAAAACCTTTAATAAAGTTACGCAAATAGACATTTCTTATGTACTGTTTCCTTAGAAAACGATTGACATAAACTTTGGAACGCTAGCGTGAACCATTCTCGAGATATTGCACATTTTTCAAATATATTTATCAAAAGTTCCCATAAATTGGGAACAAAATATTAACTGTTGAGAAACATGTTCACTTTCCATATGTAATATCATGCGATAAATTGGGTGACATCATTTTCGTGGATCTAGCTCGTTCTATTCATGAGAATAAAACTTGGAATAATATTTTTGCATTTGAACGCCAATAGTCATTTATCTGCTATGAGAATAACGTATTTCTAAGTCAAATAACGCTTGCCGACGAATTTGGCGGAATGTCGCCAACTTGGCGACTTTTTTAAATGTTGCAAATTAACGAAAATCTCGCCAAATGGATAAAAATGGCGCTAAATCAATGAAAGTGACGACTAATTGAAGAAAATTCAATATCCTGGAAAGAATATATCTACTATAAGAATAACGTATTTTGGTTTTACTGTAAAAGTAAGAAATTCATAGCATTATACTATAAGGAAAGTCATGTGCTGCCCATATCAAATTTTTTTATCATATATATATATATATATATATATATATATACACATAATAAATATGAATGAAAGAGAGATTTATTTGTAGAGTAATAGTAAGTATCCGTAACAAACAAAAGACTACAATTTCTAACCAGAAAAAACTCAAGAGAATGAAGTCATCAATATGGAGAACCAGTAAACAATCCTTATAATTTAAAACGAATATTTCAAAAAAATGAAGTGACAAACATTGGATTGAAGGTGATGTAATTGTAAAATTGTCTGGGGGTGACTACAATACATCAGCTTCAAAGAGCACATTTCATTTAATTGCCTTGTTACTGTGAACAAAAGGCTATTAGACATCCCAATGTGCTATAAATTGAATCAGATTGAGAAAATTGAAAAAATAGAGATCATTAAAACAATAAAGTCACCAAAACAGATAAGCCACGGCTATGCCGAAAAAAGAAATGAACAGTATTGGCCTAATTTGGAGGTTAATTAGACTAGCACTAGACTCTTCATCAGATCTGAGCATCTAATCCTAATTAACACAAACATATGCATGTTTCAGATATGGCAATAGTAAAATACTATAAAAACCGCAACAAACCTACAACAAATAGTTGATGGGATCTCAGTTGGAGACAGAACAACCATTATTAATATAAGATAAATAGGATCATAAATAGGATCATGAACAGGAATCATAGATGAAAATTTTTATTATGAAAGGGAGTCACAGGATAAATGAATAAACGAGTATGACACTCCATTAAAAATGGGCCCAAATCGTGCTGCAAACTGACTAAATTTACATGTTTCTAGAGAAAATAATTTTCAGAATATTAAATATTTATGAACCTTATTTTCTATTTTTTTTTATTTCTCAATTTTTTTGTTTATTTTATTATATTTTATCATTATATAATCACATAATTAATAATAATAATTAATGTTTCCTCCCCTTTAATTTAAATATAAATTAGTGTCGCCATAATTGAAAATGCAGTCTTAGATGATATCGAGTGGTAGTTGATACACTAAGTTGATAATATTATTTACGAATTTGGGAGGATATGCATTATTAGATGCAGTATTTAATAAGTCTATAAAATGTTCTAATTTATAATTGTCATCAGTTTACTAGCAGCATACCCATTCTTCGTACGGAGTATATAATCTTAAAAAACTTAAAATTCTCAATCATGTGCAAATTCCTAATATTCTAAATGGCATTGTTATTCAAAGAATTCTATTAAAATATTTAAATTAATGCTCCTGAAACGAAATTTAAAAATTTCTGTTCTTATTATACAAAATTATCTTCCCAGAAAGATCTGGCGAATAAAATATCCTGATTCCGCTTATAAAAAAATTTACAAAAAATATGAAATTAAATCAATATATGCCAAAATAAAAGCGGTAAAGTTGTATGGGAAGATATGATATTCTCAAATATTAGAAGATATATATACTTGTGTATTAGTAAAATATTATCCGTCTACTATATATGAGTTTCAAATATATTTGCTAAAAAATATCATATAACGTAATAAATTGAAAATATCAATAATCCCTTTAATCTTTAAACCCAAAGGCCGTAATTGATTCTAATATATGCCAACATGAAATCGTTAAAATTGAATGGGAAGACATACCCCTACTACTTACATTCTCGGAGATTAGAAAATATACCCGTGTATTTAGTAGAAGATTACCCGTACTACATAGCCGTTCTTCGTACGTAATATATACTTGTAATATAAAAAAGCATAAAATTCACAATTACGTGCAAATTGCTATACTATTCTAAATGACTTGGTTATTCAAAATATTCTATTAAAATATTTAATTTAATTCTTCTAAAAAATGTATAAGTGTCTCTGGGCTCGATATACAAAATTATCTTTCTTCACAGGCAGATCTGAAGAATAAAGCATCCTGGTCCAGTTTGTAAACAAATTTAGAAAAAATATTTTTTCATTCTCTCAAACCGACAGAGATTATTTAGAAAATCCTACTTAATTATGCAAAATAATGAATTTTCATGGATCCGGTGTCATTTTGATGAATTTAGCGTCTCTTTTATCAATTTGGCGACATTTTCGTCAATTTAGCAACATTTAAAAAAATAGCCAAATTTATCGCCAAATGGGACAGAAGAACTGACAGTCCCACTTGGCGACTAATTGACGAAACATCATCACATTACTATCCCCTAACAAAACGTAATTAATTTCATTGCTTAGCGCAATTTTATCAATTTCAAGATATTTTTATGGATTTACAAAAATTTTTATCAATTTGCGACATTTTAAAAATTTGCTAAATGCGTTACTAAGTAGGCCGGTTGGACTGACAGACAAATGCTACCGAAACATCATTTCAGTACTCTCTTCTAACAAAACAAAATTAATTTAATTGATTTAGCGTTATTTTCATCAATTTGGCGATATTTACGTCAATTTGGCAACGATTTAGAAAATTTGGCTGAACGTAATATATGAGTTATTGACTAAACACAATATATGAGTTTATTGGCTAAACACAATATATAAGTTTGAAAAACTCTTTGCCAAAATAAATAAAAGTGATGCAATCCGCAATTAATATAATTAAAAAAATCAAACCCCTCATTTATAAGATATATTTTTATATCCATTTATTTATTATTCAAATCGAAAAAATAATATAAAAAATTAACAAACGCATATGAATTAATTGCGATGCTGAGCAACACGATATAAGAAAGAATCTTCCTCATAAAATGCTGATAATTAAACAACCATTTTGATTTCTTAATACTTTTTATTGTTGAGTAAGCCTGTGAATAATAAACCATGGTGATAGAGTTTCCATTTAAATTCATGTTTCAAACTTGCGATTTTTCAAAAGTGTCTAATAAGCGCAATAAACTCCCACAAAACTCAGAGAGATAGTTTTAATTCACTTTCACGTTTTAAACCAACGATTTCCAACCTTTTTCGTTTGGAGAAACCAGGGAGTTAGAGAGTAGAACTCCTTGGAAAAAGTTTCGTTTCCCATTAATATCTCGACAACCCCTGGTCTCAGAATCTCCAAATATGGACTAAATTTTAAGTGGGGCTATTTCAAGGCTGCCCACAAAATTTCATCAAATTCTGTTCAGCCGCTCTTCCGTGATGATGAGACAAATATACATGCATACATACAGACAGACAGATTTTCAATTTTATTTACATAGATTTAATCCTTTATTAACACGTCACAACTTACTTAAAAAGTGTTTATAACTTTATTCATTCTGTCTGTCTGTCTGTCTGTTCGTTCGCACAATAACTGCCGTAAAAATAACTTTATTAAAATGAAATTTTAGTATATGTTGTTCAGATCGTCTGTGGGACATATGGGAATATAAATGAATAATATCACCCAATTAGTTTTGGATTGAACCCGGGTTTGAAAAAATGAAATGCATTGAACTCTATGGGGACCTAATTTTTCAAAGCTTTTTAAAGCGAATTTAAAATTCACAATTGCTTCGAAAATTTTTGGGAAATATTCAAATTATCCCATGAAAAACGTGAAAAAAAATTCAGCAAATATATTCGGAAGTTTTTTAGGTAAAATTAAAATATGATTACCCCCATATTATATGAAGAGATCACGTGACCCACTTCAAAATAAAATATGGCATTCATCTTGTGTCAAAATCATGATTTTAAAGTTCTTTTTAATTTATATTTAGCGTTGTATCCGTCCTAAAACCGCTTTATTTTTGCTTAATTTTTGTGTATCTACATTCTGAAACAACGCAATTACAATATATTTGAGTTTAAATAATCAATGCCATCCATCTTGTGTCAAATTTGTGATTTTTAAAGTTCTTTTTAATTAATATTTAGGTTTGTATCCGTCTTAAAACAGCTTTATTTTTGCTTAATTTCTGTGTATCTATATTCTGAAACAACGCAATTACAATATATTTGAGTTTAAATGATCATCAAACTTTGATTATTTGTACAACGAAGCCTAATTTTTACTTATGGAGAATGTAAACACATAAAGATGTAGGATGAGTTGTATAAGAATTGCTGAATTTCTTTAACGCAAAATTATTTAGCTCTGGAATTTGCACAATATAGCGATATGAATGAAGCATACATTGATTTTACATTGAGAAGTAGACGATTTTTTCGATGAATTTTAAGCATAGAGTTAAATTACTTGTACCTCTATGGTTTTAAGTTTTTAAATAAATTAAATTATTGTAGTATTGTGATGAATGAAAGGAATGGAATAAAAGTTTATGAATGAAATGCTGCTTTTATAGAGTCAGGCGATTTATATTTCGATGACGTCATTTCAATAAAGTTCATTTGTTTTCGATGAAGTTTTCAAATATAATAAGTTATTGTAGTACATGATAATTTAAAAAATATTACCGAGGAATGCATCCCATTTAGAGATGTTTAAACCAGGCAATTTATATTTCAATGCTATTATTTGAATAAAGTTCATTTTTTTCGATGAAGTTTTAAGTTTTCAAATATAATAAATTAATGTAGTATTATGATAATTTTAAAAATTAGTACCGCTGAATGTATCGTGTTTTTGAGATGTTTAAATAAAATTGCATTGCAGTTGGAAAGTGTTTCATAATCACTGCTTTATGCATGATTGATCTTTCTTGTATTTATTTTAACGTAATTTTAACTAAAAGTATACATTGTATAGGAGATATCATGAGCAATTTTCGAGATATTAGAATTTTTACTTTTTTACAGATAGTGGCTAAATCTCACTCAATAAGCAAGCATATTCTATAAAATGTATATACTTTAATTTATTAATAACAATAAGCATATTGATATTTGAAAGACAAATCTTAACTCTGTGTTATTTTTCCCGAATATCAAACAGTGGTAAACCTAGAATATAAGGGATGTCCTCCCCTCCCCCCTACACTTATTTTCAACCATTATAAATTACTGTTTTAATGTAGTTTTAAATCTAATTTAATTTTAAGTGTAGTTTTCTTAAAATACTGGAGCTATTAGGAAACATTTAATAAATTTTAACTAATCAGTCAAAATATTTTAGATATTTATTTATTATGTTTTTTTTTTCAAGTATACCCATTCAGTCTCTTATACTAATTTCAGTGGAATTGAATGAATGGCTTTGATCTGCATATTTATGTATTTGAAACAGAATTCTTTACATGTGCTTTGAATGTGCGCTTTGAATGCTTTGAATTCTTTGACTGTGCATAAATTATTTTGAAAGAAAGAAATCTTTTAATCGAATTAGTTTCGGAGTTGTTTAAATGTTTTTATAAGCATTGGTATTTTTTTACATTATTAGTTTTTATTTGAAAAATTATTAATCTATTTAGCAATTACTATAAATTATCAATCACTATTACTAATAAATGACTAACTAATAATAAATAAAATTATTCTATACCTCTTCAGGAAAATTTATGGGTACGGTTGTACAGAACTGAATAAATTTTAATATGTAGGGAAAATCACATGTTGGACACAAGGGTTTTTTTTTTTTTACAATTTGCGCCAATAGCATTTACGGATACCCCCCCCCCCCCCCATCCCTATCTAAAGATCCATTTCGGTCTCTAAGGGCTGCTGCGTGCAGATTGGTGCAAAATGGAATGAAAAGGAGGCCTTCAATGGATCGCTCTTGTACGGTCACAAAAGGGAACAAAGAAGTGGGGGATGACTATGAAAAAATATTAAAAATGAGAAAAGAAATGCACAGGAGGTTGACATGAAATCGCGCTACTGTGCAAAAGGTGAATAAAGGAAAATGCTCACGCTGGAAAGACTTTTCGATCGAAAGTGATGCTCCCTCCAATTCTTGAAATTCTTGCATTTATGAACAGCGATCGGAAATTGCTCTGCACTGACTTACTTTCTTTTGGCTCTATTCATTTTTAAACAGCAGACACCTCTGAATAGCGGACAAAATTCGTGGTTACCATGAGTGACCCTAATTGAGAGGGGGCTTCACTGTATTGAAAATGCCTGTTTGAAAGTGAAATTAAACCTATACACGTATGTTCAGAGATCGTATTTCAACTTTTGCGTGGGGGGGGGGGGGGTTCAATTACGGAAACTTGAAATAAACCGGTTCATGCAAAACACTGGTGGACAAGAACACACCATCACAATGTTTTTGCTGCCGTTGAAAGTTATTTCAATGCTATTTATACATCACATTTTATTAAAGTTCCACATTTTATCGAGTATCAGTATTTGTTAATTTTTATTTTACAATACAATGTAGTATAGAGAAAGTATTATTTTCACGAAAACTTTCGATTTTGAGGTCAATATATATTTTGCAACCTCCTGAACACGTTTCGACCATTTTAAGAGTGATGTTAGTTTGTTGTCGTTTTCTTTTGTACACAATAACTGCAGCAAATATTAATGGATAAGGGTCACATTTCACCACACTTTATATCCGGCTCTGTTTACAAAATCACTAGAACTGGATAGAATTGTTTAAAATTCGAGAGAAAACTTCGAAATTTCGAGCATATATCCTTAGCATATCCTCCTTCGAGCATATATGCTAAGCATATATCCATATTCGAGGGTCGCCAGTTGGACAATTCTGCTTAGGACCAAGTTATCTAAAGAAAGGGGGGAGGGGCCTCTTTGATGCAAAATTTCAGATATTTTATAAATTACTAACACAGTCATATTTTGAACTTTGAAATTTCCAAAATTTTCCAGTTGAGAAATAACCGGACACCCACCCCTCCTCACCTCCATCCCCGTAATTTATATGTTACTAATGGTATTCGCTTGTGCATAGTACAAAAATTTTCTTAGAAAAGAACTCCTACAATATTCTTATTCGTACTTATTCATACTCGCGTTCAAAATCCTTATCAAAATACAATGGACATTTAATTAATATCCTGTAAAATGAATTACTATTGGCGAATTGTTGGGCATCAAAATATGAAACTATATTACAAAAAATATCTTCCCGGTCCACAAAAATGTTGCTAACAGATTTATCGCATACAATTGTATATGGAAAGTGAACATATTAAATAATACTTTTCATTTTTAATTTTACTTTTTTTTTTTGGTAAAGTTATTTAATAAACGTACAATATCTAAAAATCGGTTCATGATAGCGTTCTAAAATGTGTATCATTAGTTTTACAATGAAGAATTACGTATGAAATGATTATTTATGCAACAGTATGAAAAATCTTGATTTTTTAATGATTTCTTTCGAAAATACATTTGTACATCGTGCAATATCTTGAGAATGGTTCTTGCTAGCGTTCTGAAGTTTGTATAATTTTTTATTTAATGAAAAATTATGTCCGAAATCATTATATATTTATCGTTAGTGAAAGTCCTGATTTTTCAAAAATTCAGAAAATTCGGTGGGGTTCCAAACATTCAATTGCATTTAAAATCAATTGGGTTCCAGTTTTCTCTGAATGTAGTAATCGTACCAAATTATTTTTCTACTTTTGAAACGATTCATTCCTTCGTGGGATATCGCGTTACATACATGCGTATACATATACACAGACATCACCTCAAAGACGTTTGAATTGAATTCAGAGATGCTTGAAATGTGCCCTTCCGTCGAAAACTCGAATTCAAATTTTCGACCCTGTCACAAATACTGTCCCTATATATTGTACTACGTATATAGGGCAAGTACGAAATAATAAAACATAAATAAAAGTTCCCAGGTGAATAATTCTTGTTGTATTTTCTTTGCCTCTTCGATTTTTAAATTTGATAAATTTTGTGTACGTCATATGAGATTAATCATTGTTTCAATTCTCATTATGAATTTGAGCTATTTATGTAGAAATACTACGTAAGTAGCAAACAATTAACTATCTTATCTTACTAGAAATCAATACTTGGCGTTCAATATGCTATTCCGCAGTCCCGAACGGGCGTATTACGTCTGCATAGCAGGCAGTACAGAAACGCTCGCGAGGCGAGTTCAGCTTATCGGGGACGAAACCTTTCGACTCGCAAGGGGTTTGCGAGCAGGGAGCGAAGCCCCTTAATTTACTCTAAAGAAAAACAAAATGGGTCTTGAGGGACTTATCTCGAAAATGGGACTTCTCGAAGATGTATAGGTATCTGTTTGGACGGTCGGGATTGTGCCATTCAATTTAGACCTGAGCCATAGTCGTAAAAGACGTACTATATATGTCTATGACCGGAGTCCAATGGAGGTGACATCCACAGAGATCGTACCCTTCTTCTCCTACCAGCAACCTCTCGGAAGGACTTTCAGTCCTCCATATGTAACATGCCTGTAGTCCTTGTGAACACGGAGACAGTTTGGGCAGAGCTGGGATTTGATCCGTGTCAAATCCCCTCCGAGTGCAATCCTGTGTCCTAACCACTAGTCTGTTCCGCCTATGCGACTCTCTTCTAAAATCGAATAATGTAGTAGACCCTTTGTAAATAATAACAGTCTTCCACTTTCTGCTATTTCGGAACCGCGCTGCCTGTGGTTTTTCTTGTAAAATAGCCGTCTTTTTGAATGAAAATGGAAGTTGTATGGATTTGAGATTTTGAACACTTGCAATGTGGAGACTATGGGTAATTAGGGCTGATTAATTTATTGTGGATGGGCAGTTTGATAAAATGGATCATTCGTTGGGTAATTGTCATTTATACACATGTGGCTGGAAGATGCTTTGTATTTCAAGTGAATGATTTTGCTTGCTTCGTTTAGCGTCCCCTACTCCACCTGAAGCCGGCAGCCTATAGTTGATCAGGGTCTATGACTATGGGGACCAAGACCTAGTTGCCTTTTGGGGGGTCCAGCAACAACATTTTAAATTTTATGTGTAATTTTAACCGTAAATAAATAGTAATTTTAACCGAAATAATAAGCAAATAGAAAATGTTATGACTGAGCATTTTAAATGCAGTTAATCATAACCGCGATATAAAAATGGATTAACATTACAGTTAAGTTTTAAACAGCAGAATGATTTTTGAAGTAATTTTCTTGCATATCGATGATGTTTTGACCAATTTAATTTTCTTTTCAATTTCAGGCATGTATAATAAAATTCGGGCCCTCGAAATCCGGGGTTCGGGTTTCATAGCTCCGGTAAATCCTGCATAAATCAGACCCTGCATGTGGTTGATTCAGTAGGTGTTGCAACAGAGGGAATCTCCCGATGTGGATAATCGGTCAAAAATCATTGAGTTACAGAGTGTAGAAGACCTTTTCATTTTGCAAATAATAGAAGCCTGTAGATAAGTCTCCGTCCTGGCACCCAAACAAACATCACAGCCAGACAGGGACTGATTCACAAGGTGCGTTGGACTTCATTTGTATGCCCGGGGAGGTCCTTTGGGAGATACTAAGTACCAAATTACGCGTAACAAGGCATCGACATTCAACGGGCACCTCCCCTAATAAACAGCACCACCGTCGCAAAATGTCACCAAAACCTTCCTTCTGAAGGCACAAAACCCTGGCATTAAAAAAAAAGAGGAGGGGAGAACGGAGCCTACTTCAGCGTTACAAACGGACAGAATTCGTTCCCATTCACATAGCATGCCCGTCATTGTGATCGGGGCCCGGGCCCCAAATCCGGCCATTCAGGCCTGAATAGAGCTCAGACTTGCTCGGCTCATTGTTGCAGCCTTCTGTTCCGATTTCAGGAGGTGCAAGATGGCCCCCGTACACCGCCGCAGAGGCCTTTTGTGAGGCGAAGATTGGCGATTGTACTGTTGCGGGCCGCAAACTTGGCTTCTGTTATTGAAGTGTTGGAGCACTCGTTATATGCGAAATTACGCGAAGGATATCGGTAAATATTGGGGTCTAAAATACATTATTCCGATCCAGTTTGCTATTGGGATTCGATGGTTGCGGCATAATGGGGACATAAAGGAGTTAGGTTTTTGATACTATGACTATAGAGACGTCGGGTGAGAAGTGATGTCTATTATGGAGATTTTCATAAAAAGTTGAGGAACTTGACATGTTGATGAACACGAGTATTCTGTTGGAACAACTTTGCGCCCTTAATGTACTCTGCCAGAGCTCTTAATTATATTAAGGGGGAGGGGGGGGGGAGCAAACCTGAGGTCGGTGCGAATCATATAAAAATCGGTCATAAAATTAATGGTATATACAAAATCAGTGGACTGAAAAAACTCCTACATTACGTTTGAAATACACTCCCAACGCAGATAACAGTTATTAATGGTTTCTCGCTTTTTATGCGCTCTTCAGCATAGAATACCTGATATCTCGAATGGAAGACTTAATATGCAAGACGATTTACTATATGTCGAAGACGTATAGTGAGTCGTCTACAAGACGTATAGTAATACTACAAGACAACTTACTATATGTCAAGAAGACATTACTATATGTCGCAATTTTGAGAACGAGGAATTCAACTTTATGGTACTTTTATGAAGAAAGCAAGCATAAGCAAATTAGATGACTACAATTGCTTCTGCGGCTTTATGAGCCCTCTTCATCTGGTCAGAAACAGTGTGCTCTAAGATACAACTGTAACACAACGTTCTCACAAGCAACATTTTTATTTATTGTAACCTCTATGAAAACTGACGAATTCCTTTCTATCCACATAACACGTAGCCGACTTCAGAATGTCGCCCAGAATATACAATAAGCTGCAATGGTTTTCTTTACTACGCCCCCTACATTCGGGTTCTGTGGCTTAATTACATTTATTTCCAGATAGTGATGAACTTTCTAAGATGCTTACTAGGCCTGAGCCAATTTTTAGGGTGAGAGGGAGAGAGGGGGGGGGGGGGGAGAGAGACAGATTTCATGGCTTGTAAAATTTTCAATGTATAAGCGTCTGATATGTAAAATTATATGAATTATCTTGAGTATCAGACTCCACTCGACTTTCATATACATTATATTCCACTTAGTTATACATGCATCTCAATCATTATCTCAGAAGGAAAACAAAGATGTGTCATTTTTAGGTTTAGTACCCAAGTTATAATTTCTCAATATTATTTAAAAGTTTCTTTTATCGAGCTGACAACAGCGTAGTGGGCTCAGAAAATAGAATGCATCTGGTTTGTATGACTTCTTCTTCGACCCAGACCGTCCGACCTACCCGAAGGTGGAAGGTATCTGTTTGGACGGCAAGGAAGTGCCACCCAATTTGGACCGGAACCCAGAGGCGAAGGCATACACAAGGACCGTACCCTCCTTCCCCTACCACCAACTTCTCGGAAGGACTTACGGTCCCACATGTTTAACGAGATCATACTTCGCATGAACACGGCGGCAGTTTGGGCAAAGGCAAAAATCGAATTCTGGTAGTCCGAGTGCAATGTCTGCGCTCTATCCACTGGGCTGTTGCGCCCCATTGGCTTATATGACTTGTATATAAATTATTTTTTGATATAGCATTCTATACAGGAATTTAAATAATAACTTCCCTTTCCATGAAGCTGCGCAACAGAACACCAGCTAAGTTCTGCTTCAAAATTTAATATACGACGTTAAAGGTTCTGCCGAACGCCTATTACACGAGCCATCAAGTGATTGTCTCGGTGGCAACGTTTCTACCCTGTATCTCAGAAATTAAAAGGAGAAAAATGTTGAATTTTTAAATTGCCTGATAGGCAGGCATGATTAGATATGGCACTATTAATTAGATTTGCTTTGCTCCAACCAATTTTCTGTGTCAATGCGTCAAAGATAGTACTTTTTGTTTTCCTATGAAATTTCTACTTTTGCACCTCTAAGCTCTAAAGTCGACTGAAAAAGTTACAATTTAATATTCGGCATGTTGTGCGTCTACTGCTACTCTTCAGGCAGAACACAGAAATTTCCCACTTATAAAATTTTAATCGTATAATGACTAGTCTCGCAAAAGTTGTATTTATCAGTCCCTCTCCTCCCCCTCTCAAAAAGAGGTGACTTATAATAAACATTCTACAAAAAATCTGGCTAAGATACAAAGTTTAATTCCTTTTGATTGTTATATCGCCACCTTTATAGGAAAAATTACATGATTTGAAGATTTCAAATTCTAAGATTCCCTGATGACAGGTCAAAATCTTGCAAATTTCTCTATTTTCTCGAAAGTGGACACTGACGAGCAATGTTCTGAAAAACAAACACATTATGTTAACGACAGACAGTTGCATATTGATATGTTGAATGTCCTGACTGCTAAAAGTGTGCTGAAGAAAGAAAAAAAAATCTACATAAAGGTCTGATATCGCATAAAAATAAGGCCAAGTTCTTCAGTTTTACAAAAGTGTCAACTATAAAAATGATTGAAATGGAATCATCTTCACAACAAGTGTCAACCTATAAAAGTGATTGAGATGAAATCAGCTTTACAAAAAAGTGCCAGCCATAAAAGTGAATGAGAGGAAGAACTATCACAAAGTTCATCAAACTTCGCATGAGTGAAAAATATAGATAGGAAAAGCTGTTGGATGCATTTCGTAATAAACTTGGCAAATTTACCTACTAAATAGCGACTCAGTTACGTAATTTAAATTTTATTACCCCCAACTCCTTTCCATTTATTCATTGCAGCAAGAAACTGCTTTGGATCAAAAAGGGAAATTTGTCAAGTTTATTATGAAATATATCCAACAACTTTTCCTTTCTTTGCTTTTCACTCATTAAGTTTAATTAGCGATAATTCTCATCTCAATCCTTTTTATGGCTGACATTTTTTTGTAATGCTGAAGAACTTGGCATTTTTTGTATTTTTAAATAATTTTTACGAAATATTTTAAATAAATTGAGTACGAAATCTGATAAAGATGCAACTTTTATTTTCATTCTGATAATGTCTGGGATGCAAGTTTAACTAAATAGAGTGGAAGATAAATGTATGAGAAAGTCGAATGGAGACTCGCACTTCAGCTATTTTTCGCATATTGTGCTAACAAAATTATGACAATATAAAATCTTTTTTAACGCCAAGGTAGTGATATTCTGCATCGAATGGCAACCTTTCATACAACAAAGCCTTCCTTGCGCCAGCTTATAGAAATCACGACAATAATAAAAATAAGGTCTCCCTGCTTTTGAATGGGTCAGAGTGGAGTGCAGCTGCCTCTCTCTCTGTGAACTGTGTGAAAACCAGTTATGTTTACAAGATCAGTTTTAAGTTTATGAATAGCAGGGAATTCAAAAGGTTGGGAATAATAATATAAATATATATGAATATTATAAATAGAAAAAATGGTGAAAGTGCCGTTAAGCAGTGACAACGGCACACAATAAGAAGCTACTGATACTTTACTAGCCTTCAAAGGGCGAACTGATGCGGTGAGCAGCATTGTTAAGCTGAAAAGCAGTTTAAAATGGCGTATTTTTTTAACAAAAAGGCGAAAAAACATTCAATTCTTGTGGTTTCTCTCTTTTTTCTTTTTTCATTCAAGAGCACATGAAGAATTTATTGGTATATTATCCTATAGTAGTCAAAAATTATTCTACTACAGAAGTATCATTTTATTATTGTCTTATTAATCTTTGCATGAATTGCTCTTGATGTTGTAAAGAATCGCCCCAACCGGGAATTGAACCCTGGATCTTCGAACTGGCCAGCCGACGCTCTGCCGTTGAGCTACTGGGACGAAATTGAAAGCTCTTATCGTTGAAGTGGACTATGCATTCTCCACCCTCTAATGTCAGATTGTCGGGCCTCTGACAATCTGACTGACCACCTCTTGCTATTTTTATCCAAGGTTAGCCTCCTGCTACTACTATTTTTACTCAGGTTAGTATCCTGCGTGGTCGTTATCCTCTCAATTTGAAATCGGCTCTCAATCTTCCAGAATCCACTGAATCCGTACTAGTCGTACTAGGGTCACTTTCAGACCTCCGACATCCGCCGAACTTACCGCCATTTCCTTTGCTATTGACTGGGCTTCCTCTAATAATACCCCTGTTAATATTTTTTCCGATAGTCTCTCTTCCATTCAAGCTCTTAACTCAAAAAAAAAAATAAATCTAAGTATCTTAATTTCATTAAATCCAAAGCTCTCCTTGCCAAAAACCTTGTCAATATTTCTTGGGTAAAAGCTCACAATAATATATCTGGAAATGAAATTGCTGATTAGCATGCCAAAATTGCTGCTATCTCTGGTTCCCCTCTTACTATTCCCTTTCCTTACTCACTCCTCTCAAAATTTTGTAAATCTCATATCCTTAATATTTGGCAAAATTATCTTAATGATTGTATTTCCACCAGGACTAATGATCCTTCTAGAATCCTGTCTTACCTCCCTATAGTGGATCCTAATTTACAAATTTTTAATAAATACCTCATTTACTTTCTTTCTGGTCATGGCCCCTTTCTTGATTACCTATACTTTTTCAAAATTAAATCTGCCTCTAACTGCACTTGCAATAAATTCGGTGACGTTGACCATTACATTTTCGATTGTTCTTCTCCTAAAATTTTTCATCTTTGTAAACCCTCCCCCTCTAATAAACCACTTTAGTTCTCCAAAGTTCATTCAAATCCCTCTTCAGTAGATAAAATTAAAAACTATATTCTTCTGGCTATGGAAATTTCTAATAAAGTGACCTAAGCTTATGAGTAGATTCTGCTCTCAATTAATTTTGATCAATGAATCCCTTTATTTCATTCTTATTAACTTATATGGACTTATTATGTTCCCTCCATATTTTCTGTTAAAAAAAACAAAAAAAAAAAAAACACTATGTTAACTGTTCTTATTTCCTCGGTTCTTTCTTTTTCTTTTGACTCTTTTTATTTGTGCTTTTCCTAATTTTTCTTTTCTAAATTTTATTCTAAATTTCTGTTCTTGTTTTCCATGTGCCTAATATTTTTTTTTTTCCTTTTTCATATATTTTCTTTTTATATATTTTCTAAATTTTACTTTTAAAATTTTATTACTTTCTTTAATTTTAATCTATTTTTCATTATGCTAATATACCTCACTCTAAATTTTATTTTTCAATGATCTTTCTATCTATACTCGTAATAACCCTTTTCCCATTTTTGAAAAATGGACGTACTTGTCAAGTTCAAATATAATGTAAAACTGTCTGTTTAACCACAATATTTTTCATCAATTGTTATCTTTTTAGATCTAAATAAATGTTCGTTTGGCGGGATGGTAGACCTTGGGTGCCTCCTGAGTGCAGGAGGTATCCTTTCCCGGCCGTGCAGCTAGCTACTCTAAACCCACTATGTTAGTCGGACGGTCTGGAGTCTTCAGACCTCTGATATCTTTGCACTAACCTACAGGGTTTATTTGTTCAGATGCCATTGTAAAGAACCTTGCTGCCCCAAACCGGGAATCGAACCCTGGATCTCCAAACATGGCCAGCCGACGCTCTACTGTTGAGCTACTGGGATGAAATTCCAAGCTCTTATCGTCGAAGTGGACATTGCAATGTTTACAAAATGAATAACTAGCTGAAATACTTGAGAAAAATATGGTGCATCCAAATTCACGATTTTCTCTACAAGTTGTGAATGGAATTTAGAGGACTGCAACTAGCCTGAGAATCGGTCCCGGCTATCGAATGTAATCTGAGACATTCAAAAAGAATCAGGTTGAATTTGCGTACTATAAGGTCGTCTAATAAACTATTTGAGGACGCAAATGACACCAAAACATAGGGTTGGTTTTCAAAGCCAGTTTAGGGCTATCCTGAACTACTGACTGAAAAGAGATAATTAGCAAAAATATAAAAATAAAATAAATAAATATGCTTTTGGAGATTGTTTTTTCTTTTTGAAATTAATTTCAGTTCACATCGCAGGCAACTATTTTCGAATTTCCTATTATTTTAGACAGTCGTTGGTCATGTTGTTGTTGTTGAGACTCTTATCGTCCGACCTACCAGAAAGGTGTAAGGTAACTGTTTGGACGGCCGGAAAGAGCCACCCAATTTAGACCGGAACCCAGTGGGGGAGGCTGCCACAGGGACCGTATCCTCCTTCTCCTACCACCAACCTCTCGGAAAGACTTACGGACCACTATGTTTAACGTTGATCGTACTTCGCGTGAACACGGCGGCAGTTTTGGCAGCGAAGGGAATCGAACCCGAACCTACCGAGTGCAATTCCCGTGCGCTAACCACTGGGCTATCGCGCCATTAGCCGTTGGTCATGATGTTGTTGTTTAGACCCAGACCGTCCGACCTACCAGAAAGGTGTAATGTAACTGTTTGGACGGCCGGGAAGTGCCACCCAATTTAGACCGGAACCCAGTGGGGGAGGCATCCACAGGGATCGTACCCTCCTTCCCCTACCACCAATCTCTCGGAAGGACTTACGGATGCACATGTTTAACGTGATCGTACTCCGCATGAACACGGCGGCAGTTGTGGCAGCGTGCAAATCCAGCGCGCAAATCACTGGGCTCCCGCTCCCTAAATGTGCCAACAGCACGCGGTGTTCCCAGGTGGTCACCCACCCAAGTACTAACCGCGCCCGATGCTGCCTGACTTCGGTGATCTAACGAGAACCGGTGTTTTCAGCACGGTACGCCCGTTGGCAGCCGTTGGTCATGTCAAAAGCCCAGACCATCCGACTCATCCTAAGACATAGAGCAACTTAAGACATAGAGCAACAGCCGTTGGTCATGTGTAAAACTTTATGTAAGTTTAAATGTAATTTCTAATTGTTTATCGAATTTTTCTTACAAATCGAACTCTTCTTACTCGAACTCTCCTATCTCGAAGTCTTCTTGCAAATTTTAAAATTCTTAAGTTTTATAAATTTAAAAAAAAACAAATTTTGACGATTAGATGATTGGATTGTTTCCTATTTTTTTAGAAATTTTACTTGTTTCACATTTTTTAGATATTTTGATTGTTTAATAACTTTGGGACGTTTTTACCGTTACGTGTGTGACATTTTTTACACAAATTTTATTATTTACATTATTTATTATCTGAAAGTATCAAATTATTTGTACTTTTCCTGTCTCACATTAATTTTTATCGTGTTATACGTTTAGAAAATAAATCACTCTTGCAAATTATTGCTAATTAATTATAAAAATAGCAAAACATGTTATGCGTGTGACTTGTTTTAAACATGCCATGCCACACACGTAGCATGTTTTATTAATTTTATAATTAACTAATTATTATTTACAAAAGTGTATATATATATATATATATATATATATATATATATATATATATATATAATATATAAAATGGAAAATGGAAGTTATTAAAGATTTTTGAAGTGATTTTGATTTTGATCGGACATTTCTACAGCAAGCATATCTACAGCAATACCCCATTACTTTTATGCTACATTATATTGATAATTTATACAGTAACAATAATGCTTATTGTTCCAAGTTAAAATCTATTTTATATCATTTAGCATATGAAGGTTCGCATACTATGCATAACAGGACCGCAGAACGATAACACGAAGTTATATACAGGTCATTGTGGTCTAAAGGACTAGTTGCTCATCCAGTGATGGTCTTCATATTACCATTAGACTTTTCTTATTTAACGGTCTTGTGATAACTGTTATTGTCACTCCGGGGGTTGGCTTCAGCCAGGGCTGGCGTCCAGGAGTGCAATGCCGCGGCATTTGTGACAAGCTTGTTGACAACTGGGGTGTAAGGTCACAACCCCTTACCGCCATTAAGTAAGCTTCTCGCTAAGCCTTCCTTCTTTTTTCAATTCAAAAATTCTTTTTATACTTTATATATATATATATATATATATATATATATATATATATATATATATATAAAATACAATGAAAGGATGAACAGTACCAAAAAGTGGCTGTGGTGGGGTTGTGACCCCCACTCCCCGGTTAAAAGCATGCTTTGAGTGCCGCGGCGAACACTCCCGGAAAACCGGCACCGTTCAAAGAAAGTCCTTGCGACTATAGGAATTGCTGAAAATATAGACACAGAAATTAAACAAAAACCAAAAGAAATACCTTATGTGAAACCAATCGAATCCACCTCTCGCCAACTCCACCTAAACCACCGATAAATTCATCTAACTCAACACACAAACACTCTACCCCATTCCCTTCATCACCAGAATAACTCCGAGAACTGAGGAATCTCCGATTATATACCGTATACAGTATACCGTTGCCACAGATTCAACTAAAAATCCGTTATTCTTATTTTGCACTCTTGTATATCGATATTTTAAAAATCCGATGCGATACCATAAAGGAATCCTCTGGGATATCCAACCCTACGGGCTTCCCCAAAATATTTTTTCAAACACAAATATTGATCTTCTGTCTTTGTGTTCAATCTTCTACATCTGATCAGATAATTTCTAATGGCGTTTCGAAACACTCCCTTATTGAGATTAGATGTCCAAGGAACGAGATAATTAATTTCGAATTGGAAATCGTTGCGTTTATCATAAATACGAAAATTTTTTTTATGATGTTTACCGTCACTTTTATTGTTAACAATACTAAGATCTAAAAAATTAACGATTCCGTCATCTTTTCTGGTGTTTTCGATTAGATTTAAACCATTTGGATAAAAACTAAAATCCACCGCGTAATCCTCTTCCTCGCAAGCAGTCAACACATCGTCGACGTATCTTAGGAATATAATTTCATTTAAGATGTGTGTCCTGATTCATAGCTATGCAAATAGATATCTGCCAATATGGATGAGCAACTACCCCCCCATATGTATACCAAATTGTTGTTTATAAAAATCCATGCCATTATACAAAACGGTTTCGAAAAGAACCATTTGTACCAAGGTTTGATATTTATTGTAATTCAGAAAAGTCTGTAAATCATATTTTTCAAAAGTCATCATTAAAACATCGAAAAGGTCATTTATGTTTATATTGTTGAAAAGAATTGAAAAATCGTAACTTTTATAGTAAACTTCATCTGTCACTTTTTCCAGCGTTTTTTTAACTTCAAAACTATTTGATACAATATGAGCTCCTTGTTTTTTTATAATGGGAATTACAGATTTTAAGATTTTAAATAATTTGTCATTAGCCGGCTTTAAATATGTTTTATATCCGACGGTTACCGGTCGGAATTTTATAGGTTTCTTGTGAAGTTTTGGTATGAGGGTTAAGTAAGGAAATCGCAGTTGTTTTAGATCATATCCATTTTTTTTTATAGATTGCCACTATACGATTTTCAATAGATCTTCTTGATATACTCTGTTTATACATAGTGTCATTCCTATATAGTGTTCCAACAAAGTACTATGATAGAATTTCTTACATGTAATGGCATAATTGGACGTCACTTTATCTACTTAAGTGACTATATACCTATCCTGCAATTCCCCAATCTCCCCGACACCAAATCTTTCACGATGTATATAATCAGAATTCTCCCAGTAACACATGTTAAATGCTTTAATCACTTGATATTTCCATTCATTGAAAGTTGAGATAGGAAAGCTGTACTTAACGGCCATTTTATAAATAAAGTTTTCTACTTCCCCATTGAAATTTTCGATCACTTTCCAACTTTCCTGAAATCTAAATTTAGTTCCTTTTTTCATAAGCTCTCTCAAGTCCGCAGAACGTATTATATCTAAATTACCTGTAATATCATGTTTCAGAGTTGGCTCAATATAACTTTTCATACTATCGCAATCGCAATTCCCGATGTCCTCCCTCTTCATTTCACAACAAAATTTATTATAATTGAAAATCTTTCTTCCGATGGGTATATTGTATTTATATGTGACACACACATGTACATTTTTAATAGGTAACAAGTTTTTGCAATTGTTAACAATACGTGACAATGGTATATTGTCGTATTTTTTATTACTGAATTTTACCATGAAAAACTCCTTGTATGTTTTAATATCATTCTTAATTTCACTCAATACAATATTCAAACCCTTAGCACGTAATTTTATATAATCCTGTAGAATAGTCAAATATGTGTGATCCTTACTATGATCTAAAACGTCATGATTTTGATCCACAAAGTGCCAAATTTGATTCAGATATTTTGGTCTTATACCATATATCAAATTTTTTATCCAAAACGGTGGTATATTTCTATCGCTCTTGTTAACACGAAAAAATTCCTTTAAATTGTTTATAGACCCTTCCAAACCCAATTTATGTTTTCTTCCACCTCGTATATTGCGTTTCAAGCCAGGTTTGCCCCTTCCTTTTATAATTGTGTTACTGTAGATATCTCCATAATAATCGCTATTGAATGTTTTGCCGTAATTCACTGTATTTAGACCATATGGGAAAATGGTACCCATGTTTACAATATGATGGTTCTCCCACCATAATCTTATATTATTGTCAGTAACGATGTCAATAATGGATATTACCTCGATGTTATCAATCCCATGTTCAGCAAAGTGTCTTAATTCGAAGGTGGACTCGATTGCAGGGTTTTCTAATAACTTATAAACTTTACTTCTATGGAGACTAATTCGGATATTGAGACAATTCTTAGTTTGACCAATATATATTAAATTGCATATGTTACATTTAATGCCGTAGATACAGTTAAAAGTTTTACAAAAATTCTTGTGTGTATGCTCTGTAGAAATTTGTTTTGAGTTTGCTTTAGGACATAATTTACAGCGTTTAGAACTGCATCTCTTATATTTAAATTCAGACATATACCTGTAATAACTCTTCCGTATTCCAGATTTTATTTCCTCATGAGTATTCAATTCATTGTGAACCTTAAAATTTTTGTTTTTTTCTTATTTATTTTTATCAACGATGATTTTTTGTATATTCCCCCTACTGATGATTGGATTGTTTCCTATTTTTTTAGAAATTTTATTTGTTTCACATTTTTTAGATATCTTGATTGTTTAATAACTTTGGGACGTTTTTACCGTTACGTGTGTGACATTTTTTACACATATTTTATTATTTACATTATTTATTATCTAAAAGTATCAAATTATTTGTACTTTTTCTGTCTCACATTAATTTTTATCGTGTTATACGTTTAGAAAATAAATCACTCTTGCAAATTATTGCTAATTAATTATAAAAATAGCAAAACATGTTATGCGTGTGACTTGTTTTAAACATGCCATGCCACACACGTAGCATGTTTTATTAATTTTATAATTAGCTAATTATTATTTACAAAAGTGTGTATATATATATATATATATATATATATAATATTTCTATATATATATATATTTCTATAATATATATATATATAATATATATATATAATATTTCTCGGGTATATATATATATTACAAGTTATCATAAAAATCTTCAATTATATATATATATATATATATATTGTTTTCCTATTTTCATTCCTCACCTTTGAAATTTGTTGATTGTCTTTGTCTTTATGACCTGCATTACGCTTTATAATTTCCTCTTTATGTTTGAATTTCTTTTATTTCTTTGTATTTTGTAGAAAATTTTGGAATAGTGCATTATGAGTTACTACTTACATTCTAACATTGGATTTACCATTTTATATTTATATATATATATATATATATATATATATATATATATATATATATATATTCTAAATATAGAAAACACAATCAAAATTACTGTGAGACAGAAAAAGTACACATAATTTAATATTTTTCCAGAATAAGTAAATAAGTAATGCAAAAAGCAAAATTTGTGTAAAAAAATGTCATACATATCACGGTGAAATCGAACTTTTAGATATTTTAATTTTTCGATATCACATTTTTTTTTTAATTTTGAGTGTTTCATCTTTTTTTTTTTACTGTTAATATTTTTTTGAAATGTTTACTCTGCCATATTTTTTAGACGTTTCGGTTGTTTCATATTTAGATATTTTAATTGTTTCACATTTTTCGATACCACATTTTTTTAATTTTGATTGTTTCATACTTATTAGATGTTTTGATTGTTTCATGTTTTTTAAATATTTTGATTGCTTCGCACTTTTTAAATATTTTGATTGTTTCATATTTTTTAGAAATGTTTACTTTCATATTTTGTAGACGTTTTTATTGTTTCATATTTAGATATTTTAATCGTTTCATATTTTTTATCCTGTTACAACTATCAAATTTCTTGAGAAGTTTTTTTTTTTTTTGTTCTTTTTTAGACTTTCATAATATACAAAGATATTGTAATTTCTCCATTTTTCCAAATTGTTTTGAATATTTCGTTGATATTTAAGTGTGTTTTACTGACTTCTTTAAATTTTGAAGTTTGACCAACTTAAGTTTAGAGAGTAGTAATCTAATTTCAATTTTTATAAATCATTTGTTCGATTATTCATTCCTTTTGCAAGTAGTATACATTTTTTTTTTCAATTTTATGCTATGTGATTCAGAACTTACATCTCATTTTATGAAAAGTTTTCGACTCTTAATTATTTTTTTATCTTATGAATTTTAAAATATTTTAATATTTCTCTAACTGTGTCAGTAGTAGAGAAATGAGAGTTCAAGCTCAGGAGGAACAATATGAGCGTGCTCCTCCCGATGAGCCATAGGTTATTGACTCATCATGGTGGAAGTGTTGGAGAAGGAGTTGACCTTTAGCTCTTATGATGATATAGGTTTCACAATATGAACTTAGACCGAAGACGTAATATGAACTTTGGACCGATGATGTAATATAAACTTCGAGTCCGTCAATATTTGAACGATGATTCTTTCTTGACATAGAGAGTGTGTGAATTTTATAGAAGATGCTGCCTCCAAGTAGATTTTCGGGAAACTAGGGAGTTTAAGATCATTTTTTTTAAATTGGGATTTTTGAACATTCCATGTTGTTAGAGAATGCAGTGCCACCTAGCAGGTTTTAGGGAACTAATGGCGTGTGTTCCAAGGGATTTAATATAATTTTTTTTTCAAATTGGGGTTTTTGAATAAAGTTTGTCTTTTTTTTGAGAATGGAATGAAATTCCACCAAGTAGATTTTCGATGAATTAGACGCGAGTTTTCAGTGGTCGGGGGATTTAAGACCCTTTCTGGGGCGATAACGACATGAGCATTTTAATAAATTTGTGTTTTTAGAGAATTGAACGCCACCTAGCGGATTTTTAGGGAACTAGGGGCAAGTTTCAATGTTCCAGGCGGTTTCAGGCCCTTAAAAAACTTGGGATAACGACATTGGGTTTTTAATTCATTTCGTCTGTTTTAGAGAATGGAACACCACCTAGTGGTTTTTTGAGAATAAGGTGTGAGTTTTCAGCAATCCAAGAGGTCAGTGCTTTTACAAACTTCATGTTTTTAGTGAACATGTTTTGTAGACCTGGAATAAACTATACATACAAGAGAAGAATACATTTGACGCATTCCACATAATATAATTGCCCAAATTAAAAAATATATTCATACATACATGCTCAGACCTCAGCTTTAAATATACTGTAGTAAAGGATCAGACTATTATCTGCATAACTAAATTATTTCTTTTATGTGTTGTCTGCGATGTTCATTTTTCGATATGTGTCAATATTAATTATTTGCAGATTCTTGCAGTCAATTTTTTTTTAATAACCCAAGGCAAACTAAAGAAATGTAAAAATATAAATTGACGTGAATCTGCAAATTGCGTGCCCTTTAATTTTTTAACATATTATTGGAATCAGTCTAATATGCCTGATGAAAATTAAGTTAATCTTACTGAAAGCGTATGAAAATAATTTTAAACTGGTATGCGGTAAAATGTTTGCATACTTTCGTGAATTATCGCTACCAAATTATTTCAATATATACACAATGCAAACATATACAGTGATATTCAAAGTTGAACGCGCATGCTGATTGTGGAGCAGGTAGATAAGTGATTGTTGAGCTTCACATAAGCACGTGATGGTTAACCAGGAATATCCTTTCACTGATGCATTACTTAATGACTTCCATGAAGTAAGTGATCTCTATCTGAGAACTATTAATTTTTTGATTTTATAATTTTTAAACCATTTTCTTTTATTTAACAGCATTCAATTTCTTATCCCCCCCCCTCCATCTAGAATTGCCATCTGGCCCACTATGCGTCGGTATGCAATTTGGTACATAGTCCCTCACACTGAATACAAAATAAATATAACGAAGTTATATTAGTTCTTGAAATAGTACGATTTCAATGCCTCAAATCTTACCTTTATTCTAAGTCACCAAGTGACAAGTTGTAAACCTGTTAAAATCCACACGGTAAAATTAGGGGAAGTAACAAATCTTATAGTTTCAACGAGATTAAATGCAGTCTCTAAAAATCTGTATCATATACAGCTGAGTGAGACTGATTGCCAAAATGGTGAATTACACATCCCAAACTGCTGAAGGTAAAAACTCGAAACTTCGCTTACACATAGCAAGCACTGACCTATAAGAATGCAAGAAAATCTTTTGAATTTTGTTCGAAAAATTTATAGATTTCAAAGTTTTTATTGTTCCAATATTTTTCGAGAATGGCTAGACACACAAAATTTGTTTTTGTACCACCATGCGCAGAAAAAAAATATCCTACATTTTCTTAATTAACTATATTGGTGTACAATCAACCGTTCTACAACCGTACAACAGTCAGTTGAGATATTTTAATTCATATTTACAGTAGGCGATTTTCGTATATTTTGTAATTCAATTTTTATACAGCGCTTTTATCCCATTTGTATCCATAGTAACTGAATTACGCTTTAAATACCGAAATATAGTCTGCCTGCCAATTTCCTGATCAAACTATAGTAAATATTTTTTATTAAAGATTAATTTTTAGATAAAAAAAATGTCGAAAATGTTAAAATGAAAATCTGAAGTGGTTAGCACAAGACTTTTTCTACAGACCGAAATTCATTTTCTCTTTATTTCTTTCATAATTAAGCTGAGTTTAATTGCTCAAAATAACGCGCCCAATTTACAGTTTCAATTTAATTTTCTCTTTCGTTTTGAAACTAAACGCACTTTTAAAGGGGGCGTGGCAAAAATACTAAAAACTAAAATATCTCGAGAACGGCCCCTAACAATATTTTTTTTCGCAGTGACGTAAGATTTACGTCACACTGTGACTTTGGGACTTCACAAGACGTCGCAGTACGTCTTGGCAATGTCATATTGAGGTCACAGCGAAGTCATTTTGGTCATTTTCATGGTCGTTTGTGACGACGCATATTAACTTGTTTGTGACGTCATATTGTTATTGCCATTGTAATGTCGTCACATTGTTACGTGTTAATTGAATTGTGGAAACGTCACAGAGAATATAGTCAGAATGAAGTTACAAAGTTACTTATACGTAATGTCGAATAAAAATCACAAATATGATGTCACATTGTGACCCAGGTGTCACGTGACTACAACGTCGCTGTCACACATGTGACGATCTTTGCTGTGAGGGGCTAGTCCTATAGAGTAAAGGCGTTAGTATTATCTTTTCGTCGCAAGAAAGGACATATATAACAAGCATTTACTTAATACATTTGAGCAACCGTACTCTTTTATGTTTGATTTCTACGATTTCGCAATTAATGCCATTTCACAAAATAATGCAGTCCCCCCCCCCCCCCCGAATCATACCAAAACCTAATCAGCATGAGGGCAACCCACAAGTGACTTATTTACCAAATTTTGTGAAATTTGGTCCGTTAGTTTTCCAGCTAGAGTGGATATATACATTGGATAGACAGACACACGGACGTCACTCTAAAACTAGTTTTTTCGGGTTCTAGAGTGCTCGATACGTGTACGAAAACTCGAATTGCGATTTTCGACACGATTCCAATACTTTCCCTATACATTACATTGTATTGTGGGGAAAGTAATAAGGCAACATACAATGAATAAAGTATTGTTTTACATACCGCAATTTCCATGTTAACAGAGATAAAAAATGTGTGCTGTGAAGTGTCACATTAAAGCCTCTATTACACGACAGTAATTTGGGACAATAAACCGTTCGCAAAACAGCTTTGAGACATTTGTGACGTCACTCCACGCAGCACAGAACGAAAGTGACGCCACTCCAAGCAGCAAATTCACTTTCATTCTGTGCTGCGTGGAGTGACGTCACAAACGTCCCAAAGCTGTTTTGCGAACGGTTTGTTATCCCAAATAACTGTCGTGCAATAGGGGCTCTCTCTTACGTTCCGCTTGGATTGTATAAGTTCAATAAGATCAGCTTCCATTTCTGCATTCCAAAACGTCCATCGGCCATCTTGGTCGCCATTAAAGTAAGAAATAAAATAACTCGAAAGAACGTGATCTGTGACGTTTCGGATTTACGCACTTCTGATTGGTCGATTTTCGCACAATCGTTTCCTCAACAACAACATTTTCGGGTTAAACTTAAAATGTTGTGGCTAAATTTGCCGTCTGAGCTGTTTTGCGAACGGTTTGTTGTCGCAAATTACTGTCGTGTAATAGTGGCTACTAACCATATAGCTCGCGCTGAGAACAGATGGAAATGGATAGAGTTATATTATTTTAAATTTGTTGGGAATGCAATTCTGAATATCGAATAATAAGATCGGTTTTAGGTTTTTGAATAACAGAAAAGTCAAAAAGTTTGGAATAATAATGCAAAGATGTCGCGACCATCCATCTAATACGGAATAAGATCTACAAAATATTTCATCGTATGCAGATTTCCATCTTACATATATTACACAGTATATACGTTTCATCTGGGCATTAAAAACATTCTGTTGATGTAATATATAAGTATAATAATAAATGATGAAATGTTATTCAACAGAGAAACAAGCACCCACGGCGCTGAGTTGACATTCCGATTGTTGACTTTCCTGATGACTTTTTGATTTCATTCTTTTCAGTGTGCACAATAAGAAGCGACTGATATTTATTGTCGCACAATACGTATCTTAGCAGCTTTGAAGGGACCCACTGATGTGCGGAGTTTGCATTGCATTGTTATACATTGAAAAGCAGTTCGAATGACATTTAGAAAAGGCGAAAATGCATCCAATATATGATTTTACTATGTGGAATATGGTAATATGTAGGGAAAGTATTAAGGTGCCTTCCCACTCACCGCATAGCAACGGTAGACGGTTCACAGCACCGCGACAATCTCCATAACTTTTTATTTATTTATTTTTTTATTTCTTCAGTGTTTAAATTTTTTCATTGTGGTCCCAACCACCACCCGATGTAAACAATAAATCGCCACAATTCAATGCAGCATAATGAGCCAGAAACCTTATAAAAAGCAAACACTTTAAAATATAGACTGAACCCTCCTTCCCTTACCACCAACCTCTCGGAAGGACTTACGGACCCACATGTTTAACGTGATCGTACTCCCAGTGAACACGGCGGCAGTTTTGGCAGTGGCGGGAATCGAACCCGGGCCTACCGAGTGCAATTCCCGCGCGCTAACCACTAGGATATCGCACCCTCAACCCCGTGGAGTTAACAAAGTTTGGTTTAGTTTAATAACGTTAAAACTAATAATGAAATTTTAAGGCACCGCGACAATCTCCATAACTTTCTTTTTATTTTTTTTTTCATTTCCTCAGTGTTTAAATTTTTTCATTGTGGTCCCAACCACCATCCGATGTAAACAATACATCGCCACAATTCAATCCAGCACAATGAGCCAAAAACCTTATAAAAAGCAAACACTAATTCGGTTTTTAATTGTCCCTAGGCCAAAAACCGTACAAACCATAATTCAATCATTTAAATTCTATAATGACCATATGCTAAGCTCTTAATTCCATCATCCTCATTCCATCGTTCCATCATTTAAAATATCCATAAAATTAAAATATCCATTTAAAATATCCATAAATTAAAATATCCATTTAAAATATCCATAAATTAAAATATCCATTTAAAAAATCCATATCGTTCCATCATTTAAAATATAAATATAATAATTTCACCCGATGTATATAATACATCACCACAATTCAATCCACCATAATTCAATCATTTAAATTTTATAATGACTATATGCTAAGCTCTTAATTCCATCATTTAAAATATCACGTAATTTTCTAAACCGATGAATAATCCCCATGGAAACAGCGTGACGTCCCCGGCTGCGCGCGCAGAAAGGGAGAAAAATCGGAGCTTCGCTGAGAATTCGTCGAGAAATTTAAAATCATTACTTCTTTAAAATCAGGATCGGGCTGCTATTTGTAATTATTTCTTGAACAGATTGGGCTTGTAAGAATGCCTGATGTTTGAGCTTCCTAAAAATGTAAATTGTTAGTCGAAATTGTCGGTACTTTTTACGATGCGAGAATTTAAAAACGAAAGTTCGTTTTTTTCAGCCGAAAGTCCGTTTTTTTTTAGCAGAAAGTGACTTTTGTATTAAAATCTTTAAAAAATATTAGAATTTGTCCCTGAGATTTGAAATTGTTATATATTTATACTCGCATTTGTCTGCTCTTTCCGGTCGTATGATTTGTTTTTTCTCTACGACGTCTGGATAGTGGAGAAAAAAGGGAAAAAAACGGTCGAAATCGCATAAAACATTAAATAACAAAAAAAAAATTCAAATTTTAAAAATCGGTTTTCACGTGTCCCCTTCCTACCCCCCCCCCCCCCCGGGTCTTCGATTGCCGAATTTCGTAGCTCTGCGACTCGCTGTCGCTGAGCCTATAGTGTATAAGACACACAGACAGACATTGCCTTTTATTATATAGATTTGGAAAGTTAAACTTCATCGAAAAAAAAAGGAACTTCATTCAAATGACGGCATTGAAATATAAATTACCTGGTTTAAACATCTCTACAATGCGATACATTTCTCGGTAATATTTTAAAAATTATCATAATACTACAATAATTTATTATATTTGAAAACTTCATCGAAAATAAATGAACTTTATTCAAATGACGTCATCGAAATATAAATCGCCCGGCTCTCTCTATAAAAGCAGCATTTCATTCATAAACTTTTTTCCATTCCTTTCATTCATCACAATACTATAATAATTTATTTTATTTAAAAACTTAAAACCATGGAGGTACAAGTAATTTAACTCTATGCTTAAAACTTCATCGAAAAAATCGTCTTCTTCTCTGTGTAAAATCAATGTTTCATTCATATCAGCTATATTGCAGACTCCATGAGTTAAATAATTTTGAATTAAAGAAATGCAGCAATTCTTATACAACTCATTCTACAGCTTTCGGTGTTTACATTCTCCATAAGTGAAAATTAGGCTACGTTGTAGAAATAATCAAAGTTTGATGATCATTTAAACTCAAATATATTGTAATTGCGTTATTTCAGTATGTAGATGCACCGAATTTAAGCAAAAATAAAGCGGTTTCAGAACGGATACAACACTAAATATGAATGAAAAAGAACTTTAAAAATCACGATTTTGAGACAAGATGGATGCCATATTTTATTTTGAAGTGGGTCATGTGATCTCTTCATATAGTGGTCACGTGATCTCTTCATATAAAGGGTGTAATTATTATTTTAATTTTTATTTAAAAAACTACTGAATATATTTTGCTGAATTTCTTTTTTATATATTTTATGGGATAATTTGAATATTTCCAAAAACTTTCGAAGCAATTTGTGAATTTTACATTCGCTTAAACAATGCTTGAAAAATTAGGTCCCATAGGCTTCAATGTATTTTATTTTTTCAACCCGGGCTCAATCCAAAAGTAATTGGGTGATATTATTCATTTATCTTTCCATAGGTCCCACAGACCGTCTGAACAACATACTAAAATTTCATTTTGATAAAGTAATTTTTACGTCAGTTATCGTGCTAACGGATAGACAGACAGACAGACAGAATGAACAAAGTCATAAACACTTTTCAACTATGTTCTAAAGTGTTAATGAACAAAGTCATAAACACTTTTCAACTATGTTGTAAAGTGTTAAAAATTACATATGCACAAATGTATCAATTAAATGATTGTTTTATACATAATTTTTAACGACGAAAATGATAAAACCAACTCCTTACTCTAGGATTAGCCGTTCTCGAGATATTTCATTTATTTTTTCGCATTTTTAAAACCTCGTCTTTGAAAATACGACTAATCATCAAATGAAGACGAAAATAACCGCAAATCCAGTGTAATTTTAAATAATTATGTGTCTTATTTTGTTCAATTAAATTCAAATTATGAAAGAAAGAAAGAGAAAATGAATTTGAGTTTGTAGGAAATATCATGTGCTGCCGATATCAGATTTTTTTCTTATTCAGGCGTAAAAGAATTAATTAGTCCACTATCTTCAGGGACTCAAAACTTCTTTTTATAAGCAAAGCACCATTTTTTTTATTCATATGTTTTACATTGGGGCACTTGGAAAAATTTTTGGGGTCTCTTTATACAATATGTTTCTCAAAATTTTTGAAATTCGGGATTCTGATTGAAATATACAGGATACCTAAGAAACTTCTTAAGTACCTCAATAACTTTTCAAGGAAAAGTTCACCAGTATACACGTTAGGACTAAGGTAAAGTAACCATGCCCGATCGATTAAAAAATATTTCAGCGCCGCATAACGGAGAATTAAAAAGTTAAAATAACGAACTTTATAACAAAGCGAGATAGACAATATATATATATAAATCTCCAAATGGAATATGTAAAAAGGATGTGAATCATAAAAAAGTACCACAAAATGGCGGGGGGGGGGGGGGGGTGACACCCACTTCTCGGTTAAAGCATGCTTTGAACCGCGACACCTCTCTCGGAGGCCGGTACTAATTTAAGAAGGTAATATACCAGAAATATATATAAAACACTACAAATAAACTACAAGCAAGACAGGAATAAACAATTATTATACTAACAGTCGGCAAATGAACATTATAAAAACTGAATTCAAAACACCAAATCAATCATATACATCAACTAATTCAGACTTATTTATTGCTATATACTCGTAGAACATCATTACCTGAACAATCTACACCTACTTGCATCTTAATCTAAACCTCCATACTAGCCTCCTCCACCATCAAATAAATCACAATACTAAACCGCAGTGACTTGCAATTCGCCGCCTATAACCCAACTTCCACACCTTATATTCTCTCTACCATGAATCATACAAAAACCTTTCGTAACACTCGGTTACAGTTATATTATAAAATCCAGTAATAATGTCCCTTAAGAATTTTCTTGGATAACCCTGTCGAAGTGCGCTCATGAATATCACTACGCATTTATCCTGAACTTCAATTCTGTTATTCAATCTTTTACTTCTCGTGAAATGATTTACGACTGTAATTCGAAATACATTTTTATGGAAATTTGTACTCCATGTTAAAACACAATTGATCTTGAAATCAAAACCATCCCTTTTATTATAAATTTTAAACACTGTTTCATCTTCTTGACTTTTGATATTCAAATCCAGGAAATTTATACTTTCATCCAAATTTGGCAGTTTTAATCAAATTTAATGTAACTGGATAAAAACTAAAATCCATATTGAAATGCTTTTCTTCGTTGCCAACAATACGTCATCCACGCAACGTATGTACACCATTTCGTTTAATAAGCTTGTACCCGATTCATATTTGTTGAGGAAAATGTCTTCTAAAATAGATAACAACCACCCCCCATTGGAATACCCCGTATTTGTTTATAAAAACTATTTCCATTAAATAACATCGTCTCGTATAAAACTAATCCGACTAAAACCTTGAATTTTCTTATTGTCAAAACAGTCTGCAACTCATATCTTTCATATATTTCCATAATGATAATGTATAGACTATCAATATCAATATTGTTGAAAAGGTCGCTAAAATCATAACTCTTGTAATATAGTTTATTTGGCATACATTTGAAAGTCTTAATTACTTCGTAACCGTAACTATTAGTTACCATATATGCCCCTTCTATTTTTATCTTCGCAATAACCATTTTCATAATATTAAGTAATCTCTTATTAGCCATAGTCAAATAAGATCTATAACCGATTGTTACAGGTCGAAACGTTACTGGAATTTTATGCAACTTAGGAATTAAGATCAAATAAGGGAACTTTATACTCTTAATATCATATCCTGTTCTAGTGTTGTTGTTGTTGAGACCCAGACCGTCCAACCTACCAGAAAGGTGTAAGGTAACCGTTTGGACGGCCGGGAAGTGCCACTCAATTTAGACCGGAACCCAGTGGGGAAGGCATCCACAGGGACCGTACCCTCCTTCCCCTACCACCAACCTCTCGGAAGGACTTATGGACCCACATGTTTAGCGTGATCGTATTCCACATGAACACGGCGGCAGTTGTGGCAGCGTGCAAACCACCGGGCTCCCGCTCCCGAAATGTGCTAACAGCACGCGGTGTTCCCAGGCGGTCATCCACCCAAGTACTAACCGCGCCCGATACTGCTTGACTTCGGTGATCTAACGAGAACCGATGTTTTCAGCACGGTAGGGCCGTTGGCCTATCCTATTCTAGTGTATAATGCCCTAATGCGATTTTCATTATCTACTTTAGATGTAACCAACAATTTATACATGTTAACATCATTGTAACACTTTTCAAGTAACTCGCTATACAACACTTTACAAGTAAAAGCATAATTTGATGTGACCTTGTCAACATATGTAATAACATATTTCTGCTGTATTTTTTTCCAATTCACCTTTGTCAGTCAATTTTTTAATATTATTACCATTTTTATAGATGTAATTTTTATTGACCTTTTCCATTAACTCGTATCTCCATTGCGAGAAAATTTCGGTAGGTAAACTATATTTAACAGCCATATTATATATATAAATTTATCAACATCATTTCTTAAAAGCTCCGTCACATTCCGGAATACCTGTAATCGATACTTACTACCCTTACCAAAAATATCTTTTACATCCATTGAATTTAACAAATTCAAATTTCCTGTTACCACATGTCCGTCGAAAACCCAGACCTTCCGGCTCATCCGTGGACATAGAGCAGCAATTTGGGCGGCCGGACCACATGTCCATTGTTGTTGTTGAGACCCAGACCGTCCGACCTACCAGAAAGGTGTAAGGTAACTATTTGGACGGCCGGCGACATGTCACCCAATTTAAACCGGAACCCAGTGGGGAAGGCATCCACAGGGACCGTACCCTCTTTCCCCTATCACCAACCTCTCGGAAGGACTTATGGACCCGCATGTTTAACAAACATTTTTTAGGTGATGTGTGTGTGTGTCAGTGGAGACGATATCTCACGAACGAATGGAGCGATTCGAATGAAATTTGGGTGAGACCAGGTAGCGAGCTATTTGCTTTGCGGGTCAGTTTCGAGTCTTACTATACCTTATCATATTTTTACTTTCCTTATATACATAATGTATAAGGAAAGTATTGTGACGGGGTCGAAAATTCGAATTCGAGTTTTCGACGGGAGAGCACGTTTCAAGCATCCCTGATCACGAATCAAACAGTTTTAGGTGATGTCTGTGTGTGTGTGTCAGTGAGTCTGTGGCGACGATAACTGACGAACAAATGGACCGATTCGAACGAAATTTGGTACAAAACTCACAATCCGTAAACGATGTTGATTGTTATAATAATAACAAACTATTATTATTATAACAATCATACAGGATGTCTACAAATGATTGGAGCGGTTTCAAGATTTGATTGCAATTAAATTATTTGGCATATGATCACAAAACTGTACAATTACAGTACACTCCCTTTAATTGTGGTATACTCTCTCACAGCTTGGAACCAGAGATCATCGCTGTATAAACTAATTTATAAAAATGAGGCATAATAAGCTATAATAGAAAAATAAGGCATAAGAAAGAGCTATAATAGAAAAATAATTTTATTATAATGCATTTTGCAATACAGTTAAGACATCAATTTTTACTTTAATTCTTTTTTTGTCATCAGTCACCTTATCTAGATAATGTTTAACTATCTCGGTAAAATTCTTATTTACACTATTTTCTTTGTTTAACTCATCTGTAGTGTTTTTGAGTTATTCTAATAAAAACTCATTAAATTTGCGTTTTCGACAAATTTTGTTATTTTTCGGGGTCACCGGTGGGATGACCCTTTGTTGGGAGGTTCCAACTTGATCGTCTAAGCTTCCATTTTGAATATCAGCCCCCAAATATATTTCTTCTTCTACTTCATTATTTCCCAAATGGGAGCTGGTAAGTAGGTTTGAAGATTCAAGCTGCGAACCTTCAAGAAAGGAAGTTTCCAGGATCTATTCACAAAAGAATTTTCTTCAATTGGAACTGTGTCTTCTGGAAAATTACCCGAAGACCTGTAAAAATATAAAAATCATAAATTCCAAACTATTAAATATAAATCCATATAAAAAAATTAAATAATTATTTGTTGAAAAATATTTACTCTATTTTAAGATACAAAATTATTTAAAAAGCGATATTGCCAATTTTGACTGTAATGAAACAAACAATAAAAAACACGTAAAGAAAGTATTTAAATTCAAGAATGCCGTTATTAAAATATGATTTAAACAAATTTTAACATTTTATACTTGATTTTAAAGGTTTTCAAATATGTACCTAGATTATTAAAAATTTATAGATCAGATTTACAGATCAATTATCAGATTTATTAAAAATAAATAATTTTCAAGTGTATTGTAAATTTTTAATTGTCTATGTGCAGCTAGCTGCGGGGGAAAAAAACGCCCCACCCTCTCTTAATAGAGCATCGTTCATCATAGAGAAAATTGAAAGATACCATTTGATTAGGAATAACATCCTCTACAAAATAATGTGCATAAAATTTGCATAAGGGACCGTCTTCATATCTAAACAAGCACAAACTTTGAAATTTTCAATGGCAACACCTAATTTTGAAGTCACACACAAGTTCTAGACCCTCAAATTTGTCTAAATTCTAATTTTCACGAAGTTTCGATCTTTATAAACAAAGAAATTCAATATTCTGAAATGTGCAATTTTCGGGGATCAGCTAGCTCCATATTGAAAACCGCAATTTGAAGGGCGATGTTTCGTTGATTGACCACAGCACTGTTGTAAATTGAACTATCCTCTTGACATTCAGCATTATGGCTTACCTCGCAGCCAAAGGGTCGCAGGTTCGATTCCTGCATGAGAGGGTGAGGATTTTCATTAAACATATATACCTCAGTAAAACTTTAAATAAGAATGTTATTAGATTAACTTACAATTAATATAACTTTTTCAAATTAGTCATTTTTTAAACTAATATACAACCCCTAAAATCACAGTGATGCTGAATATTTAAACATTTCGAAAGAACTAGAGGGAGGAAACACCTGGAATTTTACATAAACATATAAAAAGTCTTTGTGAATCGGTTTTTATCCAAATATGTCCAGGTTCATTCATATTTTTCCGATTATTGATTTCATAATTAATATTTCATACAAACAATTATTTCCACAAAAATAAAAATCATGTAAATGTGGTTGGGTTTTTCAGTAGTAACGTCATACAGATAATCAGCGTGAGCAGATAATTATTACAGAAGATATGAATGGAAGTCTTGGAAACTAATTTAACATTAGGAGCTCAAAATGTTACATACTCATAATTCGGAAACGCTTTATCCAAGTAACTTGAAACTTATATCCGAGGTTGATTTTTAGTGTTATATTCGAAATATTGTGTCAAACTTGGGTGTTGCCATTAAAAATTTCAAAGTTTGTACGCATTTAGATATGAAGGGTCCTTTATGCAAATTTTATGCACATTAATTTGTAGAGGATGTTATTCCTAATCGAATGGTATCTTTCAATTTTTTCTACGATGAACGATGCTTGATTAACAGAGGGTAGGACATTTGTTTTCCACAGCTGTGCATTTAAAGTAATAAAAAATGCTTCAAATGTTAGCGCCAAATTATTAAAATGCAACCTCTTTAAAATTTCAAAGTACTTTGATTATTGTTTCTATTCTAATATAAAATGTTCAAAATTACATGTCGAAAGATAACTACTATAAGGATGTTTGATGATTTCTGTCTAATTTTATATGCACATTTTATATTTACTATTTCTACAAACACTTTTTCAATTAAGAAGAATAGCATAAAATGTATATCTCATCTACAGGGTGTATCATATTGAATGGGACAAAAAGAATAGCATAGTACAAATTCTGTAATTGATTTATTTAGCCGAAACAAATTAATTCTAAAACTACAATTATACAAGTTTTATTTGGCAACATCGAAAAATCCGGTTACGAAATCGCTGCTAGAGGCACTGTTAATCAAATCGCCATCCATGCAGGAGAAAGAGTACTGTGTTTTGGAATACGCCAAAATATCATCGTTTATCGTCGTTCAAAGACATTTTCGCACGAGATTTGTTAAAGAACCACAACATCGAACAGTTGGTGAAACAGTTTGAGGACACGGGCTGCTTGTGTAAGAAAACCAGCCTAGGACGACCAGGAGCCAAAACCGAAGTGGTTGAAAAAATTCGTGAAACGTTTTTACGGAGTCCCACAAAATCAATGCGTCGTGCGAGTTCTGAACTTGTGCCTCATACAACTGCGTGGCGTGTGTTACAGAAACATATAAAATTCTGGCCATACACCTTTCAGACGGTGCAGGCTATTTTTCAAATGTCATTATTAATGACACGAAGGAAAACTTTATTAATGTTGGTATTAAAATATATTGACATTTAGAAATTAAATTATTTCAAAAACATAAATTAGAATTTGATACATTTATACCTAAATTTACAGAATTAAAAATTTGCATTTGATTAATCTTTAGACCGCTTTGCATTTGATCAATCTCGTAACAGAAATCAAATAATTACAACCTGCTTTGCTGAAGATGATCTGATGAGTGACTAAATACACTGTGACTAAATTAACTTGAATATACGCTACGACCGTCTAATTATTAACCAGTTTCTTCTTCATATACCCATTATACGTTAATTGACTGAATGATTCCCATAGCAACGGAATTCATTTTGAATATCAATTTAGAATATTTTTATTATTGAAATATGAAAGAATATTAATATAATTTTGAATTTTAATTATAGAAATTGTTTGATTTGATCTCAAACAATCAGTTTAATACAGTTAAATTGAAGTTTTTAATTATGAATAGCATTAAACAGATGAACTCAATTAGTGGTAGTTTATAGTTTTTGCTATACCGCTTTATCACTATAAAGATATGATACCTCTTTATCACTTCAAGTTAGGTTTGCCTCAAGTATAGGCGATTTCCATAGTAGCATAAATTATTTTGAATATCAGTTTAGAATATTTATTTATGAAAGTTCTTAAATATTATTTTAAATATTAATAGTAGGAATTGGTTGATTTGAATCAGCAAAATTTTAGTTTTTAATTGTTAATAGTGTTTAACAGATATACTATATGTAACTCAGCAGAGGTTTACATTTCTTCTTATACCTCTCTCAAGTTAGTGTCTCCTGAAGTATAGATGGTTTTCATTTACGTCGCAATCACCAGAGATATTGTGATGTTATGTAATCTAACTGATATGATGACAGAAAGCATGATCACTTAATTTGCCTTTGCAGGTAAATCCCTATTCATTAGTGAAAGCCCCAAGCCGTCCGACTCGTCCAGAGGACTTAGAGTATCTATTTGGACGGCCGGGAAGGAGCCCTATCCATTAGTGTAATAGCTACGTTTTATGTTATGTCATATGCCAACAATTTATTTTCGAATTTTTTAACATCCCATTTTCTCCTGAAAGAACTGGTTGTGTGTAAATTCATCAATTTCGCAAAGGGGTGGGGCTCTTTACATCTTAAACAACACCTGGGGTTTGGTTAAACACTAAGGATTTCACCCACTTAGTACAAAGCTTTGCAATGACATGTTTACTGGTAGAACTTCATTGAGCATTCTACCTGTCTAGGACCCATTTCCGCTTTGCCTTTGCGGCAACCAGATTAGGATTTCCGACCTTACCTTGAGGTGATGACGAAAGGGGTAGAAAAATCCCAGGTGTTCGAACTTTCCATCCTCCCCCGTCAATGCGCCCCGCTGGGCTGGTGGTCATTGAAAGCAGCAAATGGGCCAATCCCCTCCTGCAATTCATCTTATTGTAAAGCTGTCACCTGAAGGGAAAAGGGAGGGGCCCAGGACACCCCTGGTCGTAGAAAGAAAAGAATTTTTGGGGACACTGAAAAGTACCCCTGTGCACGTTCTTGAATATCCAGTGACTTAATTGCTGAGCTTTGGGCTGACTGTTGGTATATACCATCCCACATTGTTCCAAATGGCTTTACTGGACAAAAGTATTTCTGAAAGTTAGTCTGGATTTACTGTATTTTGCTATAGCTAAAAGTGAAAGCCATCTCTTTGTGGTATTGAATAAAAAGGACTTTTATGTTAGTATACAGTTCATTATCCGGCAATTTGTCCTTATTGTGATCATATTTAGTGAAATGGACTGTGAGATTAGTATATATAACCACGTTCATTCACACAAAATGGTCTCGTGCCAAACATAAAGCGAAAGTCCTCCCTTTGTGGTATTGCATATAAAGGACTTTTATGTTAATATACAGTTCATTATTCGACAATTTGTCCTTATTGTGACCATATTTAGTGAAATGGACTGTGAGATTAGTATAGATAACCACATTCATTCACTCAAAATGGTCTCGTGCCAAACATAAAGAGATATAGGGGTGTTTTAAAAGTCAAAATTTTCAGATATACAGCAAAGCCTTTCAATAGCGGGCACTTTGAACTTAAACAATATGTCCGCTATTTGCTAATTAGACTTATGGTGAGCTCAATCAGGCACACTAAACAGAAATCGTAATTATTTGAACTTTACGTAATTCAAATTTAAGTTCGTGTTCGCATTAATTCTTAAATTGTAATATACTACAATTCAAAATCAAACATTTTTATCTTTCTCATACTATTGTTTAAAGTATTTTTTCCGGAACATATTTGAATTCGAGATTTTCGCGAAGAAGCATGTTTCAAAACCTCTTGAACAGACTCTGAGCATTGTAATCGATTACAATTACGCCATTACTCTTAACATCAGAATGCCCAGAATCAGAAACACAGGCAGCAGGGGACTTGAGCTGCAAAGCCTTCCTCTGTAGGTCATAGCGTGATCCCGCCTTAGTTAAATTTTGGATGTTGGTGGAGTATGCACTGTGTCGTGGTGTAACTAAAATTTTTTGCTTACAAGGAAATTATTTTGAATCCCCCCCACCCCCACCCTACGCTCACAAACAAAATTATTTTGAACCCTCTTTTCTCTAGGTGAAAATTTTTGGATGCATTCTAAAATAATTTACAACTGATGAATTTGTTTATTATTTGGAAAAAATAACATACAATTGCACCCCAGAAAAATGTTGATAAAACATTTGCAAAATAAAAAATCTGATGTGGGCAACACATGACTTTCCTTATATAATGCAATGAATTTACTACTTTTACAGTAAAAAAAATAGGTTTTTCTTATAGTAGATACTTATATTCTTTCCAAGATATTGAATTTTCGACAATTAGTCGTCATTTTCATTGATTTAGCGTCATTTTAATCCATTTGACGAGATTTTCGTTAATTTGACAACATTTCAAAAAGTTGCCAAGTTGGCGACATTCTGCCAAATTCGTCGCCAAAATCTCGCCAAACTTTACTGACGGAGAAATAAGTTATTCTTATAACATATAAATGACTATTGGCTTTCAAATACAAAAGTATTACTCGAAGTATCTTTTCTCATGAATGGAACGAGTTAGATCCACGAGAATGATATCACCCAATTTATCGCATGGTATTACATATGAAAAGTGAACATGTTTCTCAATAGGAAATATATTTTTTTAAATTTTATATGACTTTTTGATAATTTTTTTGAAAAATGTGAAATATCTCGAGAACTGTTCATGTTAGCGTTCTAAATTTTATGTTAATCGTTTTCTAACGAAAAATTACATAAGAAATGTCTATTTGCGTAACTTTATTAGCGGTTTTGATTTTTTGACGATTTTTTCAATATTTCACTCGAAAATTTAGGGGGGTTCTAAACATTCGATTACGTTTAAAAACAACATGCTTCCAGTGTTTATGGATTGTGATTTTTGTACCAAATTTTGTTCGAATCGGTCCATTCGTTCGTCAGTTATCGTCTCCACAGACTCACACACTCACACACACACACACACACACACACACACACACACACACACACACACACACACAGACATCACTTCAAAAATGTTTGATTCGTGATCAGGGATGCTTGAAACGTACTCTCCCGTCGAAAACTCGAATTCGAATTTTCGACCCCGTCACAATACTTTCCTTATACATTATGTATATAAGGAAAGTAATAATAATAATAGATAAATATAAAATAAAGTTTTTTCTAGCCCTTTTTGCAGCAAACTTCGTTATATTAATTTTTCTGCTCCCACTATTTTCAATTATCGTGATTATCGTTTATCGTGATTACGTAATAGAATTTTTACTTTCCTTATATACATAATGTATAAGGAAAGTATTGTGACGGGGTCGAAAATTCGAATTCGAGTTTTCGACGGGAGAGCACATTTCAAGTATCCCTGATCACGAATCAAACATTTTTGAAGTGGTGTGTGTGTGTGTGTGTGTGTGTGTGTGTGTGTGTGTGTGTGTGAAAGTATGTGTGTGTGTGTGTCAGTGAGTCTGTGGAGACGATAACTGACGAACGAATGGACCGATTCGAACCAAATTTGGTACTAAAACCACAATCCGTAAACACTGGAAGCCTATTGTTTTTATACGCAATCGAATGTTCAGAACCCCCCTAAATTTTCGAATGAAATTTTGAAAAAATCGTCAAAAAATCAAAACCACTAATAAAGTTACGCAAATAGACATTTCGTATGTAATTTTTCATTAGAAAACGATTGACATAAATTTTAGAACGCTAACATGAACCGTTCTTGAGATATTGTACACTTTTAAAAAAAATTATCAAAAAGTCATATAAAATAAAAAAAAAAATATTTCCTATTGAGAAGCAGGTTAATTTTTCATATGTAATACCATGCGATAAATTGAGTGACATCATTCTCGTGGATCTAGCTCGTTCTATTCACGAAAAAAGATACTTTGAATAATACTTTTGTATTTGAAAGCCAATAGTCATTTATCTGCTGTAAGAATAACTTATTTCTTAGTACATAACGCTTGGCGAGATTTTGGCGACGAATTTGGTGGAATGTCGCCAACTTGGCGACTTTTTTTAATGTTGCCAAATTAACGAAAATCTCGCCAAATGGATAAAAATGACTCTAAATCAATGAAAATGACGACTAATTGTCGAAAATTCAATATCTTGGAAAGAATATTAATATCTACTATAAGAAAAACCTATTTTTTTTTACTGTAAAAGTAGTAAATTCATTACATTATATAAGGAAAGTCATGTGTTGCTCACATCAGATTTTTTTTTCTGCAGTCTTAATTGTTTAATGACCTTTCAACAGAGGTTACGGTGACCGGAAGAAGAAAACAACAACAACAATAATACAGAATGCATATCTGAAAAATTGATTCCCGTCTATTTATATTTTAAAATTTCTGTGAAATATTAAACAGTCGCATCTACGGTTTTAGATTATCAATGTTTCAATGCGTTTAAACTAAATGGAAAATCATGTAAAAGAAGGCCAGAATATTTTTTCCGAAGAATTTCACATTTTCACAATAAATACAGATCTGTCGATTTTAAAATTTCTCTCGGCAATTGGCGGGTATATAGAGTTTTGCCTAGAAGCTCCTTTCAATCTTGAGACCCCTAATGCGTTACTTGCTTTTGCTAACCCGGTTGTTAAGCCTTTGGCACTGTATATATATATATATATATATAAGTAGGCTTGTAGTAGTGCGGAATTTAAATTTAAACTGTAAATAGTGGTAAAATCAAGTATCGTGTACAAAAAAAAGGGCTAAAGTTATCTAAATCAATCTAATCCGAAAGTTGAAAGAACCATCTAAAGAAATGTTACCCGTAAAACATTTTATGTAAAAAAGAAAGCTTTCTGTTTTCTACAGGGCCACTGGATTTCTGTTTCCTATACAGAATATCGGCATATTTTTCCTTTCCTTATACACATAATGTATAAGGAAAGTATTGTGACGGGGTCGAAAATTCGAATTTGAGTTTTCGACGGGAGAGCACGTATCAAGCATCCCTGATCACGAATCAAACACTTTTGAGGTGATGTCTCTGTATGTGTGTGTGTGTGACGATATTTCACGAACGAATGGAGGCGTTCGAATGAAATTTGGTACAAAAATCACAATCCGTGAATACTGGAAGCCTATTGTTTTTAAACGCAATCGAATGTTCAGAACCCCCTAATTTTTTGAGTGAAATTTTGAAAAAAATTATCAAAAACTCAAAACCTTTCATATAGTTACGCAAACAGACATTTCTTATGTAATTTTTCCTTAGAAAACGATTGACATCAACTTTAGAACGCTATCATGAACCGTTCTCGAGATATTGCATATTTTACAAATACATCTATCAAAAAATCTCATAAATTAAAAAAATATATATTTACTGTTGAGAAACATGTTCACTTTTCATATGTAATATCATGCGATAAATTTATTTGATGACATCAATTTCGTGGATCTTGCTCACAGGATTTTTTACTTTCCCTGCAATACATGGTAATATATAGGGAAAGTACTGAAATCATACCAAAAATCGCAACTCGAGCTTTCGACGGATTTACACCTTTCAAGATCTCTAGAATACGATAAAACTATTTTTAGCGTGGCGTCTGTCTGTGCAGATTTTGTATCCACTCTAACTAAAAAACTAATTCACCGAATTTCATAAAATTTGGTAGATAAGTCACTTGTGGGCGAATCTGCTGCTGATTAGTTTTGAGTACGATTCGGAGTAAAAGAACCCGATTGTTTTTACGAAATGGCCTGAAAAAGGCTGTATCCACTCTAGCTAAAAAACTAATGTCGTCTCCATCGGCCTGGGCCACTGGAGCAACCGTCGATTTTTACTTTCCCTGCAATACATGGTAATGTATAGGAAAAGTATTGGAATCATGCCGAAAATCGCAACTTGAGTTTTCGACGGATCTACACGTTTCGAGACCTCTAGAACACGAAAAAACTATTTCTAGCATGACGTCTGTGTGTCTGTCTGTGCAATGTATGTATCCACTCTAACTCAAAAAGTAATGGACCAAATTTTATAAAATTTGGTAGGTAAGTACACTTACTTGTAGCTGACCCTGGTGCTGATTAGTTTTTGGTCCGATTCGGGATAAAAGAACCCGCCTTTTTTTGCGAAATGGGCCGCAAAAATTGTCTGTATTCACTCTAGCTGAAAAATTAAGATATCAAATTTTACAAAATTTGGTAAATAAGTCACTTGTAGGTTACCCTGGTGCTGATTAGATTTTGGTATGATTCGAGAAAAAAAAGAACCTGCCGTTTTTTATAAATGGCCCTCAAAAATCGGCAAAATCTAAAAATAGAAGACTACGTATGCTCAAAAGTATCAATTAAACGCTTATTTTATACGTAATTTTTAACGATGAAAAGAATAAGACCAACCCCGTTACGCTAGAGCTAGCCGTTCTCAAGATATTTTAGTTTTTTTCGTATTTTCGTTATGCCACCTTTGAAAATAAACAAGTTACCAAATGAGAACGAAATTTGAATTAAAAGTGAATTAAATTGAATTAAAATAAAGTCATGGGCTGCTCACATCAGATTTTTTTTTTCATTACCTTGAAATCACGAATTTTTAACTTTATCGACCAAAATCTTTGTCTATTATTTAGACAAAGATTAGTAAGCACGCAGAAATGTATGATATGGCATCTTAAAATTGTCTGTTATATAGAGGTGACTGAAGTTTCCGTTAACGAGGTTTTATACTGTATATTTACAATTTTTCATTCAGTTTTATAAAATATTGATTAGGCAATTTTAAATTCTTCTAGATTTCGATGTGGAAATACATGATTGGCGTTCTTCTTAACTTGTTTTGAATACTAGACTGATATCCGTTTCTCTACGTGGATACTATAATTTAAGAATAAATGCACTATATCAGAATTATATATTCAAAAAAATTATGCAAAACTGCTAGCCCTAAATATAATTTTTTGTAATTTTGTATGAATAGAAAACTATTGGAAATTTAATATTTTGGTAATATTATTCTTAATAGACAGAAATGATAATAACATCGCACTCTCATTGCAGATTACAATATCCGTGGACCGGTTTCGCACTTATGCGATGACAATGACACGACAATGATAACAAAAATCTGCAACGGCAGCAAAAAAACTTGCAGCATGCCATTTTGCCAACATTCTTCAAAGACCGACAAATTCAGTCAGCCTAGTATAACTACCACAGAATACTATATTATTAGTCTGTGATACTATATTATATAATATTAGTCTGTGATAACTATGACCTCTACTTTGACCTCTACTCTACTGATCTCTACTCTGTTGAAATAGAGGGTACTGTGCAGCAAAAGCACAATATTTTTTGAAGAAATTAGAAGCCCAGTTGCGTCGTAAGACTGAATTTATCGATCGTCACAGAGGTGCGTTAAATTAGGGCATAAAAAGTTTTCCAATGCATGTAGCGGCAATGCATGTAGCGGCAATGCAATTTTCAATGCATGTTGCCAATGCATGTAGCGGCTATTCCATGCTGATGAGCGTGAAACTGTGTGATGGATACTGTTATCTGAAATGGGAGCATGATCCTAACTTTAGGAACGCCCCCTATAGGCGGGTTCTGTGAGTATGCCGTAAATGGATAGTCTGGGCTTCGTTATGCATGACAGTAGTATTTATCACCACTCATTAGCTTAAAGAAATGTAAGTCATCGAATTAACTCAACTGTTACCAACCTGGAAAAGAACTTCCTTAAAATGAGTTACATGCAAACAAACGACTGATTGCCCATACAAATGAAAATTTCAATATTGTGGTAATTACAAGATGGTTCATTGACTTATGAACTGCAAACTGATTTCGAAAAGAAAGTCTGTTGGTTCATTGTTCAGGAACACTTCTTTTTATTATTTTTCCTAAAACAAATAGAATGTGTATAGAAATGTGGATTTACACGGCTTCGGTATTCCGGTACATGACACAACAATTTTTAGCGTGATCTATGAGTGTGCGTGTTTTGGGCAGTGTTTATATTAATTCTAGCTTTAAAACTATACGTCCATGATATTGACTTGTGCGTTGCTTTGGTGTTGACAAGCTTTTGGTGTTAACTGAAAAATGAAACCAGTCTTTTCATTTAAAAAAAAAGAAGAGGAAAGGGGGGGGGGGGGGGGAGCTTAGAAGGAACAAGAAAGATCAATCATGCTTAAAGCATTGATTATGAAACACTTTCCAACTTCAATGCAATTTTATTTAAACATCTCTAAAATGCAATACATACCTCGGTAATATTTTAAAACTTATCACAATACTATATTAATTTATTATATTTGAAGACTTAAACCTTCATCGAAAAAAATGAACGTCATTCAAATGACGGCATTGAAATATAAATTGCGTGGTTTAAACATCTCTAAAATGGGATACATTCTTTGGTAATAATTTTAGAATTATCATAATACTACGATAATTTATTATATTTGAAAACTTCATCGAAACAACTGAAATTCATTCAAATGACGTCATAGAAAAAGTAACACGCCTGGTTCTCTTTATGAAAGCAGCATTTCATTAATAAACAATTTCCCCTTCATTTCATTCATCACAATACTATAATAATTTATTTTATTTAAATATTAAGACCATGGAGCTACAAGTAATTAAACTCTATGATTAAAACTTCATCGAAAAAAATTGTCCCTCTTTCTGTAAAATCAATGAATATTTCATTCATATCAGCTATGCAGACAGACTCCATGAGCTAAATAATTTTGTGTTAAAGAAATACAGCAATTCTAATACAACTCATTCTACATATTTTGCTGTTTACATTTTACATAAGTAAAAAATAGGTTTCGTTGTAGAAATAATCAAATTTGGATGATCGTTTAAACTCAAATATATTGTAATTGCGTTGTTTCAGTATGTAGATGCACAGAATTTAAGCAAAAATAAAGTGGTTTTACGATCGATACAACACACAATATGAATTAAAAAGAACTTTAAAAATCACGATTTTGAGACAAGATGGATGCTATATATCATTTTGAAGTGGGTCACGTGATCTTTTCATATCATGGTCACGTGATGGCTTCATATAAGAGGTGTAATTATTATTTTAATTTTTATTTAAAAAACTACTGAATGTATTTCGTTGAATTTTTTTTTATATATTTTAGGGAACAATTTTAATATTACCTAACATTTTCGAAGCAATTTGTGAATTTTAAATCCGCTTAAAAATGTTTGAAAAATTAGGTCCCATAAAGTTCAATGTATTTCTTTTTTTCAACTCGGGCTCAATCCAAAACTAATTGGGTGATATTATTCATTTATATTTCCATAGGTCCTACAGACCGTCTGAACAACATACTAAAATTTCATTTTGATTAAGTCATTTTTACGGCAGTTATCGTGCTAACGGACAGACAGACAGACATACAGACAGAAAGAATGAACAAAGTCATAAACACTTTTCAACTTTGTTGTAAAGTGTTAAAAAAGATCCTCACAGAATTGAAATAAAAAATAAAATAAAATAAAATGTTATTCCCATTGTCTTACATAAATGATTCTTCTTTTTTTTTTTTAATGCAATTTTTAACATCAAATTGAATGAAACCACTCTCTGTATACTCGGATGGACCTTTCTCAAGATATTTCAGTTATTATTTATATTTTTTTAATTCGAATATTTTGCTACTTGGCGCAGTTTTAAAATGGATTAATTCACCAAATGAAGTGTGTTTTATTTTCGATGGAACTATTAAAACATTTTTTCACGCTTCTTTAGTACAGTTATACGAATTTTCGGGAAAAAAATAATGGAAGTGGCATCTCCAGAATCGAAAGTTGAAATCTTTAGTGAACTCCCAATCGCCTTCAGAAAAATATTTTTAGTAAGAACAATAATGTACATTAAAACTGCAAATTTGATGTAATTTAAAACAAACGTCCATTTTATGTATTATTTCGCTTGATAAAATTCAAATTAATGTATGTAAATAAAGAATTTAACGCTGTAAAAAAAACAATGTCAGACGTTCTTCACTCCACTTGAGGAGATAAATATAACTCTCTCATATCTTCAGCTTTCTTCCTGCTGATGTTTGCCAATAGATCCTATCCGAGATAAACCGCTTGACCAGTAGCGATCAGGTAAGGTTAGGCGGGCGAACTCACCCTCCTTTTTATGGTCCATATATTCTTTTTTTATGACTTGTCCTCTTTTATGGTAGGTGTAAAAATTCTGCTACTTCTCCCCCATTTCCGTTTCTTTATCTACGGTTTGACGATGCTATCTATCTATCCTTTCAGGGAGTTATCTGAAAGCCAGTGTAATGCAGTTAAAATTGAGCTTTCAATGCCACCAATTAGTTATCTTTTTGTCATTCAAAGGAGGAGGGAAAATTATGGTTTTGCAGGCTATTGTACGAAGTGATAAAATAAACCATTTTATTGCAATCTGGGTGTTTAGTAATTTCAAAACTTTGAATCTACCCGTTATTTTGAACCGGCCAGTAACATTATTTTCCCAAAGTTTATTATAATGTATAGGGAAAGTGTTGTGACGGGATCGAATTTTCGAATTTGAGTTTTTGACGTAAAACCACGTTTCAAACATCCCGAACTTGAATCAAATGTTTTTGAGGTTATATCTGTATTGTGTGTGTGTGTATGTGTGAGAGAGAGAGTGTGTGTGTATGTGTGAGAGAGAGAGTGTGTGTGTATGTGTGTTTGGATGCGATATTTTACAAACGAATGCACTGATTCAAACGTAATCTGGTACGATTACTACAATCGGCTAATACTAGAACCCAATTAATTTTACTAGCAATCAAACGTTTGGAAGATGGCTAAATTTTCAAATAATTTTTTGAAAATTCATAAAAATCAGAATATTCAATATTAGTTAAATAAATAATCATTATATGCGTAATTTTTACATTCTCATATGTAGTCATGAGAAAGTATTGTTTTCACGAAAACTTTCGATTTCGAAATGTTGATTCAAATATATGTTTTAAGACCTCCTGAACACGTTTTGACTATTTTTAGAGTGATATCCGTCTGTCTGTCTGATGTCTGTGGTCGATTCCATGTTTACACAATAGCTGCTAATATTATTGGATATTCACGACACTTTATATCCGGCTTTGTTATTGAAGCATCTAGAACTAGATAGAATTTTTTTTAATTCGAGCGAAAATTTCGAAATTTATTCAAAATTTTATATTTTTTTAACATGGCATCACAGGACAAAGTTTGACATGATAATGCACAAAAAGAATTATTTGATCACGAGAGCTTCAATTTATGATCACGAGAGCTTCAATTTATGATCACGAGAGCTTCAATCATTCTTGTCAAAAATTGCCGCGATTCAATTTTTGTGTTCGTAACGTCATTAGATCCCATCTGGAGGAGGGGGGCGTTACCCCCTGGGGGGTACATATTCAAATATGGTATCAATCGAAGTATTTTGTCAAGCTCTTTAAACTGAAGGGCAACACGCTGTAATTGCAATCATTTGGATCAGAGACAGATTTTTTTCAAAATTTTACTTATAAAATTTGGGGGAGAAAAGAAAAACCCACAAGCTATTTAAAAATGGATTATGTTATGAGAAAGTCGAGTTAAACCACATTCCTGTTAATTTTATTCGAAAGCGAATGACATAAATAATAACAATTAAATAAATAATCAATTCATATGTAATATTTCATTAGAAAACGAGTGACACAAACTTTAGAACGCTAGAATGAACCGTTCTCGAGGTATTGCACGTTTTAAAAATAAATTTATCTAAAACAAAATATGTGAAATTAAAAAGTAGTATCGCCAAAAATACGTGACGATAAATTTGACGAGCTGGGAAACTAATTTTGCGAAATATCGTAACAGCAACTTTTTGAAAATGGTGCCAAATTGAAGAAAATGTCACTAAATTAACAGAAATGACGTTAAATTAACGAAAATGAAATAAAATTGATGAAATAATGGTTAAAAAAAATTTCATATATAGACTATATTCTCGCTATATTTCTATTTTGGCAAGTTATATTTTCGCTAAATGAGTTAATTAGGTATTTCGAAATAATTTTACATGTTGCCATACAGAAAGGCACCAAATGCTAATGTTTTACGTTATTTTGTCAAAGATCTCGTATCATTTCGATGTTAGAGAAGGAAAGCGTATGTGTATTAATGCAGGAAAAGTCATGTTTAACCCACATTAAATTTTTTTATAACAAAATATGAGTATTTTAACAGTGGTATTATAATCTTTTGTAGAATTAAGTGTTTTATTAAGTCAATGCAAAAATAAATACATAAATTTATATAAAAATATTTTTATCAATATTATAGTTACCAGTATAAAAAAATCTGATGTGGGCAGCACATAACTTTCCTTATATAATGCAATGAATTTACTACTTTTACAGTTAAAAAAAATATATTATATTTATAGTAGTTATTTATATTCTTTCCAAGATATTGAATTTTCGTCAATGACTCGTCATTTTCCATGTCGTCATCATCAATGAGTCGTCATTGATTTAGCGTCATTTTCATCCATTTGGCGAGTTTTTCGTTAATTTAGCAACATTGAAAATAGTCGCCAAGTTGGCGACATTCCACCAAATTTGTCGCCAAAATATCGCCAAGCTTTATGGACGAAGAAATAAGTTATTCTTACAGCAGATAAATGACTATTTGCGTTCAAATACAAAAGTATTATTCAAAGTCTCTTTTTCATGAATAGAACGAGCTAGATCCACGAGAGTGATGTCACCAAATTTATCGCATGGTATTATATATGAAAAGTGAACATGTTTCTCAATAGGAAATATTTTTTTTTTATTTTATGTGATCTTTTGATATTTTTTTGAAAAATGTACAATATCTCGAGAACGGTTCATGATAACATTCTAAAGTTGATGTCAATCGTTTTCTAACGAAAAATTACATAAGAAATGTCTATTTTCGTAGCTTTATTAGAGATTTTGATTTTTTGACGATTTTTTCAAAATTTCACTCGAAAATTTAGAGGGGGTTCTGAACATTCGATTGCGTATAAAAACAATAGGCTTGCAGTGTTTACGGATTGTGATTTTTGTACCAAATTTCGTTCGAATCGATCCATTCGTTCGTCAGTTATCGTCTCCACAGACTCACTGACACACACACACACACGCATACTTTCACACACACACACAGACATTACTTTAAAAATGCTTGATTCGTGATCAGGGATGCTTGAAACGTGCTGTCCCGTCAAAAACTCGAATTCGAATTTTCGACCCGTCACAATACTTTCCTTATACATTATTGTATATAAGGAAAGTAAAAAGTTGATGTGTGTGGCACATTACTTTCTTTACATAATTCAATGATTCTTTGACATGGAAATAATGCTGAACCACAGCACAATGTTTTTGACATTGAATTAACATAAAGAAAATTGAAATTAGGCGTTTTATGTCAACTTTTCAGTCCAAACAAAATAACTTATTTATATTCACGTGCAAAATCTTCCTGAAAATAGCAATTCATATTTAATTAATATCCCGTAAAATAAATTATTATGGGCGAATTCTTGGACACCAAAATACAAAATTAATACAATAGATATCTTTCTCTTATGAGTGGAACGAACTGGATACGCGAGAATGATGTTAACAAATTTGTTACATAATATTGCATATGAAAATCGAACATATCTTGATAGTTGCTATTTTTTAATTTTATGTAATTATTTTGATAAATTTATATGAAAAACGTGCAATATCTTTAGAACGTAAGTGCTAACGTTTTAAAGTTTGTGTCATTTGTTTTCTAAAGAAATATTTAATATGAGCTGATTATTTATTTAACAGTTTAAATATTCTGATTTTTATTTATTTATTTTTTTTTTTTTCAGAAATTCATTCGAAAATAGTGAAATATCTCGAGAACGTTGACGAACATGAAAGAACATGAATGCGTTCTAAAGTTTGTATCATTCATTTTCTAGTGAAAAATTATACGTTTGAAATGATTATTTATTTACCATAATTGAAGGTCTTGATTTTTTATAAATTTTGTCAAAATTTCTTTAAAAAATTGGGTGGCATTCCGAATATTCGATTGTGTTTAAAATCAATAAGGCATTCACTAATTGTAATAATCTTGCCAAATTATTTTCGAAACGCGCTTCATTCGTTCCTGAAATATCGCGTCTACAGACGGTCTAATTCACGAGCTCTCTCTCTCACACTCACACATATCATTTCAAAGACGTTTGATTCGATTCGAGTACAGGGATGTTTAAAACGTGTCAAAATTTTATTCGGTACTATTTTAATCGCTAACGCATATGCACAATTTTCTGCTATTTACAGTCTGTAACTTTCGTTCTCGTATTTATCCAGTTCCTCTTATAAAAAATCTGATGTGGGCAGCACATGACTTTCCTTATATAATACAATGGATTTACTACTTTTACAGCAAAAAAAATAATAATTTATTCTTATAGTAGATACTTACATTCTTTCCAAGTTATTGAATTTTCTTCAATGAGTCGTCATTTTCATTGATTAAGCGTCATTTGTATCTATTTGGCGAGATTTTCGTTAATTTGGCAACATTTAAACAAGCCGCGAAGTTGGCGACATTCCATCAAATTCGTCGCCAAAATATCGCTAACCGTTATGGACGGAGAAATAAGTTATTCTTATAGCAGATAAATGACTATTCGCGTTCAAATACAAAATTATTACTCAAAGTATCTTTTCTCATGAATGGAACGAGCTAGATTCACGAGAATGATGTCACCCAAGATATTACATATGAAAAGTGAACATGTTTCTCAACAGTTAATATATTTTTTTTAATTTATGGGATTTTTTATAAATTTACTTTCAAAATGTGCAATATCTCGAGAACGGTTCATGCTAGAGTTCTATAGTTTATGTCAATTGTTTCCTAAGGAAAAATTACATTAGAAATGTCTTGTTTAACTTTATTAAAGGGCTTTATTCCTTGCGTAACTTTATTAGAGGTTTTAAATTTTTGATGATTTTTTCAAAATTTCACTCGAAAATTTAGGGAGGTTTTGAACATTCGATTGCGTATAAAAACAATAGGCTTCCAGTGTTTACGGATTGTGATTTTTGTACCAAATTTCGTTCGAATCGATCCATTCGTTCGTCAGTTATCGTCTCCACAGACTCACTGACACACACACACACACACACGCACACACACACACAGACATCACCCAAAAATGTTTGATTCGTGATCAGGGATACTCGAAACGTGCTCTCCCGTCGAAAATTCGAATTCGAATTTTCGACTCCGTCATAATACTTTCCTTATACATTATGTATATAAGGAAAATAAAAATATGATAAGGTATAGTAAGACTCGAAACTGACCCGCAAAGCATATAGCTCGCTACCTGGTCTGACCCAAATTTCATTCGAATCGCTCCATTCGTTCGTGAGATATCGTCTCCACAGACTCACTGACACACACATACACACACACACACACATCACCTAAAAAGTGTTTGATTCGTGATCAGGGATGCTTGAAACGTGTTCTCCCGTCGAAAACTCGAATTCGAATTTTCGACCCCGTCACAATACTTTCCTTATACATTATGTATATAAGGAAAGTAAAAATATGATAAGGTATACTAATACTGGAAACTGACCCTCAAAGCAAATAGCTCGCTACCTGGTCTGATATAGGGCTCTAGTCTAATCCTACTTAGCCCAGAAATTTGGTTAAACAAGATTCGCATAATCGTAATTCTACTGTATTTTATTTTCTTGTTTTCTGACTATTTCTTTCTTTTTGACGAAATCGTGAGCTTCAATTTGAACTCAAACCAAAGAGCTCTTAATTGCTTTCTGATGACACGCCTTTCTCAGAATCCCCTCACGCTCCTCTTTTTATCACTCTGGTCTGATCCAACACCACTCACCCCATAATTTACAACACATCCTTCCGTAAACACAACCACTTTTGCCTAATTTCTCAAAGTGGGTCAAATAAAAAGCTTCCGACGGCTGGGCTACTGCTAAACCCCCTGCGGTGGTGGCAGTTCGTCTCCAAAACCACCAAACCCTTCCAGGAGATAGTAATCCATTCTGGACACAAAGTGACACGCGCAATTATCCTGGGGCTCCCTCTGTTAATCGACATCTCCATTGGGTACCATGCTGAGGGGAGGGCCATTTTTTTAGAACACCCAGATAGAAAAACCTTCCGGCAAATGGTTTTTCTGGTAAAACGGAGACAACTTTATTTGTGTGGACAATAGCTTTATTGTGGTACTGCCACGTGCCAAATTCTGTAATTAATGATCCCTCTTATCCAGGAATTCAATCCTTCAGATCAAAGATCCCGTTAAACCCTAAACAAATACCTACGATCTACAAAAGTGACACTATTTAGTTGCAAGGTGACTTAAATATATGAAGTGGGCCACACCGTTGATGGCAATGCTATGATGATAAGGAAGCATTTCAAATGCCGTGATATGCCGTCTCCCCCCCCCCCCCTCTTCATGCTCGAAAATATTTAGATTTGCACTAATTAAATATGGATTATTTTCAAACAAAACCTAAATCTTCTAATGTGTTTTTTTTTAATTATTGGATTTCGCACAGTCTTAATTTTATTAAAAAATGGGTAATTAGTGCCGAAAATGCTTTATATTATTCGTTTTTGTCCAATAAAGCTTGGTGTTTCGGTAAGCCTTCTTTGATGGATGAGATACTTAAATAAATCTCCTTGATTCTGTTAGTTTTCGAGAGTGGAACTAAACCCTATTCACAAAAAAAGAAGTTTCTAATTTACTGACAAATTTGGTAAAGCAACTAGTTTGCTGATAAATTTAATAAAATAGCTAGTTTACTGACGAATTTAGTAAAGTAACTATTTACGAAGTAAAAAATCTGATGTGAGCATCACATGACTTTCCTTATATAATACAGTGAATTTGCTCCTTTTACATTAAAAAAAAAACTCTGATGTGGGCGGCACATGACTTTCTTTATATAATGCAATGAATTTACTACTTTTACAGTAAACAAAATAGATTATTTTTATAGTTGTTATTTATATTCTTTTCAAGATATTGAATTTTGGTCAATAAGTCATTTTCCCTGTCGTCATCATCAATGAGTCATCATTGATTTAGTGTTATTTTTATCCACTTGGCGAATTTTTCGTTAATTTAGCAACGTTTAAAAAGTCTCCAAGTTGGCGACATTCCACCAAATTCGTCGCCAAAATCTTGCCAAGCGTTATGGACGAAGAAGTAAGTTATTCTTACAGCAGATAAATGACTATTGGCGTTCAAATTCAAAAGTATTACTAAAGTATCTTTTCTCGTGAATGGAACGAGTTAGATCCACGAGAATGATGTCACCGAATTTATCGCATGGTATTACATATGAAGAGTGAACATGTTTCTCAATAGGAATTTTTTTTTATTTTATTTTATATGACTTTTTGATGATTTTATATGACTTTTGACTGATATTTTATATGACTAGGGTGTTGCAATCCCTTTTATTCGATTTGTTATAGTCGCCTTATTATAGATGGATCTAACATGTACACTTTTAGACCTTTCTACAAAGTTATTGGGATGTATTTCCTATGGACTTGGTGTAACTTCCTAGGAACGGCTATAATGTATATACTCATAAGAGTAGAAGTAGAAACCCTAGATCTCACATACTTACTGTAAAAGTAGTAAATTCATTACATTATATAAGGAAAGTCTTGTGTTGCCCACATCAGATTATTATTTTTTTTAAATTAAACCACACACATAGTTGATGAGAGGTAAAAAAACAATCAGGCAGGGAAGGCCTGAGCCTGGTAGTCCCCCATTAAATATGCTGTGTCCCCCATCCCAACCTTTTCAACAAATCCAACCTATTCTACAATACATATGTATGTATATCCTTTGCGTAGAGTAAGCTATAATCATGGCAACTTGCGCAAAATGAACTGAATCTTTGTTCCGAAATTAGAGTTTTATTCTGATTAATTTATATTTCCACGTTTGTCCTCCCAAGGATAGATGTACGAACCGCTTATGGCAATATATTCCAATTGCCCATAACGAAACCACATCTGTAAAATAATTGCAAAATTTTATTTCTATTGCATTTATGTATTGTCTTAATACAATGCATAGATACAATAGACGCGTGTTAATTATGTTAAAATATCTAGGGTAATGGTTAACAATACGTGCGTTACACAGAAATTTTCTCTGTATCAGAAGAATGAAAATTGTATTTAAAGAACTCGCATATATGTGTGTCCCCCAAAATTATCCAAACTTTCCAAGGAATGTGATTTTAATGAAATTTGTATTGAACAGGGGATCTTTTGAACGAAATGAACGTTTAAATTTCTTTTGGAATATACTTCTTTACTATTTCAAACTCATTTTTATTCTCATACTATTGTATAAAGCACTGTTTCTCAAAAATTTTATCATGGAAGTCGAAATTTTGACGGATAAGTATGTTTTTAACCTTCAGAATCCATTTCAAATAATTTGGAGATATCAGTTTGTGAAATGCGGACACGGCAACTCAAGAATGGATACACATTGCATAACTACATTTGTGGATACAGTATGTTGAAGACCCAGACCGTCCGACTCATTCGAAGGACTCGAGCAACCGCTTGGACGGCCGGGTGAATACAGTATGTAAAAAGAAAAATAGAACTGAGATAGAATTTTTTGTAATTCTTATGACTAGAATTGGAATTATGAAATTTTCATAGCATTACTTCCTATGGTAAACAACAATAATTTCCGGAACAATGATGGTGGTAGAGAAATTGACAATTGAAATTACGTTATGAATGCTTCAAAGTAATTTGTCTTATTAATCTTATATTATTTTGCATTCAAGGTATTGGTTCTCTATTTTCAAATCTATTATCTTAAGTGTGTGTATATGTGGTGGTGGTGTGTGTGTGTGTGTGTGGGGGGGGGGATGGATAAATGTTTTCACTTTGAGAAATATGGTAAAATGTAACAAAAATAAAACTGCTCCTTGTAAAAATAACATATTTAATACTTCCTTAAAGAAAAGCAGGCATATGAAAGTAAAGTGGCAACAATTGTTTTAATCCCTCTTCATCCTGTCAAAACAGTATCTATTTAGAACAGAATTGCAGTTCTTACTTAGTTACTGTTTTGACCTGATGAAGAGAGAACAAAACGCCTTCGAAACAATTGTTGCCACTTTATTTTCATATGTCCGCTTGTTTTCTGTAAGGCTGCGTCTTGGTAAAATGTGATGTGTCTCAATTCTTAAACGTGAAACCTCAGTTATAAACTTGAAGGGTAGAGAGGGAGGGTAAAGCATAGATATATTTACGTCTATGGTGAAGTAATAATTAAAAAACTTATAAAATGTTTTGTAGTGCTGCCATCTAGTAGTATATTAATATCATAAATGATTCATTTTAGTGCTGCCATCTAGTGCTTTCTCTTAGATTCAACTGGAAAATTATGGAAACTTAGGTATGTATACTCAAGGCAAGGTTCGTAAAATAATAATAGACAAAGTTAATGTTCCATTAACCTTGATGAATACTTAAGTTTTTGTATTTTGAATCACACAAGTTTTACTTAAATTAGAAATTTAATTTGTTTGGAAATTGATTTCTAAAATTTAATTAGTTTGTAAATTAATTTTCTAAACTTTATTCTACACAAGAAAATTCTGGGTATAACTGATTATCTATTTAATTCATAATATAAAAAATGCGGTTTAAAATAATTTGAAAATAAAAATACTTTGTTAGTAACAGAATAACCAGTTGATAAAAGTATTAACCAGTTTTAAAGGTGGAAGAACACCTTCTTAGTTATGATTTATAAAACAGAGCAGGCACTACAGTAAAGGTAGGGAAAATTTTCTCTAAAAATTTCTGTCTGTATAAACAGAAAATTTCCTACCTGTGATATAGTGGCTGCTCTTCTGTCTTGTGTGCTACCTGACGATCATTTCTTTTTTAAAACCGATTGATACAAATGTTGACATTGTTACTAACGGAGTATTTATTATTTTAAGATTAAATTAATAATTTTACTGCATAGTTGTTTTAAATAGAAATTCATAAAACGGAATATGCCAAAACGTAATTTTACACTAATTGCATGAATAAAATATGAAACATTTTATTTTTGTTTTTCGAACTTTATTACACTTGATTAAGTATAGTTTCGGAGTGAGTTTACAAAACAATACTACAAGAGAATATAAAATTCTGCATATGACATTTACTAGTTTTAAAGAAAATTCAATGTTTTTTCATATTCATATAACATTTTATAATTGTAGCAAATTTAGTGTCAATCGGTTGAGTATATTTTATCGATATTGCAATTTAGTGCAAAGTACTTATGCGCATACTGTACACGATCCGAGCAAGTTTTAAACAATTCTGGACTTTGTTTTCATCTTCCTTATTACATTTTATATTTGCACCAAATAGGATTTCTACATGTTGAGTAGACTCGGAGAAAAAGCGGTTGCATCGATTTTCCACAGACAGGCCATCCGCTGGAATGCTGTGAAATGGTTTTTCGTGATCACTATCTTCGGAAACATCTAGATTATCGATTTATGAGAAAAAGTGTTTACTACACAAAAATATGATTTCCTTTAAGCAATAAAAAAAAAAGAGCTATTACAAGAAATGTCTGTTCTGAATCCAAATCATTCCCGCGCTCTGTTTTCTTTATGCGCTACCATAGCTATTCTCCAAAGCGGACGTTTTCCCGAAGCAGGAACACGGCTGCTGGTATCTGCTATGGGAGCGCGATTCAATGCTATGGAAATGTGAAATTCTGAATAATTCACCTTCGAATTCTGAAAATAACAAAATATGACACCTAGTTATAGTTTGGTAGGTCGGACGGTCTGGGTTTCAACAACAACAACCTAGTTATAGTTTTTATATAACGTATATAAACATAAAATGCCATAGCGACGCCTTCATTTGTTTCTTGGTTTATCGAATCCACATTTTGCAGACACGCACACACAGACTGCAAAGTGTTCTTTTCAAAAGTGTTCGAAATGTGTTCAGGAGAACCTAAACCGTGCTTCAAATGCTCGTATGGATAGATATTTTTACGGAATTTAAAAAACGATAGATTTTTTTATTAAAAAAAAAAAAATCCTAATAAAGTTCAAGATTTCTGTTCAACTACAACCCACTTCATGTCCTTTAACTGACTCTGGGGAGCACTCAATTTAGATTCATGAGCAGGAGATTGCGAGTTTCTGCTCTATACAACATGGTATGAGGAAGTAAATGTTTGGAGTGTCAGTCTCCACTTAACTTTCTCATGCATTCATATTTCATTAATCGATCATTAACAACCATTATCAGAATGAGAACAAAATCTGCATCTTCTTTAAATTTTAACAGTGGCGTAACTAGACTTTTCTTCTTCGACCCAGACCGTCCAACCTACCCGAAGGTGTAAGGTATCTGTTTGGACGACCAAAAAGTGCCACCTAATTTAGAACGGAACCCAGTGGGGAGCGGCATCCACAGGGACCGTACCTTCCTTTCCCTACCACCAACCATTCGGAAGGACTTATGGACCCATATGTTTAACGTGCTCGTACTTCACATGAACACGGGGATAGTTTGGGCAGAGTCGGGAATAGAACTCGGATCGTCGGAGTGCAATCCCCGCGCGCTAACCACTGGACCCCCCTCCCCCCCCCGTAATTATACTCTTGTCGTCTGGGAGCATATAATTTCAGGGCGCCCTTTCCTGTAATGAGCAATATTTGTCTAGCCAAAAACATGTTCATAGCTAGTGGCGCCCTCTTTTCGTCCGTCGCCTTGGAGCTATTGCTCCGGCCTGCTCCATGGACGTACGCTACTGATTTCAAACCAAATTTACTCTTTTAAAATATTTCGTAATTCTTTTTTTCACATTGGCAACAGCTCAGCGACGCTGCTGAATTGGATGCATGTGATTTATCTGTGTTAATCTAAACTATATTGAAACATCAATATCCGTAGCGCAGTTCAAATTACCAATTCTCCCCAATATACTATACACTATACAGGGTTCAAACGAAAGTCTTTAAACACCCCAATAATTTTGTAAGGAACAGGTCGATGAGTGTACACTGTACACGTTAGGTCTATCTGTAATAAAGTGACCTTTTGCTTATTGCCGAGTTCTTAATCCTATCATTTTAAACTCTCCGCTAGGCCAGGAGCCCTAATCACTCTCATTCGATTGGACATGGTCACTTTACCATAAATAGACCTAACGTGTACACTCGCTATTGGGGTTCTAAAGGACTTTCCTAGGAATCCATTAAACTGCTATTATTGTTCCGGAATTATCGTTATTTCCATAGGAAATAATGAAAACGGTAAATATCGAATCATTCGATTTTCAAATATGGGAATTACTAAACATTTTATCTAGTTCTAGTGTTTTATATGATGTATCATCTCATAATATTATAATGCGGTAAGTATATTCATTCTTAGGTTATCGTGTCCACACCTCACAAAACAGGGGCGCGACAGCCCAGTGGTTAGCGCGCGGGAATTGCACTCGGTAGGCCCGGGTTCGATTCCCCCCACTGTCAAAACTGCCACCGTGTTCACGCGGAGTACAATCACGTTAAACATGTGGGGCCGTAAGTCCTTCCGAGAGGTTGGTGGTAGGGAAGGAGGGTACGGTCCCTGTGGATGCCTCTCCCACTGGGTTCCGGTTTAAATTGGGTGACACTTCCCAGCCGTCCAAACAGTTACCTTACACCTTTCTGGTAGGTCGCACAGTCTGGGTCTCAACAACAACAAAGTATTCTCAAATAGTTGCTGTAAGCCCTCTGGGTCAGTCGAGAGGTCTGGGTCTCAACAACAACACCTCACAAACATACAGTTATCTTTCCAAAAGTGTTCGAAAAAGATTCAGGAGGTCTTGAAACGTATTGATCCGTCAAAATCTCGAATTCGAAATTTTTGGGGAAATCATACTTTTTCTTTGCAATAATACAAAAAAGTAAGGCTTCTAAGAAAAAGCTACTTTTCTAATATGTCAAAAAGTAGTATAGATGTAATTCAAGTAGATAAAAGAAAACAAGTTCTCATTTGCCTATTACATAATTTTTTTCCCCCCAATTATTTCGTAGGTCCGTTGTATTTTGATACTTCGGTAACGAAATCCGGGAATCGAAGAAACTTCTCTAATGATGAAGCAGAATGGATGAAAGTCAGAGAGATGTGTCGGAGGAGGGATGTCACGTGACTATTATTGACTTTTCTTACATTTGACCTTTCAAAGGTTTGCTGAAGCACCGCCCAACTGTATCCCACGCCTTCTATAGCCTTGATTATAGTGAAACATTTATTATATCAAATTCGACGGCATGTCTCTTCAGTCTTCATAGCTCTTTCAAAACATAAGATTGAAATATTTGATGTAGGCAGTACATTTCTTTCTCCACGGACTGCTGAGATAATAAACATGCAGACAGAAGCATAACTTACAATTTTATTTATATAGGTAATTCTAAACGAAGTTATTGGTAGTAACAAATTACCTAATATTGCCGCCCAGTAAAATGACAAATAATTAAAATTTCGCTGTTGCAAGTAAAGACATGACAATATATAGTAGTAATATGTGACAGACGATGAAAAAAAATTCAGCCTTATTATATGCAGATTAAAGGGTTTATTTTTTATTTCGTTAATTGTTAAAGCTTCCATAATTTTAGAAATAAAGACACAAAGAACGACCAATCACATATTAAATTTTGAATTGCATTTATTTTAGAAAGACTCAAATAAAGATTAGGTCACGTTCTAGTTCCAGAGCCAGTGCCGTTTTTTGTAGCTCATAATGATTATAAAATTTGACCATAAGAACATACATATACGGAAAAATGCATCTTTGAAAAAACTGTCGCTTTTAGTTTTACGCCTCGCTGTTCTGACTTTTAGGAGAGAGGCTATAGACGCCCCCCCCCCCCCCCCATTAAAAAAAGGCCTAAAAATAGGTCATACTGATCATGGATGAAACGTTTGCCATAGCATCATTCTGTGTTTTAAAACACAAAATCTGACATGTCAAATCAAACCTCTTAATTTGTTGATGGGCATCGCAAAAGTTGGTTTACCGGAGCAGAAAGAAATTTTGACAAATTAACACCATTTCAAGATATAGTTAAAATACAATTTAAAAAATTGATAAACAAAAGCCGTGCATTAAACTGTCTACAATCATATGCAAAAAACATAAATCTAAATTATTCATTTGCTAAAGTGTATTTTTGCAAAGAACTTCCCCCATAGATTAACATAGCACGGAAGCTAACTGAAGCGTCGAATTAAATGGATGTTTAATTAATATGATTGTTTCTCCAAAAATTTTCTTTAACAGACCAAATTGCTTTTAACACCAGTAAATTATGAACACAGGCAAATTTTCATTTTGCTGTGCTCATGAATAGCGCATACAAATCAAAGATTTTTATTGAATTATGAAGAAATATGTAATAATTTTGAAAATACACTACGTGATAGTGAAAATGAGACACCGAGAAGGAGTGGGCAGAAAGTGATGAAAATCGGCAAACACAGAGAGAGACAGCAACGGACAATAAGTGATGTTTATTGCAACATGATACACCTATACACTGAGCGTAACACCGCCTGATTAGTAAGTTGTAGAACCACTGCGGGCGGCGATACAGGCAGCAACACGTCTAGGTACAGAGTCAATGATCATGCGGACGGTGTCCTGAGGATTGGGTGCCCATTCCCTGTCAACCATTTGCCAGAGTTTGTCTTCTAAACGCGGTGGACGTCCAATCACGTTCCAGACGTGTTCGATTGGTGAGAGACTAGTGGAAAGGTGAGAGATCAGGGGAGACTAGTGGACCTGGGTACCTTGCAGGGCATGTTGGCTGATATGTTCCGTGTGTAATCGGGCGTTATCCTTCTGGTAAATGGCATTGGGCTTCCCCTGAAGGAAGGGTAGTGTCACCGGCCACAACACGTCATCCACGTATCGTCGGGCGGCCTTCATAGCGCCCTCAGTACGGGCCAGAGGTGACCTGCTATCGTAAGCTATGGCGTCCCAAACCATGATGCCCTCGTTGTCGCGCGGTGTGGCGTTGCACAGATGCGGCCGGATTGAACCTGTCACCACTTCGGCGCTAGACTCGTACACGTCGACTGTCATTGCTAAAACAGAAGCGTGACTCGTCTGATAACACAGCCCTGTGCCATTCCGCCGTCCACGTGGCTCTATCCTGACATCATTGCAAACAGAGGCGTCTGTGCTGTTGGGCCAATGGTAGTCTTCTTAACGGACACCATGAGTGCAGGTTGCCGGCGACCAATCGACAGATAATGGTCCTGGTCGAACTGGGAGCATCAAGGGTGTCCTGCACATGCTGCAAAAGGGCGACGGAAGTGGTCTGCGGCTGTGGAGCCGCCAACGTTTGCCGGCGGATGCGTCGTTCCTCGCGTGTTGACGTCGCTCTGACTGTACCGGCAACCCTCAAACGGGCCACATTCCCTTGTTTCAACCATCTTTGCCACAGCCGATGCACCGTGGACGGGTGTAGATGGCTGTCCGCTGAGATTTGACGTATGGACCAACCTGCCCTTCTGAGTCCGATCACCACACCCCTCGAGAATTCGTCTGTCTGTTGAAACTGCCTCGGTTAGCTGCGGCCTGGCATTCTCTGCTATTACACGTTTCCTCTGAGACAAAAAAAAAAATGCAAAATGATTTCCTTGGCAAACAGAGCGGCGCGACTATTGCCGATTTTGCAGGTTCCTTCCCTTATATCTGCCACAACGTGCGCTGGACAGCTGCGGATTTCGCATCATTTACATAACTCGGTGAGTTACGTTTACCCTACAATTTGCATATATTTTGCCCACTCCTTCTTGGTGCCTCATTTTCACTCTCACGTAAGTGTATTTGTTACTTACTGATAATAAAAATCTACGTAAAGTTAAGTATTTTATAAATACTTAAACAAAGTACTACCTTTTTCAAACAAAAATTTTTAACCGCCCATATTTGAAGGTAATATTTTTAGAAGTGTTTTACTGTGAGAGAGAAGGTGTGTGTGTGTGTGTGTGTGGGGGGGGAATAGAAGATCTGATCTTTTCTTCTCTGTGTGATTTGAATCCCTACAGATTGAATTTTTAGAATTTTCAAGGAAGAGAGGAGGGAATTTATTAGGCAGGGTTTAGGTACAGCAATACTGCTAAAAGACAACAACTTTCTAAGGGAAACTGCTTCGTATTTATGTTACATATTAGGCAAAGCATAAACTAAGAAAAATAGTATGAGCTTAGCGTACCGAGAACGTCTTCACCTTAATATGATTCCTCCTTAATGTAACGTTAATTACATCCAGCGTTGACTATATATTAGAACCTAGCATTGACTGCATAGCATTGTTCTGGGATTATCATGTTTCTTCATGGGAAATACTGCTCTATGAAAATCTTAAATTTCGAATAATTCGAGTCATGCAAATTACAAACAATAGTTTTTTACATCATTTTTCTATACATAAAATAGTATAACGGTATGTGTATTTTGTAAATGAGTTATCGTGTTTGTGTCTACATCTCACAGACATAACACACACTGATGCATATACTATACACACACAGACAAAGATCTTTCGAAAAGTTCTAAAAATGTCAGGTCTTCCGTCTAAATGTCGAATTCGAAAATTCGTGAAAGAATAAACATACAATTTCCCCTTTTAATTTCATAATTTTAAAAAACAAAATTTGTTTTTATTGTCGGACCCTTATTTGTACACGCTGGCCACTCAATGATGAGATAAAAATAATGCATTGTTTTGCAACCACATCATCAAACATTATCGAATAATATAAAACTGCATAAAATCAAAAAATTTAGAAACCGTACAGTGTGAGGCTTGATATTCTATTTATTCCATCCCGTAACTCAATGGAATGCATGCATAAAAAACTTTCCCCCCTTTTAAAATGAACACGGTCAATATCATGATTCCGCCTGCGGCTCTTTAAATCAACAATACGCACTGCAACGTGACATTTTTTTAGCGTAATGCTCTCAACCAATCAGAAGCCTTGTTTTTTATTTTTATTTGAAGTCACGTTGCAAACAGCATGTTATTAATGGCGGTCGTGGAGAAGTAGCTATTGCTGGCGTGTTTGACAATTTTTATATTATTACCTTGAATTTCGAACTGTTTTTGTCTGATTTAGAAGGTACCAGATTCTTTGCAGTCATGACTTAAATATTTGCTGCGACGGATGTGGTGGAAATTACTGTGTTATAATAGTGAAATATTGAGTTATATCAATACAATATTTCCTCTACGCCTTAACGAGATTCGATATTGTTTATGAAGATAAAGGTTTTAATTAAAGGGAATATATTTTTTATACAGATACTTTAAAAACTATAATTAAATCTATTTTTAAGTATAAGTATAATGGATAATTTCAACGCTAATATGATTACTTAAGATGACATCTCTTAAGCAAAAAAATGTTGTTCATTGGTTTCGTAAAGGTCTGCGATTGCATGATCAACCTGCATTGAAAGAAGGTTTATCAGGGGCAACAAGTTGGCGTTGCATATTTATTGTGGACCCATGGTTTGCTGGTTCATCAAACGTTGGAATCAACAAGTGGAGGTAAATAGTAAAATTAAATCTTTGTGTGTATTCTTGAATTATAAATATGGGGTCTTCTACAAACTTCACTTTCAACCTATTCATTAATGCCAAGTAAATTTCATAAAATTTTTAACTTTTATGTGTTTTCATTTACTGCAGTAATATGATCTCTAGAAATAACTTTTCTTTAATAGATTGTGATCATATATTTTTGCTAAATAATTTGTCGTTTAAATTATTGATTTATGTAATTCTTAGTATCTATAATTGCAATGTAAAAATGAAATATTGCTTCAACCTATTTTCTGCATCTTTCAAAATGTTGTATTTATCAGTAGCCATTATAAGCAAATGCATAAAACTGCTATTTAATCAAAGAAATTTACAACTAACTTGGTTAATATCTAACCATATAAAGACATATGTTTTTGATAGGTATGGTGCACAATTTTTTGTCAAGGCTTGTGTATAAATAAGTATCAAAAACATATTAAAATGAAGAGCGATTGAAAATGACTGATGTTTGCAAAAATAAATATTTGTTAGTAACAGCATACAAAATTGATTAAAAGTATTAATCAGTTTGAGACAAAGAATGGTCCCAACTTGGGGCTCTTTTTAATCCTGGCGAAGGAGGCTGTTTGCCTCTAGAATTGATATATCCTTTTAATCATCCTTGTATGCTGAACGGAGTACCTATTTATTTTAACTGTAATAAAGAATTCTTTCTGCAGCTTGATTAAAACTAGCAGTTTGAATGATTTTTTATAGAATGAATTGTAAACTCTGTTTTACAAATATGTAAAATTTTAGAGTATGAAATACATTCTACATTTATTTATTGCACCTTTAAAAATGAAATGATTAATATATCACATGTATAGGCATAGCCAAGATCTCAGAGAGGGGAGGATGATCAAATTGAGGTTACCATGCTGAATTTAGTTTTCCAATATAATCCTATGGAATAGGTACTGATGCAGTTGTTCAGGTAGGCAATGAGGGAATTATGATCCTCAGTCTCTACGTACATTACTTGGTGACATATGTAATGTACATATTTGATATTTATATATATCAAATATTCATTGATGAAATATCAAACTTTTTTCAACTGGTATGTAATATGAAATTTTAAATGGTCTCTTTTTAGACATTATCATTTGCAGTTTGGGTTTAGTCGAGTGAACTAACTAATCTAAGCATAATACACATTTGTTGTCATTTATAAATTTCTTTCGTATTTGAGTTATATTTTTGAAATTATATATTCGTAAATGATTCCCATAATTGATTTCAAGTTATTATTTAGAGCAAAGGAAAATATATTCCAAATATACTCTTTTAGGTTAAAATATATATATCATGGTGAATGGATCGATTTTATCGATTTACCCTGTTATCTGCAATGGAAGCATATTTAAAATATATCAGAGTTGAAAATTTGTTATATGTATATAATTGAGTGCTTGAATGACTGATAAATTTACACAGCCCAAACTGCTACATGAATTTTAAGTCTCGAATATTTTATTCCAACATTCTTGCAGCTATAACTCAAGAATGGCTAGACACACAAAATTTGTTTTTATACCATCATGTGGTGAAAATATAGCCTAATTTTCTTGATTAACTCTATTGATGTACAACCAACCATGGGTGCCCATAGAACTTTTTCTAGGAAGGGACAAACTCAAGGATAAGACATGCAATATGAGCTTGTTTGATGCCTACCTTTATGACCTTGAAGATCTAGGAGGGGGAAAGTGCCCCTCTTCCCCCCCCCCCCCCTATCAGTTTACTCTATGCAACCAACCATTCTTGAGATATTTTAGTTATAGCAGACAATTTTTTTTATTAGATTTTATAATTCAATATTTATATAGTTTTTGATTCTATTTATAACCATTATAACAGAGTTACACTTTAAAAACCAAAATCATCTGCTGGCTATTCTTATCAAACTATTGAAAATATTTTTCATTTATAATTCAGTTTTAGATTAAAATGCCTGAAACTGAAAATAAGGTATACACAGTGATCTCGGATGAAATATTCTTTTACATACCAATACCACACTTTTCATGTTGAACTATGTTGAACTATCAGAACTATAAAATATGCACAATTTTTTATGATTTAATTTGAAACAGTTTCTGATATTCAGAACTTGTGTAGGCATTACATTTAGTGACTACTAGGAATTTTGTCTTCGCTAAGCATAGGTGAAAATGGCTAGTAAATGATATTCTGATAAAATCTGAGATTTTTATAATATCTTGTATTGTTAAATGAGTAGTATAAGTATTGAGTTATTATTGACATATTTCAAATACTAGTTAGTGATTAATTTTCTTAAATTTATTTAAAAAATTATTTATGCTGTTATTTATCAATTAAAATATAATTCTGTGTTCATCTAGGTTTCTGTTACAATGCCTAGAAAATTTAGACAACAACCTTCGAAAGCTAAATTCCCGCCTCTTTGTCATTCGTGGCCAGCCAGCTGATGTTTTTCCTAGATTGTTCAAGGTATATTAAAGTTTCATTTTTCTTACTAATATGTGGTTTTGTTAAGAGTGCTTATTTAGTTGAAGCAGAAAGTGTATATTTTATCTGAAAGTGAGACGTATGTGAAAACAAATTTATACAATCAAATACGAATGTATCATCAAGATTGTTAGAGCATTTGAAAAATTTGTAAAGCCACAAATTTGGTGCATAAAAAACATTGCTTTCTTACTGAAAGGGAAATTTTTTTTGCATTATTTCTATAATACATTTTAATTTCTGATAAACTAGTTGTCTTATACTGCCTACAATGCGCTTCGTAACATTGGCTTATATAAAACATATTTACATTGAATTCTTCATTGTAATCTATATGAGTATAGAATAATACTCTGTGAATGTTTGTCACTTTAAAATGAGCATTTCAGTAAAATTTAAACATAAATAAATCTTGTTGTATGATTATAAATATAAAGTTTAGAACTGTATTTAGAATGCAGTCTCTCAATTTAGAGTAAAAAATTTCTCCAGTTTCTTAGAATGCATTTATGCATTTATCAAGATAAATACTAATTTTTATTATTTTTTACATTTTGAGCAGACTACAAGTTCAAGAATACTCTTTAGCAAAGCGGATAACATGTTGAATTGATGTAATCATAAGAAAATCAGCACTTATAGGTTTTAAAAAATTAAAAAGAATATACGATTACAAATTGAGGAAAATTGTTGATATGATACATATCAAAAGCTATTGTAATTGATTATATAATATCATATACAATTATATATATATATATATATATATATATATATATATATATATATATATATATATATATATATATATATATAATCATGTATCGATACATCTGTCACTCTATTGCCTATGTTTTAAATTTCCCTTGTGTCTAGAGAATCATAACAATGAGGATGTAAGTTAGGTTCACATTCAATTGTTGTGATATATTTATTTTAGAACCTGGAAAATTTCAATATCTATCAGAAAATTTAATAAATTTTATTATACTGTTTGAGAGTTTGGCAACCTTTGCTGAAATTCTTATAATTAACACGGGTTAGAGTTTTTATTTAAAATAAACTATCATTATTTAAGAGTTGCTGTTATGGCAAAAATAACTTTTAAAGTATAGAAAGAGTTTACCAAATTTATTCAGAAATTGATAATTTTCTCTAAAATTTGTTCTATTCATTTAACTTTTTTTATTGCTTTAAATAACTGGTTTAGAATTCAAAAGATATTTATATTTTTACTATATTTTAATTTCTTATCATTTAACTACTATATATATATAGATATTATACTTATTTCATCATGTAATAATTTATATATATATATATCCTATAGGTTTTTGTAATTATAAATGAAATTAAAATCTATGAATCATTATTTTTTTTAAAAGTTATGAAATTAAAATATTAAGATAAAATATTTATTTAGCTATGGAAGATCACTCATCTTTCTTTTGAGAAGGATCCCGAACCTTATGGTCGGATCAGGGATCTCAACATCACCACCATGGCACAAGAGAATGGTATCACAGTCATAAGTCGTACATCCCATACATTATACAACCTTGAAAAGTAAGTCATCTGTTCAATTTGTTGAGAATTCTAGTAAATAGTATATTTTTTAGATTTTTAAAGCAAATATGTATGGTTATTTAATAAAATATTTAATAACTATATAAGCTTTTTAGGAGTCTCCAGAATAGTTTTTTGTTTTATTTACGGTTTAATTACAGTAGAGTATTTTAAATATAGAGGTATGTTTCATAACTTTATATTTTAGGTTTAGCAAACCTTCAACCTCTGTATATGATTTCTTTGTATATTTTTAGAATTGTAGAGAAAAATGGTGGCAAGTCACCATTAACTTATAAGCAGTTTCAAAATATTCTGACGAATATGGAACCGCCTCCATTTCCTGAGCCTCGTATAATTCTTGAAGATGTTGGCAGCTGCTTTACACCCCTAACTGAAGACCATGATGACAAATATGGAGTACCAACACTTGAAGAATTGGGTATATATTTATAAAAGAAATTAAAACTTTGTATTTATGGATAAATTATGAGGATGGTACAAATTGGGAAACATTATTGCAATAAAAGTTCCTTAAAAGATATTTCTTTTACTTACCATAGTAAAGAATATATATATATATATATATAAATATATATATATATTATATATATTATGTATATTATATGAAATTCCAATGATAGATTACAGATAAATTGTAACACATATAACCATAACTTAAAATATAAGACGGCCACATATTAAACCAAATTTAAACACTGACCAAACAATTTATAATTAGGGAAAAGTAAAACTGTGTATATTTGCCAAATTACATGCTAATGCAAGAATAATAAAAAATAAAAATAGTTTATAAAAATCCAAAGATATTTTAGAGATATTTTGTGACACATATAAAACATTATTTAATAAATACAATAAGCCAGAATTGAAACAAAATTGAAATAGCTTCCTATCAACTACTACTATGTAAAAGGAAGGTTAGGTAAGTAAGCACTATGGCTAATAATATATACAGGGTGCCCTATGCTATCTGTGCCCAATGGCTATTTCCTCAACCATTAGTCACAGAGATATACTTCCAATTGCAAAAATGTTTTAAATTTTAAAATCTATTTTCTTAGAAACACTTTAAATCAATAAATGCATTTTTGAAAGAAATACGAAATATAAATTTTTATACTGTCCCCTGGACCTATCAATTACATTTAGGAAAATCATCCTCATACAATTTCATGCAAAATAAAAAAAAAAATCTTCCATTTACAAATTGTAAAAAAGTTGATACTTTATGTTTTTGAGGAATTCAAATGCATGCTGCTATCATGAAAACAAGGAGCACTATACAAATAAGTGTAAATTTACTTTTATCATTACCACATGCAGAAATCTCCTTAGTTGTGTTATATTTTATAAAAGATTATTACAGTGGAATATTTAAAATCCAGTATAGATAATTCTAAATTAAAAAAAATTAAGATAAGAATTTGTGAATTATAGGTATTTTTTATATTTATGTGCACAGTGTCAATGGTTAGTTCTAGGCATAATAAGTTTGTGCCATACTATGGTACTATGATCTGGATACATAGGACGGAACATTTTTTTTTTTTTTTGTTCCCATTAAATGTCAACATAATCATATCTAATTCTGGATACTAATGTAGTTACAATTAAAATTTTTATTATACTCCATCTCCTTAAAAAATTCAGGGAGCAAGACTGCATGTTACAAGTTCATTGAGACCCTGTTGATACATTTAAATTTTAGGAGCATCTAAAATCTATACTTTTAAAATATAGCTTAAGTTATGCAGTATCCACTAGCATCTGGTTAATAAATTTCAAATTTTGCTAGTAAATTTTTATGTACTTGGAGCCACTGTGGTGAAATTTATGTTCCGATAAATTGCAGGTACAGCTGCTATCTGTATTGTGAATGCAATTCTAACTTTGGGAACACACTCTATGGGCAGAATCTGTGTTTTAAGTTATATGTGTTGACTACAATTGTACCAAGGGTAATTTACCAAGGTGACTACAATTGTACCAAGGGTAATTTACCAAGGTGACTACAATTGTACCAAGGGTAATTTACCAAGGTGACTACAATTGTTCAAAGGATTGTAAGAGATTCTAACATTAACACTAGAGGAACAATTTTTAATAAATCTGTGCAGATCTTTGCATTTGCTGATCCTGATGACATTGTTATTATTGCATGAACCCTGGAAGCACTTAGGCAAGCCTTCCTTTCTTTGGAAGCTGAGGCAAGTAAGATGCATCTTGCCATTAATCAGAATAAAACCAAATATATGCCATGCACCGATTTTAATAATCCCTATCTTGAAATAGGAGAGTACAGGTTTGAAACTGTTAACAGTTTCAAATATTTAGGCTCTGAAATGAATACACTAAATAATATAACTTCAGAGGTCTGTAACAGAGTTACAACTGCTAACAGATGTTTTTTTGGGCTTCAAAAATATTTGAAATTTAATTTTATCAACAGAAAACCCAAAATACTCATTTATAAAAGTTTGATTAGACCCGTTCTCACTTACGCTGCTGAGACATAGACAATGACCGAGAAACACAAGGAAACCCTTGTTATATTTTAAAGAAAAATTTTGAGAAGCATATGTGGAGGAATAAAGTGTGATAATTATTGGAGAAGAAGAACCAACTTGGAGGTTTACAAATTATTTAATTATTTAAAGAGCCAGATATTATTAAATTTATAGCAATACAGAGGATTAAATGGGCAGGACACTTAATAAGATTGGATGAAAGTCGAGCCGCAAAAAAGATTTTCTTGCCTACACCAATTGGTACCCGTAAAAGAGGGAGACCAAATCTTAGGTGGTGTGACTGCCTGGAAAAAGATCTGAAAACTTTAAAGGTGATTAATTGGAAAACCTTGGCCAAGAACAGGATGGCATGGAATGGAATTCTAAGGAAGGCCAGGTCTATCGTGCTGTTGCCAACCCAGGGCTGTCGTGCCAGTGAAGAAGAAGACTACAATTGTATCAAGGATAATTTGAGCCCTCTTTCTTAGGTCAGAAACATTGTGCTCTCTTAATAAATGCTAAGAAATAACTGCAGGCAGTTAGTTCTTCAAGAAAGTATTGGAAAGTTGTATTTTCATACGCAGCAGTTTCATTTATTGTGACACAATAAATTGTTTGACCCTAGTTAACTGAGTGTAATCTTTTACTAACAGAAGAAAGAGAACATGAATATATAAATTACCTAGTTAATACTAGGGAGTTGACATAGTTTGAGTATAAAAATTAAAATATTTTTGCATTGTTTGCATTTTATTTAAAAGTTTTATGAATCAGTCAATGAAAAATATATCAGTTGAAAAAAAGAAAAATACTTTTGGTGCAAATATAATCAAATTTTAATTTGTTATGCTCTCCAAATATGTTTCAAATGATCCCAAATTATTTAAAATTCCTGAATAGATAATATTTTAATAAAGTTATCCTAAAAATATATCTCCATTTCATTATGAATAGGCACACATCCTATTTTAAACCCTAATTAATGTTTAAAATATTTACCAGTTAATTGTAGACTCACAGTTACAAAATCTGTGAGTCACTATTTTCAAGATTTCTGGGATTTAGACTTAAAATGTGAGTAAGTATGAACTCTATTTTTGTGTAGGTTTAGTGTTTTTGAGAAATAACATTTAAAAAATTATTTAAAAGTATTAAATTATTTCTATGTTGAATATTATTTTAATTAGTGCACATAACTTATTATTACATTTAAGTGATATTATTAATTTTGCTGAAAGTGGCTAGTAATGTAATGAATCATGATGGGCTAGTAAAATACGGCATCTACTAGTCTGAGGCTACTAAATTTCTTAATCATAATTTAAGCAATCCTTTAAATAATGAAGACCTTGAATCATTCATTCAATCTTAGATGCTAACAAATTGAAACACATCACTGATGCTAATTTTTCAGAAAAAACTTTGTATAACTACAGCATTCAGTAAAATATATGGGTGTCAACTCATTTTGAAGGTGAAAGACAGCCTTCTTCTTTAAGATAAGCAAGAAGTGCAACATTATTTATTCAAGCAAGTTCAATATCTCACTTGCTTGAATAAGTTGGACTGCTCTTCTTGCATGTCCTTAAGAAGGCTATTTTGTGTCTTCGAAACTGGTTGGCGTCCATATTTTTTATTATATACTGTAGTTATATGAACTTTTGCTATACAGTTAATTTTTTTTGCAGCGGCTTTGATCATATTTTGAACATTAATGATGGTTTATTAATGTGTCCATTTTCAAGTAAATTTGTCTTAACCTTCTATGTACAACTTGGAAACAAACCATAATATTTGACCTAACTAATCTAATAATAGCTTAAAAGTGATCAAGATGATCAATAATATAGGGTGCATTTATACAGGTTATGAATAATTTAAATACTGTATATTTTATTATTGTATACAATTCTGATAACATGTCTTGTAAATATTAAAATGCTTTCATTTTATGTTGTAGGATTTGACATAGAGAACTTAAAACCTACCATGTGGCTTGGAGGGGAAACAGAGGCACTAGCTCGTTTAGAAAGACATTTGGAACGGAAGGTAACTCAAATTTTTAATATCACTGCTAATATTATTTTTAACTCCTGTTTATAAAAAGAAATAAAAAAGTTTTTATTTTGGATCATGCTCTTACTACAGATAATAGTACCCATGGTGCAGTTTTGCACATATTATGTACTTGTCAGCATGAAATAGCTGATACTTGCAGTGGCAGCAAGAAAATTTGCTATGTGCTGCAATTTTGCAAACTACTATAGAGACCAATAAATTCAGTCTTACGTTGTAGGCAGTTTCAATTTTTTAAAGATTGAACTCAGGCTGTAATGTCCAAGTTTATGTTCAAAGAGAAAACTTTAACTAGTCTCTAAACTTTGGGAATACCCCCTGTAGGTAGACTCATTGAGTTTAAGAAATTTTAAGCTAGCTGCATGGTAAACTAAATTTATCAGTCTCCACAGAGATTCATAAAATGGTGGCACATAGCAATGTTTGCTGCTATGGGAGCTGCTTCGTGTCAATTTCTGCTATGAAGCACTTTCCCAGAGGGGAAGATATCTTTTTACCTAATCATTATAGCACCAGACTACCACACTTGAGGCTCCAGGTTCAAGACCAAATGGAGCCAGCAATTTTGCAAACTACTATAGAGACCAGTGGGGATGGATGCAAAATGAAATACTTAACCTTCTCAATAATGATGTAACCTTCCCAATGATGATCGCAATGCCACTCACAAGATAGTAGCACCACAAAAGGTAACCAACATTTTTTCTCCTCAAACTTTTGTGGTGCCTGTCTGCTTCACGTGAGAATTAGCTTAACCGGCTTTATGGTATTGATCCATTCTATTCTCACAGACTTGATTGTGGATATATAATCGAGATTGGTATCATGTCTGCATACAATAGATAAAACCAAGGACAAAACGTTTTTTAAAAAACGAAAGGTCTTTTATTTAACATCCTAAAAGACGTACAAAATATTGTTAAAAACTGCCAGAGCGCTTTTGGATGTATATACGCCCTTCATCAGTGGCTACATGAGTGGTAAAAGCATGGAATGTTTATATATATAGAGACCATTTTAAAACAAATTTGCATAAAATATAAATGGTAAATGAACTTGCTAAAATAATTCAAGAAATATACACTGAAATTACAAAATAAGTTTAAATGCTTACGAATTTAAAATTATTACAAGGAAAGAATTAATGCAAATTTTAGAAAAACATCAAGCATGATATTCCTGAGAATGACATCACAAATAACTTTTAAGAGATTTGAATTGCATAGAGTCGAGAATGAGTCGCCAAGCATAACTTAAAATGTGAACAGGATCAAATTTACAAATTGATTCACGGTAAATATAAATAAACAGGGATTCATAAAGAAGAATACTATGTGGATTGTTACAACAAACCAAACGGAAAGTTTTTTAAAACATGGGAAGAAATTTATCATTAGCCACATATTGAGCAAGAGTCGTAGAAAGTTTACCAGATTTGACATCGCGAGCATGTTCTGCTAAACAGATGCCAACAGTACGTTTTGTACTACCAATGTTGTTGTTGTTGCATATGGCCCCTGTTTCTGCAGAGCACGAATACAGGTCCAGTGACACCAGAAGAAGGACATGAGAGAATAACACAACACAATACAAGATTACAAAGTTTATTAATACATGCAAGCATCACTGACTAAGGTCTGAAGGGTGCAGCTTCTCATTTATTGAGGACCCAGAAGACGGAAGACTGACTTCATCCTCAGGAAAACAACCATGCCTTACTCGGGATTCAAACCCAAGCCCACTAGACAGCAGTCGGTGACGCTATCCACTTCACCACCTGGGCAGCACTACCAATGTAAAATTTATAATCACCAGCAGGGGATAACAGGGGAGCGACATACACCCCAGCAAAGTTTTTAAAGTCATCAAAATTTCCAAGTTTATCGAATCGAATACGATTAAATAAAGTGGTAATATTAGAGTGAGCGGGTTTGAAACGAAATTCATGGCAGAAATTAATAAAAGGAGGGAAAATCCTAGGATGGTAAGGAACACTAGATTTATGGACTAAACTATCTTTAATAGCAATAAGTTTAGTATCATCTTGAGTGAATTTAAGACGAGCATGGGCGAAGATCTTATGAATAAATTCAAAGGAATAAGCAGCCTCATGGCCAAGTTTAAAAATAAAATTAATTTCATCAGTTAAAGCGGGGATAGAAGAGCAGACATTAAATGTGCAATTAAAATACACGTTAAAAGAAGTTTTTTTAGAGGATACAGGATGGAAAGAATTAGCGGGGATGCAGGAGTTAGTAAAAGTGGATTTACGGAAAATGGAAGTATGAAAACCAAAATCAGAACGAGTGACCAGAACATCACCAATGTAAAATCTCCACTATCGACACACTCCGTTAACATTGCTATTGATATTATTGCCAAAAATCTTCACAGTCACCAATGTAAAATCCCTACTATCGACGCAATCACTTCTGCTTTGAATATTATTGCAGAAACAAATTACTTTGCTTTCCGTGACGCTATTTTCTTACAAACTTCTGTTGCCCCTATGGGTAGCCCTTTATCTGGTATTTTGACTGAGGCTGTTTTGCAAGAGCTCGAGAATGAGATTTTACCTTCTTTAACAATTAAACCTATTCTTTGGTGCGTTACGTGGATGATGTTTTTATTATCTGGGATCGTGATTTAAATGATCTCCTTCACCTTTTGGATAAAGTTAATGATTTCTACCCTTTGATTAATTTTATTGTTGAGCATGAATCTAACTGTTCCTTTCCTTTCCTTGATGTTCTAGTCACCCGTTCTGATTTTGGTTTTCATACTTCCGTTTTCCGTAAATCCACTTTTACTAACTCCTGTATCCCCGCTAATTCTTTCCTTCCTGTATCCTCTAAAAAATCTTCTTTTAATGCATATTTTAATCGCACATTTAATGTTTGCTCTTCTATCCCCGCTTTAACTGATAAAATTAATTTTATTTTTAAACTTTGCCATGAGGCTACTTATTTCCTTTGAATTTATTCATAAGATCTTCGTCCATGTTCATCTTAAATTCACAAGATGATACTAAACTTGTTGCTATTAAAGATCGTTTAGTCCATAAATCTAGTATTCCTTACCATCCTAGGATTTTCCATCCTTTTATTAATTTCTGCCATGAATGTGGTTTCAAACCTGCTCACTCTAATATTACCACTTTATTTAATCGTATTCAATCTGATAAACTTGGAAATTTTGATGACTTTAAAAGCTTTGCTGGGGTGTATGTCATTCCCCTGTTATCCCCTGCTGGAGACTATAAATTTTACATTGGTATTACAAAACGTACTGTTGGCATCCGTTTAGCAGAACATGCTCGCGATGTCAAATCTGGTAAACTTTCTACGGCTCTTGCCCAATATGTGGCTAATGATAAATTTCTTCCCGTTTTTAAAAAAACTTTCCTTTTGGTTCATTGTAACAATCCACATAGTTTTCTTCTTTATGAATCCCTGTTTATATATATTTACCATGAATCAATTTGTAATTTTGATCCTGTTCAAATTTTAAGTTATGCTTGGCGACTCATTCTCGATTCTATGCAATTCAAATCTCTTAAAAGTTATTTGTGACGTCATTCTCAGGAATATCATGCTTGGCATTTTTCTAAAATTTGTATTAATTCTTTTCTTGTAATATTTTTAAATTCGTAAGCGTTTAAACTTATTTTTTAATTTCAGTGTATATTTCTTAAATTATTTTAGCAAGTTCATTTACTATTTATATTTTATGTAAATTTGTTTTAAAATGGTCTCTATATATATAAGCATTCCATGCTTTTACCACTCATGTAGCCACTGATGAAGGGCGTATATACGTCCGAAAGCGCTCTGGCAGTTTTTAACAATATTTTGTACGTCTTTTAAGATGTTAAATAAAAGACCTTTTGTTTTTTAAAAAATGCTTTGTCCTTGGTTTTATTGATTGTGGATGTTAACTTTCAAGACATGAAGTCTGAAGGGGCTGGCTGATGCATCGTTTTCTGCTATAAAGCACACTTTCAGTTATATACTCTCTTGGTCTCTATCTTTCGGTTTAATCTTTATAGCATCGGGTTACACACTCAAGGCTCCAGGTACAAACAGGAGCTGAACCAGCTGGTCCCTTTACTGCCATTGCAAGTTTCAGCTATTCTAAGTTAACGAATTCATAATAAGTCTTTGGATACTATTATCTGCAATAGGAGCATGATCATAATTTTAGGAACACCCTCAATAGGTGGGTTCTGTGAGTTTGAGTCTATATTTTATGGATATGGTTGTTCAGTTTACTAATTTGTAGCTTAGACAGGAGTTACATTTTTTGTATATAAATAAGTTTCTAAATATACTGGATTATATATATACAGTGGAAACCAATTATAAGAAATCCTCAATGGACTGCCAGAAACATTTGTTCTAGTCGAAGTTTATTAAAGTCAAAACATTGAACCCACAACAATTACAACTACATTTTTTATTTTGCTATACATTTATAAATGTCATATGTAATATAAAAGTTTCATGTACATTTTCTGTTGTATCAACCAATCAGTCATTTTCTGCTGCTTATATTCACAAAAATATATTAAAAGCAGCAGTACTTAGTTTAGAAATAAAATTCTTTTAAACAAAAGTTTGCCTTTGTGTTGTGTGTACATTGTTTAAATTGCTTGAGCTTAATTGGTTAATGAAGAATGAACAATACTAAGTAGTTTGTATCAAAAAGCCCTTGTCATTTGTCCAAAATTTCAATTCGAAACAGTTTTCAGTCGAATTTTCAGTAAAATTTGGTTCACTATAGCTTAAATTTCCTTTACATGATTTCTTTACAAATGGAGTCTAATTATGGAACTATGCATTTAGTGCATCATAACATTATGCATTTAGTTCATCATAACTCGGGTTTGCTATAACTTGTTTCCTTTCTATACATAGTGAAATACATTGTTTTATTGAGGCTATTGGTTTTAATTCTAGCCACTTTAAAATAATGCTATTACAGATATGTATTAAACATGCAAAATTTTGAATATATATTTCATGCAAAAATCAAAGATACATTTGAATATTTTTATTCCCATTGCATGACTTTTTATTTGAAAACATCTACTTTTTTTCTAATTCTATGTTAAATTGTAATTTTTAAAAAATTCATGTTCAGTACTAATAAACTTGTTTTACAAATCTCCTAGTTCATTGGTTGTTCTTTAATTTTAATTATTAATTTCATCTTATTTATATGATGCATGTAATGCGATAATTATATGTATTGTTAATATACCATTCTTATTGGTAATATTGTAGTATTAATTTAACATATAATACTTGCTTTGTGTTTTTCACTTAAATTGTTTTAGATTCTTTGAACATTTTATCTTTGTTTATATATATATATAATAATAATTTAATGATAATCATATATATATATATATATATATATATATATATATATATATATCAGTAGCATAGCATGAGAATTTTGACTGGACTGAAAATTTGGCAAAAAATTTGTTATTACAAATGAAATTTATATTGCAATTTGCATTTTCATAAGTTTTATTTCAAGAAGTTTTATTTATTCATGAATAAAATAAAATAATTTTAAATGAAAATGCAAAGAGTGGAAATGCACAAGACTTTAAAATGTTATCTATGTAAGATAAATACAAGATGTAACATTTTAAATATTTTCTTATTTTTAAATTAGCTGAACTTTTGCAATCATTTTATTAAATATGAAGTCATGGTCGCCCATAGGGGATGTAAAGGGGGGGTTCACACTCCCCCCCCCCACAGTTTTTAAAGGGATTTCAGATTACCCCTTGGACATTAATATAACAAAGTCGAGCATCAGGCCTGTCGATGTTGTACATCATGAGCTTGAGTTTTCTCTCCCCCCCCCCCCCCACTGGAAAAGTTTTACAGGTGCCTATGTATGAAGTAGAAATATATTAGAATATTATTAGCAATTGATAAAAAAAAATACATCAGTTTTGGAAATATAAACAGCTAGAACTAACAAAATAAAGCAATTCAAAGGAGTGCACTGAAAATGGGTGAGAACACTGTAGTCAACAATGTACTTAAACAATTTTGTATATTAATTATTTACAAATACTATACTTTAAAAATAAAAACTTAAAAATATCTTAATATGCTAAAAATCCACTAGGAAATTATCAAGGGATTTTGTTTAATTGTGATTCTCCTGTAACATAATTTTTAAAGGGAAATCAGATTTATTCTTTCTAAAACTCCCAAATACGATAACAGATGCTTCGCCATATTATTGCTATGACTAAGTCTACTTCACAAACTACTTAAGTTTAATGGTAGTCATTATTAGTGTGTTTCCTTGTCTTCATATTGTTTAAATTTGGGCAAATGTCATGTCATTCATGGAAAATAATTTATATTTTTTAATATTATATGACTTTTTTCTGTAAAGATTAATTAATAGAACCATGTTTGACCCAAAATGGCGAATCCATTCGCCTTGCCCAAGAAATTTTCATTCATGAAAAGTCACGTCTCATATCCAATCATTGTCTGTCATTACGTTGTTTATAAAGGAGTGAAAATAGGGGGGAAATAGCCACGCCTTCCTGTCAGCTAGCTTATAGTTCTAGCTTATCAGTCAGGGCAGAGTTTAACAGGTAGGCGGGGATAATAACATGCTTCTTTCAATGAAATGTAAAAGCTAGATGATTTCAGCTTCTATATATGCGTTTTAATGGAAAAACACTTTGAAACGTCTCATTTTAAGTAAGTAAAGTGTAACAGTTTCCTAAAACAAGATATATATATATATATTCACAAAGTTATATTAAAAATATAATAAATAAAAGTATCTTTAAATTAGATTAGAAACAGGGAGACTCAGCTTCTGAGCTTCATTGGGCACTATGCCACACACATATATATATATAATATATATATATATATATATATATATAATAAAAACTTAATGATAATCCCAAGAAATAGTATATAGTATATGTGTATATATATATATATATATATATATATATATATATATATATATATATATATATATATATATATAATTTATTGTGCAGGGCATATGAAAATTCCAATTGATTATGTATTACTGTTACTATATGCTTGGCCAGGCATGTATGTTAGAAAATTTAGTGGATACTCTCTCTTTTCAATTGTACTATGATGTAGAATGTGAGGAAATCTTGTAGGAGTGAGATTATTGCCCTAATTGGAAATATTAAGTCACTGATTTTATATTTTTGATATATTTACTTCAGAATTATAGGTTATGTGTATGATATATAATATATTAAATTTCCTGGGCTCCTCCAAAGCTATCATTGATGTAAAATGTCCTCAGCAAAATGTTGGACATCTTATTTTATGAATAACATGCATGAGGGCATGTCAGATTTTTCTAACACTGATATTATATAAAAGCAAAAGTGTATATATTTCTATAATATGATGTTATTAAATTTTAGGCATAATATGTTATGGATTTCACTTAATGTTTGTCGTTTTAATGTGTAAATTAAAAATATTTATATTTAAGCACACCTAAGTAAAGAACGTGACTTTGAACACAATCAGTAATAAACTGGGTCATAACATAAAAAGCAGATGCAAATAAGTATATGCATATACAAAAATCAATGGGTTTCCTTTTTCAGGGCAACATCAGAACTCGTAAATGCGTACACATATTTGGGCATTCTGGTTCAGGCTTTTTGCACTGATGAAGAAAATCCATTAATTCCGGAAATGTACTTATGCTTTTAATTTTTATTTGCACTGCATTTTAAATATGGTGGAATATAGATATACATGATAGTTAAATATGATTTTAAGGATAGTTAAATATAGCTAAATATAGTTGAATATGGTTTTTAAGGGAAGTAAAATGAAAGTAAGTATTTGAGTGAAATTCCCTAGTTTTGAGAAACAAATCCAAATTTAGATGAAATAAAATTAAAGTTAATACTGCTTGCTATTTTGTGCAATTTTTATTTGCTTCATTTGCACAAAAAAGAAAATGAATGTGTTAGATCGATGTTGTTAGATTCTTGTGGTTATTATTATTTTGTGAATTATTATTATTTTTTTTAAATTGCCATTTTTAAAAGTATCTATACTTTGAACACTAAAATATTCTCATGTATAATTTTTTCCCCCTCAGTTTTTGTCAAATATAAATCAAAATAAAATTTTAAGGATAAGACCTATCTGTAGAAATGTAACTTTCTTTAAACTTTTTTTGGATAGGCTTGGGTTGCTAGTTTTGGAAGACCCAAAATGACTCCACAATCATTGTTACCAAGTCAAACTGGTCTTAGCCCGTATTTAAGATTCGGTTGTCTATCAGCAAGACTATTTTATCAAGAACTGGCAGAACTGTATAGAAAAGTAAGTTGTATAAAGTTTTAGTTAAGTATCTAAAAAAATTTTCACTTTTAAAATTTATTATTGATGTCATACTGCCACACCTATCAAAAATATATTGTTTTTATTATATATTTTGCTAGAATATACAAGTATTTTTAATGTAAAATTATTGTACATTAAAATTTTTTTAAAGGAGTTTTTATTTATCTTGCCAATACATGTGTAGTGTTAAACTTCAGTAAAATAAATGCCCTTTTTGTATAACAGGGTGTATGAAGTTAAGTAAAATTTTCATCCCATTCACACCTACATTTGGTGCTCATAAAATAATTGGACAATCATGATCACACACTTTTTGCAATTAGTATTAATTATTATGCAATGCACTAGACTCCCTAGAAAATTATAATAACTATATTGATCCCTAATAAAACATAATTACTATAAAATCCATTAGGAAATGTTGCATATGCCCAATTTACATTCAATGATCCCGAAACTAAACAAAATTGCTTACTTGCTATCATTGATTGGCTTTTTTAAACTGTTGAAATGTAGATGAATAGAGTTTATTGTGACAATGAAACATTTAAATACAATGAATAATATTATTGAAATTAATTCATAAATAAATTCATTTTGAATATGTATACAGAAAATACTCTGCGAAAAACTATAGGTAGATCCTGGTAAATAAGATTCAAATTTCCAGTCAATGCTTATTTTTATAGTAATGAAAATATGCTGTTTTTATACTTTATTAAATATAACGGAATAATTTGGAAATATATTTTGAAGTACTTTAAAAAGAGTTAATTGAATTGAATGATATTTATTAATTTGCACTTTTTATATTACCAAACAGCTTTCTCACATAATAAGTAATTTTTAATATAAGGTTTTAAGAATACTCATTTGTTTCTAAGAAAAGTTATGTTTCACCAGCTTAAAATATGCTTACAGTTTTTCCTCTCTTAGGCAGTTCGCATGCATAATGCATGAGCAACACATATAGCATATACATTAACAAAAGTGAAGCTATTTAAAAGTGGTAATTAATCTGTAAGGGTAGCAGTTGAATTGTGGTACTGTGCATTGTTTGAACTTATAGCACATATATTGATGGCATCATTGTCACCAAGAACATCCAAATCAGATCAAAGTGCTGTTATTCAGTTTCTAACCTCTAAAGTAAAGAAACCTGCAGAAATTCATCATAGAATGGTAGTGGTGTATGGTGATGCATATTTTTCAAAAACCTCTGTTGTGGAATGGTGTCAAAAATTTTGTGATGGTCGCAGTATGACACATGTGTTGTAGTAGTCTGATATTCATCCATAAGTATTGCAACAAATTGTAAGCCTTTAAATGAGAGACCCTGAAGTACCCTTCCTATAATCAAAATTTTCCTCCTTGCAATTTTCACTTCTTTAGTCTACTGAAAAAGGCATTGAAAGGATGTCGGTTTCAGATAGACAATGACGTGAAGCATGCGCTATTAGATTTTTTTATGCAACAGACTTCTACCACAATGGCATTTTCAACCTTGTTCATCAATGGGACGATTATCTTAACACCTATAGATAAATATCTTTAACTTATCTGAACTCACAAACTCCGAACAGAAACTTTATGATCATGCCTTATACTTGAACAAGTAATTGATACTTCATTATTTTTAGTATAAAATTAATTTCATCCAATTTTGCAAATTACATTTTAAAGACAGTTTAACAGTCTCATTTTGTCAACTGATAGTTTCATATCAAACTAAATTAAAACAACAAAGTTCTAGAAATTGTAATAACTAATTAAACTTCTTGACAGGCATGACATATAGGTAATTAACAAATACCATAATGTAATGCTACATTTTTGATTAATTTTTTTTCATATAATGATTCATTTTATATTCGACTAAGAAAAATTATTTTGGGACAGTAGAATGTTGTTTAGGTGTATAAAGATCCACTCTCTTTGTTTCCCACATTATGGCCCCCTCCTCCCCACACTGCATCAACCCTCAATAGTGCTATGTCATATTATGTGGACAGTAGCATTTTGTTTTTGTGGTATATAGTTGTTTGCTGTTTTCTTTTTTAATATCTATAGAAAGAAATAAAGAAAATGAGAGGTTTACCATTTTGAAGATAATATACCAATTGGCTATTAATGGGTAATCATCTATTGGCAAAAATACAGTTTCGCTCTTTGGCGAATGGATTGTGACTACTTGGCACAAAATTGAATCAGAATTGATCATGGCTGACTTTAAAAATATTGCATTTCCAATAATTTTCACAGGACTGTGCATCACATTTTGTAGGAGCCAGAGTACTAAGCCGTTGAAAATCAGAATATTTTACCATACAGTGAAAATTTCAGTTTTTCTAAAGAAAACATAACAATTGGAGAAATTTGAAAGAAATGAAATGATAATTAGAGAAATTCTTTTCTTTACATATGTAAATGTTTTTTAAATATTTATGTTCAGCAAAAAAATGTTTCATTTTTTTGTTCTGAATTTTTAATAAAATATTAATGGGTTACATCATATTTAGGCTAATAAGGTAGATTTCTAAACAAATATCCCCACTTGCGTATGTTTTAAATGAAAAATGAAGATGATTACTATATATGATTATCATGACATTTGTAAAAACCTTAAAGTATAGATGAATAAAATAAAATTCTATTTTAGATTAAAAAGGTGAATCCCCCACTGTCTCTTCATGGACAGATCCTGTGGAGGGAATTCTTTTACTGTGCTGCTACCAACAATGCTAAATTTGACCATATGGTTGGGAATTCTATGTGTGTGCAGATTCCTTGGGATATAAATCCCGAAGCTCTAGCAAAATGGACAAATGTAAGTAACAGTTTGTTTTAGTTACTTAATTGAATTTTTTTTTTTAATAAGAAAAAAATATATATATATAGTCTTTTTATAAAACCAACTTAATAAATGAGTGCAGGACTGAATAGTCCCTAACCTTAAAAATAGTTGAAATAGTGACTTTTTTATCTGTAAAAAGTAACCAAAAGTTTTTTCAATACAAATGAGTTTTGCAAACAGGCTAGTTTATTTAAATTTCATCTGTTCAGCTAGATTCTTAAAAATTTAAATCTTTAATAATTTCATTAATACATATGACAATAGTTAAGCAAGATAAATTAATAACAATAAAGAAAATCCATAATAAATCATGAACTGTGTACTTAAATATAATGATTTATGAAGTGCTCATATAAAGAAATAAATTGGCACAGCAAAATTAAATTGCAGTATTAATTAGTACATCAATATATATATATATATGTTATATATTCTGATTTTTATATTCTGACTTCTATTACATCATTTAATAGTACATATCCATTTATTAATTACTTTTGAATTCAACCATCTACTTTTTGATTTTTTATTTACAAAAAACATTTTCTGAAGAAAAAGGTAAAACCTGTCGTAAAGCTGCATTTGTGCTTATTACAGCATTTATTCTCTTTTTAATTTTAATTTATTTTGTTTATTATTATCGCTAATGCATTTCTCTGTACTATAACTACCAACTCATCTATGATATAACATGGACTTCTATAGATATTATTTTAATTTAGCTAACCCTTTCATTCCTTCAATTGATTGATTTTGGTATGTTTTCACATTATGGAGTATTTTGGTTTGAGTTCACTTATCGCTTTTATGAATTTTTTTGCTGATTATTGCTATTTTTAGTTGATTTTCAAACTCTTTTTATGTGTGTGTAGTGCTGACATCTCTCGGCTGGCAAATGAGTTAAATATGTTTTTTGTGTGTTATATATTTCTTAACCTTTATGTTAATCCAGACATCAATAACTTTTACTGCTTATTTTTACATTTTGATCAAGATTTGTATTTCCACTATATGTGGCCTCCTTTTGCCTGCAGTTATAGGGATTCAGTCAAGACACATACATATTAATTGCTTTGCATATCTTCTTTTCTGGATGATTATGAATCTTTTTGTTCACACTTCGATTATTTATAAATACTATGTATGAGGAAATCTCATGTAGATCTGATCTACTTTGTTTTTTATGTTACTTTCCGAAATTTTGTTTCACTTATTCATTATGGTCTTAGTTATAATTAGAAATTCGTACCTGACAAAATAGTTTTTGAAGGGATTTATATTGGGAATTTAAAATTTGGGATATAAATTTTATTAATTATCTAGTGTCTGGTCTATTATTATTATGAATTGGTATAACTATAGATTGACAAAATTGACCAATTTGGCATTATGGATTATTTGGAAGAATACCATACCAACTCTCAATCTAGATCTTATTCCTTCAATAGATGTAGCAATAATAGATGCAAAACTTGTCCTTATGCTGACCCATTACAAATTAATAATAATTCCACTTCACTAAAATTCTGCAAGGTATTTAATTGCATATATAAACTCAATACAATTCGTAACTTATATTGGAACCAGCAACCCTTTACATCTTAGAATGAATGTCCACAGGGATCATAATTAAGAAATTTGACCATAAAGTCTTTAATGATCTCCCAACTAAAAATCAATTTGAATATCAGCACTTTGCTACCCACGAATTTAAAAATGTATCCCTTCAAATTTTAGATATTAAAATTTCACTCACTGATAGATTAGTATTTGAAAATTATTATATTAGAAAATACAAAGCTCTCTTTCCCTATGGCTTAAATCAAATATATAATAATAATAATAATAATAATGCAGCTAAAAATAGTTTTGTATACAATTCCAATAAATCTTCAGTCTATAAACACCTTTTTCAGTATTCAAAGTCAACTCCTCGTAAAAAGCGATATAAGTGTGAGAAAGAAGAAAGTAACTTAAGTAAAACTATTGATTACAATGCAGACATTTTGAAATTGCAATATAATTATTCTCAAACTTTCAATTTCCTACCATTTAGAACTTGGATATATGATGCCAGAAAATGCAAATTAAATATTATTTATGCTAACTTTTTAAAATTAAAATTAACTAATGAGCATTTTAAATATTTATTTTATGATTTTCTTCTTTTTCGTACAAATTTCTTAAATTTCCACCTACATCATTCACCTAATCCACCTTCTAAAATAGCTTACTGTGTAATTTCTTTTAAACATCCAATTCTAAATTCTCTTAACTTTAATAATTTATTTGCAAAACATCAGCACTTGTTACTAGTAAGTGATTTCAAAATACAAAAATCTTTCAAATATAATTTACCAATTGGTAGAACTATTTACAATTACAATGAAGTTTTCCAGGTCATTAAACTCCGATCATCCTTCATCATGTGTATGCAGCGATAAGAATCTTACTCCTTATGTCAATTCTTCTCATGGACACATTATTACTGTGGATCTCAGTATAGTTCAGGATGTTATTTTCAGGGATATTATGAATAAAGGGTCTAAATTTCACATTCCATGCTGCCATCATCTCAAACTTCTTCTTCAGTATTTATCTTTTGATTTTGATAAATTTATATAGCAACAAGCTTGTTCTCATTCCATTCCTATTGAAGCATTCCATCTATGAAAGTATTCTACCCTACATCTTCTTAAAAATGTTATTATAAACATTAAATTTAAGAAGCCTTGTTATCCTTTTAAACAACTCCTATCTGCTATTAAAGAACTACAACATTTTGTCTTAACTTATGTAGATAAAGCTTCTAATAATTATGTAATGATTTGTAAAAAATATTATATTTCTCTGTTACAGAATTACTTAAAAAATAATCATATTTTTAAACCCATTAATAATCAGTCTATCAAAATCAAAACCAAAATGCTAAAATTATATACACAATTAAATATTAATTGTAAGTTTTTTAAATTTCCTTATGTTACTTTGGTTCCTAAATTCCATAAATCACCTCTCAGTTTTAGAACAGTCACTTGTGGACATAATACCTTTACCACTACAGCTAGTAAATACTTGCTTAACTGTTTAAATAGAATTAATGAATCTCTTAAATTTAGGAATTCAAGATATTTCATTTTGAACAATAGTTTTGATTTGGTTAATCACCTTAGCAAGCTTCCAAATATTCTTGGTTTCCATACCTTTGATTTTAGAGACCTATTTATTAATATTGATTTTAAAGATTTATATAAAGTTATTATCTCTCTTTATAATGATTATATCTCTACCAATAATGCCCCATTTAAAGTCAAAAACATTCCTATGCTACTGCATTTTGTGTTATACAACAATTATATTATCCAAGGTGATAACACATATTTACAAACATCTGGTGTACCTCAAGGGGACTGTAGTAATAGTATTCTAGCGAACTTATATCTTTATTATTATAAATTTCATTTTTTCTCTAATTCATATATTATATATCAATATGTTGATGACTTAATTTGTATTATCATTGATGACTATCCAATTAATATTGATTTTTACCCCTCTAACCTAGAATTAATCCCTAATGAGCCTAGTGTTAGTCAAACTGTAAATTATTTAGACTTAAATTTAGATACCTTCCATAATCATGTTATTATCAATCTATTTGGTAAAAAAGATTCTTAAAACTTCACTATCATTAAGCTGCTATCGTATTGATCTTGTAATTCTATTTAATTGTTTAGCAACATCATTTTAAACCAGCTATTTTGAATACATCGACTTTCAGATCCTCAATTTCACTATCTCCACATCAATAATCTTAAACGTATTTGTCAAAATTGCCACTAACTGGAAGTATTTGTTAATAATATTATTAATAATTTCAAATACACCACATAGTAATTTTACAATTGCATTATTTATCCTTGATTGGATAACTCATTTTTGTAAATTTCACCCATTCTTATCACCTAACTTTCTACTAGGCCTGAGTCTAATACTGATTACTATTTTTGAAAGACTACTTTTCACTTGTTCTGAGTCCTATACTGATTACTATTTTTGAAAGTCTTCATTCAAATAAATTTCCATTCATGTTCAATATTATGATCATTCAGGTTTCCACTCAACAATTAGATGTAGAATGCTCTGCAGTATGTAAGTTATGTTCGACTGCAAGCATTTCGACTCACACATGGTGACTGTACCTGTAAGTTTATATTTCTGGTTTTTACTTCTTTTGGATTTTATTATTTCACCTTCCATTAGCCAGTAGACAGTTCCAATGGTGTCTATAGTCAAATACTATCACTATTGTCAGAAACTGGCTATTCTTTCAGTTTTAATTCTAATTGTATGACTGTCCTGATGAGAATGAAATTTTGAACTAATTGCTATATTTTATGTAGTTTGAACTGATTGTTCTCCATGTCTTGATCATTTATCTTGAGCTAATTATTATTGCTTTTTCTCATTTATGCTGTGTTTGCTTTTTCATATTTTTAATATATATTTATATATATATATATATATCTATATTAAAATAAAGTAGTTGACACTTGTGTTGTTTGACGAATTTCTCATTTCTCGAGATTCTTTGTTTCATACCACAAGAACTATTGCATATAAAAACATGAAATATGGTATACGTGTAGAAAATGCTTTGGGGAATACGCTGAAATTAACCTTTTTTGATATATATTGTAGTTTAAGAAATATTTAATGTGAAAGTCAAAGACAAAATATTTGAGCTGCGAGTTCGCATTCTGGATAGACTAACAATAGCAAGGCCACGAATTTTTGCAGGTAGGTACCTATATGGGTGAATTTTTGCAGGACAGAGCTCCTTTATTTAATTTCGATGTAGTTTTTGAGATATTTTACTTTTTATGAACTTCTGAAGTGAACTTTTTATTTTCGTATTGGCATGTCAAGCGATTTCTCTGTCTCATATCACAAAATCTATAGCATACAAAAATATGAAATTTGGCACATTTATAGAGAAATAATAGAGTAACACGATATAAACCATTTATTGATTTAAACTTTAGTTTGGCAAGAAATAGCCAGCGAAGCAATCTCATGATCAAGGAATTCAGCTTTTGTATTCCCTGGATTAAGAAAAATCCCTGTTTTTCCCTCCTGTGGAAAATAGGCAGGGATAGAAAAAAGATTTTTGAAAGTAGAATTTTTAGAAAAGATAGATATGAAGCAAGCTTTGCAAGTAGGAGGCAAAGCCTCCCGAAGGGGGTTGCATGAGCAAGGGGTAGAGCCCCCTAGTCTATTTAATTATGATATTTGCATACTAATATTCCCCCATCTCCATTCCTTTATAGTGATAAGTTACCTACTATTTTTATCCTTAATCTTGGAGTATAGTTACTTATTTCTAACAGATATGCTAGAGATGAGTGTTTTGTACTTTCTGTAATTTATGCATAGTTTTTGATTAAAAATTTCAATTTATATATATATATATATATATATAACTTGAAAAGTGAAACATTTTTATCATGCTTCATAGTACATGTTTTCTTCAGTCAGTATTACTACATATGTTTAGAAAATAGTAACTCTTAATAGTATGAAAATTTAAAAATATATTTACTGTATGGAAAAATTACTAAATTGGTATGCTTATTTTACAGCAATATTGTAAATCATGTATTTACAAAAATATTTTTGATTAGAAAATTAACATGACTAGGACTCACATTTCTATCCTAAACATCTTAATGTTAAATTAATTAACGTTATTATTTTATGCTTTACATTTTTTGTGTGCTTGTAGAAATTTAGTGACAAACATGCTATGATAAATCACTTAACAGCAGCTCTTCAGATATTCTTACCAAAATAACAAATGTTACATTGTATAAAGTTCATAAGCTGTATTATCCCAAACACATCTTACTCATTCAAATTCATTGATGCTCTGCCCTATCTTGGGTGGAACTTTTACATTCTTACTAATCTTAGTTTATTTTAGGGTAAAACTGGGTTTCCTTGGATTGATGCCATCATGACACAGTTACGTGAAGAAGGGTGGATTCACCATGTGGCTCGCCATGCAGTTGCTTGCTTTCTGACCAGAGGCGATCTTTGGATATCTTGGGAAGAGGGCATGAAAGTAAGTTTTTACTTACTCTCCCCATGTGTGAAGCAACAGAAATCTGATTGAGTTTTTGAACAGTTACTGATATTTTTGATGAATTTTACAAATAATTGAGGCATAAGAAACATCTTACTTAATAATCTAAAACTGAGAAAAATAAGCTAGATACCTATAAACATTTAACTTACATTCTAAGTTGGAAGCTTTTAATAGTGTCGCATGGTAAACCCATGATCCAATATTTTCGGGAGTGCGACCTAGAGTTTACTTATTTATTTTGGGGGTCAGCCTTTTCGTTTGGCCAGCTGCTTGCTCTCGGAATAGGAAACGGGAAGTCGGTTAGTGTTCTGTGGATCATATTTTTACCGAAAGATTTAATGTGCGTCCTTTTTGGACGGGTCATAGGGTTTTCGGCCTGCTTTGAATTAGTGGCCGAAAGTATATCAGTTTCACAGGGGTTGAGAAGGGGTATTTTTGTTTATGAAGGCCTAAAGCTAATGGCGATGCTTTGGGGTCAAGGGGTTAAGACCCTGAATCCAATGAGATGTTTGTATGCGCTTCAGGGGCGTGTTTTAAAATCTTGGAGAGAGAGAGAGAGTTTTGAGAATTTTGAAAAAGGAGCGAAGAGAAGGACTGGGTTGATGACAGAAAGTCTGCTCCCCATCATGGTCCTCTAGAAAAAGATAGGCTGATCTGCAGCAAGTGATGGTGAGTTACCCAACTGGGACTTTTTGCCTATTTTGTATTTGTTCGACCTCTCTCTCCGGGTTAAGGATATTTAAATATTTCATAGGGATATTTTTACACTTAATTTTTAATTACCATCTTTCACATTTTTGTCTATGAGACTACATATACTTTTGTATTTGTTTATTTGCTTATCTTAAATTGGTATTCATTCCATTTGGGATATGGGAAGTTGTCTTTTAAATATTTTAAATCAAATTCTTGTAAATATTTATATAGTGTAAATAAATTAATGTTTGTTTATACTCACAGCCTTATTCTTTTTCGCGCTCTTACCGGGCGTGTCCTAAAAAAGGAAGTTACCTTAGGACAAATAGGGACCCAAAACACAAAGATTATCAAAAATTATGTGATATCTGATATGTTGAAGTTTCTGGAGTAGACGTATACTGCACAATTATTTATTCATATACATATCTGTGTTGAAAGGGGATCTTGAACATATGCATTTAACTTGCATATGAGATAGCAGAATAAATTGATTGGGTTTATTCTGTATAAGTGAAACTTCAATGAATGATCACTTTTATAGGTAACAGATTTCAAATTTTGTAAATATACCATAGAATTTTGATAATACCTACCTCTTTTTTCATGAAAATGTGGTAAAAACACACAGGTGTTATATTATGATAAAAGAAAGCCGATGGGATTTGGAGGGGGATTACAATAGACATTTTAATAAATAAATAAAATGGATTACAATGTAGAAATTTTGGATGACTAGTTTTGAGCATCATAATTTTCTTTTAATATAACTTACATTCCATAAACTATTAAATGAAATAAAAATAACTTCAAAAACTAACTTAACTCTGCTGCAATCCTGATTTGAAAAATGAAGAAAGGTTATAATTTTTATATAAGTGGTATAAATCAGATTTTTTCCTTTATCATAATTCAGTTGATTTTAAAGATACAGATATGCAGTTTTTTAATGATCTTGTTGCATTAAAAATAAAAAAATTCTGATTGACCCAATTTGTTTAAGGGGGTCGTATAAAAATTAAAAAGTGTAACTTTTTGAAATGAATGGGAGGACTATTTCATTAGCGTAGTCTTATTTCCTACCTTACTTTCAACATTTTTGCAATTTACATTGCCCACTTATCTCCAACAGGTAAAGAATTAAAACACATTTCAATCTTTTTGGGACACCCTGTATAACACAAGCACATTCTACATATATAAGTGTGTCACCAGTGATGAATGGACCAGAATGAAAATCTATGATACAGTACTTGTGTAATTTTTTAGATATAATGCCTTTCTATAAAATATTTACCACACATTTTGTTGTTGTTGATTTGTGTTTTCACAACAGCATTCAATAATAAGTTATAGAAGAGATGTTTTAATTGTAGACATTGTAATCAAAGTGAAAAACAAAATGAGGGAAATTCTCAAATGTATTGAAATGCAGATCAACAGCATATTGAACAATAGAGATGATTTAATAAAAATGTCATAAAATAAAAATCAGATCAAAGTGAAAATGAAAGAATTCTTGGCATTAACAATATAAGATACTAAAAGATATTGACTGTTTCATTTAAAAAATCATCTGGTTGTTCTGATGGAAAAAGTAAACTTATATTTTCTGAATAGAAAACTGTTGGAATTGCATCAGATGAAAATAAAAAAACAACTGATGTCTGAAGAATGAACACCTTAAAACTATTTTTATTAACAAATTATAAATAGTAATATGTATTACAAAATACATGGAGAGAAGTAATATATTAAAAGCTTTCGCAACCTAACCCTAATTTTTGTTTTATGTACATGGTCATTTTTTTTTTCTCATTTTTACAAATAGATTCCACCAAAGAACATTTGTTTAAATGCTGGGCACTCATTTAGAGAAGTTCTAATATATTTGTTATGCATTCTAAATATAATGGCATTTGATCATTACTAAAATTTATGTAATTGATTAATAATGAATTATTTTCAATTTATGTATTTTTAGGTTTAGTAATTTATCAACTATTAAATGCTGATTATCATGAATAGCTATTGCTACTTATTATTTAATAAAATATTTTCTACACAATAATAAAAAAAATGTTCTGGGTAATTCACCGATAACAGTAAAAATAAGATATATAAATGCATGTTTTAGGTTTTTGATGAGTTGCTGCTTGATGAAAATTCACCAATAACAGTAAAAATAAGATATATAAATGCATGTTTTAGGTTTTTGATGAGTTGCTGCTTGATGAAAATTCACCGATAACAGTAAAAATCAGATATATAAATGCATGTTTTAGGTTTTTGATGAGTTGCTGCTTGATGAAAATTCACCGATAACAGTAAAAATAAGATATATAAATGCATGTTTTAGGTTTTTGATGAGTTGCTGCTTGATGAAAATTCACCGATAACAGTAAAAATAAGATATATAAATGCATGTTTTAGGTTTTTGATGAGTTGCTGCTTGATGAAAATTCACCGATAACAGTAAAAATAAGATATATAAATGCATGTTTTAGGTTTTTGATGAGTTGCTGCTTGATGAAAATTCACCGATAACAGTAAAAATAAGATATATAAATGCATGTTTTAGGTTTTTGATGAGTTGCTGCTTGATGCCGACTGGAGTGTGAATGCTGGTTCATGGATGTGGTTGTCGTGCAGTTCATTTTTCCAGCAGTTTTTCCACTTATACTGCCCAATAAGATTTGGAAGGAAAGCTGATCCAAATGGGGATTTTATCAGGTGAGCTTATTAATTTTTATGAACAGCAAAGCATCTATGAAACAGTGATCAGGAAATCAGAAGTTATTTACCTACTTACAAAAATTGTTGCAATATTAATTAAAATGAAAGTTAGCATCACTCATTTTTGTAAGTTGTGCACTTGCATAATTTGTATTTTCTATCCTTTCACAAAGGAATGAAAATTGCATATGCATATTTGTTAGTCTCAGTCTAATTGCTTTATATTTATGGCAGCATTTCCAGTAGATTCCATCACTGCAAATTAGCAAACAATAAGATGGTTGAAAGATAAACAAAAAGAGGTTATGCAATAAGCTGAGTTGAAAAAAAAAATTTAAATGTCTATTACGGCTAATGTGGGGAAAGTTACGTTATGGACCACATATGCTGCGCATATTTTTTTGATCAAAATATTTAAAAAAATTCTGTTGGAATTTTTGAATAATTTTTTAAAATTATGATGGGAGCAAAAATTCTGTGGAGAAAGATTAGTTCAGTTTTGGCTAGTGCGAAAAACTTATAGACCTATCATAATACAAAATTTTTTTTATCCAGATCGTTAAATATTTTGCTGTGTTCCTTGAGGCCTAAATTTCAGGATAATTTCTAAAATGCGATTGAAGTGACAAATTTCGAAAAATATATTACTTTAATTTTAGATTTTGGATAGCTGGGAAAAATGATATTATACATACCTAATAAAGTACAAAAGTAATAGACAAAATAATTACACATTGTAAAGCTCTAAGTTTTTTTACAAATTCTGGAAAGTTGCAATAATTAATACTATGCAATCAATTATGCACACCATATTAATCTGGAAGTCACTACTTGTAATCATAGCCTTGATAATCTTAAACTTCTACTGGATAGTGTTAATAATGTTTATTCTTCTATAAATTTCACATGGGTGAAAGATCTCTCTCTTTTCTTGATTGCTTTGGTTTCTCATGGTCCTAATGGTTTCCAAACCACCATTTTTCATAAACCTACCTTTACCAATACCTGTATTCCTGCTAATTCATTTCACCCCGTTACCTAAAAAGAAGTTGTTTTCACTATTTATTTTAATAGAGCCTTCAATGTTTGTTCCATCATTACATGTTTAAATGATAAAAATTTGTATTATATTTTATCTTGGATACGATGATGCCTATATCTATAATTTTATCTATAAAATTTACTCTAAATGTTCAGTCACAATTTATTTATCCCAACTTCACTCTCACATTTATAATAATCTTTTAAAACAAGTCTCCCATTCAATCCGAAAGTCTTTCTTCTTGTTCAGTTCTGTCATGGATTTAATTTTAGACCTATTCATTCCATTGTTGTTTCTATGTTCAGCCGTATCAGGACTGATAAATTTAAATCTAATCCTTTAAGTCAGGCTGGGGTGTATTTTTCCTGACAAAATTCTATATTGATAGCACCAAACACTCTAGTGGTATTGATAGAACATGCTTGCAGTATTAAAAATGAAAAATTATCAACTGTTTTACCTCAAACTGTTCTTAATGAGTAATTCATATGATAAAATGTTCATTTTAATGCATAGTAATAATCCTAAAAATATTTTACTTTATGAATCCTTATTTATTTATCTTTATCGGGAATTTTTTTTGCAATTTTGATCCTGTATAAAAACTCTGCTTTGCTTAGCATTTTGTGTTTGATTCCTTGAAGGTCAAACCATTATCTACGCACTTAAATACTTGAAAAATCTAAAAATGTATTTGAATACTTGCTTGCCTTTGTTTCTAATCATCGTGTATCTATGTTGTGCTTTTCTTCTTTTGAAATTTCATGTAGTCGTATGGCAAATTATGAAATTTTAAATTATGTGTTGGGCTGTATGTATATATTTCCATTGTACTATGAATCGTCATATACCTCTGATGAAGGGTGTACATACATCCGAAATCATTAATGTGAACTTGTTTTGTATTTAAATTTTCCATATAGTTGCGAATAAACTTTGTTTTAAAATTTTAATATTTGTGATTTCCATCTGTGGATGTGTAGTATATATACATATATATTGGATTTACAATCTTAATATATATATATGTGTGTGTGTTAAAAATTTTTTTTATTGATCTGTGACATTTTCAGTCACCATCACTCATTTTTTAGGCACAATGGCAACCTGGTGCCCAGTGTTCGTCCAGCTCTGTGCTATAGTATAATTTGAAATATTTCGTCATCCTCCGACTCTGTTTTCTACAAGTTCTTAAAAGTTATTATATATAATTAATACTTTTGCAATGGTTACTGACCCGGAAGTCATCAAGAGATGGCTGCAAATCGACATTCTCATACCCTTCCACCCACATTTATTCAATTTATAATTTTAGATAGGATGTTTTGAATAATATTCTATGTGTTGAAAAGAAGAAACATTTATTGTGATGAATTTATTTGATTCCAGTTTGAAGCATGAATATATCTTTTTCCTTTCACCAAATACTTCTGAGGTAGTTTCAGAATAATCTTGACATGCCATTCAACAGCTTGTGGCTGAAATGGGAAAATTTTGAATTTTGTGTCTGATATTTCTTTACACTTTAACATTTCTTGACATCAGGTAGGATATTAAGGGGAGGGCTCAGTTAATAGGCATTTATTCTTGTTAATCAAAATCTGCATTATCTTCATCTTTGAAGGTTTTTTCGAACTTAGTTCCTCAAAAATAAATACTTCTTTAGTTTAACAGCATACAAGGTTGATTAAATGTATCAAGTGGCTTCAGAGACAAAGATCGGTCAGGATAAAAAGTACAGCAACAATACTAAGAGCAAGAATGTGCTGGTGCTCTATCTTTTTATTCTGACATAGGAGGCTGTTCTTTGAAATGGGTAAATCTTGTATTCTGTTAAGCCAACAAAGTATTTATTAAAGATGCAACAGTAGCAAAACCAAAAATATTTAGGAAACTAAAGACTGGTGTGCCACTAAGAGTGGCATGAGAACCCATATACTTAAAACTTGAGTTATTTATTGAATATGCCCAAATAAATGCCCAAAAGTAACATTTTTGGTAATTTTCTATGCTCTTTTAGGAGATATTTACCTGTGCTTAAAAACATTCCTACAAAATACATACATGAACCTTGGACAGCTCCTGACAAAGTTCAAATTGCAGCCAAGTGTGTCATAGGAAAAGACTATCCCCTGCCAATGGTCAACCATCAGGATGTTAGTCATATCAACTTAGAGAGAATGAAGCAAGTTTATCAACAACTCAGCCACTTTAGAGGAGCGAGTAAGACAATTGAACTTTTCTTTTTAATAAATCAAATTGAAATCTGTTCTTTGGGCAATTATGATTGTTAAATATCATTACAGTTAATATCGGTTATAGCAAACTTGGGTTACACTTCATTTATACTGTACTAAATGCAAAGTCCTTACCAGGGTTAGAAATTAGGAGCAGAAAGTCAGGTGTCAATAGCACCTAACCATTTTTCCTCATTTGCCAAAATGTTCTACTAGGGTGCAATTTTGAAATTATTTATTATGTTTGCATTGTGTGGCTGACAAAACAAATTGTCTTTTATTAGTAGCTTTGTGTTTGACCTACTACGCAGGTGCATGCAATCCATGGTGTGCATTAATTAGATTGTTAGAAGGAAAAATAAATGGTTGATCAGTTGGAATTTGTGCTATACATGTGAAAAAACTGGAAAAGTTACACATCATAAATGACGACCGGGTCTAAATTATTGGTCAAAATGAAATTTTTAGGTGCAAAATATCACTAACGACTGCTAATTTCAAACTTTGACCCACTTACATGTAGTTAGAGTGAAACCCCCATTGACCATTTGCATGTTTGTTATGTGATGTTACAGTTGTTTACACCACCATGTTGGATGGAATAAATGCTAATGTGGTAATGGGTTCAGTCATGATATTATATCAGATACGACAAAAAAACATAAATGTACACCTTTGAAGATATATTGAGAAATTGTACCACATATTGTGAGCACAACAATTTATAATCATTATATTCTTAAAAAAATATGCAATTGTAATAGCAGAAACTTTAAACAACAAGAAAAGCATACTCTACATTGGAGGGAAAAGCGGCTTTTTTGTCTAGTGCAGGGATGACAAAAATTAGATTTACCAGTTGTGATGTACATGCAAATGGTCAATGGCAGTGACTCATATTTTAAAATGTCTAAATGTACATACTCTGAAACAGTTTGACTGATTTTAATGATTTTTTGCATATAATTACATGTCATCGAGGTCAAGATGGTCGTGATAAAGCCTGAACATTGAACTCATAAAAAAAGTTAAATTTGATTAAAAATAGTGTTATGTTAACTCTATGGAGACATTTTTGTTTGCATAGAAAGGCACATGTAACCAATAGAAAGAAACATGCTTGTGTACATTCATGTCATACTTGAGCTTTGTTGCTCGCATCATTACACACATGAGAGTGGTGCACTCGGTAGGCCCAGGTTCGATTCTAGCCACTGCCAAAACTGCCGCCGTGGTCATGCGGAGTACGATCACATTAAACATGTGGGTCCGAAAGTCCTTCCGAGAGGTTGGTGGTAGGGGAAGGAGGGTACGGTCCCTGTGGATGCCTCTCCCACTGGGTTCCGGTCTAAATTGGGTGGCACTTCCCGACCGTCCAAACAGTTACCTTACACCTTTCTGGTAGGTCGGACGGTCTGGGTTTCAACAACAACAACACATGGGAGTGGAGCGTGTTAAAAAATATTAAAAATATTGTTACTCTGTTCCTTCATGGTCTGACATTGCTATTTTCCATATGGGGTTAAGTGACCTTGGTCACAGGCACCCCGTAAATATGCATCATGGCTACTTTAGCTCTGCTCATTTCCCCACACTAATCTCTCCAATCTTCCTACATTGCACTCTATTCCAATATGAGCAAATGTATTCAGAGTCATTCTCAAAACAAACTTTAGTTTCAGATTATGAACCTAATGTAATTAGACTTTGTAGCAACTTTGTATATAAAGAAACTTTGTCTATAATTAACAAATTTCAATGCTATGAAATGATTTTCTGGGCAAGTCACAAGAGCTTTTTTATGCAAATTTCTCAATATTGTGCACCCAAAAGGTAAGGAAGCCAAAGAGCAAGACTGAACTAAAAGAAGACAAACAACAGAAGAAGCTGTCTTTTTTAACAAACTGTATTTCACAATTTGACATTGATGATTCTAAAATATTTACTGCGAACCTAAAAATAATGGATTACTTTTATGCAGCAGTAAAAGTACATCAAACTGTTATAATGATATTATGTGCTACATTTATAAATACATTGCAAAATAAAAAGTTTAGAAGTATACTTGCAGGGATCCAATATTTTGCCTATAATAAATTTTAGCTATAACAAATGCTTTTAACAGTCTTTTAAGGATTTGTTATAGCCTGCTTTCACTGTATTATGCTAGTTTAAGATTTCTTGGTTTGCGAATTAGGTGTGAACAAAGGACGAGAGTAATAAAATACAAATTTAATTTAAATAAACTATGTACTTAGAAATGTACAATAAAATAAATTTATACTGTTTGATTATAGTTTTCAGAATATCATCAGTGTGAATGATATGTTCATAAATACTATCGGCTCAATAAGTAGCAGAGGTGTGAACTATTTTTCCATAAATAATGTTATCCCAGGGAATTAAAGAAAGTGGCTTATATTAATCCCTTAAAGAACATACAGCTTAGCATGGATTCAAAATCATTACAGAAATGCGTGCAGTGGGAAACTATGTCTTTTGAGAAGTTAATCCATTTTAAATTCAAAGCAATGCCAGGTACATTTTCTAGTTTTATATTTAGCATGTGCCATTTTTAAGTTATTTATAATTATGTGGCAGTGGTGCTGCTGCCAATTAGTACCAAATTTTGATCATTGATATAGATATTAATTCAATGGTAATAGTGTTATGGACTTTGGATGTGTATATAGGAATGAATACTATTTTAAGTTTAGTTAGATAGTTAATAAAATGCACTTAATGCATAATACTGCCGCTAGAAGCCAGTTTTGGTGTACATCATGGCACAAACATCTGAGGATTCTGCCAATACTATCACCCATTTCAACCTATTATATGGAATATTTAATCAATATTGGCTTTATTTTGGAAATATATTTCACATTTAGCCACATGCATATTTGACCAATAAATTGTTTTACTTAGGTAATGTAGACAAAATGTCTGTATTCCAATATTATTTAGTTTCTGAGGTATATAAGAGAAGTTGTGTTGCCCATATCCAATTTTTTATACATGAGCAGAATGAGTGGAGAGGATGTTTATGAAAGTTATTCTGCAGATGCTGCACAAGCTTAAAGGGCCAATATTCTTTTAGCCATTATTCACTATGTTTTGCATGTATCTTTAATTTGTTGACTAATTAAAGTATTCCTTTACCAGCACCTCTGTAATTTTTTTTATTCCACAGGTATGTATAGCAGTTCAATTATATTTTCTCATGAAAGAGAAGATGATGGTTATCCAAAAAGTGCCAAACGGCGTGCTATTGAGTATGATGTAAGTCTCAATGATTGTCTCATAATTATACATTTAATCATAATATAAACTAGCTAGCTCATTCTTTAAAATTTGGTTAATATAATACCAATTAACCAGCTACCAACTAACTTTCTAACTAAATTACCAATAAACCCCCTGAACCTAATATAATTAACCTAATGCCCAGTATCATGTAACTGGTATTGAGAATCAAAGTGCCAAGTAAAAAGTGCACACTCAAACTATAAGAGCATTTAAATAAATATCCTACCCTGCAATGTGTTTTGATATCATTAATCCACCAATATCCATCTGCCTGTAACCCACTAGCAACAAGAAAACTTATATGCAACCATTTGTGTATCTCTGTTGACCAATAAAATCAGTCTTCCCATGTAGCTAGTATCACTGCACAAGGCTGCAAGCGTTTGTACTCAAAACATCCCCAAAACAATAGTTATGACCTCATTTGTCTATGTTATGTCTGTTTTTTTCAAAGAAGTACTAGAAAGTTTTATTCTCACAAGCAGCAGTTTCATTTATTGTACTGTGATTAAAAAGTATGTACCGGGTGGTCAGAATTAAAACACCCCTACTCTGAGCTCTCTATACATCGAACTACTCAGTGTTCGATATACAGTGAACTACTCTATCGGCTCCAAAATTGTTGAACCTACTATTCAAGACATGGGGAAAGGGATTACGCAAAAAAAAAAAAAAAAGTTCCAGAAACACCAATAGGTGGCGCTGTACAACAGAAAATATGCTGAAAAGACACAAAATAATCACAAAAAAACAAACACATGCCATATGGAATTTTTTCTTTTTAATTTCTTTTGTTGATATGAAAAAAAAAAGATAAAAAAGTGAAGAAACTTAAACTGTCATTGTAAGTGCAGTTTTGCACTGTAAGCACAAAAATTTGCAGAAAACCTTGGTTTGCAGTTCTGGGCATAAAAGAGGATAAAACTGAGAAATTTTCATTTTATCAGCGATGGCTGTCACACTGCCAGAACGCACTTTGCTTGTGAAGCTATTTATGAAAACAAAGGACATGCTGCAGCTGCACTTCGAGAGTTACGTCGACTTAAGAATTTGCACAAAGGACCATTACTTCCACAAGCTCTCAGGAGAATGATCGCTCGATTCGAGAAAACTGGACATCTTGGAGTTCAGCCGGATCGAGAACGCAAATCGACTCGTTCAGATGTCGTTGACGATGTTGCCACTGCTATTGTTGAACAATCAATGGATAATGTTATACGCAGCATTCCCTGCATCGATAAGGTCCTTGTGATATGAATGTTTGGTATGTTTGAATAAAATGTGTTACAAATGTGTTTTGTGTCTTTTCAGCATATTTTCTGTTGTACAGTGCCACCTATCGGTGTTTCTGGAACTAATTTTTTTTTCGCGTAATCCCTTTCCCCATGTCTTGAATAGTATGTTCAACAATTTTGGAGCCTTTACACTGAGTAGTGCGATCTATAGAGAGCTCAGAGTAGGGGTGTTTTAATTCTGATCACCCGGTATAATCACATCTGATTAAATGTTTATAGTTTTGTAAGATTGACAAATCTTTTCATTCTTTTTTAGGTAGCAGGGAGACAATAAGTGATAGTGTGAATCATAAATTTCATATTGGAATATCTGCAGCGTATATCATTCACACAATTAAGCATTTGACCATGGAAAGTATACCATGAACTACTAGTATTTTGTACTTCAAAATATTTTACTTTTTAATGCTATATTTTGGATTGCCATTCAGTTCTGTGATCTCTGTACAGCTAAAAAAAGCAAAGCCATGTTTATATGTTTTTGTTTATAGAATTTAATGTCATGCTTAAAATGAAAGAGATGCATTTGTATTCAGATTAAAAATATTTGAAAATGTATATTTAACTTTTTTACTGCTGATTTGCATATTTTGATATTTGTGAATTGAAAAAAAAATTCTATTTCAAGTTTTCGGTATGAGTTTAAATTTGAAGCATGGGACTTTAAATTTGAAGCATAGATAATCCTTAAGATATATGATCATATCAAAGTATATTTTAGTTGAGCAAGAAAGCAAAACAATTTACATTTAGTGTTGAAATAAAATATGGTTTCTCAAAAACTTTTACTGGGTGCCAGTGTCTTATTGTACAAGTTTTATGATAACGAAACAATATTATATGTCCTTAAAATAAGTTTGAAATAAGAAAAATTTGAGCAACATATATAAGCACACATAACACAAATAAGCAACATATAGCTGTTTCGAAGATAGGCTGGATCCCCATCGTCAGTGCAGGAGAACCAGCAAATCTGAAGTTTGAAACAGGAATGGGTGCAAATAGAAGAAACAGAGGAGGCTATATACCCAAGGCCTGGATTAAGAGTTTACTTGACAAAGCCAATTAGATAGCAGAATGAAGAACAGTTCAGCCAATCTGAAACGAGAAGTAACACACAAGATTGGTGTGCGCCAAAACACAACAGGAATATCCCAATAAGATGAGCCAAGTCTGAATAAGAGGAAAAATAAGTTAAAACACCTTAAATGTTAAGAAATGGAACGAAGAAAGTAAAAAAATTTATAACACACACTTCAGATCGTGGACAAAAATGGAGTACGGGACAAATCATTAACTAAATTACTAGAATTTTTCTGGATATGGAAGGCTTCAAAGATCATAGATCAACATGCGTTTTTGTATGATCCTTGCTGAAGAAAACTCAAAACAATGATCAAAATTATAGCAATCTTGAGCTATTAAAGATGTATTAAGTTCCTGTGTTTGACATAGTTTTCATGTTCTTTAATACGAAATTTTAAAGCACATTTAGTTTGACCAATACAAGAAAGATCACATTGGCAGGAAATACTATAAATTCACCAACTATTAGAAATTTCTAAATGATCTTTAAGATTAGAAGGTTTAAACGCAAAATTAAATTTGAATATTTTAAGGATTTTAGCAATCTGCTGACTGATTTTTGGAAAAAAAAATATGGTAAAATGATACTTTTATTGAAATCTTTTTCAGAAGCAAGTTTGAAGGAAGGTTTAGCAAATCTTTGAATTGTACAATCAACAATGCTGGGATAGAATCAATAGACAACAACAGCTTTTAGATAATTAATACCAGAATTCTCCAAAGTAGAACAAATGTTCAAAGGACAATGGATAAACACATTGAAAGCAGCAATTTTCTGGTTAGGTGGAATGCAAGAATTTTTATGTGGAGGTAGAGAGACTGAAAAATGTTTACTAAATGTGCTTTAAAATTTCATATTAAGGAACATTTAAACTATGTCAAAAAACAGAAATTTAATAAATCTTCAATTGCTCAACACTGTTATAATGTTTACTATCGTTGAGTTTTCTTCAGCAAGGATCATACAACAATTCACGTTGATCTATGATTTTGACTTCGTTGAAGCCTTCCGTATCCAGAAAAATTCTAGTAATTTCGTTAATGACTTGTCCAGTACCACATTTTTGTCCATGGTCTGGCAGAGTGCCCCTGTAAAGAATTTTTTCACTTTCTTCATACGATTTCATAGCCTTGGGGCATTTTAACCTATTTTTTTTGTCTTGTTAGATCTCATTTATTCTTGTTTGGATATAACTCATCTTGCGGGATATTCCTGTTGTGTTTTGGCACATGCCAATCTTGCATGTTACTTCTCGTTTCAGATTGGCTGGACTGTTCTTCATTCTGCTTGGCTCTCAAGTGAACTCTTAATACAGGACTTGTGTATATAACCTTTCTCTATGTGCATTCCTCTTTTAGACTCCGGGTCTGTTGATTTTCTTGCACTGATGGAGATCCAGCATATCTTCGAAACAGCTGTATGCTGCTTATGTTATTTGTGCTTATATATGTTGCTTAAATTTTCTTTATGCTTTATACAAAGTGTATTTTACTTATTAAATTTGAAATAGTTTTGATAAATTTTGAAGTTACACTTTTAAAATGTTTAAGGGCACCAAGATATGCTAAAAATTCAAAAAATAAAATGATCACAAAAATATATAATTTATCTACCTTTCTCATGAAAAGCAAAAAATTTCTTAAAAAATGTTAATAACAGTTATAAATGTCAACTCTATTTAAATGTCAACTCTATAAATGTCAACTCATGCCTATTCAAAGTGTGTTTTATCAAAAGACGTCCTGCTTTGGTACATTAGGTAAAATTCTATGGCATCTACATTCATGAAATTTTGCAAAATTATAAAATTTATGATGGTGCATCTATTGAACCCAAACTTTTCTACTTAAATTGCTTGATATTTTTAAAAAGTGTATACAAGTTTAGAAATTATTACCTATCAATAATAAGCATATTTTAAAATACCAAGCAATTTAAGTAGAAAAATTTAGGTGTACTAGATGCACAATTATACATTTTATGCTTTTGCAAAATTCATGAATGTAGATGCAGATGTTATAGAATTTACTTAAAGTGTACCAAAGCCGGGAAAAAAAAAATATCAAGTAAACACTCTTTGAATGGCCCTTAGAATTGACATGGTGCTTGTTGTTTACATCTTTAAGTTTAAAATATTTACATTTCTTTCATGAGATGAAAGGCACATAAAATTATATATATTTATAATCAGTAGAACTTATTTTATTTTTTGAACTACTAAAAGAAAAATCGATTTTTTAAAATGTTTATCACATCTTGGCCCCTTTAAGAAAATATAAAATTATTTTTGTAGTATTTAATATTTAAACCTATTAAATCTATATTAGAGTAATCGATGAAAGTGTTCTAATAAAAATTAAATGACTATCAGAAATAAGGGCTGCTATGTCATGCAAAAAAAAAAAAATACTATTTTGTAAATGTGTGTATATATATGTAAATATTTTTATCTTTACATTTTGGTTAAGCAATTTGTTTATAAATCAAGGTAAAATTTCCTCCAATTCACTAAAAGTCACAATTTCAATTAACAATAGAAGGGAGTAAGATTTATTTTTAGCTAAGAAAATAATTTTTAGTTTTTAAGTTTGAAAAAAAAAAAAAAAGAGTTAGTGCACTTGTAAATACAAAGTTGAGATTCAGGATGCTTTGGATCATATTGGGGGAAATTCTTATAGTGCTTGAATTGAAACTGCTAATTGCTTTGTAAATCTTTCACTGCATAATGTATCAATTTTTATATATAAATTATTTTACTGTGCAGCATTCAACTGTTGAATTCATACCTTACAGATAGATCTAAGTTCTGTATGGTAAATTGTTAATGTGAAGAATTCAAATTAAGTTTTACATCTTCAATGATTTTATATTTTTCATTTACAGGCATGTATCATTTGAAAACATTTAAAATTCCATTAAGTTAAAAAAGTGTTTTTAATGCAATTAACATTTAAGTTTCTGGTGTGTAAATAAATATCTCATGCCCCCCTCCAAAAAAAATTAAAACAAATCATGCAGTGAAGGATTAATATCAAAATAAATTCTGTATTTTTTATATTCTTGACTGTATAAACGATAATTGAAAATAAATTGCTCCAAATATTTACTATTTTTTCTGAACATTTGTATTTTTTCTTTTCACTCTTACCAAAGAAACCAGCACCGTGACCTGGGCTAAATAATCTTATAATGTGAGATTAACACCCCCACCCTCCCCAAGTCTACCTCCAAATATCTAGTGTTCTAATCTAATCATTTGTTCTAATATAATCTTTTAATTGAAGATAAACAGATATATTTTATTATGTTAGATATGATTGGAACAAAATATTCTGGAAGGATCTTTGTGCTTTCAAAACGTCTAGAAATAATCCTAGTATGAGATTGATGTATAGTTACAAAATTCCCCAAGGGAAACATTTGTAATTACTTAGAATCATGCAGCGATCAAGAATCCATGAACTAGTTTCACACATCTAAATGATCTTTCTGTACAGTAACGGTAGCTCTACAGAAATTTCTCTCTATACAGTAAAATAAGCATTGTACAATTAAAACTAAAATTGAAATGTCTTTCATGAACAAGTTTCATTTAGGGGACTATATTTACATGCATAATATAGAAGAACATGGCACAAAGGATAAATGTATAACTATTAGTTATTTTATCGATTTATTATGCATAATTTTAAACACATTGGCAACAAAATAAATCTGACTAAATATTCTACCTAAGATAGGAAATCTATAATATAACTGTAATAAAATGTTGGTATTCAAACGTTTGGTATCTAAAAAATCTTATTTAAAGTGAAAATTTTCAACTCAAGTTTTAACTCAAGGCCGCCTTTCAAACTTATTAAAATGAGAAAAAAATAAATTATAATAACTATTAAAATCTCAAATAGCTGAAAAAAAAAAAAAAAAAAGAAATTGCAGGACTAAATTCGAGCTTCAAATAGAGAGAATTGATTGTTTTTAAATTTCGAAACTATCGCACATGAAAAGGAAAGATAGAAGAATATATTTAGAGCTACAATAATTACAAAATTATTAAGAGTTTAAGACTAGCTTCAGACTGTCCATATTATTGCACGGTGATGTTAAAAAAAGGACACTGAAAATTGCAGACATCACATATTCTTATTAAAGAACTGCTTGGGCCTGGACTTTTTTTTTTATTGGTCTTTGAAAGTTTTGAGCAGGGATGGCATAATTTTACAAACTTTTTTGTGGGCAGGGCTGAGTAGACTGTAGTAATTTCATAAATTTTAATGATATGCATTTCAAATTACTTAAATATTTTAATTTCTCTATGCTTACAAATTGTAAAATATATTTTTCACTAGAATCTATTTAACTGTATACAAGGTAAAGTATTACGTGATCAACTATGTATAAACTCAAATACTAAATTTAAAACACATTGATTTTGCACTTTTATATCTGTTGCTGTTTGTTCAAAATGTATCTGGCTCTTGAAAACCTAGTTCATACATTCTGATTGTTATATAAATTAATTATAATAAATATTCCATATCTCTTTGTTTAGCTTGTACTTTTAAGCTGAAAACCAGTCATTTAACTGAAATTAGTCATTTTTATTTATCTAGGTTTTAATAATTAATGTGCTTCGCAAATTAATTCATATTGCCAAATAAGACAATTATCTAACTGTAAATGAATACTTTTTGCTAATTTAATAATACAACAACAGTTTTTCTTAGTTTATTTATATGTAAAATGTGTGTATTCCTCTAACAGGTTCATTTTATACAAGCAACAACTACTGTAGCAATTAAGTGTACTTATTTTAGACACAAACGTTTACCTTTTATGATTATAAAAATCATTACCTCAAAATAAAATTATGAGTGTTCATTTTACAATTAAAAATAGTCTAATTTTGCAGCTAAATCACCAATCTAACTCTTAATGCAGCACAGCCAATCCTAGTCAACCTGATCAGATGTACTAAACACTAATTTTACCTTTCACCTAAATTGAGATAATGCTTGGCTATGTCTAATTTTCAATTTAATTCAGGCTTGGGCTTGGCCAATTCGAGGATCTGATCAGACCTTTTCAAAATTGTATTCCAGGCTCAGGCCATAAATTCTGGCTTGTACCTCTAACTTTTATTATACTGATATGATAAACCAATCACAGGTTTCCCGGCTATTTGATTTTCTTGTACATAAAGTGAATGTTTCATGTGGCCTGCACAGAAAAGTAGAAATACAACATATTTGCAAAAGCCATGGCAAGTTGATTTTCTACAAAAGTGAAACTTTCTTCCATGAGCAGTATTTTTAAAGCTTGTTTCTGCAATGTGGTTATGCAGCAGTTGTGAACAGTCTGAAGCCAGCCTAACATGCTAACATCTTCTTCCCAAAACATAAGAAAATAAGCCTACTACTGGTTGTTTAAAATATATAGATGTGTTAATGGATCACTCATATATATTTAAAAAATAAACTAGTACTTGCTTTTCTTTCATGTATTTTTTTTTTCCTTAAACAGCATAACTACATGAATCATATTTTACATTTGAAAGATTGCAGTAATATACTTTAAAAACAATACTAACATTTAGACTAAAAATTTATTAATATTAAACAAATACAAACTGTTTTATTGTTGATCCATTTCAGTCAATTCTTTTAATTGAGATTTAAGAGCTAGCAATTCGAAGTCAGGTATATAGCGGATTTCATTATGTTGTATTTCATGTGGATGAATGCTTATCGTTACACCAACAGGTAAGGAAGACTTTATGATTTCGAAGAACAAAGGAGCAGAGTATGCTGCTAAGTTAGAAACCTGAAATATATAAATTGTAAATTTCATTACAAAAGGAAATTAAAATGAAAAGTGCATTTTTCTATATTTACTACTGTATTTACGTACTCCTGTTGAAATGTAAATACAGTTTAGTGATGAGAAATTTTATTAATATATTTAATTTCAATGCCAACAGAGAAAACAATTATATCTCATGAATGGATAAGTAAAGAAGACCTAAATTTACAGTTAAATGACAAATCCAAAGAAACCTTATTTGATGATTTATCAAAATAGTGTGACACCTTGCATATTATTTAGATTATAGCCAGTAAATTCATTATTTTCCTGTAAATTATATATGAATTTTTTTTATCTACTTTACACTGAAAAATGAGCTTTGTTAAAATACATTTAATAATAGCTACTAAAATGTTAGATATTTGTGGAATAGAGAAAACTGAAGTTGATTTTTTCAGGGTTGAATATGAGCAATTTATAAGGTTGTGATCAAGACCTTGCACACCATTCCAACTGTGAATTAGATACTTGGACCTGAAGGTATCTATTGAGGCTATCTGTTTAATCTCAAGCTTGTAACTTATGGGACACGAGTTCTGTCTTCTCCAGCCAATTGAGCTGTCTCCAAAAGTGAAATCCAAACAAAACAGAACACTCAATTTTATTATAATTTCACTGCTGTTCAAGATGGCAGCACCACACACAAAAATTCAAATACCTTCTTCCTCCCTGCTAAACAATGACCAACATCATATGCATGAAAGTTCCCATCAGTCTCATAAGGAGGGACAATGGGGTCATTCTTTATGTTTGATCAAGCTTACTTTCCAATCAGCAGGGGGAGTGTTTGTGGCAGACAGTTTGCACCAGTGGCGAAGCCAGGATATTTACAGGTGTCTTTTCTGGGGGGGGGGGGGGGGAGGGGGGGACCTTGTGTAAGATTAAAATTCAATTTACATGTTTTTCTTGAGTTTGTGTAATTCATATAACCTCTTCTCCATGAAGTTCAAATAAAATCTGAAATTAGATATTTATTTGCCCGTTTCTGAAAATAATTTTTGCAGACCTGTACAACTATACAAATCTAAAAAAAATATTTGTCTTGTTTTCTAAATATTGCAGTAGAAAGTTGATAAAATAATACAATCCTGTTGAAAATCTATGGATCATCAGTTTGTGAACTTTTGTGTTTTATCCATGATTTCCATAATTTTCAGATTCTGTGAAGTTTTGGGATAGTGTCACATGAATTTATTTCTTTAAAAATTAAGATTTTATTCCAATTTTTTTTTTTATGAGCAGAGAATCTTTCTTTAAAAAAAAAATTGATAATAAAAAGTGCAGTTAAAGTTTTCCATAAATCTGCCATCTTACAATCACATTTTACACATAGAATCTTTCACGATCAACCAAACGATGAATCTCAATTCATGATTTCATTTATGTTTGTAAATCTTGGGAGAATGTAGTGTTTTTAGAATTTCCCCCAAACTGTTCTACAATAGTACTTCATGCAAAATTTCAAATTTATTGTTCCTTAATTAACTTTATGTTCCTCAGATGTAAAACTTTCCTACAGAATTCTCCATAGTCTTCAATATAAAATCAATATTTTAAGCAGTCATCATAAAACAATTCAAAATTGTTGTTTTCAGAATTTTTTTAGAATATACACTCTTTTGCAAAAAAACGGAGCACCATGAAGGAAGTGACTGTTTTTATTGAAATTAAATATGTATAAAACTTATATACAGGTAATGAAATGATTACAAAATCAAGGCAGCAGGACCCATCAATGGTTAGCAACTGCACATTGAATTTTCAAAGCAGTAATTGGTGAAATCCCCTTGGTGGCAATGCATGCTTGTATATGTCTAGGCAAGGAGTGATTAAGTTTCTAAATGTCATCCTGGAATACATTCTGCCAAGCATTCCTCAATTGTTGCTCCAGATCTACTACATTTCAGGGTGCCCGAATCTGGAGGTCTAGCATGTCCCCATACATGCTCGATTGGCAAAAGGTCTGTTGACCTTACTGGCTAAGGATCAGTATCAACAATACGGAGACAGTCCACAGATATGCGAGCAGTATGTGGCGTGGCATTATTTTGTTGGAAAATGGCCCCAGAATGATGTGCCATGAAGGGTAACGCAAACAGCCGAAGGATTTCATAAACATATCGTTGAGCTGTTAAAGTTGTATGCAGGATGATTAGGGGCGACTTGCTGTCATAAGAGATAGCACCCCCACACCATCACACCAGGGATAATGGCTGTATGCCTGTGCAAAATAAAGGCTGATTGAGACTGCTGGCCCTGGCACCATACATGTACCCAATGGTCATCTGCTGAAAGACAAGCGTGATTCATCTCTGAACACTATGCGATGCCAGTTTGCTGGCAGCTATGATGCTTGGCTACGACACCACTCCAAACGACTCTGTCGATGTTGTGAGGTTATGAGGAGACGTCTTAAAGGCCGCTGTGAGCTTAACACCACCTCAGCTAAGCGCCGTGAGATGGTGGAAGGTACCATGGGTGGTATGGAAGAGTCTGTAGCACGTTGGATGGTGGACAATGATGCCGTGGGGCCAGTTCAGACCTGTCGCGCAATCATCCGATCTTGCCTCGCATGCGTGCATCTTGGCTTTCCAGAGCCTTCATTCCACAAATGAGTTCCTTGCAGCAACCATTGCTGCCAGCACCTTTGCATGGCAATGTCCGTTTGGTGCAGGTGGCGGGCTATTGCTCGGTATGACCAGCAATGTTCATGCATCCCAACTATACGACCACGTTCGAACTCATCTAATTGCTTATAAGGTCTTTGGTAATGTCATAATGGCATTATTGGTTGTGTCTCTACGGAACTGCAATGCCGATAACGAGCAAAGATAAACCATCCACATTTATAACCTGTTTTATAGGACGCTAGTTGAGCAGTAGAAACACGCACTATAACCGAAGTTAACACACATTGGCCTTGCAAATTTATTTATTTGCACACTTGGTATAAAGGAATTTGCATGCGAAATTCGAGATGATCGGATTCTTTTTTAATGGTGCTTCGTTTTTTTTTTGCAAAACAGCGTATATACAACATTTGTTCATTATACAAATTTTCAAATATCTAATTTCCTAAAATCTAACTTCGCTCCTCAAATATAAATTTTCACTACAGAATTCAACATGAAATCAAATGTGAATAGAATACTTCCAAGATTTAGTAGATATATATATATATATATATATATATATTTTTTTTATAAGGGGATATCAGTCGATATAGCACTTATCAGATAAAGGTTCAGGGTTTGAGTGAATTCCTGGGTTTGGTTTCATAAATATTAATAATATGATTTCATTGAAAAAATTGGATTTAAATTAATGAAGCTATATTTTTTTACAACCAGATGACAGTACTTTCAGGGTCACCAAACTACATATTATAATGAAAGAGTTATTTCAAGCGATAAAGCTCAAAAAGTTATAAAAATATGTCTCAATAAATATGTAACAAAACAGTCAAGCTTCAATTGTCAACTGTTAAAAAATATTTTCATTCAGATATGTAAAATTTACCATAGACAGTGCATGACGTGATATAAATTTATGTACAAAAATAATCTTATAAATCTTGTCCATTTTTTGTGAAAATAAAAAGGATTACCTAATAAACCTGATAAGAACATATTATAACTAACTAAATCCATATGTATAGGGGGAAAGGATTGCACATTAAATGGTTTGCATCAGCAGATTAGAAAAGGATAAATATAAAAAAAAACAAGAAAGATCAATCATGCTTAAAGTATTGATTATGAAACACTTTCCAACTTCAATGCAATTTTATTTAAACATCTTTAAAATGCAATACATTTCTCGGTAATAGTTTAAAACTTTTCACAATACTACATTAATTTATTATATTTGAAAACTTCATCGAAAAAAATGAACTTCATTCAAATGACGGCATTGAAATATAAATTGCCCGGTTTAAACATCTCTAAAATGCGATACATTCCTCGGTAATATTTTTAAAATTATCATAATACTACGATAATTTATTATATTTGAAAACTTCATCGAAAACAACTGAAATTCATTCAAATGACATCATAGAAAAAATAACAAGCCTGGCTCTCTCTATAAAAGCAGCATTTCATTCATAAATATATTTCCATTCAATTCATTCATCACAATACTATAATAATTTATTTTATTTAAAAATTAAGACCATGGAGCTACAAGTAATTAAACTCTAAGCTTAAAACTTCATCGAAAAAAATCGTCCTTCTCTCTGTAAAATCAACGAATATTTCATTCATATTAGCTATGCAAACTCCATGAGCTAAATAATTTTACGTTAAAGAAATACAGCAATTCTTATACAACTCATTCTACATATTTTGCTCATATTATACATATTATAGCCCATGTGGTTATGCACAAGAGAAGAAATTAAAAGTTGCATAAATCAGAATATTTAATATGATGCAAGTATAATTACAACAGGATAAATTAAAAATTATTTTTAAAAACCAAGACATTCAAGACATGGCATAGAACTGTATAATAATGTAAATTTATGGCGAATACTGCAATCCAACAGAATAGAAATATTTATATTTAATATTTAAGGGATAAAATAATTAAACATTAGGTATGTGAATAGGGGAGTGGTTTAATCCTTGTAGAATTAGGAATTACTCGTCAGGAGAAACTAAGATTTTGAACTGGATTATTAATGCAAATAGTGCTCGATAGAGGTAAATGAAAATAATCCTAGGGTTATTACAGTGGGTCAAAAGAAAGATTTTGTAAAATAGGAGAGTAAAGTTTTCTGTGAGGACAGTGTGATATAAAGCAGTAGATGATTTTAAGTTATTTATGTTATGTTTTTATGTCAACCTGATACATACAGAATGTTTGATGCTGCTAATATAAAAATCATAAAGTGTTGTCACTCGAAATAAGGGGTACCACATACATTTCGGCCTGATTTAAAGGATTGCCATTAAATTTATCTGTACAAATTCTGCTACATTTTTACATTGGCTGCACAATGCGTTCTGCACGTATCAGGCTGACAAAATGTTAGTGTGGCATAAATAATTGAAAATCATCTATTGCTTTACTTCACACCATCCTCACAGAAAACTTTACTCCTATGTTTGATAATAAAACCTCTCTCTTGATCAACTGCAATAAGGATCATTCTCCTTTATTTGCAATAATAATTCAGTTCAAAATCTTAGTCTTGCTTAATGATTAATTTTTAACTTCACAAGGGTCAAGCCGTTATCCATATACCTAACTGTTTCATGCTTTAAAATTATTAAATATAAATACTTTTATTCTATCAGATTGCAGTATTTTCCCGTAAATGTACATTCTTATGCTTTCTATGCCTTGATTTTTCAAATTAATTTAAATATTGTATTTATTCTGTTGTAATTGTACTTGCATCAATTTAAATGTTCTGATTTATGTAAGTTTTAATAATTCTTTTTTTGTGCATAAATACATGAGCAATGCATACCATCAAACTGTAGGGTGCTTAATTAATTTACCTTTGATGATAGGCATATAGTTCCCGAAAGCACTAAAGGCATAATATAAATGTCTAATGCACTATAAATAATTTTTTTAAAATAGACTTTTATTTAAAGTATTTCATAGATGTGTTGCTTACTTTGTAAAACTGCCTTGTTTACTGACAGGTTAAAGTGTTTTACTTGCATTAATTTTAAGAAAAAAATTAAGATGCTGAAAGAAACTTTAAATTTTAAGTCCTATGTTACATAAATTTATCTTGTGAATATAGAACAGGTTTTAATTATCTAACAATATTTAATATTGAAGAGTGATAAATTAGATACCAAAGTAATTTATATCCACGATGGAAATAGAGAATGAAATATATTAATATAAGATCAAATACCCTAATAGATTAGAATAAACATTGAAATTGTTTTGTTCATTTTTTATTAATTGAAAAAAAAAAAATCTGATGTGGGCAGCACATGACTTTCCCTGCATATCCACGTTCTCTTTAATTAAATTTAATTCACTTTTAATTCAATTTTCTTTCTCATTTGGTAATTGGACTTATTTTCAAAGGTGGCATAGAGAAAATATGAAAACCTAAAATATCTCGAGAAAGGCTAGTCCTAGTGTAATGAGGTTGATCTTATTCTTTTTTTCATTAAAAATTAGGTATAAAACAAGCTTTTAATAGATATATTTGAGCATACGTAGTTTTTTCTTTTAGATTTTTACGATTTTTGCGGGCCATTTTACAAAAAAAGGCAGGTTATTTTTTTCAAAATCATACCAAAATCTAATCAGCATCAAAGTAACCCACAAAAGACTTATCTACTGAATTTTGTGAAATTCGGTGCATTAGTTTTTCAGCTAGAATGGATACAGGCTTTTGTGGGCCATTTCGCAAAAAAGGCAGGTTCTTTTATCCCGAATCGTACTAAAAACTAATCAGCACCAGATTCGCCCACAAGTGATTTACCTACCACATTTTATGAAATTTGGTCAATTATTTTTTTAGTTAAGAGTGGATACAAAATCTGCACAGATAGACAGACACACACACAGACGTCATGCTAAAAATAGTTTTTTAGTGTTCTAGAGGTCTCGAAATGTGTAGATCTGTCGAAAACTCGAGTTGCGATTTTCGGCATGATTCCAATACTTTCCCTATACACAGGGCCGGTTCATAGATATTTTCCTGTGTGGGCAAAATTGTTTGTGGCCGCCCTTCACACACACACACACACATATATATATATATATATATATATATATATATATATATATATATATATATATATATATATATATATAATATGAAAATTCAATGATAGAATAGAGTTATATATAAATTGAGCTACAGCCATGAAACTGAGCATGCAAATTTCGTTTTAAGAGTTATGCAAATGATCAAACTGCCAAAGTCAATGACGTTATAGGGCTCATGCAACGCGCATGAGAACGACGTATCGTGCAGCATTTAAAACAACCGAGCTTCTTACGGACAATTGGAACTGGATTTTCTGCTTTAATACTGAAAATTGTGTACAAAGATGCCTTTGAGACGTACTCGACAGCACTACGAGCAATTGTCTGATTTTGAGAGAAGTTGCATCATTGACCCAAGGGAACTGGTTGGTCCAACAGACGTATCAGTCGCCATCTTGGTCGGAGCGATTTGGTAGTTGCTCGGTGATGAAAACAATGGATCAGAGAAGACCTATGTAACCGCAGCAGAGTCTCAGAACGCCCCAGACAGGCAACTAACTGCTCGAGAGGATTGTGCAGTCAGGAGAGGAGCCCCATCTACTCCAATGGCGTCGCTATTAGCCAATCGAAAGCATTTGGCATCCCCATGCATCCTGTCTCAATATATATCATTCGAAGACGAGTGGGTGAAGGTGGGATTAAGTGTCGACGTCCATTAACGCGTCTACCACTTACCCTTCAACATAGGCAGGGTCGCCTGGATTGGTATTTAACTCGGTTGGCCTAGACAGTGTCCGATTAGAGGCATGTTTAGAGACGAATCCCGCGTCTCTCTCAGTACTGATGACTTCTGCTTAAGTGTGTGAATAAGATCTGGACTTTTTTCATAATTATACGAGAAAGCTATTAAGAGCAAAGCATCTTAGATAGGCAAGAGCAGGAGGGGACTAATCCCCCTTAGAAACAGGATTACCATCACCTTACGAAAATTATTTAATTTCAATGACCTATCAAATGTTATTCTCATCTAAGTTTATAGCTCTAATTAGCGGTTTAGAAAATGTAATGCTTTACATTTATTTCTACATACATATACATATATAATACAGCAATAATTTATAATACATAACTGAATTTTCGACTTTATTTGTAATTTCCCTGCACACAAATAATATATAGGAAAAATATTGATGGGGTCGAAAACTGAAAAATGAAAAACAAGTGTATATAATTGGATCGAACTTACTTTTTTTTTTTTTTTTTTGAGAGGTGTGTGTGTGTGTGTGTGGGGGGGGGGGGGGGGGGGGACTTAAACTTTGAAATTAAAAAAAAATGTTTTTCCATGTTTCAGACTTTCACTCGAAATATCACCGAAGGTATAAAAGATCAATATAATTAGTAAGCGACAAAAATATGTACGAGGAAATTTAGTTTCTACATTTATATGTATATTTAAAAAACCTTTTATAGTTTCCAAGTAATCGTTTTTTGAAAGTTTGAAAGAAGTTTAAAAATTTGATGTTTTTCAAGTTTGTAATGCTTATATCTTAAAAAGTAGAAGTGATAGCTATAAACAATAAGCATGAATTTATTGCTCTTTAAAACTCCTACAATTGTATATAATTGGATTTTAGGTCACTTTCCTGATGTTTGAAGTTTGAAGTATAGTGGTTATAATTTCGATATTTTAACAAATCGAAATTATAACCACTATACTTCAAAATTCAAGTTTTCCAATGGGTGAAAAAGCTGTAATATTTGAAAAGCCACGATTGTTGCAACTCATTTTGGTTACTTACTCTTTTGTGAAATATTGGTATACAACCACAAGATATTTTGTTTTGTTTTAAAAATAATTAGGAAGTTAGATGAACATGGGGATTCTAAAGATGTTTAATGATTGGCGAGGTTTGAACAGAATAGGTGGAAATATACGTACTCAAGTACGTATTTATGTGCCGCAAGTTTATAGATTAGCTAGAATATAAAATCTCGTCAGTAAGTTTAATTTTTATACCGCAAATCAAGTTAGTAAAATAATCGAATATATTAAAGTGGAGTCCATGGTCGGAGTTTTCAGATGAAATCGGGGCGAAAACTAAAAGAGCTAGCTAGCTATCTATAAATAGTTAGCTAGTAATTTATATTGCTTTGCAAGCCTGTAAACGAAACAAATAAATCTGAAGAAATCGAATAAACTTATTGAACTTTACTGGATGCTTATATCTTAAAAAGTAGAAGTGATAGCTATAAACAATAAGCATGAATTTATTGCTCTTTAAAACTCCTACAATTGTATATAATTGGATTTTAGGTCACTTTCCTGATGTTTGAAGTTTGAAGTATAGTGGTTATAATTTCGATATTTTAACATATCGAAATTATAACCACTATACTTCAAAATTCAAGTTTTCCAATGGGTGGAAAAGCTGTAATATTTGAAAAGCCACGATTGTTGCAACTCATTTTGGTTACTTACTCTTTTGTGAAATATTGGTATACAACCACAAGATATTTTGTTTTGTTTTAAAAATAATTAGGAAGTTAGATGAACATGGGGATTCTAAAGATGTTTAATGATTGGCGAGGTTTGAACAGAATAGGTGGAAATATACGTACTCAAGTACGTATTTATGTGCCGCAAGTTTATAGATTAGCTAGAATATAAAATCTCGTCAGTAAGTTTAATTTTTATACCGCAAATCAAGTTAGTAAAATAATCGAATATATTAAAGTGGAGTCCATGGTCGGAGTTTTCAGATGAAATCGGGGCGAAAACTAAAAGAGCTAGCTATCTATAAATAGTTAGCTAGTAATTTATATTGCTTTGCAAGCCTGTAAACGAAACAAATAAATCTGAAGAAATCGAATAAACTTATTGAACTTTACTGGAGTTTTATCTTACCAGTATATTATTCACGTAAAGCAATTTCAGCTCCATTGGATTTGAGCCACCGCCCATTATATTTTTCTGAATTTATCAGGAGTCAGAAGTAACTTACTGCACTGCATGTAGTGCCATGAAAGTTGCCCTCACCATTATTTTTTCTAATAAAATTTGAATTTGTAATTACATAAATCTTATGAATTATTTGTACATTTTACTATGATACATTATAAACAAATCAAACAAATGATCTCATGAACAAATTAGGAAAGGGGAGAGATAAAGGAAAAGCATTTCAATCCCTAAAAAGCAAATATATAATATAACAGGACAATTCAGAATTTTACAGGTTATTATCAGTAATTTATTTAAATAGCTAATATTTAAATATTAGATTAAAAACACAAAAACATTTTAATTTATTGCGTTTCTGATTTCGCAGATAAAAACCTGAAATCCTATTTCGAAGCTGTTTGTTATTGTCCATTGTAGCCCCTCTAAAATCTGATTCAAATTCTGTAGGGACATAGATACAGAATAATGGAATACTAGCCAAATTACAAGAAAGTTTTACGCCTTGACGAATTTAACAGTTGTTTTTATCAATGGAACGAATTACTGAGCGTTGACTCGGACGTAAATAAACCCCGGCTACTTAAATAATACATTTACAGATAACACTACTCAATTTCCTTTAAATCTCAAACCGATGACAAATTACCAGTACGCTATCCGCAAAGCAAAAAGAAAATACAGGCTCTCCGTAATGCAAAAAATAAATGAATGAAAGATTAATAACTTGTAGGAGATGAACGTGGCATTAGATCGTTACGGTAGCTGTTAAATCGTATGGGTAGCTATTAGATCATATCGATGACTGGAGGTTCTGTAACTGTTAAATCGCGAATATAGCTGCTAGATCATATCGGTAGCTAGAGATTAACTGATTTTAGAATTTAAAAATTTCTTAAAAAATCTAATTTAAATTTTTAAAAAGGCCTTCGAGATGCATTAGTTCAGGCGATGCGACTGTGTGAAAAAATTCAGTGCGGTAGATATCGCGCGGTACTGTGGACAGACAAACAGACAGGTTCTTCTTTTTATTAGAGATTCACTGGAGGTGAAGACGATAGAAATGTAATGTTTCAAATGTCCCTGAGTTTGTGACAAGTGAATGAAAATAAATAATAAAATATTAGAAGATACAAAACCTAATCCAAAGTCACGAAAAATACTTAGAATAGAAAAGGGGGATAACAATTAGGAAGGAAAGGTGGAGGGGAGTAAAAATAAAAAAATATTCTATTTTTCTGCCAAAAGATAAAATGCATCACAAAACTAAGAGGGGGGGGGGGGGGGATCATATTTTCAATTATTGAGGCCAAGGCGGTAAAAAACTCAATATTTTTTTAGTAATTTTGTAAAAGATAATAAACGAAAACATATGGAAAGAATTTAGAGATACATGAGCCCAACAGAAACACAGGGAAATACCCAAATGCTTTTAAATGAATTCAAAAACAGGGGGGGGGGGGGGGGGAGATTAAAAAATGTGAATTTCGAGTGGGGTAATAAAGAATTTCCATTCGTTGGAAAAGAGGAGGGTCAATATTTCATTTTATTCTGGGTTTTGAAAAAAAAAATGGACAAAGCAATACCGCATATCATACAATAAAACTTTATATAAGAATAATAATAACATGAATGTTTTAAGTTGACTAAAACATGGGGATAGGGGTAATGAATTGTTTGAGTAGAAATAAAAAAAATCATAATATCATAATGTATATTACAAATTTTAAGATTGTATACTTAACATTTTACCTAAAAGTGTATTACACTATAATTATAACTAAAAGTGTAATTATGCAAAATTAAAATAATATTTACAGATTATTGGACGTATATCTAGACAGAAATTTGTATGCATGAGCAAAAGAATCTGTCAAATTCGCAGACTGGGTCTATAGAATAAATTTATTAATTTATAAAACAGCTCTAACAATTTAGAAACAACTTTTCCACTTTTATGCAAATATTCATAAAGGAATATTTTGCTTCGCAAAAACCTTTTATACCATTTTTTTTTCTTTCATTTTACAATGAAACTAAAAAAATTACAAAATTAAGATCATTTTACACCATTGCTTAATTATTTGCGATTGCGTCTGAAGATTTTTTATAGAACAGCCATGGGGCCTGTAGATATTATTTTGGATAAAAACGTGAAAAAATTATTCTTTTATCAGTATTATTCTGGGGCTAATGCCACAGACTAAATTCAGCATCAAATTTATTTTATTTGTTAAAACACATTAAAAATCAACAAAAGACATAGTCAATTAAGAAATTTTACGAAAATATTTTAAATAATTGAAAAAAAAAGTTACCCGAATACTTAAAAGAAGCCATATTTCCCGAAGATGAATTTGTGAATCTTGCACAGCAGCATCATAACACAACACTCTGAATACCAAGAAGTAGCTTTTTACTTCTAGTCACTGTGTTATCTGCAACTGCAATGGCCTCCTGCTAGGCTCAATGCCGAAATGAGGTAAAATGGTAGATGACCAAAATAATGACCATCTGAACTAATCTTCTCCCTCCCGTCCTTTTAGAAGTGCGATCATAGAGACCGCATCCATGTGTTTACAATTTGAATTTGGAAGCAGGAACAAATTCTGAGAATCGCCCCTTGGATTTTTTCCAGTGTTTGGGGGAACAAGGTCGTCAGCCTCAGGGAATGCAGGCTGCACCCAGCTGCAAGTTGTATAAAATCTAGTAATCTCTTAAGTATTTGAGCTTAGTACTTTCAAGCAAAACTATACATTGCTTCAAAAAAGATATAATTTTGGGAGAAAAACGATTTTTTTTATCCTTTTAATGTTTTAATACTATCTAAAAGAGTACATTAATTCATTTACATTAAAGTGGCACAAAATTGGTTCCATTTTAATTTTTTTTTTAATACGACCACAAAAGTTATTCTTACTACACAGAATTTCACTTCCAAATGACCGCCCCTAATTCGGCCGCCATGGGCAATTGCCCACGCCTTAAACCGGGCCTGCCTATACATTACCATGTATTGCAGGGAAATTAAAATCTATTGCTTTTCAATAATTTAAATTTAAAAAGTAGTTTGTTTACTTTTCACAGTTACATTTTAAAATGCTTATTTACTTTTAAATGACTTAAATAAAAAAAAAAATGTTTTGTTTTTGTTCTATTTGAACGAGATTAGACTGCATTTTAAATGTAACACACATAGTTTATAATGTATAAAAAATTACCTTACCTGTATATTTCTCTCAAAGGTATCCAAAGCATATTCAGTAGAAACCTTCTTAGTACCAGGCTCAAAATTAGTAACTTTCCAAGCTTGATGTGGAGTAGCCCATCTAAATAAATTTTCAATTCATGCAATTTAGCAATTACAAAAATATTTGAAACTTTGTATTTCATATCATAGTCAAGTTTCAATTCAATAAATTTTTCAATCTCATAAACTATTATAAGTTCCAATGCAAAATAGCTTTAAAAATCTAGTTAGAATAAAAAATATGTTTCGGGTGCTGTTTTGGCAAGATACATTCAGCAAAGCTTTCTAGATACTAAATATTCTACAGCCAGCTATTATTGTCGATGTGTTTGAACACATTCCATTTTTTCTATTTTCCCTTTTCATTTCTCTATAATTTTATTTTGTTGTTTAAAAGATGTAACTGCAAAACAAATTTGTACTAATATATCATACAAACCATTTATCCAATCCTTAAATAAAGTTCCCCTAAAAATTTTGTAGAAGCCTTAATTCAGCATGCTATTAGTATAATCTTCTTGCATAAAAAAAGATGTCTGTGCAGTCTGTAGTGATAAATCTAAGCATTATACGGCCGTGAAATTTGGTACATAGGTACTTGAGAATCCGAATTTAAATTTTGAAATAGTTTATTTAGTTGTTTTTTATGCTTTAACTTGATTTACAACAATTTTGGATGATTTTCACACAAATGCATTCCTTAGTGACCTAAAATATTATCAGAGTTTCCATTTTAACACCATCGGAAATTTTAAAAAATTCTCTTTCAAACAAACTGAATGAAATCTATACAATTAACAGACAAATTTTTTATGAATTTTTAAAAAATAGATTCTTTTTGTGCATTTTAAACCTCTTTGATTTTCATATTATGCTATAAAGAAATTGATGTGCCATCCAACATTTATATTTTAACAGCAGCTCTTAAATATACTTCAGAAAATAAAATTTCATAAATCCATCCGTTGATTAATTATAAATTTAGCCATGTCTTGGATTTTTATTAAGGAGTAAACCCTTTCCTGGAGCTATTCTACCTACTGAGGCCATTTCCACGCATGAGGAAGAAACTTTTTACTACTGAGGCTACTCTTACATAAGGAGGAACTAACTCCACTTAGAAATTCACTCTGAGTTCCGGTATAATATTTATCAGTTTGCATTTTAAATTCCGGGAAATGCTGGATACATTTTCTAGTACAAGTAACTCCTGTATAACATGATTGTTAAGTTTACAAAAACTGCTGTGTTATGCGAATTCATGTTATATGAAATAAAGAAACAGTACAAAAAAAAAAAAAACAGTGTTAAGTTCCAAAAATTAACAAAACCATACTATTTTCTATTATAAGAGAGATATGTTTATTAAAACTATCAACAATTGATTGGAATTTTTTAATATGTATTACAAAATTTTTTCTTTATCACTGTGAAACAACATTTGATGAGGGAATTTTCTCTGTTGCAAAATATACTCATCTTCTGAGCTTTCTTCTGGAGCATTTTGATTTCTATGCTCTACTTTTTAAAAGAAACAAGAAAGATCAATCATGCATAAAGCACTGATTAGGAAACACTTTCCAACTCTAATTTTATTTAACATCTCTAAAATGAGATAAATTCAGAGGTAATATTTTTAAAATTATCACAATACTGCAATAATTAATTATATTTGAAAATTTAAAATTCCATAAAAAAAAAAAAAATTAACTTGATTCAAATGATGTCACCAAAATATAAATTGCCTGGCTCTGTTGTTGAGACCCAGACCGTCTGACCTACCAGAAAGGTGTAAGGTAACTGTATGGACGGCTGGGTCCTGGTTCTCTGTGTAAAAGCAGTAAATATTTCATTCATCACAGTACTACAATAATTTATTCTACTTAAAAACTTAAAACCATGGAGGCCAAAGTAATTTAACTCTATGCATAAAATTTCATCAAAGAAGTCTGCCATTAAATTGTCTGCTTCTCTGTGTAAAATCAATGAATGTTTCATTCACATCATCCATATTGCAGACTCCTGAGCAAAATAATTTTGCGTTAAAGAAATTCAGCAATTCTTATACAACTCATTTTACAGCCTAATCTGTTTATATTCTCCATATGTGAAAATTAGGTTTCGTTGTAGAAATAATCAAAGTTTGATGATCATTTAAACTCAAATATATTGTAATTGTGTTGTTTCAGAATACAGATGCACAGAAATTAAGCAAAAATAAAGCAGTTTTAGAATGGATAACACTAAATTTAAATTAAAAAAAGCTTAAAAGAGTAAGCACAATTTTGACACAAGATGGATGGCATTGATCACTTAAACTCATATATATTGCAATTGCGCTGTTTCAGAATACAAATGCACTGAAAGTAAGCAAAATTAAAGCGGTTTTAGGATGGATACAACACGAAATATAAATTAAAAAGAATTTTAAAAATCAGACAGAGAGAGATTTGTCTCTTCTGAAAATTTCGCCTTGCGCTTAGAGAAAACAAGTGCTGGCATTGAACTCTGGCCAGACAGAGTAAAAATCACATACAGTATTTTATACATTTTTTTGGATAATATATATAATTAAAATGAAAGTTATTTGATTGTAAATTATGTGGATAGACACTGTTTACCTTGTCTCTCCTGATACTTCGCCACTGCTTGACGCCATCCGAAAGATCAAAAAACATTCTTTCCAACGATGTTTGAATAGAAGCCTCAAGACAATTTCTTCATATGTATTTATTTTTTTAAATATACATCGAAATTTGTATTTTTTAGGTTATCTGATATATTATCGCAGCATCCAAAACACTAAGATTAGCATAATTCTATAGTTTGGTTAAAAGTTTCGTATATATATCTTTGCATTCTAACAGAATTTTTTTTTTATTTAAATACTTTTAATTCTGTGCAAGTATTTTTAAAATATATTTCGGAAATATTATTTTTATAGATATAATCAGACTGCCAAAGGTCTATGGCGAAGGGTCATACATAAGGTGGAGGTGCAATGTCGTATCTTGATTACCTATTACAGAAGCATTTATAAAAGAGAAGTTTATTTACAAGAACATACTAACTATAGTTACAGGTTATTTACATAGCATGGAGCTACATCATAACGTGCGTGTAGGTAGCATCAGAAATATGAATGTCCGTATCACTGATGAGAACATTCTGGGGCTGGCTTTTGTGAGCCAGTGCAGAGGCATTGTGCATGCTTCGCATGCAAAGTAGAGAGTCTCTGAAAATCAAGAAAGAAAGTTTTTATGCTAATCATATTTATGCTAATTACTTGATCTGGATCTATGCAAATCGCTGGAGGAGTGCCGCCATAGGTTAAATAAAAGCTTTAATCAAATTAATCCATTCAACTATTCGACCAAAATTTTTAATTGTAACTAGGGCTTACTCAATTAATCAGTTTGATTAATTGTTACAGCTTTAATGCCAATATGTAGTAATACATAAGTATTTTGAAATATTTTTGTGGACACACTAAAATCAGGGGCTGGTAAGCAGAGAACAAGGGGCAGAGCCCCAAGTAAGTCTAAAAAATTTAGACTTCACACATATTATATCAGAATTTAAATAAATGTTTTACATAGAAAAAGAACACTTACGCATCAACCACATCGATATCCATATTCAAAGCAACCTTATGAACATGTTTTGCATAGTGCTCTAGAACGGTAAAATCGTAACATTTTATTTGAATGTTGAGCAGCTCATACACAGGAACTTGTGGCTTTGTGTACTAAAAAAAGAGCATAAAGAAATTAAACTTGAAGAAATAGAAGTAAAACTTTAAGCTAAATATAATGTGTAATCATTTGCATTGAAGTAAAATGATTCGGAAACCATTTTATTAAAGGATTTTATTAGTAAACTTAAAGTTGCTTTGATAAAATTAACAGCTTAAAATAATGATTCTACAGATGAGCAAAAAAGTAGTTTTTTCATTCTCTATTAAAAATGTATGAAAAATTTTATAACTTTGATACTGCTGATTCTAAATATGATAATTAAATTGCGTTTTTCAGTTTTGCTCTTTCTTTCACCAATTTTAGTAGAGGAGGCATTAAAAATGAAAACATGTTTGTCATAAAACTTTGCTTTTAAAATTAAAATAAGCCTATTGAGTGAAAAGTAGTGGCATTATGACAATTATCAGAGAGTGAAGACAATCACGGAACACTCTGGTGATAAAACAAATGAGTATAAGAAAGCATTTCAAATCATAGACATTATATTAGTCCTTGTGGGGAATGAAGAGGTATTTTACAGAATATACTATAAATTTATATTTCCATCTATTTATTGTATTACAATAAATACAATAAATTTAGATGGGAATGCAGAAAATAAAAGTTTTAATGACGTGTTACACACTTTATATCACTCGGGGCGCGGTAGCCCATTGGTTAGCGCGCTGGAGTTGCACTCGGTAGGCCCGGGTTCGATTCCAGCCACTGCCAAAACTGCCGCTGTGTTCATGCGGAGTACGATCACGTTAAACATGTGGGTCCGAAAGTCCTTCCGAGAGGTTGGTGGTAAGGGAAGGAGGGTACGGTCTCTGTGGATGCCTCCCCCACTGGGTTCCGGTCTAAATTGGGTGACACTTCCCGACCGTCCAAACAGTTACCTTACACCTTTCTGGTAGGTCGGACGGTCTGGGTTTCAACAACAACAACACTTTATATCACTGGGGCGCGGTAGCCCATTGGTTAGCGCGCTGGAGTTGCACTCGGTAGGCCCGGGTTCGATTCCAGCCACTGCTAAAACTGCCGCCGTGTTCACGCGGAGTACGATCACGTTAAACATGTGGGTCCGTAAGTCCTTCCGAGAGGTTGGTGGTAGGGGAAGGAGGGTACGGTCCCTGTGGATGCCTCCCCCACTGGGTTCCGGTCTAAATTGGGTAGCACTTCCTGGCCGTCCAAACAGTTACATTACACCTTTCTGGTAGGTCGGACGGTCTGGGTAACCACAACAACAACACTTTATATCACTATGTATTAGTTTTTCATAATATCACTGTAATTTTCTAATTTTTTATTGAGGGTGATTAAACATTTTTGAGTTCTGCATTATTGCTGTACTTATTAAAGTCAAATATTCATAAAGGCTAATATTCAAGCTTTTAAAAATTACTTTTGTACTATTAGTTTTGATACTAATTTTGATGCAAGCAAAGCATAGGTGTTATATGAAGACATTTTAAACATGCTTACAAAGTTAGAAAGCTGGATAACTTGAGAAACATGTTCATTAGGCAATATGAAGGAAATAACTACATTTCATTAAAGACAAACCACCAGTACTTATTCACGACAATGTTTGTTGTCATGTTGCCCGACCAGTGAAGGAACTTTTGATAAGATGGCATTAGGAAACCTTGGAGCACCCATTGTATTCCCCAAGCATCCGCCCATGTGACTTTGATCCATTTCTTCAAATGAAGACACTCATATGAGGATAACATTTTTATGATGTTGCTGAGATTACTCTGTGCCACGGACCGAAGCTAGACTATTGCAATTATCAATAGAAACAGATCCGCTGACAACATCTTGATCTACCATCTCCCGCTGGTACGGATTAAAATTATATATTAATATGACCAGTGATTATATTGAGGGCTAGGTTTTTCTTGGCCTCAGCCCTCAAGAAAAATTTTCTTGGGTGAAAAAAAACTAAGCCCAAGAAAATATCGTATTAAAAAGCTTTAAATAAGAAATTTTTTTAGGGGTCTTGGTCAGGCTAGGATTAAGGAGGTCCCAGGGGAACAATGGGTCCCGGGCACCCCTTCCTCAAGGGGCATTCCACTATCTTCTTTTTTTCTAATGTGGTAGGGATCTTCCCTCTATGGATTTTTGTATTGACATATTCCCTTTGATGAAAATAGTTATTTTTCTACTAGATATGCTCCTCCATTTTCTACATTTTTTTTTAAAGACAAAGTGGGGAGGAGCTTAGTCCTTAAATTTTGGGAATTTAGTCTTCTTAGTAGAAGCATTTTTGCCATTTTAGGAATAGGCTGTTATATTAAAATCATATCTCCTTCAAATTTCTTGCAATTTTGATTGAAAGTGGCATCAGCATATTTGGGGTTCTGATGGGTACGACCGTCCTAATGTACTTCTTTTTTTGTCTAGATTATGGACCCCTCTCTCGTATTAACGATTTTACATTTCTATATCACTATATTCATGTTTAATTATGATTGAAAATGTCTGTTTAGAAGAACCTGGAGATTCGGGAGTTTTGACACGGTTACATGCATCCTTTGATTAAAACCACTCTTTTTTAGAAGAATCTTTTTCTATCCAGTGAACCGGAGCCTGAATAGATTCCCTTTCATATTATAATTATTTCCCTCCCAATATTTGCATAATTATTCTTATAAGTGGCAGTCCGAGAAAATGATCGAATAGGATCATGGTACAGAGCATATCATTTTGTCAAAGGTGGCAATCGAGAGTACTGTATGATTAGTCATTGGCTACGCCAGTACTTCACGTATCCTCTCTGCCAAATATTTAACGTCTCTATTAAATATTTAATTTGGATACCGTGACTCCATTGTTTATAGGAAGCATCAATTTTAAAAGAATGATCAGCGATTACTTTTACCCCTTGTAAAGGATCTATTTACTCCCTACTTCCAAAGAAAAGTATGATTAGCAGCACAAATTTTGTAATACCATTGTTTTGAAAATTGATTCAGTATCAAATTCCAATGAAAGTTCACTTAAGATTTTTACTCCAGGTTCTTTTTCCTTTTCCGAAATTTTCCATTTATTTGAAACATCTATTTTTCAAGGTTAGCTATAAAAAGAGCTTATATGATAACTGATATGGATTTAGCATTCAATTTTGGAGGATGTAGTGTAGCTTACTAAAAACTTTCCTTCTGGTTCTTTTTCCACATCAGATTTAAATATGTTAATTGAAACATATATTTCTCATGATTAGCTATAGATAGAGATCAGACAGTGATTCATATACATTTAGCATCAACTTCTAGAGGCCGTAGAGGACTCCCTAAAGATTTCCACTTCATGATCTGGAGGGGGGGGGGGGGGGGGCAGACACTTCCGATTCATAAATTTAAATTTGCCTTGCACATTTTTAATTATTTTTCAAGATCAGCTATAGATAAAGCTTAGATAACAACTGATATGAATTTAGTCTCAAATTCTGAAAGAGGCAGGGAAGCTTCCTCTTCATGTTCTGGATGTCTCAAGAAAAATTTTCATTTTCCTTGACACATTCATTTCTCAGAATCGGCTATGGAGTTTAGTTGACAAAACTTTGTTCATGAAACGAAAAAGTAATTGCGGCTGATTACTTCCTGAGCAATGGGTGTTTGGTGGCATTTGTCGAAAAACCAAGAAATGTTTTCTCATGGCAGTGCCTAATCGGAAAGCTCCTCTCTCTCTCTACTACGCTTTTCTAAGAAATTGTTGAACACATCGAGGATGGCTCAATCATATTTTCAGATTGCTGGCGTGGCTACAAAACTGAAGAATTAGAAGTCAGCTTTCAACATTTGAAAGTAAACCATAGGCATAACTTCATGGGTCCTGAAACCAGAGCTCATATGCAGACCATAGAGAGACTCTGGGGATCTGTGAAATGGTGTAACAAAAAGCATAGAGGCACTGAGAGACAGCACGTGGACTCAAATCTCGCAGAATTTATGTTGTTGTTGAAACCCAGACCGTCCGACCTACCAGAAAGGTGTAAGGTAACTGTTTGGACGGTCGGGAAGTGCCACCCAATTTAGACCGGAACCCAGTGGGGGAGGCATCCACAGGGACCGTACCCTCCTTCCCCTACCACCAACCTCTCGGAAGGACTTTCGGACCCACATGTTTAACGTGATCGTACTCCGCATGAACACGGCGGCAGTTTTGGCAGTGGCCGGAATCGAACCCGGGCCTACCGAGTGCAACTCCAGCGCGCTAACCAATGGGCTACCGCGCCCCCCGCAGAATTTATGTGGTGAAGCGTTACTGGTAGTGATAAATTTAATGAAATTTTATCGGCAATAGTTGAGTTTTGGCAGCCACAAATTTCAATGTAACACAATATTTTTTTGTTAAGTAAAGTTGATCACATCCCATTATATATTAAATTTTAATCGTATTTGTAGTGAATTTCTCGTATAGGATTATATCGCCAATGTTGGTGTTGGCGACAACTTGGAAAAGCAATCACCCATGGTCCTTATAACCGATAAGTACCGATGAAATTTCTGATTTAAAAGTTTACATTTTCCTTGCATTTATCAACTTCTCAAAATTATCTATAGATAAAGCTTAGATAATGATTTTCCAATGAATGCAGCATCAAAATTAGAAGTAAGTTCAGTGAGGATTTCCACTTCCAGTTCTGGAAATGTCACTTCCATTTTTACTGAAAATTCATATGACTGTACAAAACAATTTTGCAAGAGTGTATAAAATGTTTAATATTTCTATCAAAAATTATGTAAACACACCATTTGTGAGACATGAATTCAAATGCCAGGAAAGTATATCTTATGGAGGTGAGTGGCAGCTTAGGGGCATCCCTGAATCTGGTCTTGGTTACTTTTCTATTTAGGAAATCTTTTATAATGCTCAATATATGCTTTCAGAGGAAAAAACCCAGATGGGAATGCAGAAAATAAAGCTTTAATGACCATGTGGGAAATGCACTTGGTAGGCCCGGGTTCGATTCCCACCACTGGCAAAACTGCCACCGTGTTCGTTCATGCGGAGTACGATCACGTTAAACATGTGGGTCCGTAAGTCCTTCCCGAGAGGTTGGTGGTAGGGGAAGGAGGGTACGGTCCCTGTGTATGCCTCCCCCACTGGGTTCCGGTCTAAATTGGTGGCACTTCCCGGCTGTCCAAATGGTTACCATACACCTTTCTGGTAGGTCGGACGGTCTGGGTCTCAACAACACTTTACATCATTGTACATTAGCTTCTTTATAATATCACTATAATTTCTAATTTTTTATTGAAGGTGATTAAATATTTTTCAGTTTTGCAATATCACTGTACTTATTAAAGTCAAATATTCATAAAGGCTAAAAGTTTTAGAAAATTACTTTTGTGCTTTTAGTTTTGATACTAGTTTAGTTTTTGAAATCTTGGAAATTATAGTGATAAAACTTTGCTTCCTCTGCCAGTGGAGTTTTAAGACTTATTTATTCTAGGCACTTTTACTTTATCCAAAATATTTTACTTGCTTTTTAATTTTAACTTTTTTTTTTAATATTTTGTTTGAGAAACTAAATAAAATTATTAAGTAAAAATTTGTATCAAAAAAGTATGAGTACTGAGAAATTGCATGACAAGAGAGTTGGGGGGGGGGTTATAAACATATTTCATATGGAAAACTTTTCAAAGTTTTTATATGTATATAAATATATATATATAAATAAAAGAAGTACATATTTTAATTCAAATTGACATCTAAGCTTTAACAGTACGTATAATTGTATTATACAGCAATTGGAACCATGAGTTACAATTTCTCTTAAAGAGTGCAAAATCTCCAGTACATTATTAAAAAGATAGTAATAGATATTTTAAGAAAGTGTAAAATGAAACAAATAAATAAAAACCATTTACTTTTAAGTAATCAGGCTCATCAATATATTTTGACTTAACTTGAGAAGTACTCAGTTGACATGATGCAAGTCTAAAAATCCTTCTGGATATGGCTGAAGTAATATTTCTGGTTATCTGATTCTGAAAATTGACAAATATTATAAATTTCTCAAAAATAATTAATAACACAAAGCTAAAATTAATAAGAACAAAAATAGGTGCTGGGGCTGTCCGTAAAAGAGGACAGGTGGGACAATTGTCAGAGGCCACTTTCTCAAGAGCATCCAAGTGAGATTTTAATAGTAGTACACAAAGAAGGGGCCTGGCTTGAAAATTTGCCAGGGGCCCACAATTTCTATGGGTAGTTTTGCAGGTGCACAAAATGCAGTTTAATTTTGATAACTTATATTCAAATGACAATGTATAACTTAGTAAGTTGTATTACACTAAATTATTTAATTAAAATTAAAATTACTGCTTCTAGTTTAAAAAAAGCCTGTGACATGAAATAAGGTGGTACAGCTGTCCCACAGAAATTATTATTAACACCTAAAGTTAGTGGGGATAAATTTTTCCTTTCAAAAAACTATACATGACCAAGATACAGTGGTGTACTCAAGTTTTAACAAATACACTATGAATCTTCAATCGACATGTATTGTAAAATGTCATCATCCATCCGCAGATCACATAAATAATAGATTAGCATAATGTACATAAGTTTCTTTGGTTGTTCTTGCATAAATTTTTAACATTCTGCATTCTCACGCATTTCTAAATATTGATGATTTTAAACATTTCTCACAATTTAACACGATTACTCCCCAGGCTTTGAAAAAAAACTAACTGGTACACAAATACGTATCAGCTAGCTCACCCGTCCAAGAAATATAATTCAACACAGAAACAAAACTTGTGCATAGTATGAGTTTCGGTGTTGCAAATGCCGCCACCAACGCTGAAGCCGGCTCTGAAGAGAAATAAAGAAATGGACATGACGATAAATGATATGTATGTTCGTGTTTTAAATGAATGCAATACTTTTAATATACCTTACAAATGACTATGCAAGCCAAAAAGAGATATAGTCAACATTTATCCTGTTGTATTTAAAACATTACAGTTAGAATACACTAAATAGAAAAAATTGAGAAAATGAACTTACTAAAAACATTTCTTATAGTTTTGTAATTACTTTATGCCTTCATTATTTAAAAGATATTTAAATGTTAGAGACAAGCAGGCAATCCTAAAATCCCAACAAATATAAGTAAATAAATATGCAAAAAAAAATTTGCAGTTAAATATGTGAACAGTTAAGAAACTTTACAAAAATTGCACACGTAAAAAAGTAATTTATTTTTTCATATATATATATATATATATATATATATATATATATATATATATATTTAAAGGAAATTTAGATCTATTAAAAATATAACTATAAATTATATTTTTCGGCGCTGTAATCATATTTAAAACTGTAACCGTTAATAATTTTAGATATTTGTTTACAAAATTTGTATAATGATGCAATTCTTAATTTTTACTTAATTTTTCCAATTTCAGTTCAGTAAAGATATTAAGATATTATAGGTTAAAATAATCTTGTCTTGTGTCAGTAATCTCTGTCTTGTTTAAGTATTAATAAATATTTGGTATGTAATGATTTGTTTATTTACACTTTTCCAAACTTTAAGTTTACTGTATTATTTTCTTCAAACCTAATATGGTTAATAGAAATATTTATATGTTGAAAATGTCACTTATACGAATTTTTAAATCATCTAATTTAATCGCTTGGTTTTTATTTTCTTAATGTGCTTCACGAATGTTTACATTGGACGGCATTTAATTATTACCACTTTATGATGGATATGTTATATTAATTAACCATTTGAGTGATTTAGAATGGCTTCCATTTCACATTTGAGATTACTGTAAATTTATTTTAGTTTTCTACTGTTATTTTTCAGAAAAGTAGAAATTTTATTCTTTCGTTGTTTCATATAGAACAATTACATGTTTATTTTATCATTTCAGGAACCTATAATTCTCAAATTATTTATGTAGTCAAATTTTCTAATAATTATCTAGTGTTATTGTTATGCTATTCAAAAGTCTGCAGTTGATTTGTTTTAACACCTATGTAAAAATTTAGTAATCCACATAGAAATTGGGAAAGGTGTTGTATCTTGGGCCTTTTTGGATTTTTCAATTTTAAATCCGATTGCAATATGAGAAACAAAAATTATATTTGTGGCTATGAATATTATGAGATGTTGTGCATAATATATAATTTTATATGGCTTTTATGTTATTTTTTCTGTATTTTTAAATGTTAAAAGAACAAAACAAAAACTGCTTTAAGGACCAAGGTATATTATCTAGATGTTGTACCTTGGACTGTACTATATTATTTTCTAAAACACCATCACTTAAATTTGCAAAAAAATAAGTTTTTAATTGAATGAAATAGTAAAGTTAGTAGTATTTATTTCAAAGCCAGTTAATTAAATTTGTTAAAAAAGGCAAAGTAAAGTATGTACTTGAGCAATAATTTACTCTAAGGTTTTTTTTTTATTTAAAAGTAACAAAAATAATGAAGTAAAAAGTGTGTAAACTGAATCTGAAGCCTAACTTTGACATTTTAATGTTTACTCAGATTTTTAAATAAATAGGTAAAATAATTAGAAATGTATGAGAATAAAATATATTCAACTTTGTAAAATTGTTCAATGAGTTTATTCAATATTATAGTTGGATAAATCGATTTTGTGTGAATGATAATTTTTGAAGTCGTAGAGCAGCAGCTGATCCACCAGTGAAATTTGTGTTGAAGACCCAGACCACACGACCAACCCTAGGGTTTACAGTAGCAATATGTGTGGCCGGAGTGAAATTTGTGTTGAGACCCAGACCGTCCGACCTACCAGAAAGGTGTAAGGTAACTGTTTGGACGGCCGGGAAGTGCCACCCAATTTAGACCGGAACCCAGTGGGGGAGGCATCCACAGGGACCGTACCCTCCTTCCCCTACCACCAACCTCTCGGAAGGACTTACGGACCCACATGTTTAACGTGATCGTACTCCGCGTGAACACGGCGGCAGTTTTGGCAGCGGCTGGAATCGAACCCGGGCCTACCGAGTGCAACTCCAGCGCGCTAACCAATGGGCTACCGCGCCCGGGAGTGAAATTTGTGTGTAGAAGCTTGAGCACTACATCATCCTTGTTGATTTTATAGATAGTCACGTCCTCCATAGCAAATTTTTGGGAGTTTGGATCTCTTTTCAAGTATGGTACTTCATAACTTGCTTTATAATTATCTATAATTTCAACTATAAAATATTTAATGTTTTTTCTTTGCTTGTTTCACTAACACAAAGAAACTTCTTTTCAATTTTTACATTATCTGGATCTTCCATCCTGAAAAACAAGATTCTTCAAATAAATATGTAATTTCTATCTTTGATTTAGATTCAGAGCTATGAATTAAATTTTTTTTTGCTGTCCTGTTAATATGCTTTGTTAACTTGCGTGACTGTTTTTTTTTTGTTTTTTTTTTTAAGATTTAGCAGCTAAAGCTTCAATAAAGGTTTTCTGAAGTGTCAGTTAGGTTGGAATATTTTCCCTCGAAAAAACTCAAATAATAATATTAATCACAAATTAATAAAACGAAACAACATACTGCTGATTTGAGGATATGTTGGATCTCCTTCATCAATGCAAAATAGACACACAGCCTGAAGTCAAAAAGAGGAAATGGGGACAAATGAGGAAACAGAGAGATATTGATATATACTCAAGTCATGGATTAGCGGTCCACAACTTAAGTAGTATATATATATATGACTCTTTGTTTCTTAGTTTTGTACAAAGTATTTTTATATTTTGCCTTGGTTCTTCCCTTATGGATCTGCTTTCATGGTTAAACTTTTGTAAAAAGAAAGATTGTGTTTTTAAAAAGTAATATAATTAAACAAATGAAATAGTGTTGTATTATAGACCATATGTATTGTACCTGGGACTGGTCCAAGGTATAAAACTAAAACCTATTTAGGTTCAAGGTACAACACGTGATCACATTTTAAACAATACTAGCCACCATTTAGTGGTTAAGTCTAATTTGATTTGAAACAAGTTTCTTTTGCAAAAACAATAAGTACTCTGTCAGCTATGACTTTCATATTTACATAAATAACGCATGTTAAAGATATATAATGAAAAGTGGTAACTTAAAAGGAATTACCATTGTATGGCTAATTTCATTTTTAATCAATACCTGACACACAGTACATGAATTAAACCAACTTTAACCAATTTAACTTGCATGAATTAAACCAACTTTACTGTGATCTCTAGTAGCACATGTATAGAATACACTTATAAATAGGGCTAGAATAAGTGTTGATCCAAGGTACAACATTTTTCCATACTATAATTTCCAGTGCAAAAACCGTGTTTGTGCTTAAAGTTCGTTTATGATCAGCTGTGGTATTTACAGCCCTAGTTGATATGCTAAATTTCTGTTTTTTTTTTACATTTCTGTAGCCAATAGAAACTATCTGAATTGAAAGTTATTTTTTGAAAACAATCTTATTGTTCTGATTCAACATATTGATTTTATTCTGGGATCAAAAATGTTTTCAGAATTAGATGAGAAAGTATAGTAATTATATTTATAATATTTCATAAAATTATACAGTATTGTATATGTTAGACAAAAGTTCGTGGGAGCACTAGGCTCATGAATGGACAATTCCAATTTTTTTTTAAAAGCTCTTAAAACCAATTAATATTTATAGAGAAATTTTTTCTGATTTTAAATATCCAAACGAAAATCTCTTAAAATAATTATTTATTTAAATATTAAGAAATTAAAAAGCGCAAAATCTACTCAAACACAAAACGGCCTGTGATTGACTGTGATGTCACAATGCCTGTTTGACCTGTGATGCAACATTCTACTATGTGCTGTTTCTACTGAGATATTTGCAAGTAGTTGGTGTTTAATTTTGTTTACAATGTGTTTATAATTATTTTACCCATTTGTTCTTGGTCTGCTTGAGTTTAAATTATTTGTTCCTTATTTTATTTTATTGTAAACATGGATTCTGGTTTTGTTAAAGGGCAATCAGACAATTTGCCTAAGATTGACTTTACTGTGGTGGTGCTCTCTTTCAGAAATAATAAATATTTTGTGACAGCTGAAGCTCGAGATGTAAACTTGATACCCTTTTCTTGAAGGTTTATTATTATAATAATAATTATTATTATTATGTGAACACATATGTGTTACATTTATATGTTTAAGATATCTATGGTGGAAATCGGAGCATTATGAAAAATGCAAACACTTTGGATGCCAATTTCTCCAAATGTTATAGATAAAAATGTACATAATTTTTTCTTGTTTCGTTGGTCCAGATTTTATGAATATATGAAAAAATTTTAATACTTTGGTACTTTTTTAGAAAACACTTAAAGCGTCTATCCAAGCGAGTGATTTTTTAATGTTTCCTACTTCACTCAAACTTCAAAAGGTAGATATAAATAGCAAGCGATAAAAATATGTATTAGCAAATTTAGTTTCCTGAATCTCATTTTTGAAAAAAAAAAAAATGCTAATATATTGAACCATACTGACTTAGTTTTTGAGTAATAATCTTGAAGAAGATTGAAAATGTTTCATTTTACAAGTTTGTAATGCTTATATCTCAAAAACTAAGAGTGTTAGCTATGAACAATAAGCAAGACTTTGTAACTCTTTTAAAGTCTTGCAAGTGTATATAATTGAGTTTTGAATTGAGTGGTTATAATTTCAATAGCTTAGTTTTTAACCTGGATTTTCAAATAGCTAGGAAAGTTGCAATATTTAAAATATCACGATTGCTGCAGCTCAGTGTCTTTACTTACTCCTTGGTGAAATATGGATGCACAAGGACAAGATATATATATATATTTTTAAATTAGAAGGTCAAATAAACTTGGGAATTCTAAAGATGTTTAATGATTGGTGAGGTTTGAACATAATACATGGAAATATGCATAATCAAGTATGTAATTAAGTTTAATATATATACTGCAAAGCAAGTTAAAAAAATTTCATATTTTGAGAAAATTGCATATCTAGAGTCAGAGTATCCAGATGAAATTGGGACGAAAATTAAAATTCTAACTAGCTATAAACAGTTAGCAAGTAATTTGTGGCACTTTGAAAGCTTGTAAGCGAAACTAATGAGTGTGAAAAAAAATTGAACAAATTGAATCTTACTAAAGTTTTATTTTATACAAAATATTATTTACGCAAAACCATTTCGGCTCCATCAGACTGGACTACCCACTGCTGATTTTTTTTTTTTTTAATATGCTCCATAATTTTTTGAGTGCAAATAGCTTTTTATAGTTATGTTTGTTGTTATACAGTAAATTTAAATCAAAAGTTTAGATTGAGCGGTGTATTTTTTCTAGGAATTAAAAATAATATTTATGTATTTATGTTCATATGTATATATATTTTTATGCATATATTTTTTATTATATTTATATGATTTGTGAGGATTCTAATATAATATCTAATAATTTATTTTGAAATTAAAAGCAGCTTTAAATTGTTTTTTTATAATATTATATTTTAAACCTATAATAAACAGTAAATCATGTATGATTTTGAATAGGTGAAAGAATTTAAAATTATTTTCCATTTAATTTCTATTCCTTTTGTGCAATGTTTCAAATTTGTGATTTATTTTTTTAAATAAAATCTATTTTATAACTTTTCAAAAGCACATGTACTTACTGAAAATACTAAATTGCAACTGCTCACTGCAGTATATACAGATATAAAAAATTTTTATGCGCAGAATTTTTTATATTCACTAAACTAACTGCGAACATCACACACTAAACCGGGTTGCTGCTCTAAGTCTTCGGACGAGTCGGCTTGGCTGGGATTTCGACACTAAACCGGGTACAAAGTCAATAATCCACTTTGACTCTGGCTTTAAATTCATTTGTAATAGCAAAACTAAAAATAGAGTGCCGAACCAGTAGTGGACACGTGTAGTGAATTTTCAAAGTTTATTAAATTATAAAGAAAAAACTTCTCATAAAATGACTTTGAAAATTGGATTATACAGTCACTGATTTATTAACATAACATACGTAACGAACACTCTTTAATGACAGTGGTGAATTTTGTTTACAATCTGGCTTCCTGCTCTTCACCTAATTTTTCACGAAAAACACTTTTTGGCACGGATATAAATATTTTATCTGATGATGTAAAACTAGTAGTCAGGCACATTGAAGCGATACAGTATTTATAACTATTCGGAAGTTTGGGATGGAAGAAACAATTATAATCATCGGAACTTTCCGAACGTAACCATACTTATGTACCAATTCTCAAAGACATCACATACTAAACCGGGTACAAAGTCAATAATCCACTTTGAATCTAGCTTTAAATTCATTTGTAATAGCAAAATTAAAAAAAGAGTGCCGAACCAGTAGTGGACACTAGTAGTGAATTTTCAAAGTTTATTAAATCATAAAGAAATATCTTCTCATAAAATGACTTTGAAAATTAGATTATACAGTCACTGATGTATTAACATAACATACGTAATGAACACTCTTTAATGACAGTGGTGAATTTTGTTTAGAATCTGGCTTCCTGCGCTTCACCTAATTTTTCACGAAAAACATTTTTTGGCACAGATATAAATATTTTATCTGATGATGTAAAACTAGTAGTCGGGCATATTGGAGCGATACCAGGAGCTTATACCTATTCGGAAGTACCATTGGAGCTTATAACTATTCGGAAGTTTGGAACGGAAGAAACAATTATAATTATCATAACTTTCCGAATGTAACCATACTTATGCACCAGTTCTCAAAGACGGATGAACATTGTGATGTCATATTCCGTGCACGTCAAAATGGACTGTTTTCCCACCAAAGTCAGAAAGGCGAACTGTGACTGCTAATAAAACATGAAATACAGCTCAGAAAATAAAAAATTTTATACTTTTGTCCGTTTTGAAACATATCGAATCGAATAAAAAAATATAAAAAAGAGGCTGGAATTGTCCATTGCAAAAAGCGGTCAAAAGAAAAATTTAACAAAATCGGAAATATTTTATAGTAACATAAGTTGAAACGACAGTTTTTAAGTGTTTTGTTACACAAACATTTTTTTTTTTATCTTCGCACCTATATTAAAAATTCTCTCATTGTAGCTGCTTTTAAAAAAATAAGTTTTTGTAAATCTTAAATGATTTTCCTTTCATTCTCATATCCTAAATATGATTGGAAAAGTGAAAACAACAAATCATGTTAGAGATGAACATGGCATTTCATTCATTACAGCCAATTTTGATTGTTTAGGCAAATGAAAACATACTGCATATTTGAATATTTGCTCTTACTATATATATATATATAGTAAGTATATATATATATATATATATTGTTTATATTTTCATGATTTATGATCATTTGTTGACAATTTTGTCATTTATACCTATTTATGTGAAAAATGTATGCATTAATGTTGCTGCTCATGCTTGTTTACTGCTTTTTGAGACTAAAAAATTCGTGTAGGAAGACTAACATTAATTTACTAATCATTTTATTTATTAATCAAATATTTATTGATTTTTATTTCTTCAATACTTGCTTACCATAAATGTAGTTTTAATCTTATATTTGTTACAGATCATTAATAAAATTATTTCCTGTTTATGAGTTTTTTGTTCTGGAAATATATTGAATTTTCTTGTAACTATTTATATTCTGTGAATTCTATTTATTGAAGTTGCTATCATAATCCAGTCATTAACATTTTCTTTACCTAATTAGTCTCTTATGTTTTATCTTTTATTTACTTTTTGTTTTCAAAGTTACCTTTATTTTTCAGGTATAAAGAAAGAAACATTAATAAGTATTGAAAATAGACATGGTAAATATTTTAAAATCTCAATTATAAGTATTTTAAAGCTAAGTATTTGAATGTATAATTGTTTTTATTATAGGTACTTGCAGTTTTAACTTTCCGTCCATGCATCCATGACACAATACTTCAGTTGCATTATATGGTTCACTTATTGGCATATTTCAATCAAGCTCTCGCCATTTGTTTAAAAAGATATTTAATAAATTATTTAGCATACACAAATCCTCAATATTTAAATAATCTTGAGGATTTGTGATTTATTTATTTATTTTTTAAATATTGAGGTTCATTGAATATGAATTTCCTAAGCAAATGTCAACTTTCATTCTGCTAAATACAACTTGAATATTGTTGTCAATTCAATTCCTATCAATTACTCAAATTCATTTACACTTATGTGCACACAATGGTGATTACTTCCACAGAAGGCATCCCAAGTAGAAAATTTCCTTTTGATTAAACCATATCCTTTAATAGTACCTAGTTCACATTTTTTTTTAAATATAAAATGTTTTTATCAATTTGTATATTATCTTTAGCTATAGGGGAATGAAAGACAAATGCTGCCCTCTTATAGATACATCCTTGCACACATGAAGTATGATAGTACAGTGAAACCTCGGTAACTCAACACGAGGATAACTCGACATATATTTTTTTCATGGTTGTCATAATGCTAATTTCTATAGATAAAAAACTCTGTAACTCGTCATATATTAACAGAAACCCGCTTAAGTTGACTATAATTTGCACATTCTGTCACAAGTAATCTTTAGAATTTGTCCGAGAGTAGGCCATTTCTAAGAATTTGATGTCGTTGTTCTCAGGTATTTCAATAATTCTTTGTTTTATTGTTCTCTATGGTGTTTGTTCCAAAATTCCCACTCCTTCTTTGTAACCTACTCCCTGGAGTGTCTGCTAAAACAATGTCACCAGCAAATATATCTCGAGAACTTACAGTGGGGTGGAGGTCACCTTAATTTATCTCATTTTAGCTGTCAGGAAATCGGAAAGACCAGACTTTGGTCAATGCTTTAATAATGATCGGGTGGACATTGGCTGTTGTTGCATTGTCTAATATGTGTGGAGAGTCTCTGGTTAGTGCTCTGTTTTTTGATTTCTTGGAAAGAGCTGGCAAAAAGGAAGTCAGTGGAGCAACTACACTGATTAAGCCACCTGTTTTGCTTAGTGATTATCGACTGTCGTAAATGTAATGGCTCCACGCAAACTCCATACCTTATGTTTAAAATCAAACCTTGGGATTTTAAAAAAATGTGAAGCGGCTAAAACTCAAACTGATCTTGCCAAGGAATATGGAATTGCGCGGAACACTATTTCAACATTTGTCAAAAGCAAGGAAAATATTTTGACAGCATCTGAATCCTTCTATGAACCAAGCAGAAAGCGAATAAGAGAAACAGACTTCACTGCAATAGAAGAAGCAACTTTGTTGTGGTTCAAATCAGCTCGAGCTCACTCAATCGCATTATTGGGACCAATAATCTAAGAGAGAGCAAAGGGTTTTGCAAAAAGTCTTGGTCAAGCCGATTTTACTGCAAGCAATGGATGGTTAGCCCAATTCAAACATTGTCTGGCATTGTCTGTATGTGGGGAAAGTGATCTGCTTCTCAAGAAACTGTTAATAAATGGAAAGAGGATGTTCTCAAACCAATAATGGAAGGATATAAATATACAGATGTTTTTAACATTGATAAGACTAGGTTATTTTTTTGTATTTTACCTAGCAAAACTCTTGCCTTCAAAGGAAAAAAATGTGATGGAGGGAAAAAAGGCAAAGATTGTTTGACAGTTCTTTTAGCCGCAAACTTAAACGGCTCTGAAAAACTGAAACCGTTAATAATTGGTAAATCAAAAAATCTCAGATGTTTTAAAGGTGTTAAGACCTTACCTGTAGACTATGAAAACAACAGAAAGGCTTGGATGACTATAGATATTTTTGAGCGGTGGTTAAGAAAGCTAGATCGAAAGTTTTCAAGCGAGAATAGAAAAATTTTATTGATTTTGGACAACTGTATGCTCATCCTCAAATAACGGATCTTTCGGCAATCAAATTGTGCTTTTTACCGCCTAACTCGACATCAATTTCACAACCACTGAATCAGGGGATCATTTTCAACATGAAAGTTTTTTACAGAAAATTGCTAATCCAAAAATTTATTGAATATTTAGATGATGAAATGGACTTGAAAATCTCTGTTTTAGATGCTATTGAAATGGTGGATTATGCATGGAAATCAGTCACAGATGCCACAATTCAGAACTGCTTTTGTCATGCTGGTTTTTGTTTTAACTCATCTAATGAAGATTCTTCCTAAGTAGTGTTCATCAAAAATGCTACAAACAATCCTATTTTGGACGAATAGTCACTATCGACTTTGATCTCTCTACTTCAGGGCACTTAGAAGATATCGATATTTTGAAATCAGTTAATCAAAGTAAAAGTGCTTCATCTTTTATGGAAATTCAGATGATGGTGATGATGATGATGTACCTGCACCCTCTCGTCACGATGCATTGAAAGTTGTTGAAGTTATACATCATTTTCTACGTACACAAGAAAAAGCCGAACATTCGATGAATATATTAAGGAGTGTTGAAGAATTTTTGTTCTCGCTTCAAAAGGAAAAACCATAAAAAATTTTGGATTATTTTTCATGAGGTAATTTGAATTTTTAATATGTAACATCTAACATGCTTAGCATAAAAACAAAAGGAAATTATTTAACCAGTATTATAATTGTATAGTAAACGATCTTTCAATAATATAACATGTGGGGTACTTGCTATGCATTTAATTGTCATAAATAATGGGAAACTTCGGTAAATTGACATCCGTTTAAGTCGACATGTTTTCTGTTCCCCTTGGGGTGTCGAGTTACCAAGGTTTCATTGTATTCATAGTATTTTATCTAATGTGAGCAGTAACAACAATCCATGACACAATTGTTAATGTAAACTGTTAATGTAAATTGTTAATGTACAATATCATGTAAAAATACACTGTCACAAGCAGTTGAAGTATAGTATTTTATTGATTATATTATTAGTTCTTTATAGATCAATTTTAGATTGTTATTTTTAACTATATAGCCATTTTTGTTATTTGATAATGATGCTATCCATTGGCTGTAATAACACAAATATCTGAATTTTGCAAACAGGTTTTAATAAAATGACGTTTATATCTGATATAATTTAATACATGAATGTTATGTAATTTTTGTCTTTATTTTTAGACATCTGCTGTTATTTTGGGTGGGTTAGCATTGGCTGCAGCTGGATATACTGGTAATTTTTATTTAATTTGCTCTATTAATAAAAATATCCAATGTTTATAGAATATTCCAAAATAAAATTAATAGGATAGATGTGTTTTTGTAATTAGACCTATATATTGATTACGATGTGAGAGAATCAATTTTTAAAGAAGTTTTGATTCACAATGGCTATAAATAATAGTTGGAGTATTTATAATGCTTACCTAAAACTGTAGGATTCATTCTAGACATTTTTCATGGAGTGGCAGTGGTGGCATGCCCCACTGTCCTCAGACTTTCTAATCTTGCTCTGTACAATAATTTTGCACCCTGACATAAGATTCTGTCAATAGTAATTTTCTTTGTGATAAAAAAATACTTTGGTGACTGTTGATAAAAGTTAATAACAATTTTGTCAATTTCTGCTGTTTAAATAAAAAATTTTAATATATTTACAAAACCTACATATAATGGTTAGAATTATGTTAATAAAGTTAGAATTATGCTTCCATTGATGATAACAGGAATTTGTTATCTGCAATGAGAAACCACGGCCAATGCCATGGCCTGCAATGAGATGGCGATCTAAAAATTGTAAGTTAAGTTTCAGATGTCATAACAAATCTTCAAATTTCTTCTTATGTTCTAACATTTTAATATCTTTATATTAGGTTAATCAACACTTCATACTTTTTTTACAACATTTCTGTATCCGCAAGAGGTAATACTTATTTTCAGTGCAATAGAGGCTGTGATAAAATAATAAAGGAAGACAAACACCATGATTCTGTGCAGTGATTTTTTTTGCTAACTTTATATAGTCACAGAACGTAGGAATATTCCCAAAGCTAGGAATCATGCTTCTATGGTAGCTATCCACATCTGGCGATTGGTTTTACACTTTTTAGGACTTTAGGAGGCAATAAATAACTAACATAATAGCCATAAAATAGTGATTCCTAATCTTAGCTTGCTAAAAAATAATCTTTGGAATTTATATAAAAAATATCTTTTCAATTTAGAGTGAAGTTGAAAAAAATAAAATTGAATATCAATAAAATTTGGTGATTGAAAATTGCATTTGGAGATGTGTTGTAATATAAATAATAAAAATATGGAACGAGCTGAACCCTGCTGATGTAAAAGCCACAGAGATCAATTTCTATTTTTATCCTTTTTTGTTATAAGATTAAATATACCTTTTAATCAGTAACTGTATTTTCTTAATAAATATAGATACAAGTATTTTCATGAAGTCAATTAAACTATAAAATTTAATTTAATAGACATAATTGAAAATTAATTTTGTTCTTGAATACACAAAAGCTGAGCTCTGGTCTGTTGTGACACATCACAACACTTTTATTTTATTATTCAAAATTAACATTTTTTATATCATTAAATATTTTTTTTAATTATTTTAATTTTAATTATTATTTTAAATTTTATCTTTAATTATTATTTTAAATTTATTCTATTCAAAATTATCGTATTCAAAATTGCTTTTATTTTTTTTATTTCATTAATAAGTCAATTGCCTCATTTTTCCAAAATTAATTGTAAGTGCACTGCTATTCAAATTAAACATCTTTCATTCTCGCCTGATCGTGAATGCTTTCGACTTGAGCGCGTTCACAGTGCACTCTTTTGGCAATTGGCAAAATCTTCATTTCCAGTGGAAAGGAGATTTTAGATCACTTGGGTAGAATCTAACCCCTGATCTTTATCTCACTCCTTGAACTTGTCAAAAAAAAGTTTGGTCGGGATTCTTCCTGCGTTTACCCAGTCTCCTAAAAAATTACAGTGTGTGTAGGTGGTAGTTATATTTCGAGCCATTTTTCTTTGCTTAATATGTGATTGATTGCGTAAAATTTTTAAATTGTGAGTCCTACCTTGTAGTGCTGAATCCTTGTTTGATGAAGACAGTCAATGTTTGTGATATAAAAGTACATATTTGAATTGTAACTAGTATTGAAGTGTTTTTCTATTTTTATGAAATTTAAAGATCTGTGAAGATTCTACCACGTGTTCTTGTTATAAACATTAAATTATTTTTGATGTAGGATTGTGTCAGTATTCAATCTAGAACCAATCATATTATTTTAAGTGATGATCTTCAAGGGAAAAAAAAAAAATGCTAATAATCTTCTTATTAAAGAAAGTGAAAAAATTCATAGATCTGATTCAAACAGGTGACATGTATGAAAGGTGAATTTTTGTGAAGTGTTTTTCATAATAGAATCAGGTATTAAGCGTTTACACATAAAAAAAAAATGTGTTCATGCAAGAAATACAAATATAAAATGCAAAATTTTACTTCTTGAATCTTTACATATGAAAGAAAATTTTATCCACCTATATTGACACCATTTTAGATTACACAGGAGACTGTATGAAATTAAAAACTTTTATCTGTCAACTTAATAAAGAACATCTTGCTACTTGTATCTGAAAGTTATCAATGAACATGCATAGGTCTCACGAACTATCTTTCAGTAACAAGAATAAACTGCTTCCTTTTGGTTCTAAATTAAAAAAAAAAAAAAAGCTTGGATTTTGATAAATTCTGAAAGACTAAAAAAAACCATTATTTTAACAATACATTTTATTATTTTATTTTTCTTATCTTCAGATCCAGATTCCGGGTAAGAAATTGGTAAATGTAATTTAAACTTTTATTTAAAGCTTAAGATTAATGTAAATGTAATTTTATTAGGCACTCACATGCAAGGATGGTTTATATTTAACTTTTAAAATACACAACACAATTTCATTGATATTCAAAATTTTTATTCCCACTGTACGGTCTCCTTCCATTAAGTTATTAAGATTTGATTTAGTAATTTTCCCTTATTAATTGCATGTGAGTGGCCGACCCTTAATCAGGTGTTATGGTATGGATGCTTAAATAACGATTGACATTAAATTAATTTTACTTGAGCAGTCGTATCACAACATGGTCAAATTAAGTATTTATCTTAAACTGATTAGGGTGAATACTAATATTTACTGCACATCTAAAATGCATTTTTAGATATGCATTTAAAATAAGCCTGGATGAGGATGGAATATATTCTAAAATTTCCTACAACACTCAAATGTTCACTTTCAATTTTTAGTTATTTTGACTTATGATGTTGTTGTTGCTTATCCCTACCTGTCTGACAGCAACATCAGATCAAGTCCATGATCTCATGAAACTTTAAAAGGTCCAGGACTGGAATACAGCTAGCTTTTGTGGTAACCAATACATAGCAAAGCATGAGAAGGAGATGTAGAAACATTGGTTATTTTTCATTTTAAATAAGCAATACAAGAAATGTTTGTGTACGACAACATGTTATCTTACTTAAAGGAAGATGTGTGTGTGTGTGTGCAGTTTGTAACTGGAAATCTAAGTGGCGTACAACCATGAAATTTGGTATACAGGTATTTTACGACCCGAATAGGTGCATCTCAGCATTATTTTTTTAAATCGTGAATTAGTTTTTTAAGCCATTTCATGTTTTATATCTGATGAATAGATAAATTTTAATGAATTTTTAAAATATATACAGACAGAAGGTCATTCACACTTTATCGAAACGATTTTGTATTTATGTTTTTCATTAGCATTTTGAGATAAAGATTTTGCATTTTCAATATAATCGTCTGCTACTGTTTTGTTTCGATTGGAATGTAGAATAAAAGATTTATTTTGAAAATGGCTCCTGAAATTGATAGATGGCTCAAAGGTTACGTAAACGCACTTTCCAAGGAAAAATATTCATATCAAGAAAATGGTAAAGTGGTATAAAAATCGAGGTTATTGCATTTCAAAGAAAGGTATTTTTAATATATTAAATTTGAAAGGGAAAAAGCATCTAGCTGAAAGTAAAAATAAAAAAATGGCCGCAAAATCTCATCCTAAGACTGTTCGAACTCGGGTAAATATCAAGGAAGTGAAGTCTCTGATCCTAAAAGAAAATCTACCGACTCAAATATCCATTACATCAAAACTGGGAATGTCTTCTGGCACTGTAAGTAAAATCATTCATAAAGATTTGAAGTTAAAAATGATGTTTAAATCTAAAGTTCATCTGCTTTTGCCAAAACATATTACGGAAAGAACACACAGACAGACATCTTTTTTTATATAAGATTGAGTAATAAATAAAACCAAATAATTCTATGTTTTGAGATCATAATTACAAAACATAGAATTATTTGAGTTCTCAAATATATTTTACACATTTTTACATATTTATTATCCATTTTACTATCCTTATGTATTATCCATGACAATGTTTTTAAAAATATTTAATTTACTTACAAAAAAGAGATATTTTCGAAATTGATTATGTTTAAAAACACTGTTTTTATTATAGGTCGATTCCTTGTTCGCAATTCTAAGCATTGGGCTCAGGCTTTAGAGAAACAATTGAAAGCATTGCCAACTTCAACAGTATGTTTAAAATTTCCTTCATTTTTCTGAAGATGTTTCTTATGTATACAGAAATCTATAATTGCATACAAAATCTGCAAATATTTCTATAAACTTTAGAGTTTAGTTTGTTTCTAGTCACTAAATTTTTGGAAAAGATTCTATTTATCTGTATTTTGTTTAAATAAATTATAATAATAATTATGCTAGAAAATTTCAGATATTGGTTTTGGTTTTTTTTAAGTGTTTTTCTAACAGATTATAACCTGCTTATAGTCATAAATTAACTGTGCCTGTATGCCAAATATTTCTAAAAATAAAATACTCTTTTGCACATTTTAATAATTATGTACAGTAAAATCTGCTTAAGACAGAATCATATAGGACCTATACAAAGTCTTATGAGATGTGCTGATTTTTATGCATCAAAAGTTTCCTTGAGCAGAATTTCATATTAAACTGATTATATTTTACACAGATTTTACTGTGTCTTTCTTTCACTTTATATACATTGTTTATATTTAAGTGATTATATATTTTGTATAAAAAATGTTTTTTTTTTTCTTTATAGAGTTTCGCAAATAGTAAATATTACAAAGGTGGTTTTGATGATAAAATGACTCGCAGAGAAGCTGGATTGATTCTTGGTGTCAGGTAAGCTTTTTTAAAAATATATTTTTAATAAATAATTAGTACTACTGTTTAGTCTTTGTTGGTGTATAAAAGCCTTTTTTTTACAGTAGAACTTACATATAATGAACCTGCATTTAGCAAGATTCGAAAAAATTCTAAACTTTAGCAAGCAAAATTTAATAAACCTACAGAATACTTGAATTGAATGAAATATCAGAAAATATGATAAAAATCAGAGCAAAAGCAAAAATTTTGATTTTGTTCATGAATGGATTTCGAAGTATGAAAGAGTATGGTTCAGAGAGGTTGGGTTGCATTAGAAGATCTAAGCATCAAACCTCCTGGATAGCGCATTTGACTATGGTAGCTGCAGAGTGAAAAATGAAGATATTGGGTAAATTTTATATCAGTGGTATTGAGAAAAGAAATGGTACCATGTTTCCAATAAAAGGAATATACTCCTAGGGATATATGAAATAAGAGTTCTTAGAATGTACTTGATTATCAGCATAAACCGAAATGTGTTTTTGTAGGAAAGAGGGAGGGCATAAATGGACTTCTATGCTGATTTTGGATGGGGGGGGGGGGGGATATAGATTAGTATCTACTCTATTTCACCCCTCTGGGGGTATGTTCTCACACTATGTCCATGGACAAACCCTTACTGACAATTCTTGAAATCATATCATTTTGCTGTACAAACCAGATTTAGTAAACATCTTAATTTAACAAGCAAATTAGTGGATCCTGGGCTGCTCGTTGTAATGAGACCCTGCTGTATTCTAATTTCACTTAATTACACTGTTAAAAATGCATTTTTCAATAAAAAGTGCCAAATTATTTTTATGGATTTCAATTTTATTATATATTTTAGTAGCATTAAAACTTTCCACATTGTATATGTGTAGCCAAATATCACTCCAAAACATATCATTAATAGAACAACACTAGTATAAATTTAAGATACAGTCTAGCACTGATTATCTAGATCAATTGGGACTGGGGAGGGAGGTGACCCAGATACTGGATGATTGAGCATTTTTGTAAAAGCAGTACTGACTCAATAAACAGAATAATTGTTGCAGAAATAATTGTTTAACTTGTTATGTGTTTTTAACACATTGAAATTAAATTAATTTTATTTACTTTGCTTTTTTACATAATAAACTCATGTATTGTTTTCTGTTTCAAAGATGAAATGGTTTTTGTGCTGCTAAGTCCCGGCACAAGCAAAATATGGGAGTTGCCCTAATCACCACACCCCCATGATTCTTCAAAGATGCTTCTCTTCGTGTTTGCTTACTATTTGGTATCAATCACAGGATGATTGTGCCTAAATCTCTTAGCGACTGGGTTTTCCCTGGAATTTCATTTTTTTTTTTCATTGAATTACCTTTGAAGATCCAGGATTTTAAATTTTGCCATCTCCCTTTGAAATCCTATGTTATGATTATTTATTTTTCATTGCATAATTTGAAAGTATTTAATTACTATGCCAGTGAAAAGTCATGAAATTAGTCACGGATGTCCCAAAAATTGAAACAAAGTCATGCATTTACAGTTCAAAGTCACAAATTTCCTGTTCTTACATCTGGAAATCTGTTTCCCCACGATTGTGAAATTGGTATTCATAAGCAGCAATTCCTACTGCATCATGAGAGAGGTGACCAATAAAGATTGGTGTACCTTTTTTTGCAATCTATTTGCATCTACTAAGATTTTTACTAATATTTATTTTGTGCTATATACAAAAAAAAAAAGTTATTTTCAAATGTATGATTAATGAAATGAAGAGCTATTTTACAACAATATCGTGAGTCCTTCCGAGAGGTTGGTGGTAGGGGAAGGAGGGTACGGTCCCTGTGGATGCCTCCCCCACTGGGTTCCGGTCTAAATTGGGTGGCACTTCCCGACCGTCCAAACAGTTACCTTACACCTTTCTGGTAGGTCGGACGGTCTGGGTTTCAACAACAACAACAATATCGTGAAAAATTGCATTTTCATGCGATCCTCAGTTTATTTTGTTTGTGAAAATATTTTTCATGTAATCTGTTTGCATAGACTAAAATTTTGATAATTATTGCATGTTATACACAAAAAAGCTATTTTTCAAATGCATTATAAATGAAATGAAGGACTGTATATCGTAACAGTATTGTAAAAAGCAGTATTTGTACATGATCTGTGGTTTATTTCGTTCGTGAAAATATTTTCCACTTATGCAGTTTGTTTGCATTTGCAAAGATTTTGATAATTATTATATTTTTATACAGAAATCTATTTTTCAAATGTATTATTAATAAAATAAAGGACTATTTTCTGAATAACAGTATTAAAATAACAATTTGGGTACTTAGGAATGCAACCATTTTAAAAAAATAAACTTGAATTTTGGTTTGATTCATTCTTTCGATGCAGTTAGTTTGTACTCTGTTAAGATACTGATTTGTTGATTTAGTCGGTCTATTGAAATATTTGCCAGCTTTTTCCTAATTTAAACTACAAAATATGACCACACTGTAACTTGTAATTGAATTTCAAATACAAGTTTGCAATGTGGTTTTTCTCTTTGTACTGATATATAATTGTTTACCTTTTCATGAAATATATCTTAATATTTACTGTAGATATCTATAACAACATAACTCTAAAGATGTGTTATCTTGAGACATGCATATTTTGGTGAAGCCACAAAAATGTTAGAAAGAAGTCATGGATGTGCACTTTCAATATTCTGCAAACACAACATCCTATTATGTAAAGTTGGGGATAATTTATTTGTAAACACCAGTAGATTCAGGTATTGTTCCACCATAAATCTAAATGAAGGTTCATTATTTTTCCCATTAAAAACTCTTCAAAACATGCTTATAGTATACAATTTAATTTAATGTAAATAAGAGTGTAAATATTTAATTTAATGTAAATAAGAGTGATGATAAGAATGCAGGATTTGTGTCAGATATGCAATTTATGTTTATTGGCAGAGTAAACAGGAAAGCTACACATTGCAAGATTACAAAAGCTTTAAATTTTGTAAATTTTCTGAATTTCAAAATTTTTTTAAATCCCCCTTCCCCATTGCATATTTCAAAGTTTTTTACTTGACTTCACAATCACTTCTGCAATCACTAGAGCAGTGAATCCCAATCAGGGTTACGCAGAACCCTGTAGCTTCAGGAGGGATTCCGTGAGAATTTGCAAAAGCTTATGAAAAGTACAACTTGCTACCTTATTTGTAATTGAGTAAAAAAATTAAAATCAACAAGTTCTTAATATTATCTATTAATAAAATAATGAAGCATTTTGAACGTTAAACTTGATTAGATATTTGTGTGATAATTAAAATTTAAGTAGCAAGAGTTTTACTTAAGAAAAATTTTGTTGAAGCAGGAAACCTGAGTAGTGGTAACAAATTCAGTTGAAGGTAATGAACATAACCAGTATTCTCACCAACTACTCATAGGTTTGACAGATAAAAGTAAAAAATAAGCCCAACAATAATAGAAAAATGCCAAACGAATTAAGTTATATTTTTCTTAAATTACATGAAAATGTGAATGTATCATATAATAAAATGCAATATTTTTTATTTTTTTACAATTTTATGAAAAGCAATTATATTAAGACAAAATCATTACAAAATATATATACATTTGTTTGTAACTAGTAGGCCAGATGTAAAGCGTAAGTGTTTGTCATTATTTTGTTAGTAGTAATTAATAAATAGCAATATACAATAAATAATCTTGTAATATTAACTCAAAAGTAGTTAGTTACTATTTAAGAACTGCACTGCTTTACACGTCTATTTTTTCAATTTACTCATGTTGAACCTAACATGTGCCAGTTAAGTAAGGGTTTTGTGAGATTTTGCAAAATATTTATAGGTTCCTCTAAACAAAATAGGTTAGGAATCAATACACTTGAGAATGAAGACCATAAAAAGGGCAGTAAGTACCAGATCTAGTTTTGTTAGAGGCAGGTAAGGTCATCTTAAAAATTTTCCTCACTTCCAATTCTAATTTGTGGTCAGAAAAGCAGCAATTTTGGATGTGACATTGGGAACTTCATTCAAAACCTCATACCTAGCGTCAAGTGCACACATACACACACAAGAAAAGAAAACACAATCCAGATAATCGATGCTCTACTATATTTCCCTCTGATAGGCTTAAGTTTTATAAAATTATGTTATTTTGTATTTCCTTAGTAATGGCTTGCCTTTATTTAAAAGTTTTTGAATTACTTTTTCAGTCCCTCAGCAAGTAAGAATAAAATAAAGGAATCGCATAAAAGAATAATGTTGTTGAATCATCCAGATAAAGGTACATGGGTTTTTTTTTCTTCTAAAATTAAAGAAACATTTTTTACTATCATTTTTTGATGTTTATTGCTTATGAATTATCTGTTATAGATACTTTAAATCATAAATTAAAACAAAATATGATCTTAGAAACATGACTTTGTCTGTAGAGTTTAATTTGTTTCTTCCTCCTATTATTTATTTTTATTAAAATTGCATGTACAGGAGAAGCCTGATATACTGCAGATTCAGATATAATGCAGTGAAGAGCATGTTTCTCCCCCCCCCCCCCCCTTCACAAAAAGTTATCAATACAATGAGTGCAGTTGGATATATCACAGTTGAGCTATAACGCAGCATGAATTAAGTCTTCCTATAACCATGCTATATCGGGCTTTTACTATAATCCAGGTGGCTACAGGATCTCAGATAAAAAATTCTCTATTTCTCCAATTTCCATATAATATCTTCAAAAATTCCCAGATATGTATTACTATCTACTTTTACTAAATATCAGTTTAATCAAGAAGTTAATTAATAAAATTGAAAGTGATAATCAAGAATAAATTTAAATTAATTACTTTCAGCATTGAAAAGTATAATAATCAAAGAATAGTTTTTATGCAAGAGTTATATAAGAACAGGATTATTACAAATATTAACCCTTAAATCATTAAAATCCTACATAAGCTATAAAACTCAGCTATAATTAAAACAGTGTTCTGTATATTCAAGTCAAGAATTAAGATAGTTAAATATCATTTATTGCAATAAAATTATGTATAAGCAGAAACAGTATTTTTTTAAATCTGCTTTTCCTGCCATATGAAATATCTTGACAACTTTCAAAACAATTTAGATGAGAGAGATCACCGAGAAACGTTGAAATTTTGAAATTCTCTTCTTTTTGTTGAGGTGTCTAATAGTCTGTTTCCCATCACATGAAACATGAATAAGGAATTTTATACATATGTAATGTCATGAGTCGAAAAAAAAACTGTGATTACCAAAAAAGTTTCCATTTCCCCGATTTTACAGGTTTCTTTTAAGAATTCCCTGATTTTTCCAGAATGTTGATATTCCATGAATTCCAGGTTCTGTAGCCACCTTGTGTATATTCATTTTATTGTATTATTGCATAAAATAACAGAGTCAAAGATAACCTATCCCCCACAAAAAAAAAAAAAAAAAGAATCAATCAGACTCTTCTAAGTTTCAGAGCTATTATACATTGCATTTTGGACTTGTCTCTTTCTTCTTTCTTTTGCATATGAGTTTTTTTTTTTTTTTTTTTTTTTTTTTTTTTTTTTTTTTTTTACTTTGCTCACATTTCAAATCCACATAAACTGCACTTCAACCATTAATGCATGTGTATTTCTGACAGTATAAAGAAATCACAATAATGGAAGTTATGGCGTAGAATACAGTATAAGGTTGAAGCTGTAAAATAATAAAGAAAAGTAGAAAGTAAAGCATAGGATATAGCATGAAGTAAAACTGAAATAATTAAAAAAAATGGACTTTGTTAGTAAGAAAAGAGACAAAGAGAAATGTTTGCCATGGGTATATTAGTTCTATAATATAAGTAAAATGTTTTTTGGGTAAAGTTTCAAATCAGGGATGTGATGAAGCTACAAAATTTACTTTCTATATTATTCAGTTACTAATATAATATATATATGTCCCACATTGAAAGATATTAAAAGTAATAAAAAAAAGTCTTTTTTATAGTACATACTATTTGTCTGTATTGTATTGAAATTCTTCAAGATATGTTTATACAGGTTGTCTAGGAAAATCTGTATCAGGAGAAATTTCTTGAAAACAAAGATAGTTATTTTTTTACCCCCTATGGCACTATATGATGCGACAACATTCGGGGGGCTAACTCCCTTTTTATGTGGGGTATTATGCCCCCTTTTAGAGATAGAGAAAAAAAGTCAATTGCAAAGTTGTAGAGCATTGCCAAATTAGTACAGAAATGTGTTTGTTCAAAACTACAAATAATTGTCTAAAAAGATATTTTTAAAAGCATGTGATTCTTTGAACTGCAAAATCGTCTGACAACAGTTGTATAACATATATTATTTAATACATTTAGTTTGAATGCTAACTATTTTATTTGGCAGACAATTTGTCAGTAAACATCATATTAATCAAAGCCAGGAAAATAAATGAACTAATCGGAGGTTGAAAGAATATTCCATCTATAGTATTGTATCCTTATGCTATGTAATTGTCATGTCATCCTATTTTTATTTTGATTTTATGAGCCATATTTACTATGTTTACTAATGATGAATATTGTGAAATGATCCTTATTTTTGGAAAATGTAACCGGAATGCCAGTGCAGCCGAACTATTATATGAACAGTTTAATATCATTTTATTTGGGGGATTCAGAGTGTATTCCCCATTTTTCAGGGTTCTTTTTGGCTTTTTTAGTTGGACAAACATATTCTTGTACTAATTTGGCAATGCTCTACAACAGGCTTCCGAAAATCGCCCGTCCTCGCCAGGTTAAAATTCGGCGAGGATGGCCAATTTTCGGAAGTTGCTGACCTCTCGGATGGCCTTGAGATTAGAGATTCCGTAAAAAAAATAACAAATTGTTGTCATGGTAAAATTATGGCAAAAGCCGCCCTTTCCCATGCCATGAATGGAAATTGAAATGTCGTCACCTGCAAATCCCCCCCCCCCCATAAACTTAGCTAGTGTACATTATCAATGCCTTCTTTCTAGGTGAGCCGTCAGATCTGTATTGTAACCACAGGCGCTAGTTACTTTCTCTCCCCTCATTCTTCACCCAGTGAATCCGGTGACTGAACGAAAATGTGATAGCACGCTCACGATCGACGTGACATGTTCTGTTCTCCTTTTTAAGGTCTACATGTGCCGAAATTTTGGGTTTTCACAAGACCGACAATACCAATGCTTAAACCCGGACCAAGCCTGAAAAAATTTATAAATGTAGAATGAACTTAGCCTGAAGATAACTGCATCTCAACAGGCTCGAAATGATTTGTATTCAAATATGTTAAAAAGAAATTTGTCAAAATTTTGTACGGAGAATTTAGTTTGTTTTCTTAAACATTTATCTTTACATAGCTGAAATAAAAGTTCATGTATTCAACTTAAATCCATTATAAAAATTTTAAAAATAAATATGTTAGGCCCGGTCGTAACGGACGTTAAAAAAAAAAAAAAAAAAAAACTCAACCCGACCCAAAACAATAGAAAACTCAAGCCCAGCCCGGGCCTAAAGCCCAAATCTCCTTTTAATTCTTTAAAACCCAAACTATAAAATTTTCATTTGCTGTAATAGACGGGAGTAAGCAACAAGTTTGAATTTTTGGAATGGATTCTTCTAGTTTCAACCAGAAGTGTTTTATTTTCTTCCCCACTTTGGTTTCAACTTTACGACTAAAACGTTTAAAATTCATTCATTGCATTTGTTCCAGTTGTTTGACAACTGAAGTTAAGGTATGAAACATCTATTCAGTCCAAGAGTATTTTAATCTTGATTGACTACATTCCTTAGAAATTAAGAGTGCCAGTGAGGTTTAAACTGCTTAGAGACAAGAGGATTTATATGATTATTTATTTATCACTCCTTCAAGTTACCAAACATTGGAAAAAGGAGAGATTCCTTACATATCTTACCCCTCTGTCCCCACCCATAGATCGAAATTCTGCCTGTCCGGTCCTTCATCGAAAACTCCGCGTCAGTGAGTTTGATCGCGGTGGTTAAGCGCTGTGGGGGTGGTGTATGAATATGCAGTTATCGCACTTTGCCAGACGATTCTAATTTATTATTGTTATGTGATGTATTTAAGCACATATATTAATGAATATAAAGTGAAAAAAAAATTCTTAAGAGGACGGATAAAAAATTTCAATAGCCATCCTCGCAGATGGGCTAGATTTTGCCAATTTCCTGAAGCCTGCTCTACAAATTTGTAATTGACTTTTTTTTCTATCTCTAAAAGGGAGCAAGTTAGCCCCCTGAACATTGTCTCATTGTGTAGTGCCATAAGGATTTCCTATGCAGCTGTATTAAAATAATAACAATAACTCTCTTCGTTCTTGAGAAATTTCCCCTGATATGGATTTCCCTAGACACCCTGTATAAATTGAGCAACTGCACCTCTGAAGGTAACTATTATTAATTCTTATAATTGCACTAGTTACATCTCATAGCCAGCTACTAATTTTTCAAGATTATATAATCATAAAAAAAATATTTCAAAATATGATTCACCAAATGCCTGGTTCTTCTTGATAATCAAACGAGGAAATAAATCTCCTTATGGGCACTTATAATTTGAAACCTTATATTTACTTCCCAAATAAAAAATAATTCCCAATGTCAAATATTTCTGGACTGATGTTAGAGCAACATTTTTAAATTTCCTTCCCACTAAACCATCAACCCCATTACTTAGATAAGACCCATCTTAAAAATTAGTTTGCCAACACCAAAAATATAGCAAAATAGCACCTCCCTCCCCAAGGCTAACTAAGCTACAAGGCCAAGGTCCTTCACTGAATGATTAGCTATATTTTTTCTAATATACATATTGCTATGTTTTGTAGTTTTCAAACAACTTTCCCAGTTAAGAACCTTTGTTCAGGAGTAGAGATTGCTCTTCTGCAATAGTAAAATAAACTCAGATTTGTTTATTAATGCTTTGAATCAAAATTAACTAACAACAATATTTTGAATAACATGAAGGGCATATCTATAAGATTTCAGCTTCAAATTAATGCAAAAAATTAAAATCCTATGTAAAATATTCTCAATATAGGGTGTCCCAAAAACATTGACCTCGGCTTTTATTCCTTAAATATTGATCTTAGACATATATAATAAATTACGAAGTTGTGTAAAAAAAGGTACAGAATTTTATGAAATCGATTAAATTTTTCAAGGGAATTAAATTTTAAGAAATACAAAATTTAAATTTTTATACGGCCTCCGTACAAAAACATTTCCAATGAGTAAAATGTGCCTCATACACTAATAAGGTGATGTACAAAACGTCAACATTTTATCATAAAAAGTCCCAGAGATATGAAAAGACAAAAATGCTGACTTAAACCACTTTTCGGTACATTGACATGGGTTCTCAGAGGGGAAAAATCATGTCCGCAGATCGCGTTTCAGGGGTCATACATAAATTACGAAAGAAAACAATGATTACACAAATAAATAATAATTTTGCTATATATTAGTACAAAAGTATCTACACAATTTAGAAATAATAACTTTATACAAAGATTACAAAGTTTGTTCAAAATGTTTTCCATCCATGCCAATATAGAGCTGCATTCGCCTGATAACACTGCTGTGCACTCGATCAAGTTCTTGCTCAATGATGTCACGACAACCATCTTGAATGGGTTGTTGCAACTCTGCTTTATTTAAGGGAGGTGACAGATAAACAGTTGTGCATAAACGACCCTACAAATAAAAATCCATAGGCGTTGAATCAGGCGATCTAGGGGGAAATTTGACTGACCCATGCAAGCCAATCCACTTGTCTGGAAACTCATTATTTAACCAGTGTTTCACAACTGTGGCATACTGTCGGTACAGGTTAACTATACTCTCAAAATGTAGCAAAAATGTGAAATATTTAAGGGTTGCTCAGACTGTCGGGCTGCGTGTGCTACGCTTGCGCAAGCGAGGCAATTGATCAATGACAGAGCAAAAACAACTTTCTCATGTGATGATGCGTCTGTTGCGATTGTGTGATGCATCGATCAGAGGCAGATATTTGCATATGCATACATTCCTAAGCTGTTTTAATGTTCATTTTGATTGTGTCATTTCCAAGTTTTCTTCTGTAATTAATCATGTACAATTTTAAGGTATTTTTGAGGAAGCATATTTTTGAAAAATTGTAAATAAATCTAAAGAGGCAGATATTATTTGTGTATGATGCATTTCTGCATTGCGTTATTTGCATTCTTGCTGTAAACATTTACATTTTAATTTGTGATTAGTCTCTCACCAACTTTGTTTAAACATATCTCTGGGACTTTTTATGATAAAATGCTGAAATTTTGTACATCATTTTATTAGTGTATGAGGCACATTTTACTCATTGGAAATATTTTTGTACAGGGCCGTATAAGAATTTAAATTTTGTATTTCTTCAAATTTAATCCCCTGAAAATTTTTATCAATTTCATAAAACTCTATACCTTTCTTATGCAACTTTGTAATGTATTATATATGTCTAAGATCAATATTTAAGGAATAAAAGCCGAAGCCAATATTTTTGGGACACCCTATATATATATATATATATATATACTGGTATATTTTAGAAGTAAAACTAGATACCGTACCTGCATTCAGCTGATTAAAAATGTATACATTTTCAAAACATTTTATCAAATGCCCCAGTGCATGCATCCTATGTGCACATATTCATTTTTTAGCCACATCTATCCATATTTGATGCAGTTCCTATTGCTACATGTACTCAATTTATCAAACACAAAATTACTACATTTATTATGTATGATATTTAAGAATAAATTGTTATATAAAAACAAAAATATTCTGGTAATATTTAAAATTAAATAACTGGCTATGCTCAAAACTTCCAATTATTGATGTTTACATGTCTAAATATTAAAAGCAATAAAAATATTTTATTCTCACCAGATTAATTTTTTTTTTTTGCCAATCCAAATTGCTAAATATTAAAAGCAATAAAAATATTTTATTCTCACCAGATTAATTTTTTTTTTTTGCCAATCCAAATTGTTTGTATTGCCATAAAACACATCGAGTAGTCATAAATACACTTACAAATAGCTCCAATTAGGTCCTCAAAATATCACATTTATTTGAATAATTTAAGGTGATTGTAACAAATAAAATGCTTACTTGCCTGCACTAATTTTTTTAAATTTCTGTAGTTATTTTTTAACATCTACAAATTTTGATTGGGTCCCCAAAATATCAAGTAATATGCAGTTATGATTGTAACAAATAAAATACTTGTTTGCCTGGAATGATATTTTTAGTTGTGTAAAGTTAGTCTTCAAGCAACATTAAAAAACCATTGGTAAAATGATGAGCTGGATTGAACTGGAAGAATCATGATATCACTATCTACTGTGCAGGGAAAAAAAAATACAATGTTAATTGTATAGTTACTGATGTTCATAAAATTTTAACTAATTTACAATTACTTTAGCATGCCTTTATTATTTCATGTTCCTGAAATTTATATTGTGTAAAAATCTATATATCATTTTATAAAATTGATTAAATACCTATTTTATGCGCACAGAAGTTTTATCTTAAAGTAGAGTTGCAAACTCATTTTATTTACCAATAAAAATTTTTCTTTTGTTTCTTGTAGGAGGTTCGCCATATTTAGCTGCAAAAATAAATGAAGCAAAAGATATGCTTGATCAAAGCTGATTTCTGTGAAGTGATTGTGTTTGTATATTGTTTATAATTTCAATTTAAAAAATGTAGAATTAATTTTCTGTACAAACTACTTTCCTGCATAAAATAGTTTATTTAAAAGATTTTTGAACATACAATTTTTATAAAATAAGATACTTTACATGACAAATGGTTTGATCATATTTATAATATTTTTTTTTTCATTTACACATTTTTTATTCTGTTCATCAAAGAAATAAAAAGTGCCCATTTGTATCTGCTATTATATTAAAAATGCTGAACATTTATTACATTAAGTTCTTAAATTTTGCTAAAATTTTTATATAGACTATTTCATGGCATTTACTCAAACTATTTTTTGTTTTATGAATATGCTTATATTTTGCTTCCTAAAATAAATATTTATGAATTTTTGCATCTTAATATCTTACAGCCAAAGTGAAGAAAATTCAATTAACTAATCAAAAGATAAGAGTGATTATACAATATAAGTGAAAATGAAAATACTTAAACTAGTGCTTTATATTTTAAAAATATAAAAAAAAAAAGGGGGGGGGGGAGGGTGTCCTGTAAGTTTGAATCTGCTTTGAGTAAATTGGATAATTTCAAATAAATTGTCTGGAGAAAAATGTACAATTTTATACAAAATTCTAAGTATTTAAATTATGACTGCAGGGTCATTTTTTTTTCTTTTTTCAAATGAAAGTAAATAAAAATCCACAGATAAAAATGTACAAAATATTTTAAATTCATACTTATGATATTTTTATTTCTTTGATGAACCCATTGAAAGCCTGGTGAAATCAGTCATATCAGCTTGAAATAGAATCATAAATAATAACAATATTTTTTGAAGCAACAATTTTGTTATCAACATATGCAAAGTGTTTTTTTGTTGAAGATAATTTTAATTTATTTTATTATTTAAGATTTTTGCAAAATTGCTAGTTTCAACTTCATAATAAATAGGTTTGCCTAGAAATATTTTAATAAGAGAAGTAATTCAATTTTAATTCAGAAAATTAATGCTTCAAGATCTGCTTAAATCTTCAATGTGAAATTTGACATTTTATGATTGAAATATTTTCAAAATGGAAACTGTACAAGCAGTTGATAAATTATTCTTGCTGATTTAGGGGTATATTAAGATTTAAAATACAAGAAACTAGTAATGCATAAAATAAAATTCTATGGTTACTGGCACAATTATAATTCAGAGGAAACTTTTTACCTTTCATATTCACTGTAACTTTGTAGCTACAATTAAATATTATATCACATAGAGAGGAAAAAATACAATCTATCCTTAATTTTTACATTCACTATATATGAAAACAAACAGAAATGACTAGTTTCTACGTTAAAGATGTGATCATGGCACATTCATACTTAAGTATGACCCTCTTTCCTCCCCGCAAAAAAATTAAATGTGCAAGGTTTTGGTCCAGTGCATAGGCATTTCATAGAAACATTAAAACTAAGAGTATGTCTATAAAACAGTATCCGAAGAAATATTAACAAGATGGACAATGGTACAAAACCCACGAAAATACATTTCTATACATTATGAACAAATATGCATTCAATTCACATTTTTAATGAAGTTAAGATGATATAAAACATATTGTTTTGTAAACTCTACAATTGGATGGATGAATATTTTATAACAAGTTAAAGTAGTTGTACAATTTTTTTATAAATGTTGTTTTCAAATGTTTCTAATTCTTATTTTGGGTTTCTGGTATAAAATAATGTTTTATAATCTTAAATTAATATTCTATAACTGAGCATTTCTCTATTTTTCCATACTGAAGAGGACAAAATATTTAATTACAAGCTGATGTGTCGAGATAGCTCAGTGGTTAAGGTGAGAGCATTGCACATAGGAGACCTAAATTCGATCTTCAACACCGCCCAAAACTATCTCCATGTCTATGTGGAGTATGAACACTGTAAATCCGTAGGTCCAAAAGTTCATCCAAGAGGTTAGGGGGAAGGGTAGTTCCAGTCCACCCACTGAGTCCCAGTCTAAATTGGGTGGCACTGTCCCAACCATCCAATCAATTACCTTACGCTTTTGGGTAGCCGGCCACACATTAAGCTGTCATAAGCTTTAGGGTTGGTCGTGTGGTCTGGGTCTTCGACACTTTTGGGTAGATCAGATGATCAGGGCAGGAAAAAAAAATAGCAAGCTGACAATATCTTATGAATCACTATCTAAAGAGAGTATCAGTTAATGCGTATAGGAATTTTTGTCCATGTTTGCTTATAAAAAAAAAATGGAATATAGCAAAAAATTAAAATTTTAGCGTTGTATTATACATATCTGTTCCTTTATTGAACAAGTACTTTAATAATCTACTTTGACAGAAGTATTTAGAAAACATTCTATATCTCCAACTTTCAAAATTGCATTGGAGTACTTAAAAGTTTCTAAAATTGGGCTAATTTTGACAAATTATGAATTGCTAAATATCGGTTCTAGCCGTACATACACTTATATTTTGAAATATATAAATGTTATTTTGAGATAGGAGATAGTAATAATAAATAGATCTTTAAAATTATGTAAAATCACATCAAAAGTGTGAAAAAAAATTTAGATCAACGTACTACAAACACTTTTATAACCATCCCTGACCAAGGAAATGTCAATTTATAAAATTCCATCCACTGTCAACTGTAAAAATTTCAAAACAATTTTGTTCTTAATAGTGTATATAGAGCTGTGGAAAAAAATAAAAGCCCCACCTCTTGTTATTCAGGCATCATTGATCATAGAGCAAATTTAAAGATACTATTCACTTAGGAATAATGTCCTCTACCTATGCATAAAATTTGCATAAGGGGCCATCCTCATATTAAAATGCACACAAACTTCAAAATTTCCAATATATTTCGAATCTAGAGCAAAATGTAACCTCCAATACCAAATTTCAAGTCATTTGGATGAAGTGCTTGAAGTTATGAGTATGCAATGTTTTGAACTTCTAGTTTCCCAGACTTTTATTCATATCTTCTGTAATTATCTTTTTATACTGATTTTGTGTATCACATTACTACTAAGCAACCCAAACACAATTTTGGGTTTTTTATATATTTTTAATTTTTTGTATGAAATATAAATTATGAAATTAATATTTAAAAAACAATATGAATAGGATCAGCCTTGACATATTTTGATGGAAATCGATTCACAAAGACTTTTTATATAAGTATGCAGAATTTCAGCTGTTTCGTCCTTATAATTCTTTTGTTATGTTTAAATATTTATCATCACAATGAATTTAGGCGGTCATATATTAGATGAAAAAAAAATGACCAATTTGAAAAAGTTATATTGATTTTAATTTAATCTTTATTTACTATAATGGACATTTCTCTGTACCCAGTTTTAATAAACTTTGTATAAAAAGTGCAGTATAGATACAACCTAATCAACATAATTCTGCAACTGTATCGAAGGGGTAGAGGGTTGAAACTTCTATTGTTATAAAAAGGACTCTTAAAAGCCATTTAATGATGTAATATTAATTACTCTATGATTAATAGTCCCAGAATTAATGCGAGTTGAAATCAGTCACAAAATGTAATAATTTATAATAATAAAATATTTATAAAAGATGTAGTAAATATATGAAAATTTATAATAAAAATATAATAAATAATAAAATTATATGACACTAATTATCAAAAGACTAATTTGCATATTTGCAGTTTAGTATGATTGTTATAACAACCTATGAACCGTTAGACATTGTTAAAATATCTATCAGATGAACTAATCTTATGACTTTGACATAATTGAATTTTATTACAATGTGCTGATTCCATCATTTGCATAATTCATCCATTAATTTGACCATTTTAAAATCCCTTAAGATGAATATTAATGAAGGTTTTGTGTTTACGAACACAAGATGAGATATCAGAATAAACTAGTAACATCTTTCAATGCAACAGCAAATGACCCATTTTATTAGAATAGTTGTCAACGAAATCTCGCCCTTCAAATTGCAGTTATCAGTATTAAGCAGACCCCTGAAAATTGCATATTTCGGAATATTGAATATATCCAGATATAAGATAGAAACTGCACGAAAATTTATATTTGCACTAATATAGGGGTCTAGAATTTGTTTATGACGTTAAAATCGGGTGTTGCCATTGAACATTTTGTATTCATTTAGATATAAGGATGGCCTTTTATGCAAATTCTATGCACATTAATTTATAGAGGATGTTATTTCTAATCGAATGGTGTTTTTAAATTCTTTCTATGATAAACGATGCTCAAATAACAAGGGATGGGGCTTTTCCCGCCCCCACAACTGTACATGAAATAACAAATGAGAAATGTGAGCATTACATTAAAATTTTGTACAAAGTAGAATTGATATAAAAAATTTTATACCATACATGTTAGCATGTGTTATTAAAACAGCCTGGAACTACTTTTGCTTTGAATATCACAGATTCAAGCACTGTACAAGTGGACACATTTATAAGATAAAAAATGAGTTAATTTTTCCTTTATGTACAGATTTCAGTGTTTCAAAGTTGATCTTATAGCATAATGGTTTTATTTTACAAGTAAAGATTTTCAAAACACATGTATATATGAGTTTAAAATGAGCTTAGTTAACCCACTATTAATTTTGAAATGAATATTGTAGATTCTGTGTGAAAAATTGATTTTTCATAGATATATTTTTTACTTACGCACACTTTTCTCTAAAAAAAAGGGGAAAATGTTTTAAGTAATGTTCTAACCATTATATCTCTATTTAAGTTAAATTTTTAATATTTTGATAAGATAATTGTAGCTTAAGAGTATCTGTATTTGTTATTTTTACTAAAAGTTAAACTTTCTTAAACTATTTAAGACTAAAAGTGGAATTATTCTAAAATATGCCTTATTTTGTGCAAAATACCAAAGTAATAATGGTGTAAATCTGTTATATTTTGTGCTTTCAAGTTTCATAAAGTTTGGCGAAATAGTGATAATCCAAGGTGAACAAAGTAAAATTTTCAGTTTAAATGCAATTGTTTTAAAAACAGCAGTTTAGAACAGCTATATTATTTTGAAAAAAAAAAAAAAACTATATTATAAAACTAGATTCCAGTATTTTTTGGAGAGTCACAAGACCATACATTATTTTAGCGTGAAAACTATTTGGAGGTAATTTTTAAAAAGATTTAATTAAAATACTGTTATAATAAAATAGTCAAACTTCAGTTGCCAACTTCTAAAGAATTATTTATCTCATAAAAATGAAAATACATAGTATTTTTTTATGCCTATTTTATTTATAAGGTTAACATTATAATATTTCCAACCATTTTAGTAGCCCTATTATAACAAGTAAAATTTACGATATATCCAACATCACAGTGCATCAAAGTAACTGTATAAAATGAGTTATTAATAATGATAAAAATTAAGAACAATTTTGATTTTCAAGAATTTTTAAGTACATTGCTACAAGTTGTGAAATTTTTAAGGATCTGAGAATTCTCTCACCTTTGGCCATTTGTCAATTTTCATCATATATTCCGAATTTTCTAGGTTAGAGGACAAATCTCGTATTTTTTTAAATTGATATGTTGCAGGAAAACCCAATTTTTGGTCAAAAGTAATAATTAATGCCAATTCTGTGTTATAATAATTATCAAATGACATTTAAAAATAGCTAACAGAGATCTATCTATACACTTGAAATATAAAGAATGCATCTTGAATAAAGATAATCACCTGATTTGATTGCAAGATAATACACGTTTATTTTCATTAAGTGCCCATGTGTGCTCCCTGGTGCAGATTACCCTTTATAAGGGTACTGCAATGAAATATGAAGGTAACAGCAACACTAATCAATGTTTCTGCTACAATCTCCAATACACAGCTTTTCTACACACAACTTCCTTTTAAAATATTTCCTTTCCTTTTAAAATAAAAAACATGTTTTCTTTTTCTAAAATGGAAAAATAAAACTTTTATTTTGAATGTCAAAACCAATTTTTGATAGTGAATACTCTATCAATGTCTTGAAGTATGAAAGCCTCTTAGAGTAATCAGAGAGTGACTTAGAAAAACACTATAGGTTAGATAATAATAGCATCTAATATCTGCTCTAGAACAGTGATTCCTAAACTATTTAATAGTGCAAAATTTTTTTCACGACTCTCCTTTCAAATTTCACAAAACAATTTTGCAGTAAAAATGCTTTAAAAGTGCTACAGCATTAATAATGCTAAAAAAATATATAGTTCCACTACTAAACAGATGAACAGAAATTAGATTCATTCTAGTTTGTTGAACCAATTATGCAGGAAATAGTAGTTGGTGCTATGACAAATATAAATCCTATATTTTTAAATATGGAACAAAGCCTGCAAAATTTAAAACAAAGACATAAAACAATTCTTAGAATATTTTCCCGAAGTAACCCAAAGCAACAATGATAATTACAAATTGATATTGAATCCATTTTGAAAAAACTCGATAGAATTGCCAACAGTTTCAACAAATATGAAAGAACTAATTAAAATGTCTGCAGATGGATTGTTGAAACATGAATTTTTCTTACAGAATGTAGATGAATTTTGGTTAAAAGAAAGCAAGAATATCCAGAGTCAAGGATTTAAAATTTTTGATATCATTTGCAACATCATATCAATGTGAGCAAAGTTTTTCATCTATAGCTACCATTAAAATGAAAAACTGAAATCAACTTGAACTTGAAAACGATTTAATCATAACTGCATCAAATACAGTATGCAGATTTGAGAAGATAGTTACCGAGAGATAAACACAAGCACACTAATAAGTTATTGTTTTCTTTTTTTTTCTTACGTTATTCTATTAAAATTAAATGAATAAATATTTAAATAAATATTTTTAATAGAGTATTTTTTTTATCCTCATGACTACCCTAGAACTAACTCTACTGTGACCCCTTGGGATTGCAACCCAAGAAATTAAAACCAAACAAGAAATTGTTTCTCTGATTTGAAAGATATAGACTATTGATGGGAATTATAGCTATTTTCCATTAGCAGTGGTAACTGACATTAAATTTTATTAGCTGCTAAATTTAATTGCTGATTTTAGCAAATGCTATTTTTTTATGATTTTCAATACATGCCAGTTTCAATAATTGAAAATATTGTATATCTCACTGAGCTGATATATTTATTAATTATTCCTTATTCCTTAAATTTAATGCAAAGTTTAAACCTAGAAGGAAGGAGCAGATCTCTTATTCTTAAGCTAATAAATGTGAGGTATCGGTCAACTTGGAAATAAGTTCTCAAGAGTGTCCACAATTTATTCGCTGCCCAACCTTAGCTGGCCCATTTATTAAAGATATTAATCAACATTTGGGTAGCTTTTAAAGTGGATGAGGTTTGAAATAAATAAATAAGTTACACTAAAAGCCGTAACTGATAATTGAAACACAATAGTTTTATGAAGTCAAACTCAAAATCATTTACTTCCGAACCAAAAGTACATTACACTACAGAAGCCTTACTTACCCATCTACTGTAATAGAATGAAATTTTAATTTCGATTTTCTAAAAAGCCTGACTAGCTAGTCAAAGAGTTAAAATCTTAATTTAATGCTCAACCGCAGTTAAATAGTGTGTATGTGTCATCCAGTTCATGTACATTGTAATGTCTCTCTGGTTCTTGCGAGGATTGCACCCTCCCTATTTACAGGGCTGGACATCTGCACCAGGAAGAAAAAGTGGAATTCAGTTAACAATTTATGGTAACAAGTAGTTGTGCAGTCAAATTATAGTTTTTTTTTCTTTTTCTTTGTGAAATTGTCACAACATTTTATTTGGACTTCAATGCAAAATAAGTATCTTTATGGATGTTTCCTGGAAAGCCAATTTTCATGTGTAGTAAAATATTGGCCTGGTTAAAATCAGCCCACATTTAGCAATAATCCAGATTTAACAAAAAAATTATAAACTTTGGTACAATGCTAATTGAATACTAATTTGTTTGCTTGTAATAAGCAAAATGTTTTGGTGTCTAAATTTAAGGAGCCTACATAATAGCAAAACTACATAAAATATAAAAAAAGGGGGGGATAAAAGTCAGAATTAACAAACATATATTGACTTTGTTTATGAATAAGAAATAAGGATGACATTGGTGTTAAAGGTCTTAGCATCAGAAACATTGGTGTTAAGGGATGACATTGGTGTTAAGGATCTTAGCAGAAAAAACATTCCTTTGGAGTATGTAAATAGGCTTCTAGGTTGTTCTATGAAGTATCAAATAGATTGGTGTCAACTGTGTTGTTTACATTACTTATAGTTTCCTGGAGGGTTAAGGGTGGGATGGGGGGTATAGACCTGGGAGTTTGCTTCCCTTGAAATCCTCAAAAGAAATGGATGTTTTGCATAACAGCTCTTGTGACCCCCCCCCCCCCAAAGAAATCCCCCCTCTGGATACGATCTTGGGAGGATTGGGTATGACCTCATTTGTTTATGATCTAAGGACTGAAATAACTCCTGACCTCTGGTCTAAGTTTATAACTAATATTTTATTTTTATATAAGGTACTTGCAAATATTTAAAATATGGTGGGCAGTCAGTTTTAATTCTTGGCAGTAAATTTGCTCTTGACTTAAAGGCTGTAAAAGCCAATTTTTTTTTTTTTATCATTTTACAATAATCTAAATTAAAAAATATGCATAAGAAAGGCTGATATAAATGATTTTATTATAATAAAATTAACAAACGCAAGTTAAAAAAATAACATGGTATTTTATAGACACGAAATAGATTTTCCTGTCACAAATGCAAATTCTGTAGTGTTCAAGTAATACCTACTTTTTATTCAATTAGTTCAATATGTTGCTTGTTTTTAATTCAAATTGTATGCACTTTTTGTAATATATATACTTGCCTAAATTCAAAAGAAATCCTTTACTTTTAGTGCAATTGAAGCAAACTTAAATTAACTTGTAACTCTGGCTGTAATGATTAAATATTTAAAACTTGAAATTACCTACTTAATATTTGCAAGTTTTGAATTTTATAATATTTAAAATTATATGCCACTGGATATAGTTATTCCATTTTTAAGTCATTTTATTTAAGTTATTTTAGTTAAGTGATTTTATTCTTTATAACTCTCAAAAGTTAAGATATCTTTAGAGAAAAGTGTGTTTAATTTTGAGTTTGTATCAGGTTTTTTTTTTTCAACTTTATCTCCTTTCCTTTTTCAATTGAGATCAACTATAAAATATTTTTTTTCAAGATCTTTAACAAAGGTTATAGATGTTATATACTTATCAACTTTTTACCCACCTTAAAATTCTGCTTCACCTTTCATCCATTTACATGATTTAAATCAACATCAGGTATTGTTTTTGTCTTCAATAAGGTTTGATCACAGTTCTGCTTTTGCATAGCTTAAATTCATAACTGTTTCTTGCAGTAACAGTACTTTCTTAAGTTTGGATAAATATCATGAATACAATGCTCCTGACTAGCATACATATTTACACGACTCAATTCAGCTTCGTTAACAATGAATGTGTTCTTTTCAACATTGTGCTGAATTGATGCTTCGTAAATGGCTTCGCTGGGGAAAGCTCGAATCTGAACTTGATAAATAATCTCAGTCAGTTTTGTATTGTCTGTGAATTCCCCAACAAACCCATCTTTGTCTGCATTCTTTCTGAATTTCAAAAGAGCTTTGTTTGGCTGTAGTTTTTCAATGCGCATCACCTCTTTGAGAAGAAGTGGTTCACAGAGAGTTCGCTGGAATTCTGTCAGTGAGTTTATGAAATCTATCACAGCTTGTCCTACTTCATTTGCAATAGGGTCTTCTATGAATACTTTGGCCCACGATAAACAAGCACACCAGTGAGGTTCAATAGAAGCCATAGTGCAGGTCCTCTGAAAGACAAAATATTACAAGTTTAAAGGAAAATTTACAAATGTGTTATGAATTTCATAAAAATACAGTACTGCAGTAGTAGACAGGGGTGCTAAACAATTTCTTGGGGAGGAGGCTGGTCCATTTTTATGCTATCATACTACTGTATAGAAAAAATATTGTTTTCCTGAAAATTCACACATACATCAGGGCCATAGCCAGAGATGAAATTGAAGAGGGGTTGGAGTGAAATTCAAGGGGGGCTCAAAAATCTTAAAGGAGGGACTCACCAAAAACACAATTAATCATTAGTATTTATAAACCATAATACTTACTATTATATATTTCAATTCATATGAATTATTAACAAATAATTGCATATATATATATATTTACAAGAGCTGATTATTAATATCCATATAACTACTATACATCAATATTAATATATAATAATTACAACTGATTTTAATGAAGCATTAACTAGTAATAAAGCTGTTAATAATTTGTAGAAACATTCTGAAAGTTAATACTTAATATTAATTCTTACCTATTTATCAGTTGATTTTCACTCTTTAATGTATAACAGTGAACACCAGAATAATACAAAAGCATCCTAAATATTATTGTCATAATTTTTAGATAATTTTAAATTAAATATGTAAATAAATGGATCATTAATCACAAATTCAGCTAAATTAAAAAATCTTTAAATTGAAGTAATTTATAAAAAAAAAACCCTCAAAGAATTTTTTATGCAAAATTTGATTAATATTTTATATGAAATTTCACATCACTACTAAAAATGTAATATTTTATCAGGAGGGGTAAGTGTATCTTGGGGGGGGGGAGAAGTTTTGCCCCCTCTGGCCCCTGCCTGGCTACGGCCTGCACATGTTTTAAGACAAAATCATTTCAAACAGTGCTGGGAAAATGTCCATCTGTCTGTATGCATGTATGTACAAGACCCGCAATAATTATAGTAAAAAAGTGCATTTAGTATCGAAAATGGGCCCATCGTGATGGACGTTAAGGTCCATAAAAAAAATGTAATATTTTCTTTTCTAGTTTTATATTGAAAGAAAAAAATATAAAAATTAGGTAAGGAATAATAAATATTAACTTGTATGTTTAAATTACATGAACACAATAATATTATTATATGAATATAACTTTACTGGAACAGCCGTTTAGAATAGAAAACATTCAATTCACGCGATATTTTAATACGGAGCCTCCGTATTAGAACCAACACCTGTTTAGGATGAGGGAGGAATCCTGCATGTTTTTACCTTAGAGGTATGCGATCATAAATTGTGTAGAGACCACTGGTTTAAGCAACTAGTAAAACCGTTTGATGCAAATTATTTTATTCCAAATTTACTTATTTTCTCTGGCCTGGTCTGTGGTAATATAATATTTCTCTATTCGGCCTGATGTCAAAAATGCTAGAGCACCTTTGATTTAAACATAATTTCATTATTAGAGTTAAAAGAGTCCAGATCATGTGGTGTGTACAAAGTATCGTAATTTCCCGAAGGACTATAAAAATGCTGTAAAACATTCTGGGCCGAATCCATCCTTGTATTTCATTGAAAACTCCTAGATTTACACATAACCTATCTTAGAAAAAAAAAAGAATCTTGTGTCGATACTATTTAAACTTTTACAATTTCAAAATATATAATCTAGATCAAGGGTCAGAAAGTAGACGGAAGCCTTTGTTACGGGCCGCTCCAGTAAGAAAATGGAGGGCGAATTACTCTGACAAACTGTTTACTGATCATTTGTTATTAGTACTAGAACGAATACTTGGTATTGCCTAGGATGTAAGATGTAAATTTCTGATTAAAATTACATCGGAACTCGCTGCGAATTCTCGAAAACCAAGCAATGCTTCAACAATATGCCCGCTTAGAACAGAAAATAACTATGCTTTTTTAAAGGCTCTTAGCTTGCAATAGCTCTCGACTGTGTACATGCTCGTTGTGCGGTAACCCACGTATGCAATTTGTGTACACCTGATGCGCGGGTGCCCTAGGAGCCTTGCATAGTATATGAGACATGTTGATAATATTTAAAAAATATATATGTCAGATAAAGGTATTTTTTTAATTTAATTAGATTTAATATTTTATTTATTTATTTTTGTTTAGAACCTAGTCTGGGATAAAAAAAACTGGGTTTGGGCTAATTATACGTGTACTAAATTCAAATTTTTATTAGGTCATATGAAATGCAGTACGTTTCTGTAGTTTAAGTCGAGTATCTTGCGTAGTACGAAACAATTTAACACTTCATTTTCTTTACTTTTTTTCGAACTAATGACCAAGAAGACGTGATTCATTATGAATAAGCCATTTTTACAAAAAAAAAAAAAAAAAAAAAAAAAAAAAAAAAAAAAAAAAAAAAAAAAACACCCGCTGAAAATGAAGACACAAACACACACGTTTTCAACTATTTTTCACAATTTAAAATATTCTATTTCTCATCATATAGCTGTTATCTTACAAGTATTAATTTCCTATAGAAATAAGCAATACGATCAAAAGCGAGCACATAAAAATGGCATTGTAAATATCAAGCATTTTGACAGGACCTTCAGACGTCAAATTCCAGTGACACAAGAAAGAACAGGTGCAAGGGGGAAATGTCAGAAAAAGTCTAGTAATCACTGAAGCGGGGAAAAGTGCTCGCAAAATAAGAAATTCTTCTTTGACAGCAAGGAAAGAATATACTGGCATCTTAACGCTTTCGGTATAGGTACTTTTGAATCTGCATATCCTGGAGTAAACATTCATTTTATTGTTTGTAGAATTTTAGTATTAAACTTTTCCGATTAAAAAAAAAAGAATTTGGAATATTTCGTTCCAATGTGCGTCAATTTGCTACTACAGTAGACACTTGATAAATAGTGAGTTGTGGAGGGACGTATTTCACACCCGCGTTTATAGTTTAACAGTGGTATATCGATCGGATCACGCAGTAACAATGATTTTTCCCCCCCGCGGGGACATACTTTTCACCATGTTATATCTGAATCCGCAGTATATCAAGCTTCTGCTGCACATAGTTTTCTTTAATTTAGTGTCATTTCTGCCAATTTGATGACATTTTAAAAAAATCGCCAAGTTGATGATACTCTGAAAACTCGTCGCCAAGTTTGTTACCAAGCGGTACAGACAGACAGAGTTTTCTTATATAGTATTATGACAAAATACTACTTTACGTAACGTATAACGTCACAACTTATTAGACCAGTAAAACTATAACGCTTTACATTGATACGCTTTTGGCTAATTGAAATGTGTAGAAGAAATCCCCCCTTTTTATCAGTGGCGTGACTTGTATTGCGCAAGTGCTCAAGAAACATAGGAGCCCTGAGCGAGCTGGGATATTCGCGGCGCAGAGAACAAAAAAAAATTTCTTGAAAAATATAGTCATTTTATTGTTATTTTGCACAAAAGATCCATTACTTGTTAAATATAAATGAAAATGTTCCTATCAAGCGCGAGGTATGAGGCCAAGGTTGTGCGTGCGTTTAACAATGGTTTCGCGTCGCACTTGTCTTCATTTCAAAGCGGGGAATGGCACAGGAAGCATAAAGAGTCTAAAGTTCTAATAGTGTTTTTGAAATGAGACAGTGAATAGTTTCTTAAGCTATTTTAACTCATTTGAAAATAATTTTCATTCAATTACCTATGGCTGACAAAAATTGAAGTAAAACTACTGGAACTTTAAAAAGAAGAGAAATTAAAGAAATTTTAAATTTTATTCACTTATGAAAATGACCCCACAAAATAAAGGCATTTCCTTAAATGCTTTTATTTGGGGGGGGGGGGGCAAAGCTGAAATTTGGGGAGATAAAATTTTAGACCCACCCTCAAAGCTTAACCGCACCCAAAATAAGATCATTTTTTTATATTTTTGAGGGCCTAAACTAGATGTTTGGCCCCCAAAATTTTAGTTTGAAGAAAACAAACTTTGGGGCCTTTTTTTTTTACATATTTTACTTAAGAGACTAAAATTTCGAGCTACGTCACTGTTTATTATTAAAAGATGCTGCTGCTCAATAAAAAGCTGTTACAGTTAACATTGCACTGGCCTCTACAATTGTCCCGTGCATTTCTGCGACTCAATGTCAGCAAGAAATTGTTTTCAACCGCTTTTTCTTTAAATTATATAAACATACTCAAACTGCTTCCTCACCTCTTGCGGAATTCTGGAAAAGAGACTGATACTTCTGCTGGAGAGGTCCCCTTCATTTGGCACATCTTCTGGATATAGAAGAGTCATGAGGGTGGCGTGAATATCGAACGGAGTCACCAGGCGATTGGAGTTGATCTGAAGATTACGGACGAAATTAGGATATTTGTTCTGAAGCCAAGGAGGAACTACCAGAGAAAAGAATGGCAGACGCTCCTCTTGTTTACCTTGTTGCGTTTCTCGGATATTAGCAAATCTGAAATTATATACGTAGAAAAATAAGACAACGCACCACCTTTGAAGTTATATTCTTAGTGCAGCAAACAACATCGCTTGCAATGCATCTGCTCATCAGCAGCAATATCCCGATACACTACACTAACAAGCTAGAGTTGCAAAAACTCTGAGAAATTTCGAGAAGCGGGAGTAAACCGTGAATTTTTGAAGGAGTGGAAACTTCGACAGTAAGAAACTAATCTACGCGTTTCTTATATGCTCTGGCTAATTATATTAACCACAAAATTGTTACTGGAACTAACATGTAGACTTCTTATTATCATTCAATATGAAATGGATATGAATAAATTAATCACTTTGTAATAAGCATAGTTCGGAGTATGTTTTACTTTTAAATATTTACAAATTAAAATGCAATTTATTTGTGTAATCAATACTCTACATTTTCCTTGTTTCAATTACTTGTAATTTAGAATACAAAAAATAAATACTAGCTTTGTTCATGAAGCATACACATTTATTTTACAATTCAAAACGCAATGATTGAAAATTCCCACTTTTCGGGATCTTTCAAAATTCCATTCCTAAAGAACCTGGTTTATTCCTAGGAATAACTCGAGGTTTTTTACAATCTTTGCAACATCTACTGGCGAGAAGAAAACTTGCAATGTATCGCAATTTTACAAACCTCTGTGATGACTCGCTAAGTGAACCATACGAGAAAGAACTGAAAGTGCTCGAATGGTCACTCCTTCACGGCACGTCGACCATGGGTTTCATTTCCACTCGTCAGTGCTGTGCAGGGCGAGGGGAATCATTAATTGCAAAACTCCTAAAAGCAAGAGTTGAGAATATTTTTGGTAGAAGTATTTACTTCGAAACTAGGAACGATGCAGGTCGTTATTTTAGTTCCGCCCGTCGTTCTCAAAATTCTAAACGCTCAAAATTACAGTCAAGTGGTTTTCATTCTATACAAGGCGTTTGCACCCAAGCAAGAAAGCGCGTAATGAGCTATTCCTTCAATACCCGTGCAGTAGCGTCTGAGGCCCATAGCGAGCTTTCATGAAAGACCCCATCTGAACAATAAATATTGAAAAGCGTCTCAAATCCAAAAATTGGCAATCCTAAAAATCGATTATACGACAATTTATTTATGTTCGAAATTAAATACAGGTTCATCTTTTCACTTTAAGCTCCGACATAGAATTTTGAGCTGGGTCAACAATAGTTTAGGGGGCTTTTGTTTATGATGTAAAAATATTCTCTAGCCTGAAACTACCTTATCCCAATGGATCATCCGACCCTGGTTATATAACCAAAATTAAATACAGGTTCATCTTTTCACTTTAAGCTCCGACATAGAATTTTGAGCTGGGTCAATAATAGTTTAGGGGGCTTTTGTTTATGATGTAAAAATATTCTCTAGCCTGAAACTACCTTATCCCAATGGATCATCCGACCCTGGTTATATAACCAAAATTTCCCTATCTAATACCAAAAGATCTATAGTTATAACTCAGACAGGAAGGACTACTGATGCTTTTAAGCCGAGGTCCATTAAGCTGTCTTCTCACGAAATCATAAAATAACGAGATCAAAACAAATACAAAATGCTACAGAGCCCCATTAAAACCACCTAATCACATAAACAGCGTGCGCCGTGGACATTATAGTATCAGGGGATCTCAATATTCTCACCTGCAATTCGATAAAAAGGTTGTAGCCAAAACGTTGTAAAGACAACTGTAAACTGATACACAAATGACTAAAGATAAATTGCAAAATTATAATTTTTTTTTACAAGAAAACGTTGTATTAGCTATAATGCTCTAATGAGTCTTAAAGAAAAACTGCAGAGGTCGAATAAAAATAATGTCCAATATTTTGAGGCCTTCTGCAAATATGAGACCCCAAGTGGTCGCTTGGCTCTCGAGGCGCCCCTGTATCCGTGGTCCATAGTTCAGCAGCTTCTGTCTGTCGCTCGTTAGCGCTGTGTATACGACAGGACGACCACAGGGCACGAAACTCGTTAAAGCAAGTACCTTAGAATTTTTGTGTTTTAAGGAAAATTTATTTTCAGTGGACATCCCACTGCTAATTTTACAGAGGTTCTTAATTTTGGCAGAATTCTACGTTCCTTAATATGTAGAAAAAAAACTCAGCACATGCGATATACATTCTTTTGCAAAATAGAACGAAGTATCTCTAAAAAACAAGCCGATCATCTCGAAATTTTGCATGCAAATTCCTTTATACCAAGTATGCAAATGATTAAATTTGTAAGGCCAATGATTGTTAACTTCGGTCATAGCGCGCGTTTCTACTGCGCAACTAGCATCCTATAAAACTGGTTAAAAATGTCGACGGTTTATCTTTTCTCGTTATCGGCGTTGCAGTTCCGTGGAGACATAACCAATAATGCCGTTACGACGTTGCCGAAGACCTTATAAATAATTAGACGAGTTCGAACGGGGTCGTATAGTCCGGATGCGTGAAGCTGGCTGGCTATACCGAGCAATACGCCGCTACTTGCACCGAACGGACATTGCTGTGCAAAGATGCTGACAGCAATGGTTGCTACAAGAAACTCATCGGCGGAATGAAGGCTCTGGAAGGCGAGGTGTACGAATGCGAGGCATCCACAGATCTCTTCAACAGCTTCTTGCTTCTCCTGAAGACAGCTGTGCAAGATCGGATGATTGTGAGACAGGCCCGAAATGGCCCAACGGCATCATTGTCCGCCACCCAACGTGCTACAGCCTCTTCCATACCACACGTGGTTCCTTCCACCATCTTACTGCTCTTGATTGAGGTGGGGTTACACCCACTGCGGCCTTTAAGACGTCTGCCCATAACCCCACAACATCGACAGAGTAGTTTGGAGTGGTGTCGTAGCCGAGCATCATGGCTGCCAGCAGACTGGCTTCGCATAGTGTTCAGTCATGAATCACGCTTTAGTCTTTCAGCAGATGACCATCAGGTACGCGTGTAGAGGCGCTAGGGCATCGGGGTCCCAATCAGTCTTTGTTTTACAAACACAGGCACACAACCCTTCCTGGCCACTCAAATACCTGCTGCCAGCCGTGTGTTTTGGGCCTTCAACAGGCACACAGCCATTACCCCTGGTGCGATGGTGTGGGATGCTATCTCTTAAGACAGCAGCCCCTAGTCATCCTGCGTACAACTTTAAAAGCTCAACGATATATTGATGAAATCCTGCGGCCGTTTGCGTTACCCTTCATGGCACGTCAATCTGGGGCCATTTTCCAACAAGATAATGCGACGCCACATACGGCTCGCATATCTGTTGACTGTCTCCGTGCTGTCGATACTGTTTCTTGGCCAGCAAGGTCACCAGACCTTTCGCCAATCGAGCATGTATGGTACACGTTAGGCCGCCACATTCGGGCACCCCGAAATGTAGCAGATCTGGAGTAGCAATTGAGTGCCTGGCAGAATGTATCGCAGGATGACATTAGGAAATTTTATCACTCCTTACCTAGACGTATACAAGCATGCATTGTTACCAAGGGGGTTTCACCCATTATTGATTTGAAAATTCAATGTGCAATTGCTAACCATTGATGGGTGCTGCGGCCTTGATTTTGTAATCATTTCATTACCTGTGTTTGAGCTGTACGCATATTTAATTTCAATAAAAACAGTAACTTTCTTCATGATTCGTTTTTTTTTTCAAAAGAGTATATTTAAAATTATATTCTGTAAATATTATTTCTTTCTTCCACTTGCCTGCCCACTGAATGAACATTAGTAAGTGAGAATGCTCCAAGTTTCTATTGTAGTCGGAATTTCAAAAATAAAATTTCCATATTTTAGCAATTTTGAAAAGTAATATTACGAATATATAAAATGCGTGGCTTTTAGATTCAGCATAAGGAGAAAATACTTTTACAGACAACTATTGCTATTTCGCGAAAGTCAAGGTACCGGAATTTGGCGACACTTTCATGGCCTGGGTGCCAGATTTGGAGAAATATTGTCAACTTGCCGACTTTTGGAGAATTTCCAAATTCGCTGCAAATTTCTAAAAATGTACACGTTTCGATAATACCGCATTCTTTCTAGAGTTTCTATGGAGAGTATATTAAGAAATCATTGTTCAGGTGGACAGGAGTGATACGAGTCAAAGTCAATTGTGAAATTCACTTTGACGTCAGTGTTTTGAGAATAAAAATAGTATCTGCCATTTTGTGAATTACATAAAAACAAAAAAAGTAATAAGTATCATTAAAATATCCTCACCTTCTATATGCAATATTCTGAGACAAATCTATTAGCATAATTCTGGCAGATCTAATTCGTTCTATTCACGAGAGAAGTTAATTTGTGCAATAATTTTGTACGCTAAACGATTTGCTGTCATTTATTTCACGGGATATTAATTAAACATTAATTGAATTTTGATGCAGATTTTGTACGAAATTCATTTTGTTTGGATCAATAAAGTCGCAAAAAACGCCAAATTTCTATTTGCATAATGTTAATTCAATACCCATAACATCGTGGTATGGCTCCATTTATGTATACGCACATTTGGGATTTTACGTGCGATGATTAGATGTTGTCATAGTAACGAGATTCGTATTCCCAAATTAAATAATGAAAAGTTAAATATTTTATTGACATATGAAATACACAATTAGAATTTGAATTATGAATTTAATGGGAGATATACAATAAAAAAAAACTAGCTTTTAATTTAAAATCGCTTAATACATGAACTATATTGCTTAGCGGACGTCCACATCAGCTTTTTTTTAACACTTTACAACATAGATGAAAAGTGTTTATGACTTTGTTCATTCTGTTTTTCTGTCTGTTCGTTTGCACGATAACTGCCGTAAAGATGACTTTATCAAAATGAAATTTTAGTATGTTGTTCAGACGGCCTGTGGGACTTATGAGAATATAAATGAATAATATCACCCAATTAGTTTTGGATTGAACCCGGGTTGAAAAAATGAAATACACAACCATATGGAACCCAATTTTTCAAACATTTTTTAAGCGAAATTAAAATTCACATATTGCTTCGAACGTTTTAAGAAATGTTCAAATTATCCCATAAAACTTATAAAAAAATTTCTGCAAAATATATTCAGTAGTTTTTTAAATAAAAATTAAAATAATAATTACACCCTTTATATGGAGAGATCATGTGACCATTATATGAAGAGATCACGTGACCCACTTCAAAATAAAATATGGCATCCATCTTATATCAAAATCGTGATTTTTAAAGTTCTTTTTAATTTATATTAAGTGTTGTATCCGTCCTAAACCCGCTTTATGTTTGCTTAAATTCTGTGCATCTACATACTGAAACAACGCAATTCCAAAATATTTGAGTTTAAATGATCAATCAAATTTGATTATTTCTACAACGAAGCCTAATTTTCACTTATGGAGAACGTAAACACCAAGAGATGTAGAATGAGTTGTATAAGAATTGCTGCATTTTTTTAACGCAAAATTATTTAGCTCATAGAGTCTGCAATATAGCTGATATGAATGAAACATTCATTGATTTTATACAGAGAACCAGGCGATTTTTTCGATGAAGTTATAAGCATAGAGTTAAATTACTTGTACCTCCATGGTTTTAAGTTTTTAAATGAAATAAATTATTATAGTATTGTGACGAATGAATGAAATGGAAAAATGTTTATGAATGAAATGCTGCTTTTATAGAGAGAGCCAGGCGATTTGTATTTTGATGACGTCATTTGAATAACGTTCATTTGTTTTCGATGAAGTTTTCAAATATAATAAATTACTGTAGTATTATGATAATTTTAAAAATATTACAGAGGAATGTATCGCATTTTAGAGATGTTTAAATCAAACAATTTATATTTCAATGCCGTCATTTGAATGAAGTTCATTTTTTTCGATGAAGTTTTAAGTTTTCAAATATACTAAATTAATGTAGTATTGTGATAATTTTAAAAATATTACCGAGGAATGTATCGCATTTTAGAGATGTTTATATAAAATTGCATTGAAGTTGGAACGTGTTTCACAATCAATGCTTTATGCATGATTGATCTTTCTTGTTTCAGTAATGCTCTATCAATTTTGCAAATTTTCTTCTGGTACGATTTCCCTAAACATGAATAGGCCTCTTACGTTTACTAAATGAAATAACTGTATCGATTGCGATTTGGATTGCTCAAAGTTCTGGGTGGAGAGTTATCGTTGCCGCATACAATTATAACAAGAAAGATCAGTCATGCATAAAGCATTGATTATGAAACACTTTCCAACTTCAATGCAATTTTATATAAACATCTCTAAAATGCGGTACATTCCTCGGTAATATTTTTAAAATTATCGCAATACTACATTAATTTATTATATTTGAAAACTTAAAAGTTCATCGAAAAAATGAACTTCATTCAAATGACGGCATTGATATAAATTGCCTGGTTTAAACATGTCTGAAATGCGATACATTCCTCGGTAATATTTTTAAAATTATCATAATACTACAATAATTTATTATATTTGAAAACTTCATCGAAAACAAATGAACTTTATTCAAATGACGTCATCGAAAGATAAATCGCCTCTATATAAAACTAGCATTTCATTCATAAATTTTTTAAATTCCTTTCATTCGTCACAATACTATAATAGTTTATTTTATTTAAAAACTTAAAACCATGGAGGTACAAGTAATTTAAATTTAACTCTATGCTTAAAACTTCATTGACAAAATCGTCTGGTTCTCTGTAAAATCAATGAATGTTTCATTCATATCAGCTATACTGCAGACTCCATGAGCTAAATAATTTTGAGTTAAAGAAATACAGCAATTCTTATACAACTCATTCTACATCTTTTCGTGTTTACATTCTCCATAAGTGAAAATTAGGCTTCGTTGTAGAAATGATTAAATTTGAATGATCATTTAAACTCAAATATATTGTAATTGCGTTGTTTCAGTATGTAGATGCACCGAATTTAAGCAAACATAAAGCGGGTTTAGGACGGATATAACACTAAATATAAATTAAAAAGTTTAAAAATCACGATTTTGATACAAGATGGGTGCCATATTTTATTTTGAAGTGGGTTACGTGATCTCTCCATATAAAGGGTGTAATTATTATTTTAATTTTTATTTAAAAACTACTGAATATATTTTGCTGAAATTTTTTTTATATATTTTATGGGATAATTTGAATATTTCCTAAAACTTTCGAAGGAATTTGTAAATTTTCTTAAAAATGTTTGCAAAATTAGATCCCATAGGGTTCAATGTATTTCATTTTTTCAACCCAGGTTCAATCCAAAACTAATTGGGTGATACTACTCATTTATATTCCCATAGGTCCCACAGCCCGTCTGAACAACATACTAAAATTTCATTTTGATAATGTCATTTTTACGGCAGTTATCGCGCTAACGGACAGACAGACAGAATGAGACAGACAAACAACGGACAGACAGACAAAGTCATAAAGACTTTTCAACTTTGTTGTAAAGTGTTAAAAATGGCTGTTTCGAGTTCAGTAAATAAATTTAATTGTCCACCTGTGTCCATGGTCACTCATGAGTATCAAGAGGGTATCGTTGAGTACTCCGCCCTCATGCAGTCCTTTCAAGAAACGTTCGATGTCTGAATCAGCATATCCTACTATGTTGTAGTCGTCGTGGCTAAGTTCGCCATGAAAGCCAAATATGAATTTTGGAACGTCCGGGTAGGCTTCGTAGAAACGACGAATCCAGTCAAGAAATACCTGGAAATAAATTCAAAACATTAGAAGAAAATGTATGAAGCTAGAGACAGGGTGGTAGGGAAGAAAACTGGGGAAGCTAGAGAAGACACAATTTTATTATAACGTAAATTGTTTCTCTAATATTACATTCTTATTACGAGCATTCATTTTCAGCTGAACCGTTTGTACGGGTTTTAAATTTTGAACACATACTCCATGATTAAGTCCTGATTCGTATACAAAATTATCGATTTAGTCAAATTGTAATAAATCTGTATTTATTTTTTTATTAATATTTTTTTTTAATTTGGAAGAAGTCAAGAAAAAAAAGAATAAGACATATAATATGAGCACATGTTTGCTCGTCCATTACGTGATGCATAACTGAACATCACTGTGAAACATTTGCAAGCATATTACTGAAAGTTTCAAAGGAATTGACTGTCCGTAATGTTCCTGATAGTTATGGTAATATATATAACGCTTCGGCAGACGATAATTAGCTGAATATTTCAGAAATGAAACTAGAATTTTCATGAACGCCTGTAATTGTAGCTTTTCTAATTAGTTTGACAAAATTATTAACAAAGTAGCTTAAAAAAAAAAAAAAAATTAAAAAAAAAAAAAATTGAGCAGATTGCAGAATCTTTTACGGTGTACTTTCTATTGAAAAAAATGCCCAGAAGTGCAGCAGCGATCTGGCCCGCCAAGTGCAATTCCAAGTTTATAATGTGCACGTGTTGCAATATCTGATAAGTAGTATATTTATTTACTTGACATTTAAGTCGTTTGCAGGGATTTGACATGTATAGAACATGAATAACGTCTATGGTCGGGGTACCTTGCTGAAATTGGAGCTCTCAAAAAATGTAAACACTTTGGATGTTTATAACTCCGAACCTAATAATATAAAAATAAAAACAATTTTTTCTTATTTTTTCGGAAATAGGGAACCATTTATGAATATACAAAATTAATTTCAATATTTTGAATTACTATTACCCCCCCCCCCCCCCTAACTAGTTTTCACTTCTCTTTTCTTACTTTTACTTGAAATATCTTCTAAACTATAAAAGATAAACAAACAAAAAGCAATAGAAATGTTTAGTATAAACCCAGTTTCTAGATCAATAATTTGTTCTTATAAAGTGCTTATTGTTTTTCAACAATCATCAAGTTAAAGATAGAAAATTTTCCATTTTCTAAAGTTTATAGTGCTAACATCTCGAAAATTAAAAGTGCTAGTGACGAATAGCTCTTTAAAAGCCGGATAAATAATTGGATTTCGAATCGGGTTCTTTAGTTAATGAAATATAGTGGTTACAATTACGATATTCTAATATTTTGAAATATTTTTAAAAGGTGATAATTTTGATACTTTTATATGCTGAGTTATTTTGAAGAGAAGGTTCTCATTTCACAAGAAGTAATTCAGGCGAAATCATTTCGGCTCCATTGGACTGGAGCCACAGCTGATGTTTTTACATATGTGATGGGCACATATTTTCATCACACGACAAACATTAAAATTATTTTTAAAATATCATGTATAAAAATATGGAAAAAATGGGTATAAAAATGGAATATTTTTCATTCAGTTGACAGAGCCAACGGCTGTACCGTGCTGAAAACACCGGTTCCCGTTAGATCACCGAAGTTAAACAGCATCGGTCGTGGTTAGTACTTGGGTGGGTGACCACCTGGGAACACCGCTTACTGTTGGCTTATTTCAGTCGACGTGGTGGCCGAACGGTCAAGGTGAGCGTTTCCAGCGATTGATCGGCAGCCACGTTGTGGGTTCGAGTCCCACGTAAGACATGGATGTTTGTGTTATTGGGCGCAATGTGTTCCCACCCCCACTGGTGCGCTGGGGCAACGTTTTTGACGGCTAAGAGGTTCACTGTTCTGGCCGATGTATAGGCGAAGATGAAAGAGTCAATGCCTGGCCATTGGGGCGGAAAAACCATTCAGTTGACAGACTTACAGCTTGAACGAATTTTTATAATAATTATAAAGCATTTGTTATGATTTTCTTATGTGGCTTTTATCAAATGTTTTGTAAATCAATCAATAATAAGCGTAGAAAATTCGAAAAACCTTCTATTACTTAAACACTAGAAAATATTTTGCAAACTATCCATTTATGTCTTTATTAAGATCATCGCCAAACTGTAATTTTAAATTGTTGAATTTCAACAATAATTTCTGCAGATATTTCTATATGCACAAGTAAAAGCAAAAAAAAAAAAAAATAGTTTTTTAAAGTACTCAATTTTATTATTTGTATGTAATTTAAATGTATGAAAAATGTATTTATTGAAATGTATGTAACTTAAATGTACGAATGATAACAACATGCCAAATTTGAACCTAGCTGTTCTGATTCTATAATTATTCCCCCCCAAACGAGTACATTTCCTTGTCGGGTTCATGACGGAATGGACCGGCGAGGTTCAAAATAAAAAAATAAAATAAAATATACCACGAGAAACAACGACAAAAATGAACGTTCTAGCTTTTCTGATGGATCTCGAGTTGTTCCCGAAAAAGGGTATATTCTCACCCAGGAGGGCTAGCCCGAAAAGGTTCAAAATCCAAAGAATTAATATATATATATATATATATATATATATATATATATATATATATATATATATATATATATATATATATATATATATATTTTGCCCAATGGCCATGCATTGACTCTTTCATTTTCGCCTATACATCGGCCAGAACAGTGAACCTCTTAGCCGTTAAAGACGTTGCCCCAGCGCACCAGTGGGGGTGGGAATACATTGCGCCCAACAACACAAACATCCATGTCTTACGTGGGACTCGAACCCACAACGTGACGGCCGATCAATCGCTAGAAACGATCGCCTTGACCGTTCGGCCACCACGTCGACTGAAATGAGCCAACAGTACGCGGTGTTCCCAGGTGGTCACCCACCCAAGTACTAACCGCGCCCGATGCTGCTTAACTTCGGTGATCTAACGGGAACCGGTGTTTTCAGCACGGTACAGCCGTTGGCTCTAGAATTAAAATATACAACAAAAGAAAACGATATATAAAATTTGGACTTTCTAGCTCTAGCTGTTGGTAAGGGTAATAAGTAGAGATTAAACTCGTCAGTTAAAAAAAAAAGCAGTGAAACTGCAGAAGACTATAAGAATTGTTCAAGGAAGGCGAGATTTATGAAGAGGTTGATAGACATAAAGCTCGACAGAATGAACCAATTTCTATGAAACTTATATCGATATTAGAAATCCGCTTCTATTTCAGATGACAGCAGCCATCCATGGATCGGTTTCATTCTTATTATGCACTCGTCATTATGTATATGTACTAATCGGTACCTGCAAATAACAGCAAGAAAACTATCATTTTGCAAAAACCAATTCAGTCGTGGCACGCAGCTGATTTTAAATTTCTTCATTAAAATATTGGGCACGAACTTTGCCACTGCTCTTTGTCGCCTAAGCTCAGACTGCTGTGAAGAAATTTGAAACCTGTTGCTTGGTAGGAGTCAATTTGTCGATCTCCATAGAGGTTAACAAAAATTGTGACACATAGTAAGTTTTCTTGCTACCTACCATTGCAGGTATCGGTTATATTTCATGTTGAATAGCGCATAAGTATGAACGCAATCCATAGATGCTGTTACCTGCAGTGGGAGATCCCCATTTAGCAATTCAATTCCTTAAATCTGTTAGTTTTTATAATCTGGAAAATTTCCCATATGGAAAACCTAGAAAAGCCATGCCTCTTTGGGTGGAAACCCTGTTACAGCACTTTCAACAGTCCTATAGAAGCAAGGATACTTACTACATGCCTTGGCTTGCTTCCAAAACACAATTTTGGATGTTCCTTCAACACCTTTTCGGCCTCAACGTAAAACGACCTGATGTAATGGTCGGTCGGAAGTTCCCCGAACCCCTTCAACCTGTAGGTAAATGTGCCCGTGGTTGGACAGTCTTCTCCCCATGCAGTCACATACCCATTAGCACTGAAATTCCTCCACACGAACGGATACACATTCACGAAATTCGCACCGGACATTCTTTTCCTAGTCTCTGGCAACTCTAACTCGGTGTATCCGGTGAGTATCGGTATCAGGGCTTGGGGCGTGCCATCTCCAACTATATTGTAACCTTTCAATACGACGCCCTTCAAAACTTCTGTCAAATATTTATACGTCTTCGGAAGCTTTCTTATGTAGTGCAACCGGGACATCGAATCTAATCCTAACATCAAGACGTTTAGCTTCATGGCGTGTTGTGGCAGCTTGGTAGCTTTTAGCCGCTTGACCACTGTCTCGTTCCTACATACACCTGCCATGATGTTCTTCCATGTACGCTTGTCCTTAGACTCACATTTGACCTGAAAAAAGTCGCTTTCCAGTGGCACACTGTTTTTTTCGGTGAACTTGATAAAGGGTCCTTTGGACGATGAGAAGTCGTCGATTCGAATGAGGTATGTGAGGGAACATTTGATGCTACCGTGGGTCCTCACGATCTCCTTGTTGATGCTGATGACTCCTCGGTGGATTTCTACCCAGTCAGTCTCTCGCTTACAGTCTAGCTCTCCCAAGTTGTTTATATGTCTGAAAGAGATATAAATGAGGCTTGTAAATATTTATAAAATAATAAAAATGAGAAACTTATTCAGAAACATATTTCTTTGCATAATACCCTGCTTTATTAGGAAATTTGTTCATTATACAACTTTTTAACTATTCACAGCATAATCTTTTTTACCATGAAAGTATAAATGTACAGGGATGAGCATGGGCAAATGTCTTTAAAGCATTACTCAGAAAAAAATAAAAAAATAATTTATATAAAGAAATATTTCTGGCTTATATTATTCAATTTTTAAGCATTACTTTTTTATATTTCTCAAATACATAATACACTTGTAGGAGAAACTTTTAAACTTTTTATTAATGAGAAAATTTTTTAGTGTTTATTGCCTATTTCCCCATAAGCAAAAACTGCAAATTGAGTGCTGACAGACACGGTTGCTGTCCGGGTTTCGGTTCACCTTCCTTTACTTAGATATTGCCATATGCTGTCTCTTGTTCTTTAATACATTCATGGTATAAATTCGGTTATCCCAATGTTGTTACCTGCAACCAAGTGTTGCCTGGTCCCAATGTTGTTGCCTGGTCCCAAGTGTTGCCTGCTCCCAAGTGTTGCTTGGTCCCAATGTTGTTACCTGCTCCCAAGTGTTGCCTGATCCCAATGTTGTTGCCTGCTCCCAATGTTGTAACCTGCTCCCAAGTGTTGCCTGATCCCAATGTTGTTGCCTGCTCCCAAGTGTTGCCTGGTCCAATTAACCTTCTTTTGTACGGACCCTAACTTCTCCATACAGGAGCATCCTTACACTCTAGAACTGATTTAAATATAATTTAAATTTTATTACCCAATTGTGTTTCAATTGAATTGAATAGGATTTAGCATACATACGTACTTGAGGATGAGTGGGTTGACGACGTCTAGGTCAGGGTGCCGGCAGGCCTGCTCCACAGCTTCGTCCGACTTCTGTATCTCCTCGACGGTAGGGGAGCGCTTCCAGGAAGTGAGAAAGACCTGGAAGGAGAGGAAGACCAGGAAGGCCACACCGAATACGGCGGCGAAGCGAACCCGGACTACTCGCATCACACTCCCGGTCACCTAAGGATAAACAATCTATTATAAGAATTTTAATTTATTTTTTATCTAAATTCATGGCATTTATAAAGATCATAAAATTAAAAGTTTCGTTTTTTTTATACATTGAATTACAGCTGTATCCAAGAAATGGACATATTTGAATTTTAGAAATCATATATATTAATGCTATACACCAACTGGTAAATAGCCAAATTCATGACCATATGACGCTTAGATTTTTCGCCACAGACGACACAAACAGGCAAACATCTTCCTTTATCATTTTAGATTTTAAATGGTTTAAAATCCTAAATTGCCAATTTAAAAAAAATACTTTGGGCTCAAATAATTAGGGTAATCTACGTTTTACTGTAAATAACAATGTTCACCTGAATAGATTAACATTAAAATATACTGAGGATTCTTAGCATAGATAATTGCCCCTTTGCTCACAAAGTAAATACACTTGAAAAGTTCGAACTTTAAAACAGAGAACAAGTAAATATGAAAACTTTATTTTGGGGTAAAATCTTTTATTCTTGAATCAGCTTGAGTAGTATTACGTCTTAAAATTTTCTCTCCATCTCGCACGGAGTCTCAGAGTAATCTGCCTCTACATGCACCTTACACTTATTTCGGAGAGATGAATATCGCTGACGACATGGGAAATATGCCGTCCTTGCGGTTTCTATACTTCAAAAATGTGACGAGGATGCAGTTAGGAATTAAAAGTATCAATAAAGTGTTTTATCACGTGAATCAAAAATAAATAGTTGCCAAATGAAAAATAGAGAAAAATAGAAAGTAAAACCTGGGAGGAAGAAAAGAATCTGATGTGTGCAGCACATGACTATTCCTGCACAATGTAACGACTTTTTCTTATAAAGCGAAATTATGATGAACAAGATCCACGCCATAACGTTTTTAACGTTGAAAAGTACACTGACATTGGGATCGTTTTTGGATGACACCATGTAACAATATTTTGAAATACCAAATTTAACTTATATTTCGGGAAACTGTAACTCGACAATTATCAATATTGATAGCATTCGCAATAAACAACATGGTCTATATATTAAAATATTTACTAATTAATTCATCAATGTCACATCATTTTCGTTAATTTAGCTTCATTTTTGCAACTGTGATTTCGAGCAAACTTTTGCATCATATATTTCGTGTAAATATAACGTGACAATTAGAAATACTGCTAGCATCTGGCTAAGTAATATAGTCCACTTTGGCGACTTTCTTTTTTTTTCCACTTTGGCGACATTTCCGTCAATTTTACACTATTTTCAAACAGTCGCCGAGTTGGCGATATTTCACTAAATGAAAATCAAGGTCACCAACTTTATCGCCAAGTGTTACTTATTTGACAATATTTACTCCTGTTCAATAATTTCCCTATATATTATGCTGTATGTAGGGAAAGTAAAAAGGTTTCATGAATCTGTTTCACCGATCGGATGTAGTTCATAATACGAAAGATCAATCGTGCATAAAGCATTGATTATGAAACACTTTCCAACTGCAATGCAATTTTATTTAAACATCTCTAAAATGCGATACATTCAGAGATGATATTTTTAAAATTATCACAATACTACAATAATTTATTATATTTGAAAACTTCATCGAAAACGAAAACTTTATTTAAATAACGTCATCGAAATATAAATCGCCTGGCTCTCTCTATAAAAGCAGTGAATATTTATTAATAAACTTTTTTCCATTCCTTTCATTCATGGGCGATATTTTTAAAATTATCATAATATTACAATAATTTATTTTACTTAAAAACTTAAAACCATGGAGGTAAAAGTAATTTCTAACTCCATGCTTAAAACTTCATCGAAAAAAGCAATACTATAGAATCGTCTGTTTCTTTATGTAAAATCAATGGATGTTTCATTCATGTCAGCTATATTGCAGACTCCAGAGCGAAATAATTTTGCGTTAAAGAAATTTAGCAATTCTTATACAACTCATCTTACAGCTTGGTGTGTTTACACTCTCCATACTTGAAAATTAGGTTTCGTTTTAGAAATAATCAAAGTTTGATGATCATTTAAACTCAAACATATTGTAACTACGTTGGCCAGTATATAGATGCACAGAAAAAAATAAATCGGTTTTAGGACGGATGCAACACTAAATATAAATTAAAAATAACTTTAAAAATCACGATTTTGATATAGGATGGACGCTATATTTTATTTTGAAGTGGGTCAAGTGATCTCTTCATATAATATGGGTGCAATTATTATTTTAATTTTTATTTAAAAAAAACTATTTAACATATTTTGATGAATTTTTTTTTGATAATTTGAATATTTCCTAAATTTTTCGAAGCAATTCGTAAATTTTAAATTCGCTTAAAAAATGTTTGAAAAATTAGGTCCCATAGGGTTCAATGCATTTCATTTTTTAAACCAGGGTTCAATCCAAAACTAATTGGGTGATATTATTCATTTACATTCCCATATGTCCCACAGACCGTCTCAACAACATACTAAAATTTCATTTTGATAAATTCATTTTGATGGCAGTTATCGTGTGAACTGACATATAGACAGAATGAACAAAGTCATAAACATTTTTCAACTATGTTGTAAAGTGTTAAAAAGGGAAGTATCTATTTCAAGGTAAAATATCTCTAGCTTTTTCCAGATTTAGATAGAATGCTATAAGTTAATCTTAAAAACCTGACAGGCTTGAAAGCACTGTAAATATCACAGCGTATTTCTACAGATTCTTCCAACAGCATCAAATGAATGACATGAGTTGCTGAATCACACAATAAGAAATTGCATTTCATTTTTAAAATGTAACTATTTATCAACTTGGATTTCAGAATTCTACAGATCTTAAAACTGAAAAATGTAAACTTAACTCTGAAATAAGTTTTTTGTTTGATTCTTGCAATTTTAGTTAATAAAATTTAAAGACTGTCTCTGCTATTCGAACAAATCTACATTATTAGTATTTTTTTTAGATATTTAGCAGGATTATTATTTTCAATATTGCGGGCAACATTTAGCAGACGATTTGTTTTTCTAACTTGAGTTAAAAAATATACCGAGTTGCTAGGTAACGAGAATATTTTATTTTTGATTTGTATTACAATTTGTTTAAAAAAGTAGCAAGTGTCACACTGTATTTGAAAAAAGGCAGACTATGTTTATTTAATTTCTCCCAATAAGAATATTTATAACGAAATGGCATCCAAAATAATTTAATACATACACTGAATAATTCTGGTTATATTTATTAGTTTTTTGAATGAGATAAATTATGATCATTGCCGTTTAATTAATATTCGGTTATTTGATTTTGGCATTTTGATTTTGATTCGACTCACATTCCATATATATATTATTTTTTAACAGGAGAATGAAATTGAAATTTGGCGATTAATGACTGGTTTTGATGAATAAATATAGCATTCGACGACTGGATTAAAAAAAAATATCTACAGCGACTCTCGCAATAGTAAGAAGTAAACACGTTATTTGTATGCTGAAGTGGAAAGACGAAGCATAAAAGACAACGAAAGCCATGGCAAATAATAAGATGAGGAAGAGAACAAATGCAACATAAAAATATCAGAAAATGTCAGTTTTTATGAAGATGAGCCAACAGCAGATAAATGTCATCAGATGCTGCAAGCCAGGTTTCTATTGTTTCTAAAGAAAGTAGATCATAAATCAGAAGGGGGGGGGGGCTGCTTATATTATGAATATGTAAGAAAAGCAATTATTTCTAGTAATTTTTAGTTAATACCTTAATACGCTTTTACACATCTTGATGTGTATATACAATCATCCTATCCTTAATTTATTAGCATTAACGAAATTAAAAAAAAAGTTTGTCAACACGATTTACTGTCATAGGTCAAAAAATAACTGTCTTTTTGGGAGGTTCTTCGTTTGGAATGGAAGCTATCTCAACCGTAAGCAAAAGGTTAACTTAATATAGGAAATAAACCCAGATTGATTTTTATCAGTTTATAGATAAACATCTAATCGTTTCATTTATTAATTTTCAATCTTTTGTAGACACATTCAAATAAGACAGGCCACTTTTTTCAATCCACGCATTTCATCACAAACAGACAGTTGGCGATTCGTAATCTTTATAAAAAACTCGAGGTCTGGAGTATTTTCAAAATTCGCAATCTCATACGATACGACTATAAAGCTGTTCCTGACTTTCCGGTACACGAACCGTAAAATTGAGATACATTAGCGACAAGTTGAAAGTAATTTTCGCAAAAACATATCAACAGACAAAACAAGTGTCGAAAAGAGTTGATGGCATTTGAAAGGTGTCGGGAATATTACTCGCTGTAAATAATAAATGCAGGTGTAGGGATAAAAACCTACGGACAGCAGCCGTATTGATTTGAAGCTCCTCGCATCACAACGCAGGACACAGATTCGATCGGCGGTGTCATGAATGTTTCTTAGAAAGTAAATCATCTTTATCAGAATAAAAACTACAAAATATATATTATATATCGTTTATTTTGATTATATCGTTCAAATCAGATTGTTACGAAAACACTTTCGACCGCCCCCCCCTTTTTTTTTTGAAAAATAAAAAAAAAGCTTATGTCGCGCAGTTTTTTTAGCTTACTTTCACTTGAACTATCTTCTAAACTGCAAAAGATAGGAATAAACAGTAAGTGACAAAAATGTTCAGTAGTAAATTCAGTTTCTAGTTCAATCAGTTAAGTTAAAAAAGCTCTAATAGTTTTCGAGAAATCGTCTTGTCAAGTTGAAGAAGATTGAAAAATTTTCAATTCTATACCCTGTAATGTGTTTGCACTCAAAAACTAAAAGTGCTACTAGCTATAAATAGTTAGACAGTAATTTGTAGATCTTTGAAAGCTCTACAAGGATATATTATTCGATTTCGTATTCGGTTATTAGTTTTCGAAATATAATGATTATAATATCCTGCAAAGTTTATTACGTTTGGTACAATCCAGCTTATTTTATTAACACTTTACAACATAGTGTCCGGTAGAAAAAGAACCCATAAGATATTCCATTTTTAAATGCAATAAAAACTTGCAAGTTCCTGAAATCTGAAAATCATCTGAAATTTTAAAATAAACTGAAAGTGAAAGTGTGCCATAAGACCAGTTTCTCCCTAAATGCATAAAAATACAAGACCCACTTAATAAGTCTCCGGTCTAACTAAGAAAAACAATTTTTTTTTTTTAGAAATTCGACTTACTCTCCTTCAAGAGTGGTACATTCATTCCAACGCTCCTCTAACTTTTCGATGCCTTTTTTGTAGAACGATTTGTCTTTGCTCTCAAAACAGGCCTCAGTTTCGGCAAATCACTTCTTCATTTGAGCCAAATTTCTTTCCCTGGAGCATCTTTTTGATGTCTGCAAAAAGCCAGTAGTCGCTGGGGGCCAGATCTGGAGAGTACGGTGGGCGAGGAAGCAATTCGAAGCGTAATTCACATAATTTAACCATCGTTTTCATCGACTTGTGACACGGAACATTGTCTTGGTGAAACAACACATTTTTCTTTTGCATGTGAGGCCGTTTTTTCTTGATTTCTACACTCAATCAATCCAATAATGCCATGTAATATTCGCTATTGATAGTTTTACCTTTCTCAAGATAGTCGATGAACAAAATACCATGCGCGTCCCAAAATACGAATGCAATAACCTTGCCAGCTGACTTTTGGGTCGCTTTGGACGACTTTCACCGGCTGCTGTCCACTCAGTTGACTATCTTTTTGATTCAGGTGTGTAGTAATGGATCCATGTTTCATCCATTATCACATACCGACGCAAGAAATGCTTCTTATCTCGCTTGAACAGCTCCAAACAGCGCTCTGAATCGTCGACGCGTTGTTGTTTTTAGTCCGGTGTGAGCAAACGCGGCACCCACTTCGAAAGCAACTTACACATGCTCAAATTTTCGTGTAAAATTGTAAACACACTACCTTCTGATATCTTTAAGGTGTCAGCTATCTCACGCAACTTCACTTTACGGTTTTTCAAAACTATTTTGTGGACTTTTTTTATGTTTTCCGGAACAACTGCCGATTTTGGGCGACCAGAGCGTTCAGCATCATCGGTATTTGTACGACCGCGTTTAAATTCAGCATACTAGTCAATAATAGTTGATTTTCCTGGTGCAGAGTCTCCATAACGCTTATCAAGCCATTGTTTGGCTTCAACAGTATTTTTCCCTATCAAAAAACAATGTTCAATCAACACACGAAATTCTTTTTTATCCATTGTTTTGAAAATTACAAAACTGGTGTCACTAAAACCACTGTAACCTATAAACTAATTGTCAGAATGTCATGAAATTTTGACACGTGTCGTTTGAAGGTTGGTACTATCCAGAAATTATATGGGTCTGTCAACAGTGTTGCCATATATGTGTCAGACCGGATACTTATTGAGTGAAGTGTTATGCTAACCTGTAAAATATTACAATGGCACTTTCCTAAAAATAATCTACATTAAAGTAAAAAGACAGAGAAAGAACACAGAATTTAAGATTTCAAAATCTAACGTTTATTAAAATTTTACTTCACTTTTAAAGATTTTTAAATCATTTTACAACTTTTTTAAAACATCTCATTAACTAAACAAATGAAATTAAACATCATAAATAAATTAAATAAATAAATTGAATTTATTATGTGGCCGGTAGTATAGTGATAGTAAAAACGTCAGAATATTAAATTTAAAGTTAACAATGTTAAAATTATACAATTATTTGCCAAACTAGAATTTAGAATAAAAAGAACATAAGTTAGCCAAAAGGGAAATGTAGAACATAATAAAATTTTCAACTAAAAGGTTAAAACTCAAAGAAAAGTTACCTAACAATAATCCAGGATTCGGAACTTAATATATAAGTTGAGGGGTCCTATTCATACCAATTTAATTTAACTTTAAAATAATGTAAAACTGACAGAAACAATTAGAATTAAAATTTAAAGATATCACCATGGGTCCAAGAAGAGCTGCAAAGATCGGCGGGAGGCAGTATCACCAGAAGAGTCACCAAACGAAAAACGATCGTTCCACGAAGTCTGACTCCAAGGGGGATTTTCTAAATCAGCCGCACGCCCAGTAATGCCGAAGTTAAATAACTTCTCCAAATCGTAGCTGTGGACTTTTGGCATCACAACGGAATTCAAAACATATGTCCATTTGGCTACGGAAATAACAATTCCATCCTTCATGTAAAGAGCTGCACAACCTGGGTACACAAACAAACTGATACATCGCATAAATCGCGGAACATCTTGGCTCAACATTTAAAAGGCAGAAAATGGAAGACAGGTGTTCCAAACATCTCCATTCAGCCATTGAAGATGCACCATTTCAGAGGCTCGTTAAAAATGATTTTCGTTCTCTGGGCGTAGACAAAATACCGCCGCATTCCAAATAAGAATATTTGATAATTTTGTTAATCTGAACGCATTGTTACATCATGAACCGCGCGCGCGCGCCGTAGCTCAATTACAACTTGAAAGTATCACATATTAAGTTCTAATCCAAGAAAGAGAGGGCAGAAAAAGAGCTCGAGTCTATTTATATACTGCGAAACATCACTGTCACACATTATAAACAAAATTATCGATGAACAATAAAATAATTAATGCAGACGATTTTAATATTACGGTCAACCAATCAAAAACTCGAAATTTTAAAGAAGAGAAAAGGAATTTTAAAGCAGACGAAAATTAAAAAGAAATGAAGTGAAACGATTTGGAATATACGAATTTGGTAATAATCTAAACAAGAAAGAGCAATCATGCTTAAAGCATTGATTATGAAACACTTTCCAACTTCAATGCAATTTTATTTAAACAAGTCTAAAATGCAATACATTCCTCGGTAATATTTTAAAACTTATCACAATACTACATTAATTTATTATATTTGAAAACTAAACCTTCATCGAAAAAAATTAACTTCATTCAAATGACGGCATTGAAATATAAATTGCCTGGTTTAAACATCTCTAAAATGCGATACATTCCTCGATAATATTTTTAAAATTATCATAATACTACGATAATTTATTATATTTGAAAACTTCATCGAAAACAACTGAACTTCATTCAAATGACGTCATAGAAAAAGTAACACGCCTGGATCTCTCTATAAAAACAGCATTTCATTCATAACATTTTCCCATTCATTTCATTCATCACAATACTATAATAATTTATTTTATTTAAAAATTGAGACCATGGAGCTACAAGTAATTAAACTTTATGCTTAAAACTTCATCGAAAAAAATCGTCTTTCTCTTTGTAAAATCAATGAATATTTCATTCATATCAGCTATGCAGACTCCATGGGCTAAATAATTTTGTGTTAAAGAAATACAGCAATTCTAATACAACTCATTCTACATAGTTTGCTGTTTACATTCTACATAAGTGAAAAATAGGCTTCGTTGCAGAAATAATCAAATTTGGATGATCATTTAAACTCAAATATATTGTAATTGCGTTGTTTCAGTATGTAGATGCACAGAATTTAAGCAAAAATAGTGGTTTTAGGACGGATACAGCACTGAATATGAATTAAAAAGAACTTCAAAAAATCACGATTTTGAGGCAAGATGGATGCCATATATCATTTTGAAGTGGGTCATGTGATCTTTTCATATCATGGTCACGTGATCGCTTCATATAAGAGGTATAATAATTATTTTAATTTTTATTTAAAAAATACTGAATATATTTCGCTATGGAACAAATTGAATATAACCTAAAATTTTAGAAGCAATTTGTGAATTTTAAATTCGCTTAAAAAATGTTTGAAAAATTAGGTCCCATAGGGCTCAATGCATTTCATTTTTTCAACCCGGGTTCAATCCAAAACTAATTGGGTGATATTATTGATTTATATTCCCATAGGTCCTACAGACCGTCTGAACAACATACTAAAATTTCATTTTGATTAAGTCATTTTTACGGCAGTTATCGTGCTAACGGACAGACAGACAGACAGACAAACAGAATGAATGAACAAAGTCATAAACACTTTTCAACTTTGTTGTAAAGTGTTAAAAATAGACGATTCTGAAATATTTAAAAAGCTGAAAATAGAATAAAACTGAAAAATCACGATAAATAAACGAATTCTTAACCGAGAACAATAAATTTAGAATCAAATCAAAGGGGATAAAAAGGCCAATACATAGAATTAAAAATTAGCCAATTAAAATAAATTTAAATTGCTATAATCCAAAAAGAACAAACTTTCGCCATTTTTAACACAATAACTATGAAATAGAACCTATTTGGAACAGAAGAATATGAAAAACCTAAACAACTGGAAAATGGAAAATCAAAAAGAGAGTACTATGTAAATAAGACCCCTGAACACGTTTAAATTAAAAACAAATTTCCTAAAATTATTAAATAGCCAAAAATAACCCAACAACATAGTTGAAAAGTGTTATGACTTTGTTCATTCTGTCTGTCTGTCTGTCTGTCCGTTAGCACGATAACTGCCGTAAAAATGACTTTATCAAAATGAAATTTTAGTATGTTGTTCAGACGGTCTGTGGGACCTATGGGAATATAAATGAATAATATCACCCAATTAGTTTTGGAAAATTTTGGTTGAAAAAATGAAATACATTGAACCCTATGGGACCTAATTTTTCAAACATTTTTTAAGCGAATTTAAAATTCACAAATTGCTTCGAAAGTTTTAGGAAATATTCAAATTATCCCATAAAATATATAAAAAAAATTCAGCAAAATATATTCAGTAGTTTTTTAAATAAAAATTAAAATAATAATTACACCCTTTATATGAAGAGATCACGTGACCATTATATGAAGAGATCACGTGACCCACTTCAAAACAAAATATGGCATCCATCTTGTGTCAAAATCGTAATTTTGAAAGTTCTTTTTAATTTATATTTAGTATTGTATCCACCCTAAAAACGCTTTATTTTTGCTTAAATTCTGTGCATCTACATACTGAAACAACGCAATTATAATATATGAGTTTAACTGATTATCAAACTTTGATTATTTCTAAAACGATGCCTAATTTTCACTTACGGATAATGTAGACACCAAAAGATGTAGAATGAGTTGTATAAAAATGGCTGCATTTCTTTAACGCAAAATTATTTAGCTCATAGAGTCTGCAATATAGTTGATATGAATGAAACATTCATTGATTTTACACAGAGAAGCAAACGATTTTTTCGATGAAGTTTTAAGCATAGAGTTAAATTACTTGTACCTCTATGGTTTTAAGTTTTTAAATAAAATAAATTATTATAGTATTGTGATGAATGAAAGGAATGGAAAAAGTTTATGAATGAAATGCTGCTTTTAAATAAATAGGCAGGCGATTTCGATGACGTCATTTGAATAAAGTTCATTTGTTTTCGATGAAGTTTTCAAATATAATAAATTAATGTAGTACTGTGATAATTTTTAAAACATTACCGAGGAATGTATCGCATTTTAGAGATGTTTAAATAAAATTGCATTGGAGTTGGAAATTGTTTCATAATCAATGCTTTATGCATGATTGATATTTCTTATTTTGATTTGTAATGATGAGCAAACCAATACGATGTATCGATACGTATCGTTTTATAATGTATCGAACTGTATCAATGTCGCTCTTCTTTGTATTGATGTTGTATATCGTATCGATATCATCAATCATACACTACAATTTAAAAATATCTTTTTTAATTTGGCGACTTCGCGTATATTTAAATGACGCCAACTGGCCATAACTCTACGGGGAATGGAACTATGTCTTTTTTTTAAGGTTTATCCTAGCGTAGTGGGATTATTTTATTGGTTTTGCTATAGAAAATTGCATATTACAATTTTGCATTTGAGGAGGTTGGGAGCACGAAACTGCATATTTCTTTGGGGGAATCTTAACCCACCGTAAGGACACTGCACACCAGACTGCACACCTCATTGGATAAACCGTTACCATGACACCCAAACTGAAAACTACGAGCAATGAAGAAGAATACATATCACACTCTTTCAATAGTGATGAGTAAGTACAATATACATTAGTTGGATTAAGGAAGCGATTTCGATTCAATATATCGGTCAAATTTTTTTTTTTTTTTTGGGGGGGGGGGAAGTGTTGGGTTATACTTTTGGATATTTAACAATTTTAGGTGTTTTGCTTTTTTGTCTAAGCGTGTTCAGGGGTTTTATTTACATAGTCATTCTCTTTTAGTTATTCATTTTCCAATTGTTTAGGTTTTTGATATTCTTTGTTCAAATAGGTTCTTTTCAATAGGTTTTGTTTTAAAAACGGCAAAAGTTCGTTCTTTTTAGGTTTTAGCAATTTAAATTTATTTAAATTGGCTAATTTGCAATTCCATTTATTGCCCTTTTTTTGATTCCAAATTTATTGCTCTCGGTTAAAATTGGTTAATTCATTGCAATTTTTCAGTTTTATTCTATTTTCAGCTTTTTAAATATTTCAGAATCGTCCATATTTAAATTGTTGCCGAATTCGTATTTCCAAATCGTTTCACTTCATTTCCTTTTAATTTTCGTCTGCTCTGAAATTCCATGTCTCTTCTTTAAAATTTCGAGTTTTTAATTGGTTGACCGTAATATTAAAATCGTCTGTCATTAATTATTTTATCGTTCATCGATAATTTTGTTTATAATCTGTGGCAGCGATGTTTCGCAGTATATAAGTAAAATCGCGCGTTTTTTCGCTTTTTTTTGCTCTCTTTGCCGTTTTGCTCTTCTGTTTATTGATTAGAACCTGAGATGTGATCTGTTAAAGTTGTTGTTTTCAGCGCTTCGGCGCGAGCCGTAGTTCGAATTCGGCTTGAAATGTATCATTATTCCCGGCTGTGATGTGTGTTTTGCTTTTCAAGATGTAATTTGATTTGTTTAGTTTATAATCAATCAGCAGTCCTTTGCCGCTGTGCTCTCTTATGTTGTTATGTCTGGAAGCTGCGAAGGAATGAAGAGTCTTGCTAATTAGTTTCATATCATTTAAATAATGATCCAAGATGTTTCACGATTTATGTGATGTCGGCTGAGGAAGTCTTACCAGCCAATTAGAAGTTTGTTTATCCTGACAAGCTGCGGTTCTATTTATGATGAATGGAGTTCGCATTTCCGAGCCCAATTGACGGACATATGTTAAGTTTTCCATTTTGATGTCAGTAGTCCGGTGCGGCAGTTGGGAAAAATGATTTTTTATTACTCGACGTCCAACTGGTGTTGAAGACCCAGACCGACCGGCTCGTCGACAAGGACATGAGCAACCGATTAGTCGGCCGGGACGTCCAACTGGTGTGGAGAATCTCTTTGGAGTTGAATCCCGTGGAACGGTCTTTTTCCGGATTTTCTGCTGGACATAATTGTGACCCTGTGCCATGGATTTTCCTCTTGTGGTGTTCTCTGTATCTGTTTTACGTTTGATGACTCTTCTGATGATTCTTCCTCCCACTGAACTTTGCAGTTTTTTGGAGCCTTGGTGATATTCCTTTTCCTCCAAATTCTAATTGTATTTCTCAATAGTTAAAATATGTTTTTATTCTAATTGTTTTCAGTTTAATTGAGTTGGCATGAAATAAGATCCCTTTAGACTTATATATTTTAGGTCACCTGAACCTGTGGTTAAGTTTAACTTTTGTTCTAAATTCCCTTTTGGCTAACTTATGTTCTTTTATCACAAATTCTAGTTTAGGCAAATAATTGTATAATTTTAATATTGTTAACTTTAAAATTTAATATTCTAACGTTTTTTCTACCACTATACGACCGGCCATTCCATTTATTATTTAAGTTGTTTATTTGTTTTGTTTAGTTAATGAGATGTTTAAAATTTGTAAAATATTTTGGAAATTCTTTTAAAATGAAGTTTAAATTTTAATAAACGTTAGATTTCTGAAAACCTAAAATCTGTGTTCTTTCTTTTACTTTAATGCATTTTTATATTTTTAGGTAAAGTGTTAATTCTTATATTTTACAGGAGTACATATTTGTACATTTAGGGTAACTGGTCAATAGGTCAACTTTCTGTTTATTTAAGAATTCAGTTTATTTCTAGAATGTTTTCAGGTTTGAGGAACTTTAGAACTTTTGGAATGTTTTCAGGAACTTAGAATGGTTTATATTATAGAGAGTTTATTTCAGATTTATTTTCAGATGAATTTCAGATATAATTTCAGATGACATTTAAGTTTTAAGAACTTTGAGAACTTAGAATGATTTAGAATTGTTTTAGTATTTCATAAATGCTTTTCTTCCCCCCCCCCCCAACAGAAGGAATCGGGGATTTAATATTTTTTGTTATTTATACGAAAATGCAGATTCAGCATTGAGACCCATAAGTCTGAATACGGAACTATCTTACCGTGCAGTCGATTTCCAGAAACTACGGGTACAGGATGGCTGTTTCTTTTCCACGTGGGGTGCAAAACTTAAATTGTTGTAGAAGTATGAAACAATTAGTGTGGTGATTCACAGCGAGTCAATGGTAAGTACGGCAGAAGATCAACCGGCATGCTCTATGTTAAATATAAAGATATCCATCAAAACATTTTATAAAAGAGCAAGGGTGGAGTGAAAAGTTTAGAACAAACTTTTGTTTGCTGCATTTTTAAAATGATTATGGTTGAATCAATGGTTAGAGAGATATAATTTTCAAGGTTAGATTCAGTCTTTAACCTTTTGCTTACGGGTGGGACAGCGTCCATCCCAAACGAAGAACCTCTTGAAAAAACAGGTCTTTGACATACCCTATTCCAAACAGTTTGATCCCCCTTTGCAGGCATTGGCATCCATGGACGTTTCGTATGTCAAGTACCTGGCTTTTCGAGGGGGTCTTCGTTTGAGATTGACGCTGTCCCACCGGTAAGCAAAAGGTTAAACTATTAATATGTAAACAATGCTGCAACGCTGAGCACCCAAGCATCACACACACGCACATGATCTTTCCAAAAGTGTTCGAAATGGATTCAGGCGATCTTAAAACGTGCTTATCCGTTAAAATATCGAATTTGAGAAATTTCGGGAAAATAATACTTTTTCTATCCTATACAATAACATGAGAAAACAAAAATGTAAAAAATCTTGCATATTGAAGTCTTACATAAAAATATATTAAAAACCTGGGTTTTCCGCGGCTCTTGCCTAGTTGGGTTCCGAAACTTCATAAGCTTCATAGTAAATCTATCACTGACTCAGCTAAAGGAAATACATTAAACCGTGAACGCGGAGTAACATTTTATTGATTACTGAAGCCTGTCATGCGACGTTGCATGAGCAGAATCGGCCATCAAAGATACCGCCTCAAAACTGGCACAACTCAAAATTCGCAACTTTTGATTTGTTGCTATGGTTAAGTTTCGTAAACATGAAATAACCTATCCATTGGCAAAAAGTACTGATTCATCTTTATAATCGATTCACTAAAAAAAATCTGATGTGGGCAGCACATGACTTTCCTTATATAATGTAATGAATTTACTACTTTTACAGTAAAAAGAATAGGTTTTTCTTATAGTAGATACTAATATTCTTTCCAAGATATTGAATTTTCGACAATTAGTCGTCATTTTCATTGATTTAGCGTCATTTTTATTCATTTGGCAAGATTTTCGTTAATTTGGCAACATTTCAAAAAGTCGCCAAGTTGGCGACATTCCACAAAATTGGTCGCCAAAATCTCGCCAAGCGCTATGCACTAAGAAATAAGTTATTCTTGCAGCAGATAAATGACTATTGGCATTCAAATACAAAAGTATTACTCAAAGTATCTTTTTTCATGAATGGAACGAGATAGATCTACGAGAATGATGTCACCCAATTTATCGCATGGTATTACATATGGAAAGTGAACATGTTTCTCAATAGGAAATATTTTTTTTCTTTTATGACTTTTTGATAATATTTTTGAAAAATGTACAATATCTCGAGAACGGTTCATGTCAGCGTTCTAAAATTTATGTCAATCGTTTTCTAATGAAAAATTACATAAGAAATGTCTATTTGTGTAACTTCATTAGTGGTTTTGATTTTTTGACGATTTTTTCAAAATTTCATTCGAAAATTTAGGGGAGTTCTGAACATTCGATTGCGTATAAAAACAATAGGCTTCCAGTGTTTACGGATTGTGATTTTTGTACCAAATTTGGTTCGAATCGGTCCATTCGTTCGTCAGTTATCGTCTCCACATACTTACTGACACACACACACGCACACACACACAGACATCACTTCAAAAATGTTTGATTCGTGATCAGGGATGCTTGAAACGTGCTCTCCCGTCGAAAACTCCAATTCGAATTTTCGACCCCGTCACAATACTTTCCTTATATATTATGTATATAAGGAAAGTAATAAATAAACTCTTGTTTGTAGAAGTATGGACAAAAATTAGTATAATTGATATGTACCTAAAAATTTTTGCTTTCCATTGATAACAATTAATATTCTGTTTCAATTAATGTAGAGAATTTAGAAATTAAACAAGAAAAATCAATCATGCATAAAATATTGATTATGTGAAACACCTTCTAACTGAAATGCAATTTTATTTAAACAGTTCTAAAATGCCATACACTCAGCACTTACATGTTTAAAATTATCACAGTACTACAATAATTTATTAAACTTGGAAACTTAAAACTTCCTCAAAAACAGGAATGTTATAAATCGTCTGCTTCTCTATGTAAAATCAATAAATATTTCATTCAGACCCCCAGAGCTAAATAATTTTGCATGAAAAAAAGCAATTCTTTTACAACTCATCTTACAATCGCTCGCTATATCTGCATGGTATAGAAATTAAGCTTCGTTGTAGGAATAATCAAAGTTTAGTTATCATTTAAAATAAAAAATATTGTAATTACGTTGGCGCAGAATTTAGATACACAGATAATATGCAAAAAAATAAAATAAATAAATAAGTAAATAAATAAAGCGGTTTTAGGATGGATGCAACACTAAATACAAATTTAAAAGATCTTCAAACATTAAGACTTTTATACGGCAAAAAAATGGATGACATATTTTATTTTGAAATGAGTCACGTGATCTCTCGATGTAATATGGGTGCAATTCTTATTTCAATTTTTATTAAAAAAACTACTTAACATATTTTGCTGAATTTTTTTTTACACATTTTACATGATAATTTGAATATTTCCTAAAATTTTCGAAACAATTTGTGAATTTGAACTCCGTTTAAAAAATGTTTGAAAAATTAGGTCCCATAGGGTTCAATGTATTTCATTTTTTCAACTCAGGTTAAATCCAAAACTAATTGGGTGATATTATTCAATAAGTTACAGGCACTGATGATAGGACTTTTTGACAGATATTTATTGCCTTCCATATACGCGTTTCGTGCGCTCCCGGTGTTGATTCGTACTCATTAGACAACGCTCAACAACTTTGTAATTGACATATTTCGTGTATCTCGCTCTGTTGCCGAGTACGTCTCCCATCTCTTTAAATTCGCCGCTCGGGGCACTGAAATCACTTTCATTCGATCGGGCATAGGCAGTGCATTATAGACAGACTTAACGTATTCACTCATAGACCTTTTCTTACAAAGTTATTGGGAATGCTTAAGGCCTTTTCTAGGAACCCTGTACAGACGCCAATCGAAATTAAATACAAAAAGATGGATGCCATATTTTATTTTGAAGTGGGTCACGTGATCTCTTCATATATGGGTGCAATTATTATCTTAATTTTTATTTAAAAAACTACTGAACATATTTTGCTGAAATTTTTTTTATACATTTTATGGGGTAATTTGAATATTTTTTAAAATTTTCGAAGCAATTTGTGAATTTTAAATTCGTTCAAAAAATGTTTGAAAAATTAGGTCCCATAGGGTTCAACGTATTTCATTTTTTCAACCCGGATTCAATCTAAAACTAATTGGGTGATATTATTCATTTACATTCCCATATGCCCCACAGACAGTCTTAACAACATACTAAAATTTCATTTTGATTCATTTTTACGGCAGTGATTGTGAGAACGGACAGACCGACAGACAGACAGACAGAATGAACAAAGTCATAAACACTTTTGAACAACGTCGTAAAGTGTTTAAAACGTAAAGCGGGGTTATAAACGACAATTTACGGAATACAAAATATCGTCAAATTTTGAGGGGTATTTTTTGAAGGGTATAATTTTGAGGGGTATTGAGAGGTATTTTTTCAACCCGGATTCAATATAAAACTAATTGAGTGATATTATTCATTTACATTCCCATATGCCCCACAGTCTTAACAACATACTAAAATTTCATTTTGATTCATTTTTACGGCAGTGATTCTGAGAACGGACAGACTGACAGACAGACAGAATGAACAAAGTCATACACTTTTAAACAACGTCGTAAAGTGTTTAAAACGTAAAGGGAGGTTATAAACGGCCATTTACGGAATACAAAATATCGTCAAATTTTGAGGGGGATCCCTGAAAATTTGACGATATTTTGTATACTCGGGTGGGAGGAATTGCCGAAATTCTGTTCGTTTATAAATTTCTATATTCCCACCCGAAACAATGTTTGGCGAGGCAGTGTGTGTGTGTGTGGGGGGGGGGGGGGGGCGTACCAGGCTCGAAAAGCAATCAAAAGTTGCTGATACACGAAGAAAGGTATTGGGAAACTGACTCGTCGTAAATAATAAATGTCACTGTAGGACAAGAATCCGCGATCTACTAACACGACAGCGCGTGGTGGCGCAGCATTTTATTGATTTCTGAAGCCCACCAAGACGTCGGAAATAGATTCTGCCGGCAGGGTGATCCAACTCTTGGCGAAAAGGGAAAATCTTGATTAGATAAAAATCGCAATTCAGATTAACGTATTTATATAGTTAGTACATAATGAGTGCGTTTTAAACGTGGTTAAGTAAATACTTGTGTTAAGACATAATTTTTGTTAACAAAACGAATAAAATCGACCCCGTTACTCTCGAGATATTTTAGGTTTTATTTACTTTTTAATTTTGGTGACCTGGTGACGGTGACTCGACTTTAAAATTTTTAACGCCATGTCACCGTCGCCAGGTCACCAAAATTAAAAAATAAATAAAATCTAAAATATCTCGTGAATGATTTATCCTAGAATAACGGGGTTAGTTTTATTCGTTTTGTTAGGGAAAATTACGAATAACACAAGTATTTATTTAATTAACCTTTTGCTTACGGGTGGGACAGCGTCCATCCCAAACGAAGATCCTCTCAAAAAGGAAGGTATGTGACACACCCTATCCCAAACAGTTCGATCCCCTTTTGCGGACATTGGCGTCCTTGGATGCCAATATCTGTAATACATTTAATCATTTTAATGCATTTAATCACTTTTAGATATTTCTTTCCTGTCTGTACAAACACTAGATATTCGTATGATTCAAAATGATGCGAGGGATCTTACTATAGCCGATCCTGGAAAACAGATGTAGCAAGGAAAATGTAAATGTTTCAATCGAAAATGGCATCTCGAGAATCGGAAGTGGAAATCCTTAGTGGGTCACACAACCCCCTCCAGAATTTAATGCTGAATTTATACCAGTCATTATCTAAGCTCTATCTATAGCCAATTCTGATATACAGATGTTTCAAGGAAAATGTTTGAAGCGTAAGGGGAAAAAGAACCGAAAGTGGAAATTCTTATTGAACTCCTCAACCAACTTCAAAATTCGATGCTGAATCCATATCAGTTATCATCTAAGCTCTATGTATTGTTAGATTCTGAGAAATGAATGCTTAAAAAATTTTTTAGTGAAAACATCAAATTTGATTGTTACTAATAAAGTTTAATGAGTTTAATTGTTGTTTTCAGTCTCATTTGTATTGTTTGCAATTGATAATGAGTCAATGATAACTAAATTAACACGTTAAGCGCCGAGCCTACTTTGTTTTCCTTTCCGTTCACGCCGCGATATGCCGACTACCCTTTGAGCTCCTACTAAATACTTCAGTTCTAAATGCTCACATTTTATTCAAAAATATAACGTAAAAGAATATGAGTATCACGGAATTTCAAAAGAAATTAATCGTCTATTTTTCAAATACTATATACTCTATAACAAAAAAATCGACGCACCAAGAAGTTGTCCGATTGTAATGAAATTTCGTATGCAAACACATTTTGAACGAACATGCAAATGAATAAAATTTGGTATCCAATGAATGGGAGATCCAGCGCATCAGAACTGCGTATTCAGCAGGTGTATATAAGGAGCGATTTTGAATCTGGGTCAAAATTTCTGTTGCATTTCGATTGCGGATATCTTACGTCTTTGCTAGTCATTTCTGACACACTGACAGCACAGCGGTACTTAGCCAACATTCTATGATCGGTTGTGTTACCGTTCCTTTTGCGACACCCCGGCCTTACTTTTCAACAAGATAATGCCCGACCGCACACGGCACGTGTTGCTATGAATTGCCTTCAAGCTTGCCCAACACTTCCTTGGCCAGCTAGGTCTCCTGATCGCTCTCCCATAGAGCACATTTGGAACGTTATGGGAAGGCGATTGCAACCATCCCTGAATGTTGACGATTTAGCCCGACAGTTGGAGACAATATGGCAAGACATTCCGCAGGACACCATCCGTGAACTATATCAATCTATGCCACTCCGGGTGACATCTTGCATCCAGGCCAGAGGTGGACCAACGCCTTATTGACTTCCTCCCTTTGTATACGGTCAAACTCCAAATTATTAAATTGTTCTGAAATTTTAATCGTTTCTTTTTCTATGTATGTTCTTCACATCCATCAATTTTTATCACAATTAGACAACTCTTTCTTGGTGCGTCGATTGTTTTGTTATAGAGTGTATATCTTTCATATATACCGCCAGTCATCGGTGACCGACTCGGAAAATATGAACGGAAAATATATTGTCAGTCACTGACGCGATGCTTAAGGGTGAGGGTCAGTAAATCTTCTGCCCTATCCGCGCTTTGTTAACTTTCGCAGAACACATTTTTCGCCGAAATTCTGCTCAAACAGTTGCGAAATATTATCTGAAAAATAGAATGCAATGCTTAGATTATATTAAAGCTAAATTTAATACTCAATAAAATATAGAATTTTTTATTTTAATCCAAAATATTTTTGGTGCTTCCATCTGTTGTCGTAATTTAATTCATAACGAGTATTTTTATTTTTAAATGTATATTCCTTCTAATACAGTATTAAATACAACAAAAGATCAAATATAATAATGCCACAATCACGGAAAGGTAATTTCTCATTCTAGAAATATAATAAGGGGATCTGAATGTACATCACTGAGGACTGCAGCCTTGTCTTCAAGTTCAAGTTAAATTACCTTTTCGTGATTGTGGCATTATTATATATGATTTATTGTATTTAATACCGTATTAGAAGGAATAGATATTTTAAAATGTTCATTAAAAAATAAAAATATTCGGTATGAATTAAATTACGACAACTGATGGCAGCACCAAAAATATTTTGGATTAGAATAAAAAATATATTCTATATTTTATTGAGTATCAAATTTAGTTTTAATATAATCTAAGCATTGTATTTTATTTTTCAGAAAATATTTCGCAACTGTTTGAGCAGAATTTCGGTGAAAAACGTGTTTTGCGAAAGTTAACAAAGCTCTGATAGGGCAGAAGATTTACTGATGCTCAACAACTTAATCTTTCTAAGTCAGAACCACCTTCTCAAAAATAGTTCAAATTATTAAAATATCGAAATTTCACTATATTTCAGAAACTAAGAATTTGATCAGAAATCCAATTATATATCCTTGTAGGACTTTTTAATGTATACATATTATTCGGTTACTGATTATAGCTAGCACTTTTAGTTTTCGAGATATAAGCATAACAAACTTGAAAAACGGAAAATTTTCAATCATCTTCAACTTGACAAGGCGATTGATTGCTTGAAAACTTTTAAGAGCTATGTAAAAAACAAATGATTGATCTAAAAACTGGATTTCCTACGGAAGGTTTTTGTAGCTTACTATTTACATTTGTTTTCTATAGTTTATACATTTTCGAGTTCATATATATTAATCTTTAACCTCTTTTTTATTTCGAAAAAAAAAATAGTTTATAATATTAAAATTATTTTTGCATATTCATAAATGGTACAATATTTTTGACAAAATATGTATAAATTGTGTACATTTTCATCTACCAGGTTCGGAGATATAAGCGTCAAAAGTGTTTACATTTTTCGTAACGTTCCGATTTCGGCCCGATGTAAGTTCCGGATAAATTTTTAACCATTTCTTCAAGTTTCGGATGGTTTCCGTAAGGAATTTTTATCCCTCCCATTCAAACCATGCTGCTACTGAATTAGTTTACTCCATATACAAGGTAGAATAAAAAGTTCGGAGACTGTGCTGATATCTCCAACCCTGATTGGAGGAGAGGGGAACTATTTTACCGTAGCGTTGAGGTACATGTGACGCGAGATGTGAAAAGGAAGAAGCAGGTCCGCAGTGAAGGATTTTTCCAGACAATGCGTGTCAGTGAACTGTAGTTGTTCGCGTTCGTCGAAAACGGAAATGACGTTTGAAGAACAACGTGCGAATATCAAATTCTGCCAGTGTTTGGAAACATTGCACCTGCTGCAGCAGGTTCAATGTTTCTGTCGGCGATTTCCCCAAATGCTGGCAGAATTTGATATTCACACATTGTTCTTCAAACGCCATTTCCATTTTCGACGAACGCGAACGACTACAGTTCACTGACACGAGGTGCAATGTTTCTGTCGGCGATTTTCCCAAACGCTGGCAGAATTTGATATTCTCACGTTATTTTTCAAACGTCATTTCCGTTTCAACGAACGCGAACGACTACAGTTCACTGACACGCATTGTCTGGAAAAACACTGCACTGCGGACCTGCTACTTCCTTCCACATCTCGCGTTACATGTGCCTCTACGCCACGATAAAATAGTTCCCCTCTCCTCCAATCAGGGTTGGAGATATCAGCACAGTCTCTGCACTTTTTGATCCTCCCTTGTATGAAAGAAACTGACTGAGCATAGTGCTTGTAAAAGGAAGCTTCTCATAAAAACTCCAACCGACACACGCGCGTAACACAGAAATGATTCTTAAAAGCAGAAGATGGGAATTTTATTGATTGTAAAGGTTTTTCATCTCTCTATTTTATGGTTCTATCCAGCGGGTTTTCATTCTCACACAATTCGTGTTCACTTAGTACATGAGTAACACCACTTTGGTTATTGCAAAAATATCTGAAAAATATATTTTGAGCATCATTTTAAGATTGAAGAAAATGGGTTTAGATGCTTGAAATTCTGGAGAACGTAAAGGCAGTGGTTTTCAAATCTTTTTCCATCGTAGAAAATATATTAAATTCGTGAAGTCTAAAGAACACTTCGTACGGTTTAAAGCTTTTTTTGGATTTCAAAACTTTCAAATATTCCTAGTCAACTTTACAAAATAAACTATAAATGAATGTTTAGCAATAAAAATTAATAACTAATAGATGGAAAATATGTCGTTACAGAGTGTTTAAAAAAATATTGCACGTCTAAATTTTTCTTGAACGATGCGGATCATAGACCCAATGTTCTAAATTAAAATGAAATGTTCCAAGTTTTGAAATTTAAGAACCCAATGTTTTGATTTAAAACATGAAAAGGTAGACTATTATCGTATGCAAATTCTGACCATGTGACATCTTTTAATAAGAAAGTACAAAATGCAATGTTTTATATGGGCCTCGAAAAAATTTTCTTTTATGAGAATAGCATTTATGGTTGGGATATTTTTGGCTGAAACCTGCCTTACGAAAAATGTAAACACTTTAGTTGCTTACATATTAAACCCTAATAGACAAAAATGTAAACAATTTTGACTTATTTTGTCGAAAATAGGGTACAAATTATGAATACATAAAAATAATTTCAATATTTTAATCTTTTATTTTTGAAAAAACTAAAAAGTTTTTGCTAAAAGTTTTGTTTGTTAAAAGCTTAATTTCACTCAAAATTTCTTTCAAATTATAAAAGATAAGCAAGGACAGTAAGGCCTAACAATGTTCAGTGGGAAATCCAGTTTTTAGATAAATAATGTGTTTTTATAAAGTCCTTATAGTTTTCTATAAATCGTCTCGACAAGTTGAAGAAGATTAAAAATTTTCCGTTTTTAAAGGATTTTAATGATTACATCTCAAAAACAAAATGCGCTACCTATGAAGTATAAAAAGTAATTTGCAGTCCATTGTAAGCCCTATATACTAGAATCGGATTTAAGTTTTTCGAAATACAGTGGTTATAATTTAAACATTTTAATATTTTGAAAATTTTTGAAAATAGTGGTTCTAATTTCGATATTTTGTTTTCAAAATGTATGAAGAAGACAAACCACCCACAAAGAAAGATGTTATTCATGCAAAACCATTTAGGCTCCTCCGGACTGGAGCCACTGCCGATTTTTCAATTGCAAAAATGTTTTCCATAGTTCATTTAGTCAAACAAGAAAAACAGTTCCACATATATAAGTTTTCAAATGTAAATTTTATCTTGACGAAATTAAAATATTGTACGACCCCTGAAATCTATGTTTCCACCGTTTTCTTTTAAATAGAAAAAAAGGGCCTTTAAATCCAATAACTTTGACAGTTGTTGATGGTCAATTTTGCATATTAGGGAACTGGTTTTGTTTTTAAAAGATCTTTAATGATCTTCTTTTGTGGAGGGCCCGTATAAAAAGTTAAATTTTATACTCTTTTCTTTTTTTTTTTTAACTAAAGCAAGTCACATGACCAACGATTTGCAGAGATCGTGAAAATCTTAAATGACTAAAATTGCTGAAATATATTAATTAATTACTTGTTTTTCATGTAATTGTTTTACAACAAAGCGAATAAGACTGACCTCAAGACTCCATGATGAACCGTTCTCGAGATATTTTAGTTTTACTTTTAATTTTGAAGCCTTTGCTTTAATGCTAACTCGTGGGGTGCATTAATTTGCTAAATGAAACGAAGATGCATAAAAATACAAATTGGATACAATATCAGAAAAGTATCCATGTTATTTTCTTCATTAAAACTCAATTTAATGCATCATGAAATTAAAAATAAGTTAATTTTATGCATCTTGAAATAAAAAATAAAAAAAAGGAAATAGGAATAGGGAAAATCACTCGCGCTCCCCACATCAGATTTTTTTTTTACAAAAATTCGAATAAAGAGGTCATTTAAAATCAAAATTTTAGGTTATATAAAATTCATATATGTAATTCATATATGAGAGGTTCTATGATATGAAATTTTATAATATATGAAATTTTATAAAATTTAAATTTTATAATTATTATAAAATTTATATTTTATAATTATTATAAAATTTATATTTTATAATAATACATAAAATTTAAATTTTAGGTTATATAAAATTTAATTTTATATATTATTATAAAATAACTATGTAAAATATAAAGTTTAAGTTTTACGTTAAATAAGATTCAAATATTTCCTACGACTTATACTCATCCTCGAATACGACATTTAAAAAGGTAAAGTCTCCAGGAAATTATTTTTATTTAAAACTGCAAATTCGATAAAATATCAGAACCGCATTCATGTCATGTGTTTATTTTGTGTAATAAAACTTAAATCAATGCATATAAAGAGAGAGAGAGGAGGGGGGGGGGGGGGTGAATTGAATTCAAGTCTGTAGAGGAAATCGTGTGCTGCCTACATCAGATTTTTTTTCAATTTAGCCTGTGATTCATAACATGGAGAGCAGCTGTTTCAATAAGCGCTAGGTAATTAGACGAAAATAAATAATTAAATAACTATCAGATGATTAATGAAGTAGCATCTTAGGCGTTGCATGTAATGGTATATTAATGAGTTTTCGCAACTAATTCCTTCGAAAAGAAACACAATTGCTTTGTAATGTGTATTGATTAACTCTTATTTTCTCACACTACTGTTATGACGTATTGCCTCCCCGGAAAATTCTTTAAGTATTTCATAATTTGACGGAAATACATTTTTAACATATCCTAAGCACGGTAGTTGTTATGATCCTCGCGTGCATGCCTGAATCAAGTATAATATTGTTAAGACTTATCCTCTTGAATCGTGGGTGTACTCTCAGGATACAAAGATAAGTTCAAATTTATGGCTAACCGCTATCTCGCAAGTTGATTAAACAACTGTCATGTACAGCAAAACAGCAATTAAATACTGCACTAATTCCCCAAAACAGCCGATACTATTCTCAAACCATTTCACAATTCAATGTAGCTCGTATCACGTCAACTGCTTTCCAACTGAGCGATGTCTCCTTTTATATACTCTCCGTAGAACCTTCCAGAAGGCACTCGTATCTCCCAGAATATTCATTATTTTGAGAAAGTTCTCGAATTTTCGAAAACTCGCCAAATTGGCAATAAACCGCCAAATGTAGAAACTCTGCCGCGAGTGTTCAAATATGGAAACCCTACATTAACGTAATAAGAATGGCTGCATGTAAAGTTGATTTTCCCGTTTGGTTCTTAAAAGAGCATCCAGTGAATACAGTTCTTTATTAATGTTACATGTTCGTAACAATATGAATAAAGAACGAATATATGAATCGACATTAAATTTTATATAGTACTACAAATATATCCGCTGTTGATTGGAGAGAAAGAGAGAGGGGGCGGAAAGGAGAGAGAGAGAGAGGGAGATTGGGGGAGGAGGGGGTCTTTAATATACAAAATTGGCCATGAAAAATTGTGCTTCCAAAGGAATGGCGAAAACATAGATTTCGGGGGTCGTACAAAAAATGAATTTTGTTAGATAAAATTTCCATTCGAAAACTTCCATACGTAATTATGTGTAGCGAAAGTTTTATACAGTCCCCAATCATCCGTCGAAAACTTTAACGAATATATGATATCTCGGATAGTTTTGATGCTATAAAAATGGAACTTTTTTTGCTTGCGCTATGGAACATAATTTTTTAATAATAAAGTAAAATGTTTTCTAGAGGGGGGGGGGGGGGGGAGCTGTTCAAAAAGTTCCATTTTGTACTTTTGTACTAAAAGGTGTTCCATGATCAAAATTTGCATATGATGATAAATTAAAGCATTTGTTAAATTGGAACATCGCTCAAGACGTGTAACCTTTCTGAAGCACCTTACATAAGAGAAACCAAATATTATATTAAATTTATTTATTTTGCTTCAAAATGCTTTTAAAATTTTACTTCCTGATGCACATAATTTGTTAATGCGTCCCATAGATCAGTGTTTCTCAACCTTTTTATTTTCCTCACAAGTACATGGTAATGTATTGTATAGGGAAAGCATTTGGAAACGTGTCGAAAATCGTAACTCGAGTCATATTTTAGCGTGATATCTGTGTGTGTATGCAACGTATGTATCCACTCTTTGTGCAATGTATGTATATAAACTAGCTGAGAAACTAATGACCCCAATGTCACAAAATATGTAGTAATGTAAGAAAGTAATAAGATGCCTTTCTTACATTCTTTGTGTATTAGCAACAGAAAAGCGACTGCACATAAAAGTGCAAATGGGAACTATAAAAAAAGCCACAAATCTCGCCAATACAATGGACCACTATTTAGGTTCAAATCTAGAGACAGTTGTATCCTTGCTATTTCATGCAAGGTCACCAGAAAAGTCCAAAATTGCAAAATATAGTATAAATGCAAATAGCACTGGCTGAGTCGATAGGAAGATAAGAAAGCTATTTTTGGAGACAAAACATTTCCATTCTACATATTTAACTGCAGCAGGAGAGTGCTGAGTAAATGTACCATTACCTGAATGACTGCAATACCGAGTAATAGAAGGCTGAGAATGTTAACACGTTAAGCGCGGCATCAGTCCGTGGGGACTGACAGTGAACTTTCCTTTTAGGCGGCGGCGGCAGTCCGTGGGGACTGACAGTGAACTTTCCTTTAAGCGGCATCAGTCCGTGGGGACTGACAGTGAACTTTCCTTTTACGCGGCATCAGTCCGTGGGGACTGACAGTGAACTTTCCTTTTAGGCGGCGGCAGTCCGTGGGGACTGACAGTGAACTTTCCTTTTAGGCGGCGGCAGTCCGTGGGGACTGACAGTGAACTTTTCCTTTGGGTGACGTCGGTCCGTGGGACATGCAGTATCAAGGTTAAAAAATAAATGTTATAATTTTAATGGAGTTTATTAAAACATTCTGTGAAAAGATGTTGTTTTTTGGTTTTACGCATATCACAAAAGTGACTACCTGTTTGTTTAACTTTCTGGCTGTATTGCGCCCGAATGTTTTTGCGTCGTTCGCATAGCCGAAACGGACAGTCGAAACAGACATAGCCGATACAACCGTCACCTCGACGTGTGTGTTATCTTCTGTTTATACTCTATGACCGAACACCTCGCCGAGTGGTCGCCGCTGTGTGCCGCTTGAACGGTAGGCAGAGCAAGAACAAACAGCTTCGCGCTCAACGTGTTAAGAAGGTTTTGCTAAATTATTAGGTAATATCTCTTTTCTTCTCCTATTACGATTTTCATGGAAAAACAACCTGTACAGGTTTTAAACTAATTGAGATTGCAGTAAAGGCCGAGTCACATGGCGGTAAATCGTCAGCTCAGAGACTTTAAGAAAGTTTGAGAATTGAAGTACGACATGACGTTTTGAGTTTTCTGGAATTTTCCAAATAAACTAGAACGCTAGCAGGACTTCGTTAGAAATTCCATCAGCATTGAAAATTACTTAGCATCGTTTTTTCCCTGCTCTCAAAAATTTTAAAAGCTAACTACAGGGTTCAAATCAATTGCCATTGCTGTAAAGGCCGAGTCACATGGCGATAAATCGTCAACTTAGCGACTTTCGGAAAGTTTGCGAATTGAAGTACGACGTGACGTTTTAGGTTTTCTGTAATTTTCCAAAGATACTAGAACGGTAACAGGACTTCATTAGAAATTCCATCAGCATTGCAATTACTTAGCATCGTTTTTTTCCCTGCTCTCAAAAATTTTAAAAGCTAACTACAGGTTTCAAATCAATTGCCATTGCCATAAAGGCTAAGTCACATCGCGATAAATCGTCAACTTAGCGACTTTTTGGACTCTCTCTCTCTCTCTCTCTCTCTATATATATATATATTATATATAATATATATATATATATATATATATATATATATATATATTATATATATATATATATATATATTATATATAATATATATATATATATATATATATATATTATATATATATATATATATATATATTATATATAATATATATATATATATATATATATATATTATATATAATATATATATATATATATATATATATATATATATATATATATATATATATATATATATATATATATATTTATATACAGGGTGTAAATAAACTGTTTTGACAAAATAAGAGGGGTGATAGTACCCATCAAGACGAACAATATTTAGTATGGAACCTAGGGTCGCATTCCACTCTCAGTGCTAGGAAAGAGCAACTTCGAAACACGTCCAACAAGCACGTCGCCACATCGGACGACATAGCTATCGCGCCAGAGAAGTATCACATCTCCAGAATATCATCGTCACTTCTAGTCATCCGACATTTCTTGAATGCCACATATCCTGGACAATGGATCGGACGTAGTGGACCTGTGGCTTGGCCTCCACGCTCACCGGATCTCAACCCACTGGACTTCTTCTGGAGACACATAAAATCGTTGGCGTACGAGACGCCTGTGGACTCCGTAGAAAATCTCGTCGCAAGAATCGTTGTTGCAGCGGACAAGATAAACACGATACCAGGTGCCTTCGAGAGGGTGTGCCAGTCGTTCATTCGTCGATGTGAATTGCGCAACGACACCCTTGGCCGTCACTTTGATCACCTACTTTGAGTCTTTCTCTGGTGTAAATAAATAGGATTGTGCAACTTATGATTACGTTAATTCTCCTTATTTTCACTGTTGAAAGTTCAACTTTACGCTTTTCTGACACTTAAAAGGGAATGCAACCCTAGGTTCCATTGTAAATATTGTTCGTCTTGATGGGTACTATCACCCCTCATATTTTTTCAAAACAGTTTATATATATCCTGCATATATATATATATATATATATATATATATATATATATATATATAATTTAATTGAAGATTTTTATGATTACTTGTAATATATATATACCCGAGAAATACCAAAGAAAATTGCTTGTAAACTGAAGGTAAAGGTAAAAAATTGCAAAACAGAAGCGTAGTGTAGCACGATGAGCTATGCAAGGAGTTTGGAAATTGAATAAATGGAATCTAGTGAATATAAAAGGAATAAAATGAATATGAAAAGCATTTCTGAAACCATGTACGTTATCAAGGGCCATACATGTTTCATTAATGCTGATTCTACGTTTCTGTTTACACAACTGTAAAATGTATTACAGAAATAATGTAAATGGCCCGACGTAGAAGAAAAGACAAAGTGGATCAAATACACAAAAAAATCAAACATGAATATAAAATATTCTGTTACACCAGCTTGTGGCTAAATATTGAAAAGAGGATATATATATATATATATATATATAATTGAATTATATATATATATATATATATATAATTGAAGAATTTTTATTTACTTGTATTATTTATACCAGAGATTGATCATATATTGAAATAGTTCTGTATAGCAAAAATGAAAATAAGATAGTCTGAAGTGAATATTTGATATCAATAATGACTATACGATAAGCTTGTCGAAAGCCCAGACCATCCGACTCATCCAAAGACATAGAGCAATTTAATGGATGGCCGGATACGATAAGCTTGTGAAGATCTTAAAGAGACCATTGTAAATAAAACATTATAAATAAAACAGGTACTAAATTGGTATAAAATACCCCCTTTTCCCTGTTCTATAAATAAGTTAAGGAATTGAAAAAGAATTACAATTACAAGTGGTAAGGATTGGTATGTATAATCTCTTAGCTACACCCTTAGATTAAATTTTTTTTGTTATAATTCATATATGTAATACAGGTACTTAAGGTACTAATCCCCTTGTTCCCTTCATAAACATACATGGTGTAAAAACATATGAAAAAAGATGAAAAGTTGAAAACAGATGAAAAGTATATAAGATGAAAAGTATATAAGAAGAATTGTATAAGATGAAAAGTTGCAAAACAGAAATTTTTTTTTTTTTGCACGTGGAGCTAGGCCTTTTTGGCTTCCAAAATTTTTTTTGAAAATGAATGAATTGAAAAAAGTATAAAGCATTTCCGAAACCATGTACGTTATCAAGGGCCATACCTGGTTCCTTAATACCTTCTTAAAAACCTTTTTACGCTTTCATTTTGGTATATGATGGCCAATTTCATAGCACTTTCATTTTGACATATATTGATCCAATTTCATATTTTCTGTAAATTTGTTTTCAAACGAGACCAAGATTTCTTATCCTTCAGATCTGCTTGTTAAGATGATTTCGTTTAGCGAGAGCAGAGGTTCTTGTACTTCTTTTTAGGAGAATTAAATTAAATATTTTAATAGAATGTTATTTAAAATACTATAGGAATTTGCACATAATAATTGCAAAATTTTAAGTTTCTTTATATTATATACAGGCTGTCCCAAAAAGATTGAATCGCTCTTTAATTCTTTACCTGTTGGAGATAAGTGGGCAATGTAAATTGCAAAAATGTTGAAAGTAAGGTAGGAAATAAGACTACGTTAATGAAATAGTCCTCCCATTAATTTTCAAAAAGTTACACTTTTAATTTTTTTACGACCCTTTAGACAAATTGGGTCAATCAGAAAATTTTTATTTTTAATGCAACAAGATCATTAAAAAAAACCCGCATATCTGTATCTTTAAAATTGAGCGAGTTATATTTAATTGAAAATTGAACATTGTGAATGGGGGCCCTATATCAAATTAAAAATGTAAATTTGTGACATATCACAAAAAAGATAAAACTGGATGATAATACATAGGATACCCAACCGCGTAGTGAGTGCCACTGCTTTATACGATCTCTGTCTGTGTAATGCTTTATTTAGATGCATTTGTGATAAAAAATGTTGACACATATTAACGTATTTTTGATTTAAATAATTTCCATCGTCAATTTGTTTATGATTTCTATTTTCACTGATGAAACAGCCTTTCACCTGGTACGGAAAAGTGACATAAGTCAGATTTTTTCCTTTATCATAATTCAATTGATTTTAAAGATACAGATATGAGGTTTTTTTTAATGATCTTGTTACATTAAATATAAAAATTTTCTGATTGACCCAATTTGTCTAAGGGGGTCGTATAAAAATTTAAAAAGTGTAACTTTTTGAAAATTAATGAGAGGACTATTTCATTAACGTAGTCTTATTTCCTATCAACATTTTTGCTATTTACATTGCCCACTTATATGCAATAGGTAAAGAATTAAAGCGCGTTTCAATCTTTTTGGGACACCCTGTATTTCGTAAGAAAAACGGATATACTGCTAGTCTTCTAATACATTCTTGTACTTTGAAACTACACTCGCTAGTTCAGAGAAAACGAAGTAACAATATTCTATATTGTAAAAATAATCTCGTTTTCTACTTTCCTGCTTAAAATGTAGAGAAGCGACGAAGCTGAGATTTAAATATAGAGTTCTAGATATATATATAATCCATTTGAACATCACAAAATACGAATTGGATATTTTCGAAGCGTTGTCCGTATGTGTAGACACGCTATCTTTGGAACAAAATGAGCAATTCGATTTTTTTTTTTTTTTTTTTTTTGTTCTCTTGTACAAGAATTCTATTGATTCGCAGAGAGATCAAACAATACAATGGTTTCCAAATGGATCCGTCATTAGATAGAATTTTGAATGTATTAAATACTACGCCATTTCTATCAACCCATGGCTAGTGGTCACAAATGTGACACAGATAAGTAATACGTTTAATAAAATTTCTGAATATCGAAAACCGTTTCAAATTAATGCGTAAAAAGGGCGTACATTTTATGGTTTTGTTAACAGGGAAATTGCGGTACGTAGAACAATATTTAATCTTCAATTACTGTTTGTTGTCTATCATTTTCAACGTTTTCAGATATTTTAATCTAAAAATCTATCCATGGAGTTAGTCAATCATAAATAAAATTATTTTAAATACTTTATATATCCGAAAAATAGCCAGCAGACGATTTCGGTATTTGAAGCGTAACACTGTTACTATAATTACAAATAGAATAAAAAACTGTATAAAAAGTTTTATGTGGCCAGCACGTGAATTTACCTACAGACTCATAATCACGTTCTCTTTATTTCTTCAATAATTCATTAAATTGAGGTTAATTGCACAACATAACAACCATAATTATTTTAAATTACACTAAATTTGCACTTTTAATTTAATTTTCGTTTTCATTGGGTAACTGGACTTATTTTCAAAGGTGGCGTAGCGAAAAAACGAAAATATCTCGAGAACGGCTAGTCCTAGAGTAATGGGGTTGGTCTTATTCGTTTAGCTGTCAAAAATTACGTATAAAATAAGCATTTAATTGACATATTTGGGCATAAGTAGTCTTTTATATTTAGATTTAACGATTTTTGCGGGCCATTTTGCAAAAAATGTTAAGTTCTCTCTTTCGGAATCGTACCAAAATCTAATCAGCACCTGTTTAACCCCTACAAATGATTTATCTACCAAATTTTGCGAAATTTGGTTTATTAGTTTTTCAGCTAGAGAGGATACAGGAAAATTTTGCGGGTCATTTCGCCAAAATAAAAAACAGGTTCTTTTATCCCGAATCGTACCAAACTCTAATCTGCACTAGGGCCACCCACAAGGAACTTATCTACCAAATTTTATGAAATTCGGTCAATTAGTTTTTCAGTGAGAGTAGATACAAAATCTTCACAGACAGACACACACAAACGTCACGCTAAAAATAGATTTTTCGTGTTCTAGAGGTCCAAAAACGTGTAGATCCGTCAAAAACTCGAGTTGCGATTTTTGGCACGATTCCAATACTTTTCCTATACATCCCATGTATTGCAGGGAAAGTAAAAATCTAATGGCAGCAAATGACTTTCCCTGTAGACTCACATTCACGTTCTCTTTATTTCTTCAATAATTCATTAAATTGAGTTTAACTGCACAAAATAACACCCATAATAATTTAAAATTACACTGAAATTGCACTTTTAATTCAATTTTTCAATTTTCATTCTTATTTGGTAATTGGACTTATTTTCAAAGGTGGTGTAGCGAAAATCCGGAAACACTAACATATCTGGAGAACGGACAGTCCTAGTGTAATCGGGTTGGTCTTATTCTTTTGATCGTTAAAAACTACGCACAAAACAAGCATTTCATTGATATATTTGAACATACGTAGTTTTTTATTTTAGATTTTGACGATTTTTGCGGGCTATTTCGACAAAAAAAAAAAAAGAAAGCTTCTTTTATCTCGAATCATACCCAAAACTAATCATCTGGGTTACACACAAGTGACCAAGTGACTTACATACCAAATTTTATGAAATTTGGTCCATCAGTTTTTGAGTTAGAGTGGATACATACATTGTCCAGACAGACAGACAGACAGACAGACACACACGTCACGTTAAAAATAGTTTTTTCATATTCGAGAGGTCCCGTGTAGAAACTCGAGACGTGTGAAACGTCGTGAATTCTTTTCTTTTTTTTATTTAATAGTTCATTAAATAGCACAAAATAACAAGCATAATTATTTGAAATTACACTGAATTTGCACATTTAATACAATTTCGTTTGGCAACTGGACTTACTTTCTAAGGTGGCGTAGCAAAAATGAGAAAAAACTAAAATATCTCTCGTACGGCTAGTCCTAGAGTACGGGAGTTGGTCTTAAGCATTTAATTGATACATTTGAGCATACGTAGTCTTTTATTTTAGATTTTTGAGGGCCATTTCATAAAACAAGGCGGGTTCTTCTTTTCGGAATCGCATCAAAATCTAACCAGCACCAGGGTAACTCACAACTGATTTATTTACCAAATTTTGTGAAATTTGGTCAATTAGTTTTTTAGCTAGAGTAGGCCATTTAAAAAAAAAAAAAAAAAAAAAAAAAAACGCGGATTCCTTTATATCCCAAATCGTATCAAAAACTAATCAGCACCATGGTCACCCACAAGGAACTTACCTAACAAATTTTATAAAATTCGGTCAATTAGTTTTCAGTTAGAGTGGGACACACGCATACGCACGCACACACACGCATGCACGTACGCACGCGCGCACACACACATACACACGCCATGCTTTAAAATGGTTTTTTTTAGTTCTAGAGGTCTAAAAACATGTAGATACGTCGAAATCGCGAACTGCGATTTTCAACATAATTCCAATACTTCCGCTATACATTACACTGCCCTATACATCTATATATATATGAAAAAGAAAAGTATATACGTATGTATGTATGTATGTATGTATGTATGTATGTATGATCTAAGATCACGGGAGAACGGCTGAACCGAATGGTAGTCTTGAAATAACTGCACTTAAAATTTAGTCCATGTTTCGGGTTTCTAACACCAGGGGTTGTAGCGATATTCATGAAAAACGAAACTTTCGTTTGTCTCATCATCACAGGAGAACAGCTGCACCGAATTTAATGAAATTTTGTGGGTACCTTTAAAATAGCCCCCCATAAATTTAGTCCAAGTTTCGAGTTTCTAAGACCAAGGGTTGTCGAGATATTAATGGAAAACGAAACTTTTTCCTAAGAGTTCTACTCTCTAACTCCATGATTCCCAACGTAAAAGGTTGGAAATCGTTGGTTTAAAACGTAAAAGTCAATTAAATCTCTAGTTTTATGGGAGTTTATTGGACGTATTATTAGTCACTTTTGAAAATCGCAGGTTTGAAATATGAATTTAAATGGAAACTCTATCACCATGGTTTATTTTTCACAGGCTTACTCAACAACAAAAAGTATTGAGAAATCAAAATGGTTATTTAATTATCAGAATTTACTTCTTTCACAGTGAAAAAACAAAGTATAAGATTCACGGCCCTATATGTTCCGGTGTAATTTTTATCACAGTTTTGCCTCGTAAATCCCGAGCAACGGCGTGTAATCGCTGCTAGTACCCTATACATAGCAGGGAAAGTAAAAATCGAATTATAAAATATAAAAAAATGTTTGCTTTAAATATATATTAAAATATATCAAGAATGGTTGATTGATTAGAGTAAATTAAAATGATAGAGTAAATTAAAATAATTTAGGATATCTTTTCCTGCGCATGATGCTATAGAAACGAGTTTTGGGTGTCTAGCCGTTCTTGAGTTCTAGCTTGAAAAATGTTCGAATAAAAAATTTAGAGATTTATAAATTTTTCGAACAAAATTCCAAGATATTATATTTTTATCATTAATTATAGAAAGAGATATGGTTCGGAAAATTTTCCGCTATGTTTTTTCTGAAAAAATTCCTCTATTTTCCTGTTTTAATGAATTTGTAAATTAAATGCAATACTTTTTCACACTGCTTTTTGAAAAGTAAGTAACTTTATAAGAAGTCTTTGATCATTTAGTTATCTAATTTTGAGGAGAGAAGGGGTCCTTTATTTTGAAGAGAAATGATAAACAAGAACCAGAAGGGTACAAGTGACATTTTTCATATTCTGATAAAACAGCAGGTAAACATTTTATAAGCCTACTAGCAGCTATTATCCGGCGCTGCTCGGGATTTACCATACAAAACTGTGATAAAAGTTACACCGGAACATATAGGGCCGTGAATCTTATACATTGTTTTTTCAACAAAGAAGTAAATTCAAGGAAAGAAGTAAATTCATTGCATTATGTAAGAAAAAAAAATCATTGCATTAAGTCATAGCTGCATAAGTAAGAATCTTCCTGATAAAATGCTGTTAATTAAATAACCATTTTTAACACTTTACAACATAGATGAAAAGTGTATATGAGTTTGTTCATTCTGTCTGTCTGTCCGTCAGCACGATAACTGCCGTACAAATGACTTTATCAAAATGAAATTTTTGTATGTTGTTCAGACGGTCTGTGGGATCTATGGGAATGTAAATGAATAATATCACACAATTTTTTTGAACCCGGCTTGAAAAAGTGAAATGCATTGGGACCTCATTTTTCATACATTTTTAAGCGAAATTAAAATTTACAAATTGCTTCGAAAGTTTTGGGAAATATTAAAATTATCACATGAAATATATAAAAACATGTTCAACAAAATATATTCAGTAATTTTTTTTAAAATAACAATTAAAATAACAATTAAATCCTTTATATGAAGAGATCACGTGACCCACTTCAAAATGAAATATGGCATCCATCCTGTTGATGTTGATGATGATGACCCAGACCGTCCGACCTACCAGAAAGGTGTAAGGTAACTGTATGGACGGCCGGGAAGTGCCACCCAATTTAGACCGGAACCCAGTGGGGGAGGCATCCACAGGGACCGTACCCTCCTTCCCCTACCACCAATCTCTCGGAAGGACTTACGGACCCACATGTTTAACGTGATCGTACTCCGCATGAACACGGCAGCATATGTGGCAGCGTGCAAATCTAGCGCGCAAACCACGGGGATACCGCACCCGAGATGGCCAACAGCACGCGGCGTTCCGAGGTGGTCACCCACCAAGTACTAACCGCGCCCGATGCTGCTTGACTTCGGTGATCTAACGAGAACCGGTGTTTTCAGCACGGTACGGCCGTTGGCCTCGGCATCCATCCTGTGTCGAAATCGTGATTTTTAAAGTTATTTTTAATTCATATTTAGTGTTGCATTCGTCTTAAAACCCTTTTATTTTGTTTAATTTCTGTGCATCTGTATTCTGAAACATCACAATTACAATATATTTGAGTTTAAATGATCAATACCATCCGTATTGTGTCAAAATTGTGATTTTTAAAGTTCTTTTTAATTTAAATTTAGTGTTGTATCAGTCCTAAAACCGCTTTATTTTTGCTTAATTTCTGTGCATCTGTATTCTTAAACAACACAATTATAATATATGTGAGTTTAAATGATCAATACCATCCAAATTGTGTTAAAATTGTGATTTTTAAAGTTCTTTTTAATTTAAATTTAGTGTTGTATCCGTCCTAAAACCACTTTATTTTTGCTTAATTTCTGTGCATCTGTATTCTGAAACAACACAATTACAATATATTTGAGTTTAAATCATCATCAAACTTTGATTATTTCTACAACGAAACCTATTTTTTACTTATGGAGAATGTAAACTGATTAGGCTGTAAGATCAGTTGTATAAGAATTGCTGAATTTCTTTAACGCAAAATTATTTTACTCAGGAATCTGCAATATAGATGATATGAATGAAACATTCATTGACTTTACATAGAGAAGCAGAAGATTTAATGGCAGACTTCTTCCTTGAAGTTTTATGCGTAGAGTTAAATTACTATGGCCTCCGTGGTTTTAAGTTTTTAAGTAGAATAAACTATTGTAGTACTGTGATGAATGAAATAAAAATGCATGAATGAAATATTTACTGCTTTTACACAGAGAGTCAGGCACAAAAAATTCCTTTTTTGGAAACTTCGTATCAATTCGTTCTCTGATCCTTCCCTTCCCTCCCCCTCTTCTTTCAACTTTAATCGTCCTCTCTCTAATTCTTCCCCCTCAAACCGCATTGTCATCCTTAAACCCCTTAATCCTTCCTCTTTCTCCCATCTAAATTTTTATACCGACGGCTCCAAACTTGATGATAATGTTGGCTTTTCTGCTTGTTTATTTAATCATGATAAATTAGAAGAAGTTTTTAAATTCAAACTTGACAATGGGAACACAGTTTTTCAGGCAGAAATCGCGGCCATTAATTTTGCCATTGACTGGGCAACTGATAACTTCTCCAAAATAAATATTTTTTCGGATAGCCTTTCATCAATCCTGGTCTTTAAATCAATTAAAAACAAATCTAACTACATTAACTCTATCAAAAACTCTGCTTCTCGCTCTAAACACCTTTTTAATCTTATTTGGGTCAAGGCCCATGCTGACATTCTGGGAAATGAAGTCGCGGACTTCCACGCTAAAGAAGCATCCTCCTCCGGTTTCCCTTTTTCAGTTCCTCTCCCCTATTCTCGTTTAACTAATTTTTGCAAAAATCTCTTACTTCAAAACTGGCAAAAGTATCTTAATGAATATATCTCCCCTAGGACTCATGACCCAGCCAGAATTCTAAATTATCTCCCCAAAGTTAACGTAAATACCCAAATTCATAATAAATACTTAATCTATTTTTTAACTGGTCATGGTCCTTTTCTTGATTATTTATACTATTTTAAACATAAAAAATCCTCGAACTGCTTATGCAACTCTTTTGGCGACGTAGATCACTTTGTTTTCTCTTGCCCCTTAACTAAGAAATTTCATCTTTCTAAACCTGCTCCTGGAAATGAAGCGGCTTGGTTTTCCAGTGTCAGCCGCAACAGTCAATCCATTTTTTATCTTAAGAACTGTGTCCTCATTGCAAGAGACATTTCCAATAAAGTAAATTGACAAGTTCGTCGGGCTTTACTGCTTTTAACTTTCCTGATCAATGAAGATTCCTCTGCTGTTCCCCTTTTCCTGGTTTTGTTTGTACAAACTTGTATATATTAAATTGTAAATATGATAACTGATAACACTACTGTTAAATTGAAAACACTTTCATCTTTTATTATCAACCTCCCATGTCATTTTGTATTTACTTCATCATCTATATCATGTTGTGCAATGCCTCATTATTATTATCCTTGATGTTTTTCTGAATGTTTCGTGTCCATATTTGTGTCTGTTTACAGTACCTGTCTTCGTTATGTCCGTATTTCTTGTCTGTAAAACTGTCTGTCTTACGAATTTATTCTTAAACTTTAAAAAACTGGATTTTTAATAAACCTCCAGAGCGGTCGCTGTCCTTGGAAGTCGGCACCTGCTAGCTTCCTTTCCCGGTCGTCCAACCAGCTACTCAAATCCTCGGATGAGTCGGACGGCCTGGGTCTTCCACAGAGAGTCAGGCGATTTATATTTCGATGACGTCATTTGAATCAAGTTCGTTTTTTTCGAAGAAGTTTTAAATTTTCAAATATAATTAATTATTACAGTATTGCGATATATTACCGCTGAATGTATCGCATTTTAGAGATGTTTAAATAAAATTAAAGTTGGAAAGTGTTTCATAATCAATGCTTTATGCATGATTGATTTTTCTTGTGATTTCTTAATACTTTTCGTTGTTGAATAAGCCTGTGAGAAATAAACCATGATGACAGAGTTTCCATTTAAATTCATATTTCAAACCTGTGATTTTCAAAAGTGACTAATACGTTCAATAAACTCCCACAAAACAGAGATTTAATTGATTTTCACGTTTTAAATCAACTATTTCCAATCTTTTTGTTGGGAATCGTGGAGTTAGAGAGTAGATAGAACGCCTAGGAAAAAGTTTCGTTTTCCATCAATATTTCGACAACCCCAGATTTCAGAAACCCCAGGTTTAACCCCAGGTTTCAAAACTTGGACTAAATTTATGGAGGGCTATTTCAAAGCCACCCATCAAATTTCATTAAATTCGGTTCAGTCGTTCTTGCGTGATGAGACAAACGAAAGTGTCGGTTTTCACTAATATCTCGAGAACCACTGATCATAGAAATTCAAAACATGGAGTATGTTTTAAGTGGGGCGATTTCAAGACTACCCACCAAATTTCATCAAATTCGGTTCAGCCGTTCTCCAGTTATGGTGGATCACACATATATACATCCATACATACATACTTTTCTTCTTTATATATATAGATTATTTCAACAAGAAATTCTGTAAACTTTATAAAATATACTACATGTGGTATATTGTCCCACGTGATTTTGCTTTCGCTGAAGCAAAATACTTTAAACAGCACTAAATATATGTTTAACTCAATGTCCATCAAATTGTCTCTTATGTCATGATATTCGCCCATTTAATTATAAGCAGGCATTTTTACTTTTTCGTACGTAGTATTAAAAAAGTATTATTTTCGATTTCGAGATTTTGATGCCAATATATGTTTTCGGACCTCCTGAGCGCGTTTTGACAATTTTTGGAGTAATGTCCGTCTGTCTGTCTGGTCGATTTCTTGTGTACACGATAGCTGCCAAAAAAATTAATGGATTTTCACGAAACTTTATATTCGGATTTAATGAAAAATCTAGAACTAGATAATTTTTTTTAAAAAATTCAATTCGATACAATTGTTGTGTTCGTGATATCATTAGCTCCCTTCGGGGGGGGGGGGGGGGGGGAATTACCCCATCCCAACACCGATTTCTTTTTGATTTCTTTTTGGGAGTCGAAATATTTCATGATACGGATCTTAACTGTTGTTGTTGTTGAGACCCAGACCGTCCGACCTATCAGAAAGGTGTAAGGTAACTGTTTGGACGGCCGGGAGGAGTCACCCAATTTAGACCGGAATCCAGTGGGGGAGGCATCCACAGGGACCGTACCCTCCTTCCCCTACCACCAACCTCTCGGAAGGACTTACGGACGTTAAATGTTTAACGTGATCGTACTCCGCATGAGCACGGCGGCAGTTTTGGCAGTGGCTGGAATCGAACCCGGGCCTACCGAGTGCAACTCCAACGCGCTAACCAATAGGCTACCGCGCCCGCGCCCTGTTGGCGTTGGATGTTGGAAACCCAGACCACACGACAGACCCGAAGGTTTACTGTAGCTAAGTGTGTGGCCGGGAACTTTATTATAGATTCAAGTAATTACAACACAAATAAAAAATGAATCACAAATGAATCATAAAAAATGTTGGTGTGAAAGAATTCGTTATGGCCTAACTGAAAGGTACAGATGCTGAAAGGGAAACTCCAGCGGGATTGCTTCACTGAATTTCGTCGCTGTGCAATTATTTGCATTAATTCCTATGATATTATTCAAATAGTTTTGTGAAGGCATTGAATTCACAAAAGAAACATATCGAGCTCTCGATTTTTAACACTTTTCAACATAGTTGAAATTTTAGCATGTTGTTGAGACGGTCTGTGAGGCATATGGAAATGTAAATGAATAATATAACCAAATTAGTTTTGGATTGAACCCGGGATAAAAAAAAGTGAAATACAATGAATCCTATGGGACCTAATTTTTCAAACATTTTTTAAGTGAAGTTAAAATTCAAAAATTAATTCGAAAATTGTAGAAAATATTTAAATTATCCCATAAAAATAAAAAAAAATTCAGCAAAATATGTTCGGTAGTTTTTAAAATAAAAATTGAAATAATAATTGCACCCCCAAGAATATGAAAAGATCACGTGACTCATTGCAAATTAAAATATCCCATCCATTTTTTCCCGTGTGTAAAGATCTCAATATTTAAGGATCTTTTAAATTTATATTTAATGTTACATCCGTTTAAAGTCGCTTTATTTTTACGAATTATCTGTGGATCTAAATTACGTGCCAACGCAATTACAATATTTTTGAGTTTAAATGATCATCAAACTTTGATTATTTCTACAACGAAGTTTAATTTTAATGGATGCAGAATGTAAAGAAATTAATGTAAGACGAGTTGTGTAGGAATTGCTGAATTTTTTTTTTCACGCAATATTATTTAGCTCTGGAGTCTGGAATATAAGTGATATGGATAAAATATTCATTGCTTTCACATAGATAGCCAGACGATTCATACGAGTTTTCGATGTCGTCATTTGAATAAAATCCATTTTTTTCGATGAAGTTTTAAGTTTTCTAAAATTAAATTACTATAGCACTGTGATAATTTAAAATATATCAGCGCTGAATGTATCGTATTTTAGAGATGTTTAAATAAAAATTGCATTTCAGTTGGAAAGTGCTTCATAATCAATGCTTTATGCGTGATTGATCTTTCTCGTTACTCTTTCATACTATTGTATAGGGAAATTATTATTACCTAAAGATTTTAAATTTAATATTTTGACGGAAAAGCACATCTTAAAAACCTCTTCAGCAGATTTCGAACAGTTTAGGAAGTATGTTTGTTTGTATGTGTATGTGTGAGAGAGATGTGAGCATAACTGAACTACACGTATCCAATATGAAATTATATGTGCAGATATATTATATAAAAAACTAGAACTAGACAGGATTTTTTTTGCTAAATTCAGCTAAAATGGTTTGCGTGAATTGCGTAATATACACTCTAAGACAAAAAAATCGACGCAGCCCGCAAAATAATCCGATAGTAATGAAACTATACATACAAACATCTGTCGCCCGAATATGCAAATGATCAAAAATTCGCAGTCAATGAATGAATAGTCGGAACTACAGCGAATTCAAACTGAGAACCATAATGGCGCATATAAGGATCGAACCTCGCTTTCAGGAACAAAACAGTGGCTTTCGATTGCGTTTATGTACCTTGATTGTAACAATGCTTCGCCAGCGAATTCGTGGCTACTACGAACATATGAAGAAGTTTGAAAGCGGGCGCGTGGTCGGACTGCATGAGGCTGGATGGACACACCGAAGAATCGCTCGGTATTTGGGAAGGAGAGATGCAGCAATTAGACGATGTTGGCAGGAATGGCTCCGGAATGACAGATTTCAGCGGCAAGCGGGCAGCGGACGGTCTAGAGCGACGACTGAATGGGAAGATAGAGCGGCTGTCAGAGCAGCTGTGACAGCACGAGATTCGTCGTTATCAACCATCCAACGTGTGACAAACACGGAAGTGGCCACCCGTACCATTAATAGAAGACTAAGGGAGCGGAATCTATACTCGCGGTACCCATTACGCCACCTACCACTGACCAGTATGCACCATCAACACAGTGGCGGATTTTGGCCTCTTGTTTGGGGGGGGGGGGGCGATTTTTTAGATCGAAATGTTCTCGGAGGTTTGTTCACTTAGGATTTTCTTAATGGCTTCCTATATACGGATATTTGACATTTTTGAAATAACTAGAACAAATTCGGAAGTTTATAGTAAGTTCTTTGCAGCTTATAAAATACGGTCTATCATTTTTTTAAGACCAAAGCAAAACAATGAAGATTGGAAGAAAAAAAAAATTACGTGACTATATAAGGAAACAATCTTATTGTTGAAGTCGAAACAGGAAACTAAATTATATTCTGTTGTTGTTGAGATCCAGACCGTCCGACCTACCAGAAAGATGTAAGGTAACCGAAATTATATTCTGTATTAAGTATACACAAAAGTACACACAAGTAAGAGATTTCCATGTGAGAAGATTAATACTGAATATTAACTAAATAAACACACATTTATATTCTATTCACTAAATATGGTTATCATACGATACAATACAAATACATTTTATTTTTCTTAGATTGTGGTAGAAAAGGAGGATGAACATGAGTAAAAGCAGTTAATATAGGTATTAATAAGCACTGAACATTGATTTACATTTTCCCATTTTTTTACATTTTTAGCTGCACAGGAATCAATAAATTTTTACGCGAAAAACATCACGTATAAACATCACGCAAAAACATCAAAAGAAAAGACCAATGGTTTGATAGAGTTTACTACCCCTGGCAAAAATTATGGAATTACTTCCATGTTATTTCAATGGGATACGAAGTTCAATGCTCTATAATTTTTGATGCCCTAAAAAACCCTTTTTGAGAGAAATTGAAGAACTTTAAAAACTTTACAAAATAAAATATGTTTGAAAAATTTTGCACTTTTCATTATTTAATAATTCACAACCAAAAAATGGGAAAAGAGCTGTAGGCTGAAAGAAAAAACTCGTAAAAACTAATTTAGAATAATAAATTTGATCATATAAACATTAGGAGCTATATCTTAATGATTTTCCATGATCAAATTTATTATTCCAAATTAGTTTTTACGAGTTTTTTCTTTCCATCTCTAGCTTTTTTCCCATTTTTTGATCGTGAATTATTAAATAATGAAAAGTGCAAAATTTTTCATATATTTTTTGTTTTGTTAAGCATTTAAAGTTCTTCAATTTCGCTCAAAAAGGGTTTTTCAGGGTATCCGTGCATCAAAAATTGTAGGGTATTGAACGTCGTATCCCATTGAAACAACATGGAAGTGATTCCATAATTTTTGCCGGGGGTAGTACCTATAACACTATTCAAATGTAATTGCCAATTCAGCTTATTGTCGATCATTTTCCTTAACAGCCTTACGGAGTCCATCGCAAAAACCCTGGCACCTCCCAGGAAGAATCATCATTATAATATCAACTCAAGTCTTCTTGCTTTTTCTTTAGCAAATCGATCTAAAATTGCTAATGTGCGATATCATAATGCACATGCAACAAAGCCAATCCCACTAGCCGATCTTCTCTAATTGTGTTTTGAAGCCATGTCTTCAATCGTTTTAGTGCTGAGAAACTACGCTCGGCGGTTGTTGTTGTTGCTTATGACCCCTGTTTCTGCATTAGCACGAATACAGGTCCAGTGACACCAGAAGAAGGACAGAGAGAATGACACACAAGACAAGAATACAAAGTTTATTAATACATGCAAGCATCACTGACTGAGGTCTGAAGGGTGCAGCTTCTCATTCAACGAGGACCCAGAAGGCGGAAGACTGTCTTCATCCTCAGGAAAACAACCATGCCTTACTCGGGATTCGAACCCAAGCCCACTAGACAGCAGCCGGTGACGCTATCCACTTCACCACCTGGGCGGCACGCTCGGCGGTTGCAACAGTAATTGGTAATGCTACAAGAAATTTCAGTAACACGTAGATCACATGGTACACTGCAGGATCACAGTTCTGTAGTGCTTCAAAAGCAGACTTGGGTACTTTGCCGGTATCGGTATTTTCTCGCATCCATTTGGTGTTCTCCAGCTAATCACCTCAACTTGAAGTGTACTGTTCACTTCTTCCACTCCCAGTTCGGCTATTCTGTGATACTTCTTGCTTAGCTCTGTCCAAGATGGGAGGAGTGACTGACTCTTCGTCCGTGTTGATTTTCGCTAAAAGAGTCGATGGTACTAAATCTTGTAAATATAAGACATCCAGACATCCAGGCGTAGACTTTTGACTTTCATTATGGGGGGCGCGATTTCGTGGATAAACTGAGGGAGGGAGAGCAAGCCCAAAGTATCTCCCTAATGATATATATATTTTTTAATTTTATAATTTATTTGCTAAAACGTAGACGGTCGTCAGGCGTTTGGGGGGGGGGGGGCGATCGCCTCGATCGCCCCTCCTGAAATCCGCCACTGCATCAACAGCAATTGCAATGGTGCAGGGCCCGATCAACGTGGAATTGTTCGGGGAACAAATTGTCTTCATTGATGAGTCCCGTTTCGAACTGAGTCCCGACGACCAGTGCAGACGTGTCTAAAGATAGCTCGGACATCGTCAGGATCCCGCTCTTACTGTCACACGCCCCGACAACAGGAAGTTATGGTCTGGGGTGCCATTTCGTTTGATAGCCGGACCTCTTTGATAGTCCTCCGTGGCACCATCACAGTATAGCGGTACGTTGCCGACATTCTACGACACGTTGTATTGCCATTCCTTTCGCGACAGCCCGGGCTAACTTTTCACCAAGATAATGCCAAGTCACAAACGGCACGCCTCTCTATTGATTATCTGTCTGTTTACGACACACTTCCTTAGCCACCCAGATCCCCAGATCTTTCGCCTATTGAGCACTTTTGGGTTGAGATGGGGCGTCACCTGCGACCATCCCAGAATGTAGACGAATTAGCTAGTCAATTGCAGGCCATTTGGAACGACATCCATCAGAACACCATCCGGCAACTTTATGCACCAATGCCACGTCGGGTAACAGCTTATATCAAGGGCAGAGGTGGACGAACGCCATACTGACGTGTTCACTTTGTGTAGATCTTTCAGAGCAATGAATCAGTCAATTGTTCTGAAATTCTAATAATTTCTTTTTCTGTATATCCACATTACACGTACCAAATTTTGTCTCATTTGGATAATTCTTTCTTGGTTCGTCGATTTTGTCTTAGAGTGTATATATATATATATATTACTCTCTTTGGCAACAGCAAATCACATGTTTTCATTTCTCCATATGGCAACATTGGTCTAGCCATATTTTGCTTGTCATGGTTGCTCTAATGAAATGTATTTCAAGGTATTTATGTTTCCTTTATTGTTCCAATCTATATGCTTGTCGTCCATATAACACAAGTTTATAGATAAAATCTATCTTGTGTTTCAGAAACAAGCATTTTTGTGTTCATTTCAAAGGGATATATGGACTCGAAGAGAATTTTTTCGAAATGAACTTATCGTAAGCCTAAATCTCTTCCATGTGCAAGCTTTTTTGCTTGATTTTTTTGTTTTCTTATTTGCATTCCTCATTTTTGAAATTTGTTGATTGTCTTTGTCTTTATGACCTGCATTACGCTTTATTATTTCCTCTTTATGTCTTAATTTCTTTTATTTCTTTGTATTTTGTAGAAAATTTTGGAATAGTGTATTATGAGTTACTACATACATTCTAACTTTGGATTTACTAATTTGTATTTATATATATATATATATATATATATATATATATATAAACTAAGTCAAAAACATTAGAAAAATCAAAAAATAGGAAAATAAGATGCATTAACATTAATGTTTTGAATTTTATTTTCGCAAAAAAATGTAACTTTTGTCAGTATTGAAACTACGTTTTGAGCGCCCTTATAATGGTGTATAGTGGCATTCTCGATTATCCATTTTTCATATGAATTACTTGTTTAGTAGGAATTTTCATCTTTGATTCATATTCATATTCATGTTTGCATATTTGGGAAGTTGTATTCTGAATTGCTTGTCCAGTCTCCAGCTTAGACTCACTGGACGGGTTTGGGAGTAACTCCGTGAACGTTCGTACTGCCTCCCTGGTAGAATTTCGACTTGTTCATTCCGGTGCTTCTAGATTAAGCTGTTGAGGTTGATCGTGTATACACGTGGTAGAAGAATGGTTCATGCCGCATGGTAATACAATTTTCTTAATGTATCCTTTTTTCATTTTTTGTTGCCTGTAGTCTGAGTTTAAGTATTTATAGTAATGTACTATTGCTTAATCTGAAACAGGCATTTGTTTGGGTTAATTGGAATTAAATACTCAGACCTGACGATGAATTTAATTCTAATTAATCATCGAATTTGGGATGGTGCTGTTCTTTTCTCTTATCGGCATTATGGCTTTGAATTTGCTTCTATGGTGATGTTAATATTACCTGAATTTTATTTTTTTATTTTTACATAATTCTTATTATTACATTTCAAATATATATATATATATATATATATATATATATATATAAGATTCATATGAAAAAAAGGGGGGAAATGACCAAATGCAAGGCATAAAATGGTAGAGGGGGATGGCGACCCCTCTTTCCCGTTTAAAAGACTGCTTTTATGCCCGGGCAACACTCACGGTACCAATGCCATGCAGAAGTCATACTTCCGTATATGTGTCAAATCAAAAACACTCGAAAAAGTGCAGAGTAAACAAATAGGAATCAACCAGGATTGCAAGGGAAGGAAAAGAATGGAAATGCAGCAAATGCCAGAGTGCCTTATATATAAAAGCAGTTTACGCATGCGTAATACGTTATTTTTACTTTCATCGTTCTATACCTCTGCTATATCCCTTAAATAAGCATTTTCTCCCTTTTTTGTATTAAATAGGAAATTATAATAACATGTCAGAAAGCCAACTGGATAATTCCGTTTTATTGCCTCCTTCATAATATTCCTATTATGTATGATGCAATCTGACCTGAAAGTATTAATGCGTTGATTTCTTTTAAGGTGACCTATGACGACATTTCTGAAGATGTTTTTGGTCAAATTGGAACTCCAATCTATAATATGATTGATTTCCAATTTGACCAAAAACATCTTCAGAAATGTCGTCATAGGTCACCTTAAAAGAAATCAACGCATTAATACTTTCAGGTCAGATTGCATCATACATAATAGGAATATTATGAAGGAGGCTATAAAACGGAATTATCCAGTTGGCTTTCTGACATGTTATTATAATTCCCTATTTAATACAAAAAAGGGAGAAAATGCTTATTTAAGGGATATGGCAGAGGTATAGAACGATGAAAGTAAAAATAACGTATTACGCATGCGTAAACTGCTTTTATATATAAGGCACTCTGGCATTTGCTGCATTTCCATTCTTTTCCTTCCCTTGCAATCCTGGTTGATTCCTATTTGTTTACTCTGCACTTTTTCGAGTGTTTTTGATTTGACACATATACGGAAGTATGACTTCTGCATGGCATTGGTACCGTGAGTGTTGCCCGGGCATAAAAGCAGTCTTTTAAACGGGAAAGAGGGGTCGCCATCCCCCTCTACCATTTTATGCCTTGCATTTGGTCATTTCCCCCCTTTTTTTCATATGAATCTTGTATGTTACTTTAGGAGAGTGTGCTGCTTTGCGCCAACTTCTGGAGAATAATTGGATAACTGTGGAAATAATTTTAATTTTTTATGTTTACTATGCTTTATATATATATATATATATATACATACATATATATATATATATATATATATATATATATATATATATATATACATATATATATATATATATATATACATATATATATATATATATATACATATATACATATATATATATATATATATATATACATATATATATATATATATATATATATATATATATATATATATATATATATATATATATATATATATATATATATATATATATATATAATTAAGAAAAACTTGTGAACGAAAACTCATCAAAAGATGTTTTCTCTTCTGACATTGATTGTGATATAAATAGACCCAAAGAATAGAAAGATTGAATGTATGAGAAAGTTAGAGTCATACTCTAGATTTGTGATGGACGTATCAATACAAATTTATTTGTGGATCGACATATGACTTTACACATCGATATTTCATACCCATGCGAAACTGTGTATCAATGCAATAGTTTTCTATATGTATCACATTAACGATTTCCCTCGAATTGTGATAATAATTTCTTTTCGGAATTTTTTACTTTCCTTATATACAATAACGTATAAGAAAAGTATTATGACGGGGTCGAAAATTCGAATTCGAGTTTTCGACGGGAGAGCACGTTTCAAGCATCCCTGATCACGAATCAAACATTTTTGAAGTGATGTCTCTGTGTGTGTGTGTGTGAAAGTATGTGTGTGTGTAAATATGTGTGTGAGTGTCAGTGAGTCTGTGGAGACAATAACTGACGAACGAATGGACCGATTCGAACGAAATTTGGTATAAAAACCACAATCCGTAAACATTGGAAGTCTATTGTTTTTATACGCAATCAAATGTTCAGAACCCCCCTAAATTTTCGAGTGAAATTTAAAAAAATCGTCAAAAAAATCAAAACTGCTAAATATATTTACGCAAATAGTCATTTCTTATGTAAATTTTCATTAGAAAGCGATTGACATAAATTTTAGAACGCTAACATGAACCGTTCTCGGGATATTGCACATTTAAAAAAAAATATCAAAAGTCATATAAAATAAAAAAAAAATATTTCCTATTGAGAAACATGTTCACTTTTCATATGTAATACCATGCGATAAATTGGGTGACATCATTCTCGTGGATCTAGATCGTTCCATTCATGAAAAAATATACTTAGTAATACTTCTGTATTTGAACGCCAATAGTCATTTATCTGCTGTAAGAATAACTTATTTCTTCGTCCATAACGCTTGGCGAGATTTTGGCGACGAATTTGGTGGCATGTCGCCAACTTGGCGATATTTTTAAAAGTTGCTAAATTAACGAAAAACTCGCCAAATGGATAAAAATGACGCTAAATCAATGACGACTCATTGATGATGACGACATGGAAAATGACGACTCATTGACGAAAATTCAATATCTTGGAAAGAATATAAATAACTACTATAAGAATAATCTAGTTTTTTTTACTGTAACAGTAGTAAATTCATTGCATTATATAAGGAAAGTTATGTGCTGCCCACATCAGATTTTTTTTTAGAAAAAATGCTAGTGATGATTTTGTTTTCATGATCGACCAAAGTGATTTTATGCACATCAGAATATGTTTCTTACTTTTGAGTTGGACCCTAAGAAATAGGGAAATACATAGATTCCTCAACCCAGGCGACGGAACGATGAAAAATTGCAATGTGTTGGTTGTTCACACTACAGAAAAATTTTAAAGATAGGAATTTTTAACACTTTACAACAAAGTTGACAAGTGTTTATGACTTTGTTCATTCTGCCAGTCTGTCTGTCTGTCCGTTAGCATAACTGCCGTAAAAATGACTTAATCAAAATGAAATTTTAGTATGTTGTTCAGACGGTCTGTAGGACCTATGGGAATATAAATGAATAATATCACCCAATTAGTTTCGGATTGAACCCGGGTTGAAAAAGTGAAATACATTGAGCCCTATGGAACCTAATTTTTCAAACATTTTTTAAGAGGATTTAAAATTCACAAATTGCTTCGAAAATTTTACGTAATATTCAAATTGTTCCATAAAATATATAAAAAAAATTCAGCGAAATATATTCAGTAGTTTTTTAAATAAAAATTAAAATAATAATAACACCTCTTATATGAAGCGATCACGTGACCATGATATGAAACGATCACGTGACCCACTTCAAAATGATATATGGCATCCATCTTGCCTCAAAATCGTGATTTTTTGTTCTTTTTAATTCATATTCAGTGCTGTATCCATCCTAAAAACACTTTATTTTTGCTTAAATTCTGTGCATCTACAAACTGAAACAACGCAATTACAATATATTTGAATTTAAATGCTCATCCAAATTTGATTATTTCTACAACGAAGCTTATTTTTCACCCATGTAAAATGTAAACAGCAAAATATATAGAATGAGTTGTATTAGAATTGCTGTATTTCTTTAACACAAAATTATTTAGCTCATGGAATCTGCATAGCTGATATGAATGAAATATTCATTGATTTTACAAACAGAAGGACGATTTTTTTCGATTAAGTTTTACGCATAGAGTTTAATTATTTGTAGCTCCATGGTCCCAATTTTTAAATAAAATAAATTATTATAGTATTGTGATGAATGACATGAATGGGAAATTATTTATGAATGAAATGCTGCTTTTATAGAGAGAGCCAGGCGATTTATATTTCGATGACATCATTTGAATAAAGTTCCTTTGTTTTCGATGAAGTTTTCAAATATAATAAATTATCGTAGTATTATAATAATCCTAAAATTATTACCGAGGAATGTATCACATTTTAGAGATGTTTAAACCAGGCAATTTATATTTCAATGCCGTCATTTGAATGAAGTTCATTTTTTTTCGATGAAGGTTTAAGTTTTCATATATAATAAATTAATGTAGTATTGTGATAAGTTTTAAAATATTACCGAGGAATGTATTGCATTTTAGACATGTTTAAGTAAAATTGCATTGAAGTTGGAAAGTGTTTCATAATCAATGCTTTAAGCATTATTGATCTTTCTTGTTTTAAGGTAACGTGATCGTAGTTCAGAACCTTCAAAATCATGACATAAAGCATAGCTCAAGAATGTACAAAATATTTTTACTCAAACGTACCTAATTAAAAATTAATTGTGGTTAAAAAACCCAATAGAAATATTTTTCTACCTTTTTAACACTTTACAACATAGTTGAATGTGTTTATGACTTTGTTCATTTATTCATTCATTCTGTCTGTCCGTTAGCACGAAAACTGTTGTAAAAATGGCTTTACCAAAATGAAATTTTAGTATGTTTTTCAGACGGTCTGTGGGACCTATGGAAATATAAATAAATAATATCACCCAATTAGTTTTTTATTGAACCCGGATTGAAAAAATGAAATACATTGAATCCTATGGGACCTAATGTTTCACACATTTTTTAAGCGAATTTAAAATTCACAAATTGCTTCGAAAGTTTTAGAAAATATTCAAATTATCCCATAAAATATATAAAAAAAATTTCAGCAAAATATATTCAGTAGTTTTTTAAATAAAAATTAAATTAATAATTACATCCTCTATAAGAAGAGATCACGTAACCATTATATGAAGAGATCATGTGACCCACTTAAATAAAATATGGCATCCACCTCGTGTCAAAATCGTTTTTTTTATTCTTTTTAATTCATGTTTAGTGTTGTATCCGTCCTAAAATCACTTTATTTTTGCTTAAATTCTGTGCATCTACATACTGAAACAACGAAATTACAATATATTTGAGTTTAAATGATCATTAAACTTTAATTATTTCTACAACAAAGCCTAATTTTCACTTATGAAGAATGTAAACACCAAAAGATGCAGAATGAGTTGTATATGAATTGCTGCATTTCTTTAACTCAAAATTATTTAGCACATGAGTCTGCAATATATCTGATATGATTGAAACATTCCTTGATTTTACACAGAGAAGAAGACGATTTTTTCGATGAAGTTTTAAGCATAGAGTTAAATTACTTGTACCTTCATGGTTTTAAGTTTTTAAATAAAATAAATTATTATAGTATTGTGATGAATGAAAGGAATGGAAAAAGTTTATGAATGAAATACTGCTTTTAGAGAGAGAGAGCCAGGCGATTTATATTTCGATGACATCATTTGAATAAAGTTCCTTTGTTTTCGATGAAGTTTTCAAATATAATAAATTATTGTAGTATTATGATAATTTTAAAAATATTACCGAAGAATGTATCGCATTTTAGAGATGCTTAAACCTGGCAATTTATATTTCAATGCCGTGATTTGAATGAAGTTCATTTTTTTCGATGAAGTTTTAAGTTTTAAATATAATAAATTAATGTAGTACTGTGATAATTTTAAAACTATTACCGAGGAATGTATCGCATTTTAGAAATGTTTAAATAAAATTGCATTGAAGTTGGAAAGTGTTTTATAATCAATGCTTTATGCATAATTGATCTTTTTTGTTATTTCATGTATTTTTTTTTCAGGTACCTTAATTTATTTCATTAGGCATTTTTCATACAATTTATTATTATTCCAATCCTTATTTACGCAAGATAATTATTTAAACAGTTTTATTCTATGTAAATTTGTTACCGGTACTCTTATAAATATTAACTGCAACCGTTGAATGCGGATGTGTGCAGCGTGTTAAGTGTGATAAACACGTATGTTCCTTTGGTTACCATGTTTGTTTGAAAGCGTTGGAAGTTTGTTAATGTGTTTTGAAAGATGATGTTCTTCGTAGCCGAATAATAGTGTTCTGATTCTCCAAAAATAAATATGTTTTATTTGGAAAAGCTTCACTCTGCATATTTTGTTTTCTGACGAAAGTGGTCGGTTTGAAATTCGGCGAGTTGTGCAGCAAAAATCGTTGCGCAGGCGTCCGAATATAACTCGTTTAAAAATGCAACACATTTTTTATGTAATTTATAGATTTGATATAGTTTAATGTTTGTGATATGAAATATGTATGATATTTTAATGTTATGTTATGTGATATATTTTATAGGAGAACAAAGGAACACAGTGACTAAGATTTTAATTTTAATTTTTTGATAGTAGGGGAGGGGGGGGGGACTCGTTTCGCTTTGGTCTGTCTGCTATATACAACGATAACCAGTTTTTAAAAGCAAATTTTTCTGAAATTTCCAAATTTGCTGTAGATCAAACAGATAGATCATAAATAGATTTTGCACTATAGAAGACCACGGATACAGTTTGAACAGATACTACATGTAGACCACAAATTCATTTTGAACTAATAATTATATTTTGAAAAAATTGCACCAAATTTGTTCAAAACCGGAACAGGACTCAAGGACTCAAGGACGGGGTTAGTGGAGTGCCCAGGAGAGGAAGGATTCCCCCCTTTAAACTCCAGACGAAAAGGAAAAGAGAAAGAAAAAAGGAAGTAGTAACAGGTAATTAAATCAACTAAGAGGTAGTTGAGAACTAAGAGATGCTTGGGGGGGGGGGGGGGCAGGACCGAAGTCATGCCCTTCCCCAAGTCTTCAGAAAACGGAGGAGTTGGGGCCCAAGCGGATTCCCAACAGAGTAGGTAAAAGAGGGGGATCGACTAGGTGCGCCCCGAGGGGCGCAGGGCCTTGAGCTTGAGCAGTGCCTAGTAGCAGAAGAGGGGAAGGGCTTGCCAACGATTCGCGAATTCCCAAAAGCAAGGGAGGAGTACAGCTGCTAGAGTCTGCAACTAAAAAGGAAAGCACATAAGACTATGTTGGACGGAACCGCTTTTTAGGGCGGAAGAAGATATCCCGCACCGATCGAGCAGGCAACGACCGGGGGCGCTTGCGCGCGCCCGGGTTGCCCAGCCTATAGCGCGGGATACTGTCCAACGTAGGGTTATTTACGCTTCTCAGACCTCTGTGAAATTTGAGAGAAAGTTTTTTGACATGTTCCAAAAAAGGCCTAATTCTGAAGTCTCTGTGCAGGACTTCTAGTTGGACGTAGTTCGGCAGATTAGCAAACATACGCAGTGCGTTATTCTGGATGACTTGAAGCTTCTTAAGGTGAGTCTCCGCCGCAGTACCCCAAATAGGGACACCGTACGTCATGATGGGACGTATACAGGACTTGTATAGCAATAACTTGTTATGAATAGACAGGCGGCTGTTCCTAGCCAAAAGGGGACGAAGCTGGACGAGTGAAGACTTCACTTTCTTACTAGTTTCAGAAATGTGAAGTTTCCACGTAAATTTGGAATCAAGGTACACACCAAGGTACTTGTAACTATCTTACCAGGGAATGGGCTGATTATTTAAGATGAGATTAGTGGAAGGGGTTTGCTGGGGGGGGGGGGAAAGGTGACAGCAGCACCCTTACCAACATTGACTTTGATTCGCCATTTGGTCAACCATTGCGTCAGTTCGTTCAAGTAACTTTGCAGAGCGTCGTGCACGACATGTGTCTGTTTGTGATGTGTGAACAGGGCAGTGTCATCGGCGTAGAGGCCAAGGGGGACACCGGGGGAACGTAGAAGATCATTAATGTAAAGGTTGAACAGTTTGGGCCCAACAAGTGAACCTTGCGGGACCCCGCTGAGAACATCCCTGGGAGAGGAGAGAATGTCGGAAACACGGACGGCAAAACTTCGACTAGTAAGATAGGAATGAAATATGCGAATAAGATTTGGAGGGACGGAGCGTTTGATAAGTTTGAACAGGAGTCCATTTATGCATACCTTATCATACGCCTTCTGCAGATCAAGGAAGACTATGGATGAGTTCTCGCGCTTGCTACGCGCCTCATGAACGACCCGCAGCAACTGGTGCTGAGTGGAATGCTTCTTCCTGAACCCATATTGTTCAGGAATAACTATTTTCCTCAGGTCGCAGAACTCGTCCAGGCGACGCAGTAGAACAAACTCGAAGAGCTTCGACAAACCAGAGAGGAGAGAGATCGGACGGTAATTGACCGGAAGAGAATAGTCAAGACCTGGCTTGGGGAGGGGGCGACAATGGCCACCTTCCAAGCCCCAGGAAAATAATTATGACGAAGGAGAAGATTGAAAAGCTTGACGATGTAGCTGTAAAGCAAAGAAGGCAAGTTCCTCAGCATCGTCGAGGTGATGAGGTCCTTCCCAGGAGCTTTCTTCTTCTTGAGATTTTGAATACGGGGCCGAAGTTCGTCGAAGGTGACATCAGTCAGAGAATAAGGAATAGGTGTTGTGATGAACTGTTCAACCTTGGCATCCACGATCGCAACCGGCCTAGGATCGATTACGTCGTGGTGTGGTTCAAACTGACTTCTAAGACTGTCTGCGAGCAGCTCAGCCTTTTGTGTGTGAGAAGTTGCCCTGAAGTTGGGACCTTCGAGGGTCGGAATGTGTGTTTTGTGCCTACGATAACGTGAGGTTGCCCTCCAAATAGTGTTGTCATCAGTCGTTAGGGACTCAACATATGTGTTCCATCGTGCACAAGTGTAGGTTTTGATCCTAGATCTCACCTGAGATCTGGCAAAGTTCAATTCTCTCTTGATGACAGGGTCCCTGCTGGCCTGCCAGTCTCTACGCAGCTGGTTGCGGACTTTAATCATCTCCCTGATGTCCTGAGGAAGTTTGTAGTGGTCCACCCTGTTGCTCTTGGGCCGAGAGGATGCAAAGTAGGCATTTCGAATCATGATCTCGAGATTTCCCACCTCTGCATCCAGTTGGTCCTTGGTATTGGCAACGGGGGGGGGGGGGGGTGAACTCCTCAGCTAGGAGATCTTTGAACTTGTTCCAATCAGTGTAGAGCTTAGCAGAGTTCCTCAGGCTGTAGCTGTCCATTTCCAAGGTGTAAACAACAGGGAGATGATCGGATGGAAGTTCATTGAAGGCCTCCATGCAGTAGGTATAAGGCATATTGCTGGTGACCGCAAAGTCAATCACACTATCCAGATGGGTTGGATCACCCGGAGCTACGATCTCGAGGTTCCTCTCGTCAGCCCAGCGTTTAAGCCGGAAGCCGCGAGAGTTAGCATGAGGGCAGTTCCAGGCTGGGTGCTTGGCATTGAAGTCACCAGCGACTACTACATGGGGCAAAACCGGAACAGGTGGACGAATAGTTATGTTATATTTTCTTATATCACACGATACCGCGGGTTTTTTTTTTTTTTTTAATTTATCATACTATTGTATAGAGCAGGGTTTCTCAAACTTCTCATAAGTGCGCACCACCATCATCAAAATGTAAAAATTTCTGCACCACAAACAAATATATATCCGTAATTATATTGATACTTTTGATGAAGTTTTTAAACCATGCAGTAAGAGTTTCCTTTTACCTTCACGCTTTAAACAATGCAATTAAGGCTAAACTCACTGGCATTCGGCAGACGATAATCACTGATTATCGTCTGCCTTTTCCGCACTACGTACCTAAATGCTTTATATAATAGATTAGCAGAATTAGAAATATGTAATTAAAAAAAATCTTATATATCTAACAAACGAACACATGTAGCAAAAGTTGAAATAAATATTTTGACATATTTTTAAAATTATTTTTGTACCTAAATAAATGACTAAATAAGCCTTCGACCTCGGCTGCGCAACGCTTGCTACGTGGGCGTTATATACCCTACATAAGCGTGCGCGACGCATGCATGCAGCATGTGCAATTTGGGTATGCAGCATGTATTAACTCAACCTAAGAAGTTTAGCTTTTAATGTTAAGCTCTAGCATAATTAAAAGCCGAGATATGATTAAATTAATGAAATGCCTAAAACTGGAGAGGACAATTTGGCCTCTCTACGCGATTAATTGAAAGATTTAAAATATAAGTAAAATATGTAAAAAAATAATAATAGGATAGTGAGGTTGAATATTGGACTTATTTTTAACATTTGTACAATAATGGTTATTCATATCTATTACAATAGCGAGACATCCATATATGAACAAGATATGGGGAATAAACTCACTTTCCCCAACCCCCTATAGAGAAATTTAGAGTTTTGGGAATTTTCTCGTCAGTTACATTTTTTGAGGTATCAGTGTACCAAATTTCAAGTTTATATTCCTTCCAGAAGTGGATAAACATTTCTTGGACATACATATATACATACATAAAAATTTTCTCTCTCTCTCTCACACACACACACATACATATATATATATATATATATATATATACCATATTAGCAAATACGATTAACAATGGTTAACAAACTATGATTTATTGCGATCCCTTCTGCTTGTTTTTTATAAGTACCTCGAACAAAATAGCATTAAAAATATAATAATTACTCTTAAAATACACAACGCTGTCCAAACTTCACTCTAGTTACTCAAAGTTGAGGCAACCGCGTATGTTAATATTGATAATAAATATTATCGAAAATAAGCACTAAGTTTAAATGGAAACGCTTTTATACTGTACTAGCAGCATACCCGTTCTTCGTACGGAGTATATAATATAAAGAAACATAAAATTCACAATCATGTGCAAATTCTTATAGTATACTGAATGACATTTTTAATCAAAATATTCTGTTAAAATATTTAATTTAAGGCTCCTACAAAGAAGTTTACGAATCTCTGTTCTCGTTATAGGAAATTATCTCCACGGACAGATCTGAAGAATAAAATATGCTGGCCCCTTTTGTAAGCAAATTTACAAAATATACGGAATTGAATCAATATATGCAAAATAAAAGCGTTAAAATTGTGTGGGACAGGGTACTACTTATATAACGCGAATACTACAAGATATAACGTGTATTAGTAGATTACATGTATAAATTGAAATATCAATAAACCCGTAATCTTTAAACCTGAAGGTAGGAATTGATTCCAATATATGCCAGAATGAAAGTGCTAAAATAATATGGGAAGATATACCCGTTCTTATTATCTTATAATATCGTAGACATGTTCGAGTGTTAGTAGAATATTACCCGTATTACAATATGAGTCTCAAAAATATTTGCCAAAATAAAACAGATGACGTAATATGTTGAAAATATCAATAATCTCCGTAATCTTCATACCAGAAGGCCGTACTTGATTCCAATACATGCCAATATGTCAAAATATATATCAATATACCTGTACTACTTATAATCTCGTAGATTAGAAGATATACCCGTGCCTTTGTAGAAGATTACCCGTACAACGTACAATATATGAGTTTCAACAATTTTTTGCCGCAACAAAACAATGGCTAATAATTTGAAATTATCGATAATCTCTGAATCAATAATCCCCGAAAATATCAATAATAATACTATTTAAACCTGAAGACCGTAATTGATATTATCCAGTCAAAAATGCAATGGCAATGATATTTATTTTATACATATCTTCATTATTCAAATCGGAAAAGATTTAATAAAAATCGTCTGCCGCATAAACACATTGGATTTAGGTCCTTTGCTAAGCGACATAATGTTATTTTCTTCAAATAAATTGTTGGAAAAAATATCGTCTGAACAATGCTATCTCTATAGAAGGTTTGGCAACATTTTCGTCAATGTAGCGACATTTTAAAAAATCGCCAAATTTATCGCCTAGTTGGACTGTAGAATTGACAGTCCCACTTAGCAACAAATTGACGAAACATCATCATAATACTATTCCCTAACAAAAGACAATTCATTGCATTTATTTAGAGCAATTTTGTCAATTTCAAGATATTTTTATGGATTTTTACAAACATTTTTATCAATTTGGTGACATTTTAAAAATTCGCTAAATGTGTTACTAAGGACAGTTGGACTGACAGACGAATGCTAACGAAACATCATTTCAGTACTCTCTTCTAACAAAACAAAATAAATTTCATTGGTTTGCGTCGTTTTTAACAATTTGGCGACATTTCCGTCAATTTGGCAACGTTTAAGAAAAGTTGCCAAGTTAGCGATATCCCGCTAAATTCGTAGCTCTGAATTTACAGATCTGAATAAAACATCCTGATCCCGTTTGTATATACTAAATAAAAACAATAAAATTGTATTAGAAGATATACCCGTTCTACTCTTTTTCTGTTTCAACAATCGGTTAAATGAATTTATTGGCTAAACACAATATATGAGCTTATTAGCTAAACACAATATATAAGCTTGAAAACTCTTTGCCAAAATAAATGAAAGTGATGTACGCAGTCCGCAATTAATATAATTAAAAGAAAAATCAAACCGTTCATTTATAAGATATATTTTAAAATCTATGTATTTATTATTTAAATCGAAAAAAATAATAATAAACATCAACAAACACATTTTATTTAATTGTGTTGCCAAGCAACATGATATAAGATAGAATCTTTCTCATAAAATGTTAATAATAAAATAACTAACTATTTTGAGATCTTAAAACTTTTCATTGTTGAGTAAACGCTTGTGAAAAATAAACAATGGTGATAGATTTTCCATTTAAATTCCGGATTCAAACAATTCATGCTTTCAAAAAGTGACTAATTAGCGCAAAAAATCTCCCGCCAAACTCAGAGATAGGGTTTTAATTCACTTTCACGTTTTAAAAAACGATTTTCAACCTTTTCGTTTGGAGGAACCAAGGAAGAGAGTAGAATTTCTAGGAAAAGTTTCGTTTTTCATTAATATCTCAACAACCCCTAGTCTTAGAAACTCGAAACTTGGACAAAATTTAAAGGATACTATTTCAAGGCTACCCACAAAATTTCATTTAATTCGGTTTAGCCGTTCTCCCGTGATGATGACACAAATGAAAGTTTCGTTTTTCACCAATATCTCGAGAACCACTTGTCTTAGAAACTCGAAACTTGGACTAAATTTTAAGTGGGGTCATTTCAAGGCTTCCCACAAAATCTTATCAAATTCGGTTCAGCCATTCACCCGTGATGATGGGACAAACAGACAGACAGATTTTCAATTTTATTTATATAGATATTGTACAAATTATCCACGTACCACCAGCCATCTTCTCACGTATATCACTGTTCAAGAACAGCTGGTATAGAGAAAGTATCGTTTTCTGAATCAGCCTCTGAATCAGTCAATCTCTCTCAAGCGAGTTAACCCGTTCTATCCATATATTCATTAATAAAAGATCTATGTATCTATGCGTGCTAAAATGCCTATGCGTAGCTCTATCTATATAGGTGTGCTGTTCCAACCCCCGTTTTTACAAAAGAACACTAATAGATCTCTAACGCATGCACGGAATGAACATTTTCGGAACCAGATCCAAAACAATCTATTTTGCCTAGAAATGAAATATTCATCGACAAATGAATACTAAATAGGAGGTCCGCCAGAAATCCGGGAATCTATTTCTGCGTCAAGACCGAATCCAGAACAAAAACGACTCTGACCTTGATGCAAATAGCGATAATTGATCCTGAAAAATAAGAGTTTCCTATTTATCTCTTCTTTAAATATTCAGGAACAGAAGGTCCACCAGTATTTCACATTCGACCCTGATTACCGCCCTAACGCTGAATAGAATCGGCTCGTTGCGTTTCCAAAAATAACAGACACGATATGAGGAATACTACTGTGATAAATAGAAGTTCGCAAATTGTTCTCCAATCAGAGAGAAATGTTTGCACATGAATATAAAACAAGAGTAAAATTGTGAATGCAATTATTCCATATTTAAGCCTGTCCTTACATGGAAACAAACACTCTTAAAAAAAATTGAGTTGAAAATTTTTTATTTTTAAATCTAACATAATAAAGGAAGATGTCTGTGCAACCTGTAGCGGGAAATCTAAGCGTCATACGGCCATGAAATTTGGTACAATGTACTTAAGGACCCGAACAGTTGCATACCGGCTTTTTTTTTTTAAAAAAAATTCCGAATTAGATTTTTAATTATGTTATGGTAGTACCCCGATTTACAACGATTTTGACCGATATTCACATACATCGATTCCTTAGCGATCTAAAATATTATCGCAGAGTTTCCATCTTGACACCATCCGAAAGATCGAAAAACATTCTTTCCAACAATGTTAGAACCAAATCCGTGGGATAAGTCCTCCATATTTTATAATTTTTTTTATATAAATATATATATATTTTAAATATATATATATATATATATATATATATATATATATATATATATATATATATATATATATATATATATACACACACACATATATATATATATATATATATATACACACACACACATATATATATATATATATATATATATTTATATCGATTTTTTAAGTAATTTTAATTTTTGTAATTTTTTAAGTGATCGCATTCAGTCATAACAATGGTCCGCCTCGCACGTCATCGGAGATTTCGTGATCCCCCTTCTTTATTTTAAAGAAGGGTGAACGGGTTGCGCATACTGGATGGCCATTCGGGAAGAAACTTTCGGAGAGATTTCAAATTTTTTTTTTTCTGCTCTGCGGCGAGGTTTTTTCTTTTCGCTTGGTGAATTGAGTAGTAACGGGCGTTTATTTACGACTCGGGCAATACCGGCTAATTCTTTCTAGTGAGTTATATTTCGTTTAACTTTGTACCGAGTTTAGCGTTGAAATAGTTGCCTAATCGAAAATCTAGACCCTTACGCCTGTATGCAGTCGTATTGGATACTCGTCTCTCGTCAATACAAACTTTCTTTGTACATACTGTAATTATACATTAATAATTTTATTATCAATAACCATGGATACTGGAAACAAATTCTTATTTATTTAATTTTATTTATTTATTTTACAATATTCGAAATTCTGCTTAATAAATATTTGATTATCGCAAGTATTTCATTTATCGTCTGCTGTTATAGTACTGCCTTAAAACATAAAATACATATCTTACATATTCACAAAAAAAAAAAAAAAAAATACCGTATATTATTTATAGTACCTACATTCACAGCATAAATCTTCGCATAGGAGCGTGAGCAGAACTACCATGCGGCGAAATCTTTGCGGCAAGGGGACAATCTTGCAATTACCCTCCCCCCCAGTCCCCCACCAACAGTAGCAGAACTGTTGGAAGAGGAGGGGGGGAGGGTAGCTCGCGAGAAAAATATATACACGAAAGTTAAAACAGACAGCATACATATTGCGTAGATTTTTTTTTTCCTGTATTTTGTTTATAAAATATGTTTTTTAATACTAGTGCATGCATAGGACTGATGGGGCCAGAAAAGAGTAAATTAGGGCTAGAAGCAAAGTTGGTGCCCCTTCCCATATTTTTTTTTCTTTTAAGAGTGCATGCGCATTTTATGGATATTTTTCAGGGGACCTGGTGTTCTTGACGGAGTTGTATTTTTCAAAATGTTCTTTTGGCTAAGGCCTCAAATTTTAGAGGGCCACAGCCCATACTGCTGAAAGTAGAAACTTGAAACGAGGCATATACACCTGGGACTATAAATAATGAGAAAAATCTAAAATAATTTTGTTAAAAAATTTAAGAATTTTGTTTGACAAATTTATAAACCGCGCTTGTTTTTTTGTTCTAACATTCTTTCAGCTATAACTCGCGAACGGCTAGACACACAGAATTTGTTTCTATAGGTACCATCATACGTAGAAAATAATATCCTAAACATTTTAAATTTATTCTACTGGTGTACAATTAATCGTTACTGAGATATTTTAGTTTACAGTTACAGCAGACGATTTCTTTTATTATATTTTATCAATGTATTTATTTAAAGTTCTTGATTCCATTGTGATAACTATGCTAACTGAGTTACGAATGAATCAAATATCGAAATCTGTTAGATGGCTATTTTTTAAATCAAACTATAGAAAATTAATGCTTTAATTAATTGATCACTTAAAATTACTCAAAGCGTTGAAAATAAAGCATCATAGAGTGATTGGTAACGAAGTACTATTTTACATAAAGCAATTATACCATGTTAATGTGTCATACTTATATGATTAAATTTGAAACGGGATTTAGATATTTAAAACATTTAAGTGTGTAGGTTTCACATAGTGATCACTAGCCATTCATCACGTAAGAAGCGGGGGAGGACGTGGCTAATTTAGAATATTCTTGGAAATGTCAATATAAAAATTTTAAATTTGTAAGTGGTACAGGGAAGGAGTCAAGTCATAGTATTGAGGAAGTAAATATAAATAAATATTATGGAAATCAGAGGTGGCAGGCCCAAGTTTGATTTTACGAGGACACTAGGACTTGCGCTTTTAAAAGACTGAATACAGTCAACGGGTGTGTTTCGGAAAAGATTATTTCCTTAAATTTTCCACTCAAGACTCATTTAGTTTCTATTCCAACAAAAAAAAAACAAAAAGAAATGGTGACAATTTGAGGAATTACAACTTGCTTTCAGTCTGACGTATGTCACGTCGAGCAATCGTGATGAATGCCCAGAAACCTAAGTATAGCAGTCCATTATCAGAAAATAGACCTGATTGGGCCAGCCACAACCTATTACCCGGAGATAAGAGATAATAAAATGATATACTGGGTGGGTGCTAAGAGTCGGTGGAATGATCGGAAGCTGGCATTGGCCCAACATGTTTCAAGATAAGAAGGATATGCTAAGTAATTTATATAGCGTATTGGTATGGGAGGGGTATAAAAAAACACAACTGATTCATGTGTTTTGAGAAGCACACGTTGCGTATAATTAATATGGCATTACAAATTCAAGAAATGCAGAACAGTGGCGTATCCAGAATATTTCAGAGAAGTTCTTACTTCTCTGAAATGTTTTGTATTTTATACGTATCAAATATGATTAATTTTAATAATCATTATCTCGATGAACAATATTTGGTTACTAGTAATTTCCAGCAGCGCGTCTAGTGGTCATTATTTAAATGTCCTGCGGTCGTTATATGCGACACCTACACACTCAAAAACCATTTCAGATGTGGACATAAAAATGGCTTACATTTTATAATCCTTTTTACATGTGAAATGGCAAGAGTAAAAAATATTGAATACTAGAACGAATTACGCGGCGTTGTCCGGTTCCTAAATAAGCACTCCCTACTTAAATAATACATTTACAGATAACACCATGAACTTTCCAAATCACCATCAAACTGTCTCACTTTCCAACTCATTTTCAATCCGCCTCAGTTTCAATATAAATCCCCACGCGTGCGAAATAATTTAAGTGCATGCGCAGTCGTGTACACAAAAGCCCACTGCTCCACAATCGTGGAAAGATAAAAAATAAATAAAAATAAAAGTATCGATCTATTCTGCGGGAAAGAAAACAAGTCTTAAACCCCGCCGTGATTTGGGCATACGCAGTCGCCCAGTAAAAAAAAAAAATTCACCGGACTTACTTTGTGGAACCGATAATATAAATTTTTATGCGTTTGCTTAAAAATCACCAAAAATAAAAAAAAAATATTTTTGTTAGAATACGAAGATATGCACACAACTTTTTGCCAGACTATTGACTTGTGCTAATCTTGTGGCGAAATAAGTATCAGGCAACCTAAAAGTTGCAAATTTTGATGTATTTAAAAAAATAAATAAATATGAAGAAATTGTCCTACGGATTCAATTCAAACATCGTTGGAAAGAACATTCTTCGATCTTTCCGATGGTGTCAAGATGGAAATTATGTGACAATATTTTCGGTTTCTAAGGAATCGATTAGTATGAAAATCGCTCAAAACTGTACTAAAAAATTAACTAAAATTAATTCGGCACACAGGCGAAGGAAATGTATCTCTCCTTCGCCTGTGTACCAAATTTCATTGCTATACGACGCTTATATTTTCCGCTACAGGCGACACAGACAAACAGACACAAGAACAGATATCTCTCTTTATTATTATATAGATTAATTCTGCGCATGACCAAATTATTTAATTGTAACAGTAAGAAAACGTTATGTTTTATAAATTTATTTTATAGTTTTAATTGTTGGCAGCAAAAGGCTTTCAAATTGATTTTTTATTATTTCTGATAGGCGAAAAGGTGTGTTTTGTGAAAAATCCCTTTGCATTGTTATCCGTAATTCAAATTTTCCGTCTTTTAGTTTGAGACGGATCGAATGACACCAAAATGAAGGTTATAGTCATAGTATGGAAATGCTTGTTAATTTTGATGTATTATCCAGCCAGTTCAGTGCATATTATGTAGATAGTTAATTGATATACAATATGTATATCTACATCCAATATATACTTACGGTAATATTAACTTGACTGTAAAGAGATGTAGGAAAAACTATATATACGATATTTGTATATAAATCTCCGTTAACTAAGTCTCCTAACCTCCTAAGTCTATATATTAAACGCTAGTAATTAAAAATTAAAATTTTATCGTATTAAACCAATGATTTAAGTTCAAATCAACCTTTTTTATGTAATAAAAATTAAAAATTTATGGTTTTTCATATTTCAGTCTCTCTCTCTGTCTCTCTCTCTCTGTCTCTCTCTCTCTCTCTCTCTGTCTCTCTCTCTCTCTATATATATATATATAGGGTGATCATAAAAAAACTTCCCCGATATATGAACCCCTAGCGGCCTATCCGCTCAAGCAATCGAAAGGGAATTTCAGATGTTGTTATTTGAAGGTATGCGCTCGAGATTGCGATGATTTCAAACAATAGAGTTCTCGCGGTTACGGTTACAGTGAAAAAATTTCGAAATTTTCGAATGGCAACACCCACTTTTTTCCTGCGTAAATTGATCAGCGCATTGAAAAACCATAAATGGCGTTGGAACGATACACGTATGACGAAAATTGGCAACGTAAAACATATTTGCAAAACAGAGCATTGTAGAGGACCAATGACTACAACACAAGAGAGGAGACGGAAAAAACTTTTATTGGAATTACAAGTTTTCAACGTGCCCACCTTCGCAGATGATAACCCATTGCATGCGGGAGATTGTTGACAACAATGACGAACGTAAGTAACACCGCAGGAGGAATCTGTATAACTTCACGTTTTATGGCATCTTTCAATTCTGACAAATCTCGTGGATTTGATGTGTACATCTTAGATTTCAGATAACCCCAGAACCAGAAATCCATCGAAGTGAGGTCGGAGGATCGCGGTGGCCACGAAACTGCAAAGTTACGGGAGATGACTCTATCACCAAAGTTCTGTTGCAGCACTTGTCGAACACATGTAGCGACGTGTGGATGAGCACTATTTTGCATCCATACAATGTCATTAACGACATTTCGCTGCTGCAATTCTGGAATTACGTAATTCTGCAACATTGTTTTATACCGAGGACCTGTGTTGGAGCACGTTCGCATACCATTGGAAGTGACCTCTTCGAAGAAGTACGGACCGAGAACGAATGGTGCTTGTGATGCCGCACTACACAGTCATTTTAGCTTCGTGTAAAGGCACTGGTGCCACATCGTGAGGATTTTCGTCATCCCAGTGAACGCAGTTCTTGAAGTTTGCGTTCCCAGTTAAGGAGAAATGTGCCTTATCCGTCCATAATATCCGCAGCGGCCACCTGCTATCTTCATCATATCTAATGAGGAAAAAATTCGCAAAATCGACACGTGGTTGCTCGTCTCCAGGTTGCAACATCTGGACGCGCTGGAATCGATAAGGAAACATCCGCAGAACAGAGCGCTGAAGCTCGAGGACTGTGGTTTTCGGTACATCCAAATTGCGGGCAACACTTCTTGCAGTACGCAATGGACCTGCAGTAATCGTATTATGCACTTCCGCAACAACTTCAACAGGAACAGATGGTCGTCCGGATCGCGGTCTATTACATGTGCAGTGCATCCAGTTTCTTCAATTTTTTTTTACCAAATCACGTACAGTTCGTACGGAACATGGACCTCGTCTTAGCTTATGATTTCGCCGATAAACTCGCACTGCTTCGGCAGTATTTTCCCTGTTCAGATAAAACAGCTTTATCAATTCACATCGTTGTTTCCCTGTAAGTGTCATCTTGTTGGCGCGTTCGAACACCTGATTGAAGAAACAATCTTCCCACACTGCTTATTAAAGGTTTCCACAAGCAAGGTTTTGCACATGGTGTTCTGTGATCGGTGCTTCTACTGTCTTTCACTGTGAATTATGCAAAGTGCGTCAATGCACCTCCTCTCTGTGCTGTCACTGGTCCTTTGCAATGCTCTTCTTTGCAAATGTTTTACGCCGCTAATTTTCGTCATACGTATATCGTTCCAACGCCATTATGGGTTTTCAATGCGCTGATCAATTTGAGCAGGAAAAATGTGGGTGTTGCTATTCGAAAAGTTCGAATTTTTTTTCACTGTTACCGTAACCGTGAGAGCTCTATTGTTTGAAATCATCACAATCTCGAACGCATACCTTCAAATAACAATATCTGGAATTTCCTTTCGATTAGTTGAGCGGATAGGCAGCTAGGGGTTCATATATCGGTAAAGTTTTTTTATGACCACTCTGTATATATATATATATATATATATATATATATATATATATATATATATATATATATATATAATTTGTTATTCAAAATGACTTCTGCTACTGTGGAAATTATTCACTTAATGTACGCATAGGCGTATGAAGATAAAACTGAGTAAATAGATGGCCATAGCTTCCACAGTGTATAATTTTGTCTTGTTCACTGTTTGCCAATTACCTGTATAACGTTGAACAAAATAACGTTGGACAAAGAAGCTAACCTAGCTGATTGGTTTTCTATGGGTGTTTGGTTTTCCAGAGTCATTTGAAATGTTAACTCTATTTCTAGAATTAAGGATTGTATAACTATCACTGGTCGAATATCCGAGTTTTAGTTAATCTTTTCGGTTTTTGTTATTTATTGTTTCTTTTCTATTATATTTCAATGTTACTTGGCTTAATTACTCTTAGTTTTAAAATTTTATCAATTGCTTTATTTATTTTAATTTTATTCTGATTTTAGCATAAACTAGATCCCTAAAAAGTGTTGGACGCATTGTTAGCAAGGAATGATTTCCCAGCTTGACTGGAGGATTTGTACTATTTAATTTTCTATGTTTTACTTGTTATCTTTGTTGTTATTGTTATGTTTTATTATAATTTCTGGGTCATTGATTTTTCTGCGTTCTGTTTTATTGTTATTTCGATAAGAATACGTGCCGGCTATACGGGGGCATAAAAGGCGTCTCGTAGCCCGTTTCTAAAATATGTGGACGCTTGCTAAATTTGTTACACTATCCCGCTAATAATCTGAAAAGCGCATGGGCCGCTATGTCAAGTTGAAGAAAATTGAAAATTTTCTGTTTTTCAAGTTTGTAATATTTATACTGTCAAACCTGTTTGAGACGAAACTGTAGGAAACGGAACACTGCCATAAGCGGATATTATTTTTAGCCCCGTCCAAAAATATAGGAAATTTATGCTTTATTTCCCCTGCGCGAAACAGAACCAACGCGGAAACGGACGACCAATTTAAAGTAATTTGTTTATAAAGCACCTGTTGTAAAGAACTAAGAACAGAAAAATCACCTGTTTATTTATTTCCAAGAGAATGACGAAGTTTCACTCGTAAATGAAAACAGTATAACCACTGTAAAAGAACTTTCTATTAAATCAGGGCGATTTTCTGAAAGCAATTTCAGAACTTCAAGAATTTTCAGTTAATCAGGGAGATTTTAAAATGCCAGAAATGTCAATGAATGCACGATTTTTGACTGAAAGCATCATTAGTAAGACATGTCCAAAAAATCACGTTGGAATATTTTAAAAGTTCATCTTAATAAAAAAAAAAAGTTTTTTTTTCATGATAAGCAGTAATATTTTTACGGTAAGTAAATTTATCTATTTTTCAGGGTATAGTAATAAACAAACAGTCAAGGACATGGGTATATTATTTTTGTATTTACATGTACTCCTGTGGCAGCAGTATGCAAAAATATACTTATATACATATTTAGAATAATTAAATTAGCTATCATGTATAATATAGTATTAAATTTGTGCATCTAAATAAACTTTTCAGAATTTTTAAAGTCATCGTAGGTAACCAATTACATATGGAGTACATGCATTTTCAGTTAAACCTTAAACTTAGCTTTTCCTGAAAAATCCTACATGAAACGGAAACCTTTTCAAGATGGAAAATTCTTCTGGTCCCCTAAAATTCCTTTTAAGGCAGGGTAGTCTGTATCTCAAAAACTAAAAGTGTCACCTATCAACAATAAGCAAGAATTTGTAGAAAGCCTTAAAGTGCATATAATTGGAGTTTGGCTCGAGCTCTTAGTTTTTAAAGTATAGTGGTTAAAATTTCCATAGTTTAGTATTTTAATCTGGGTTTTACAAGGGGTGAGAAAACTGCGATATTTAAAATGTCACGAGTATTGCAGCTCAGTATGTTTACATCTTGCAAAATATTGATGCACGAGTACGAGATATTTTGTTTTGTTCTAAATAATTAGGAGGTTAAATAAACTTGGGGATTTTCAAGATGTTTAATGATTGATTCGGCTTGAACAGAATAAATAGATGGAAATATACGTATTCAAGTTACGTATTTACGTGCCGTCAGGCAAGTTTACAATAATTAACTTGAATAAAAAAATCTCGTCAGTTATAATGTAAAAGTTTGGTTTATATGTCGCCAAGCAAGTCAGTAAAATAATTTGATATTTTTATGTGAAATCACCCAGATGAAATTAGGGTGAAAACCAATAAAGCAAGCTAGTTATAAACAGTTAACAAGTAATTTGTATCATTTTGGAAATCTGTAAACGAAACACACGAGTCTGAAAAAATAGAATAAAGTTATTGAACGTTAGCGGAGTTTTATTTCGCAAAATGTTATTTAAAGTAATTTCGGCTCCATCGAATTGGAGTCACCGCCAATTTTTTTTTAATTCTTATGGCAACGTTCGTCGATTGTGATTATATATTTATTAAAATCAGTATTATTTTGTTTTTTCTCAAAGTAATCCATTAATATAATTCCATATAAGAAACGTCAAAAAGCAAATATCTAAATATCAACTGGATACCAGTGCACAGAGATATCGTAAGCAACGAACTTGCAGATACACTAGCACCGTACAGCGGCCAACAATATAGACCACCCACAGATCACTGTACCACTTTCACAAAAACATATTAAAACGCTGCTCCAACGACAAACACTTCAAGAATGACAAGCGACTTGGACAAATGCAGAAACAGGACGGAGGCTAACATATCTTTTCCCACAGATCTCCACAGACATGTTCATCAAAAACAAAAACAGACATTTTCTTCAGTTTCTCACTGGGGCACGGACCTTTTGCCCAGTACCTGCATAGTTTCGGACACAGGCTATCACAACAATGCAATAGTACCACTAGCACCACAGCACCACTGCAATAGCACCACAGTTCAGGCCGCAATGGGCACAAAAAGTACTATTAAATAAATCAATAATGGAGAAAATCACACTATTAATTATCTACTTCCTTGTTATCCTGTGTTCCAGCTTATAATACTCCAAAAAGCAAATATTTATACTAATTCGCCAAACTTTTGCAACCGCCACATTTTACCACAGCTTAGAAACGACCTCCAGTCATAATTCGGTTTGTTTCAATTATTTAAATTTTGAAACGATTTTTTTATGTATCAAAACCATAATTTGATCTCAAAACTGCACGGTATCCCTCTAACCAGCAATTTAATCATGTTCTTTTTAAATTTTTATTCAGTAAATAAAATATTTTAACACATAATTTAGTTAAATCTGTCCATCTCATTCCATTGAAATAGAATAGTAATTTATTATGTTATGATTACTTTATTAAGAAAATCTTAATTATAATACAATTTCAACTTACATCGATATTGAATCCATATTCCCAAAACGATCGTCTTTCTAGATCTTCACCAACTTCTGAGAACACCGAAATTTAATTTACATTGCGTAGTATTATATACTATGAATCGAGAAAAACTGCAAATTATTATACATTATTTTAAACACTAATATTTACAACAGCTTTTCTCCTATAAACACACTCTTCACCCAGCGTGCCGCCATTTTTGAAATACTTGTTGCCAACGCGACTTAAACATTTTGATGGTTTTAGAAGCGTCGCGTCGGGCAACAGAAAATGCCGTAATGTTACGCACATATTGAATTGCTTCCATTATTTAGGTATTGGGAAGATTTGCGCTTCCTGATTGGTTTTTCATCGATTCCTTGTTTTGTTAGGGGGTTGTGTAGTAATTTAAAGAAGTCAATATAGTTTGTTTTTATAGAAATGAGTTTATGTCAGTGCTAAGAAAAATCTTGAACCAATATAGTCGACATTTTATAGCAAAGAAAGTGGGGGAGGGTACATTGAGTGCAGGAGATAGACTCCAGAGCCTCGCGGGTACAAAAATTACAATCAGTAAATTCTAGAATCCTATTTATTATAAGCGTAATTGAATGTTAGGAAGACCTCCCTCCAATTTTCGAATAATTTCTACTCTGGTATTCGTTTTAAATTCATTTTTCACAAAAGTGCTCCCCCCCCCCCCACTCACTGTTGAATTACCATACAGATATGGTCTTCCTACTGTCTTGTTCAGTTATATCATAAATTCAAGTGTAAACCTACTCATTCTAATAGCTCCATTTCGCCAGCCCCCCCACCTCGGAATTTCAAAATTTCAATGATGCCATTCGTTTGTACTACGTTTGTACCGGATTGTACCGTCAAAATTTTCGTTTGTACCACTTCCGGAACGGGGTTATTCCCATTTCAAAGTGGGGGGGCTGGCGAAACGGCAGCCCCCCCACCTCGGAATTTCAAAATTTCAATGACGCCATTCGTTTGTACTACGTTTGTACCGGATTGTACCGTCAAAATTTTCGTTTGTACCACTTCCGGAACGGGGTTATTCTCATTTCAAAGTGGGGGGGCTGGCGAAACGGCAGCCCCCCCACCTCGGAATTTCAAAATTTCGTCGATGCCAATCGTTTGTACTACGTTTGTACCGGTTTGTACCGTAAAAATTTTCGTTTGTACCACTTCCGGTACGGCGTAATTTTAATTTTAAAATGGGTGACCTTGAACTCCGGCAAACCCCACCTCGGAATTTCAAAATTTCGTCGATGCCATTCGTTTGTATTACGTTTGTACCGGTTTGTACCGTAAAAATTTTCGTTTGTACCACTTCCGGTACGGCGTAATTTTAATTTAAAAGTGGGTGACCTTGAGCTCCGGCAACCCCCCCACCTCGAAATTTCAAAATTTCGTCAATGCCATTCGTTTGTACTACATTTGTACTGGTTTGTACCGTAAAAATTTTCGTTTGTACCACTTCCGGTACGGCGTAATTTTTATTTAAAAGGGGGTGACCTTGAGCTCCGGAAACCCCCCCACTTCGAAATTTCAAAATTTCGTCGAAGCCATTTGTTTGTATTACGTTTGTACCGGTTTGTACCGAAAAAATTTTCGTTTGTACCACTTCCGGTACGGCGTAATTTTTATTTAAAAGTGGGTGACCTTGAGCTCCAGCAACCCCCCACCTCGAAATTTCAAAATTTCGTCGATGCCATTCGTTTGTACTACATTTGTACTGGTTTGTACCGTAAAAATTTTCGTTTGTACCACTTCGGTACGGCGTAATTTTTATTTAAAAGTGGATGACCTTGAGCTCCGGAAACCCCCCACTTCGAAATTTCAAAATTTCGTCGATGCCGTTCGTTTGTACTACGTTTGTACCGGTTTGTACCGAAAAAATTTTCGTTTGTACCACTTCCGGTACGGCGTAATTTTTATTTAAAAGTGGGTGACCTTGAGCTCCAGCAACCCCCCACCTCGAAATTTAAAAATTTCGTCGATGCCGTTCGTTTGTACTACGTTTGTACCGGTTTGTACCGTAAAAATTTTCGTTTGTACCACTTCCGGTACGGCGTAATTTTTATTTTAAAATCGGTCACCTTGAGCTTCGGCAACCCCCCCACCTCGAAATTTCAAAATTTCGTCGATGCCATTCGTTTGTACTACATTTGTACTGGTTTGTACCGTAAAAATTTTCGTTTGTACCACTTCCGGTACGGCGTAATTTTTATTTAAAAGTGGATGACCTTGAGCTCCGGTAACTTCCCACGTCGAAATTTCAAAATTTCGTCGATGCCATTCGTTTGTACCGGTTTGTACCGAAAAAATTTTCGTTTGTACCACTTCCGGTACGGCGTAATTTTTATTTAAAAGTGGGTGACCTTGAGCTCCAGCAACCCCCCACCTCGAAATTTAAAAATTTCGTCGATGCCGTTCGTTTGTACTACGTTTGTACCGGTTTGTACCGTAAAAATTTTCGTTTGTACCACTTCCGGTACGGCGTAATTTTTATTTAAATGTCGGTCACCTTGAGCTTCGACAAGCCCCCCACCTCGAAATTTCAGAATTTAGTTCATGATGGCATTCGTTTGTAGGACGTTTGTACCGGATTGTATTGTGAAAATTTTCGTTTGTACCATTTCCGGTACGGCGTAATTTTTATTTAAAAGTCTGTGACCTTGAGCATCGGCAACCCCCACCTCGAAATTTCAAAATTTCGTTGATTCCATTCGTTTGTACTATGTTTGTACTGGATTGTACCGTGAAAGTTTTCGTTTGTATCAATTCCGGTACGGCGTAATTTTTATGGCCTTGAGCATCGGTAATCCTCCCACCTCGGAATTTCAAAATTTCGTCGATGCCATGCGTTTGGACTACGTTTGAACCGGATAATTACCGGATATTATACCATAAAAATTTTCGTTTGTACCAATTCTTAAGCTTACATGCCGTACATCTAAGCTTACATGCTGTACATCTTAAGCTTACATGATATATCTTCTTTATGTTACAGTTTAATTTTCCATCATAGTCTTTTCTGTAAGACAAAATGTCATTAGGTGATTATGAATGCCAATAAGATCTTGTACTTTGTAATTCAAATTCACCTGGATTCAAAATTATGCAAATCAATTAATCTGTCATTAAGAAATATCATATTGTTTTTATTAATCATACCATGTTTCTAGTAATATTCATATATCATATATTTATTTGTACAATTACATAGGTAATAAAATTATTTTTATAGCTTTATAGAAAATATGCAAGACATTAAATTTGAGAATGGGGACTATTTACTAATGGAATATTATAATTTTTGAAATTAGTTGTGTACATGGACACCACCACGTTCCTGTATAAAACTGACATTTCTGTGACAAACATTGGTGTTCAACAAGATAACTTCTTATTGTTTTATGTTTTGAACTCTTTTAATTGCTTTTAATTATTAATCTTAGTTTGTTATGAGTATTAATTAGTAATTTGGTCTATTTTTTCATTATTTCTGCATTTAAAATTAATCAGCAGTTTAGATTTTGAGGGAAATCCTTACGTTTCTGACAAGTGTTTTTAATTTAAAGGAATTCAAGGAAATATATTTCTATTAGGTATGAGATAAGTATGGTCATCCTGCTAGAGGAGTGTTGCCTTTTGCGGCAAATTTCAAAAGGAATCTGTTAGAAACTAAATTTTCTAATACATACTTTTGTCGCCTACTATTTATATCGATCTTTAGTTTCGAAGACATTTCGAGTGAAAGTATAGAGAATTAAAGAAATACTTGCTTGTACAGGTACTTTAATTTAAAAAAAAAAAAAGTTCAAAATATTACGTTAGTATATTACTAATGCTACATTGTACAACTTTATGCTGATAGAAGTTATAATATTATTATTTTATATTTTTTGTATACAATGAGATAATTCTTCAATAGCATGCAATCTAATTACTCAATGTTACATTTTCTGAAATTTCACAAGTACTAAATTGATACTCATTCGAGGAGATGGGATTAGTCCACTGAAAGGTTGCGACGTCAGAGAGGCGGCCTTGCTTCTTTCTTGGCGGATTTTCTGTAAGCAGTAATTGTAATTCATATTTAAACTTTTTTCGGTGATACCCTGGTGTGCAATTGCTAATTGGCCTAATAATAAGGAAATTTGCAATATTTGGTTTCATAGAATTGTCTAGCAAGCTGCTTGTGCAAATTAATTATCAGCTGGCTCAGAATGGATTAAAAAATCAGATGTGGGCAGAACATGACTTTTCCTACATAATGCAATGATTCTACTTCTTTCACGGCGAAACAATGGTGTACAAGGTTCACAGAACAATGTTTTTGGTATTAAAATAGTAAGATGTCAATTGAAATTAGGTGCTTTGGGCAAATTACTAGTCCAAACGAATGACCTTCTCATATTCACGTTTACTTAATTACAATATCATGAAATAACATCAACATTTGTTTAATATCAATTACATGAAATAAATTACTATTGGCGAATTCATAGGCGTCAAATTACTATCACTGTCAAAATGTATTTTTTCCAGTGAATGGAATGATCTAGATTTATATGAATAATGTTGCATAATATTGTATGTGGAAGGTGTTACTACACTGTTACTAAGTGTTATATGTGGCGATACTTTCTTCCCTTTTTTTAACACTTTATAACAAAGTTGAAAAGTGTTTATGACTTTGTTCATTCTGTCTGTCTGTCTGTCTGTCTGTCTGTCCGTTAGCACGATAACTGCCGTAAAAATGACTTTTTCAAAATGAAATTTTAGTATGTTGTTCAGACGGTCTGTAGGCCCTATGGGAATATAAATAAATAATATCACCCAATTAGTTTTTTATTGAACCCGGGTTGAAAAAATGAAATACATTGAACCCTATGGGACCTAATTTTTCAAACATTTTTTAAGTAAATTTAAAATTCACGAATTGCTTCGAAATTTTTAGGAAATATTCACATTATCCCATAGAATATATAAAAAAAATTCAGTAAAATATGTTAAGTAGTTTTTTAATTAAAAATTATTTAATATAGGGAAAAAAACAAATTCAATTAAATTCTGACTTTGGGATATCTTCCAGAAAGAAAAGAGAGATATATTATATAATAAATATCTTTCCATTTGTTTAAACGTAGTGCATATGGGAGAGGCTTCACATTTTAAAATAAATTTTGTAGATAACAATTTTTCATTTTTAACACTTTACAACAAAGTTGAAAAGTGTTTATGACTTTGTTCATTCTGTCTGTCTGTCTGTCTGTCCGTTATCACGATAACTGCCGTAAAAATGACTTAATCAAAATGAAATTTTAGTATGTTGTTCAGACGGTCTATAGGACCTATGGGAATATAAATGAAGATTATCACCCAATTAGTTTTGGATTGAACCCGGGTTGAAAAAATGGAATACATTGAGCCCTATGGGACCTAATTTTTCAAGTATTTTTTAAGCGGATTTAAAATTCTCAAATTGCTTCGAAAATTTTAGGCAATATTCAAATTGTTCTATAAAATATTTAAAAAAAAATTCAGCGAAATATATTCAGTAGTTTTTAAAATAAAAATTAAAATAATAATAACACCTCTTATATGAAGCGATCACGTGTCCATGATATGAAACGATCACATGACCCACTTCAAAATGATATATGGCATCCATCTTGTGTCAAAATCGTGATTTTTAAAGTTCTTTTTAATTCATATTGAGTGTTGTATCCGTCCTAAAACTACTTTATTTTTGCCTAAATTCTGTGCATCTACATACTGAAACAACGCAATGACAATATATTCCAGTTTAAATGCTCATCTAAATTTGATTATTTCTACTATTAAGCCTATTTTTCACCTATGTAAAATGTAAACAGCAAAATATGTAGAATGAGTTGTATTAGAATCGCTGTAATTCTTTAACACAAAATCATTTAGTCCATGGAGTCTACTTAGCTGATATGACTGAAATATTCATTGATTTTAGAAAGAGAAGGACGATATTTTTCGATGAAGTTTAACGCATACAGTTTATTTACTTGTAGCTCAATGGTCTTAATTTTTAAATAAAATAAATTATTATAGTATTGTGATGAATGACATGAATGGGGGAATTATTTATGAATGGAAATGTTGCTTTTATAGAGAGAGCCAGGCGTGTTATTTTTTTATGACGTCATTTGAATGAATTTCAGTTGTTTTCGATGAAGTTTTCAAATATAATAAATTATCGTAGTATTATGATAATTCTAAAATTATTACCGAGGAATGTATCACATTTTAGAGATGTTTAAACCAGGTAATTTATACTTTAATGCCGTCATTTGAATGAAGTTAATTTTTTTCGATGAAGGTTTAAGGTTTCAAAAATAATAAATTAATGTAGTGATAAGTTTTAAAATATTACCGAGGAATGTATTGCATTTTAGACATGTTTAAATAAAATTGCATTGAAGTTGGAAAGTGTTTCATAATCAATGCTTTAAGCATGATTGATCTTTCTTGTTTTTTAATTTTATATAACTCTTCATGATATACTTATTTGATGGCATTTTTAATGCACTTTCCTACGTCCTAGAGAGTTAAAATTTGGTACACAGCTTAAATTTGTTGAACATTTTATTCGACAAAAATTTAATGGATCTTTAAATATAGATCATACATTTTTTTCGAAAAGGCCTGAAAATAATCCCCGTTCACTTCTATAAATCATTGTTGTAATATTGTTAAAAATTCTGATGTGGACAGCACATGTCTTTCCCTGCAGACTAATATTCGTTCTCTTTATTTATTCAATAATAATTTGAGTTTATCTGCATAAAATAACAGCCATAAGTATTTTAAATGACATTGAATTTACACGTTAAACTTAAATTTGGTTCTCATTTGACAGCTGGACTTATTGTCAAAGGTGGAGTAGCCAAAACGCGAAAAAACTAGAATATCTCAGGAACGGCTAGTCCTAGAGTAATGGGGTTAGTCTTATTCTTTTTGTTGTCAAAAATCACGTATAAAATAGGAATTTAATTGATATAATTGAACACACGTAGTCTTATATTTTTATATATAAAGATTTTTGCGAGCCATTTCGCAAAAATAGCCAGTTACTTTTTCCCGAATCGTACTAGAATAACCTACAAATGATTTATTACAAAATTTTGTTAAATTTGGTATATAAATAAATCACTTGTAGGTTATTGAAATATTATGCACCAAATTTTGTTAAATTTTTTCCATTAGTTTTTAGCTAGAGTGGATAAAGGCAATTTCTGCGGCCATTTCGCAAAGAAGGCAGATTCTTTTATTACGAATCGTACTATAATCTAATGAACATCAGGATTTCCCACAAAAAACATACCTACCAAATTGTATGAAATTCGGTCCATTAGTTTTTCAATTAGAGTGGATGTAATATCCACACAGAAACATACACAGATACAACCTTACACACACAGACGTCTTCCTAAAAATAGTTTTTTCGTGTTCTAGAAGTCCCAAAACGTGTAGAGATCCTTTGAAAATTCGAGTTCCGATCTTCGGCACGATTCCAATACTTTGAGTACATACACATACACACATATATTATCTGTGTATTATCTGTGTACCTAAATTCCGTGCCTATGCAATTACAATAGTTGTGATTTTAAATGATCCCTAAACTTTTATTATTTCTTCAACGAAGCCTAATTTTAACATATGCAGAATGCAAATATCTCAAGCGATTGTAAGATGAATTACATAAGAATTGCTGAATATTTTTCACACAAAATTATTTAGCTCTGGAGTCTGGAATACAAGTTATATGAATGAAATATTCATTGATTTTGCATAAAGAATCAGATGATTTATATTTCGATACAGTTTTAAATATTTAAGTATAATAAATTACTGTAGTACTGTGATAATGTAAAAGATATCACCACTAAATGTATCACATTTCAGAAATTTTTAAATGAAATTACATTTCAGTTGGAAAGTGTTTCATAATCAATGCTTATGCATGATTGATCTTTCTTGTTTAATTTAACATTTTGTTTTGAATAAATTTACATGAAAAATGTGCAATATCTCGAAATGTCGTATGTGGTATGTCAATCGTTTTCTAAGTGGATATTATGTATGAAATAATTAAACATTTAACAGCATTCAGATTCTTAATTTGCTTTAATAATTTTTTCAAAAATTTATTCGAAACTTGTGTAGTATCTCGAGAATGGTTCATTCTAACATTCTAAAGTTTCTATCATTTGTCTATCAATTACGTCTGAAACGATTTTTTTTTTTTATCATTATTGAAAGTTCTGGTTAATGATTTTTTCAAGCTTTCGTTCAAAATATGGGGGAGGGGGGGGGGGGGTCTTCCAAACTTTCGATTACATTTAAAATCAATTGGAATCCAGTATACACTGAGGTCAATAATCGTACCAAATTATATTCAAAACTCTTCATTCGCGTGTGAGATAACACCTCCGCCGACTCACAGGCACACACATACACTATGTACTGTCCCGATCATGAAGCCTTCAGTGGAAGCACTTTTGAGAACCAGAAGTGAAACACCGTACAGGCAGCCATTCCTATGATGTGGGTCTAGGGATGCCATTTCAGGACTGTCGAGCTATGGTTGCCAGATTTGGTGTTTTATTGGCGACATTTCGAATGTTCGAGAACCTTCTTAAAATGACGAGTATTCTACGAGATATGAGCCCCTTCTGGCAGTTTCTACTGAGAATATATAAAAAGAGTCATCGCTCAATTGGAGAGCAGTTGACGTGATACGAGCTACATTGAAATTATGAGATAAGTCATTGTTTTCAGGATAGCATCCGCTGTTTTGTGAAATTAACTGAGTATTTAATTGCTATTTTACTGTACCTAGCAGTTGTTTAGTAATCTTGTGAGATAGTTATCGAACCATTTGCTGTATCTTATTCCTGTTTATGTTGTGCTTATAAACGTGTTAGTTATCCAGAAATTTGGATTCTTTCTTGTATCCTGGACGCACACCCACGATTCCAGAGAATACGTCGTAACAGTATATTAGCGTGTATTCACACGTGCTAACACATACAGAAATGACTTCATAAACGTTCGGTTCTTGTTCTAGGATGCTTGAAACGTGTTCTTCCGTTGAAAACTTGCCCCAGTTAAATAAGTTCCCTATACTCAATAGGGAAACTAATATGCAGGACAGTAAAAGCAGTACTTCTGCAAAATAATTTCGCTAATTTTTATATAAATAAAATTAAATGAATGCAATTAAAATGATTTGCAACCAAATTCTCACATCCATGATAGCTAATTCCTACTTTACTTTTAAAACTATATTATACTCAATTGTGTTGGGTACATAACATTTTTTAATTAATCAATATTTTAAATACTTTATTTCCTGAAACCTATTTTAAATACTCACAAATACCGAAATATATCTTCAAATTTTTCAATGTACATGTGCTACATATTCGTATTAGTATGTATAAGTGCTACTTTGTATAAGTGCAAATTGAGCTAAATATTTATATAAATGTCAATTGAGTTAAATATTTGTGAAAATGTAAATTAAACTAAATATTTATATAAATGTAAATTGAGTTGAATATTTGTATAAATATATGTTAAGCAAAAAAAAAAAAAAAAAAAATATATATATATATATATATATATATATATATATATAAATGGCCAGGCACTTGACTTTCGTCATTCGCCTTTCGTCAGCGGCCAGAACGGGAACCATTTAGCCGTCCTAAGACGTTGCCCCAGGCGCACCAGAGGGGGGCGGAACACACTATGCCCGCAACACAAACATCCATGCTTTACGTGGGACTCGAACCCACAACGCGGCGGTCGAGCGATTGCTGTGGAAACACTCGCCTTGACCACTCGACCACTGCGTCGGCTTAAGCAAAATATTTGAATAATGTACTGAATAAATGTGCTGATTTGTAAAAATATATTTATTTGTATTTGTATGTTTTAATACATATATAAATTTTATTGTCATAAAAGCATGTTCTTTAATTATTTGATGCATATTGAAAATTCGGAACTGAGAAGGGGCGAAATGGAGTCTCCCACTTTGAAATGGGAACAACTATATATAGGAAACGGTACAAATGAAAATTTTAGCGGTACATTCCATGCAAATGAAGTACATGCGAACGACGTCATTGAAATATGAAAATTCCGAGGTCAAAGCTGCTATTTTTCCAGCCCCCACTTTGAAATGAATATTACGCCGTACCGGAAGAAGTACACACGAAAATTTTTGCTGTACAATTCGGTACAAACGTAGTACAAACCAATGGAATCGATGAAATTTTGAAATTACGAGGTGGGGGGTTGCCGATGCTCAAGGACACCCACATTTATATAAAAATTACGCTGTACCGGAAGTGGTACAAATGAAAATTTTTACGGTACCATTTGGTACAAACGTAGTACAAACCAATGGCATCGACGAAATTTTGAAATTCCTAGGTGAACGGGTCTGCCGTTTCTAAAGCTAGCCCACTTTGAAATGAGAACATCACCGTACCGGAAGTGGTACAAACGAATATTTTTACGGTAGTACAATCCGGTACAAACGTAGTACAAACGAATGGCATTGACGAAATTTTCAAATTCTTAGGTGGGGGCTGATGTTTCTCCCCCCTCACTTTGAAATGAGAATAACGCCGTACCGGAAGTGGTACAAACGAACATTTTTTGGTACAATCCGGTACAAACGTCCCACAAATGAATGGAATCATCAACTAAATTCTGAAATTTGCCGAAACTCAAGGTGACCGACTTTTAAATAAAAATTACGCCGTACCGGAAGTGGTACAAACGAAAATTTTTACGGTACAAACCGGTACAAGCGTTATACAAACGAATGGCATCGACAAAATTTTGAAATTTCGAGGTGGGGGGTTACCGGAGCTCACGGTCACCAACTTTTAAATAGAAATTACGCCATACCGGAAGTGGTACAAACGAAAATTTTTACGGTACAAACCGGTACAAACGTAGTACAAACGAACGGCATCGACGAAATTTTGAAATTTCGAAGTGGGGGGTTTCCGGAGCTCAAGGTCATCCACTTTAAATAAAAATTACGCCGTACCGGAAGTGGTACAAACGAAAATTTTTACGGTACAAACCAGTACAAATGTAGTACAAACGAATGGCATCGACGAAATTTTGAAATTTCGAGGTGGGGGGTTGCTGGAGCTCAAGGTCACCCACTTTTAAATAACAATTACGCCGTACCGGAAGTGGTACAAACGAAAATTTTTTCGGTACAAACCGGTACAAACGTAATACAAACGAATGGCTTCGACGAAATTTTGAAATTTCGAAGTGGGGGATTTCCGGAGCTCAAGGTCACCCCCTTTTAAATAAAAATTACGCCGTACCGGAAGTGGTACAAACGAAAATTTTTTCGGTACAAACCGGTACAAACGTAATACAAACAAATGGCTTCGACGAAATTTTGAAATTTCGAAGTGGAGGGTTTCCGGAGCTCAAGGTCACCCCCTTTTAAATAAAAATTACGCCGTACCGGAAGTGGTACAAACGAAAATTTTTACGGTACAAACCAGTACAAATGTAGTACAAACGAATGGCATCGACGAAATTTTGAAATTTCGAGGTGGGGGGTTGTTGTTGTTGAGACCCAGACCGTCCGACCTACCAGAAAGGTGTAAGGTAACTGTTTGGACGGCCGGGAAGTGCCACCCAATTTGGACCGGAACCCAGTGGGGGAGGCATCCACAGGGACCGTACCCTCCTTCCCCTACCACCAACCTCTCGGAAGGACTTACGGACCCACATGTTTAACGTGATCGTACTCCGCATGAACACGGCGGCAGTTCTGGCAGCGGCGAGAATCGCGCGCTAACCACTGGGCTGCCGCGCCCGAAAAGAGCCAACAACACGCGGTGTTCCCAGGTGGTCACCCACCCAAGTACTAACCGCGCCCGATGCTGCCTGACTTCGGTGATCTAACGAGAACCGGTGTTTTCAGCACGGTACGGTCGTTGGCCTCGAGGTGGGGGGTTGCTGGAGCTCAAGGTCACCCACTTTTAAATAAAAATTACGCCGTACCGGAAGTGGTACAAACGAAAATTTTTTCAGTACAAACCGGTACAAACGTAATACAAACGAATGGCTTCGACGAAATTTTGAAATTTCGAAGTGGGGGTTTTCCGGAGCTCAAGGTCACCCCCTTTTAAATAAAAATTACGCCGTACCGGAAGTGGTACAAACGAAAATTTTTACGGTACAAACCAGTACAAATGTAGTACAAACGAATGGCATCGACGAAATTTTGAAATTTCGAGGTGGGGGGGTTGCCGGAGCTCAAGGTCACCCACTTTTAAATTAAAATTACGCCGTACCGGAAGTGGTACAAACGAAAATTTTTACGGTACAAACCGGTACAAACGTAATACAAACGAATGGCATCGACGAAATTTTGAAATTCCGAGGTGGGGTTTGCCGGAGTTCAAGGTCACCCATTTTAAAATTAAAATTACGCCGTACCGGAAGTGGTACAAACGAAAATTTTGACGGTACAAACCGGTACAAACGTAGTACAAACGAATGGCATCGACGAAATTTTGAAATTCCGAGGTGGGGGGGCTGCCGTTTCGCCAGCCCCCCCACTTTGAAATGAGAATAACCCCGTTCCGGAAGTGGTACAAACGAAAATTTTGACGGTACAATCCGGTACAAACGTAGTACAAACGAATGGCATCATTGAAATTTTGAAATTCCGAGGTGGGGGGGCTGCCGTTTCGCCAGCCCCCCCACTTTGAAATGGGAATAACCCCGTTCCGGAAGTGGTACAAACGAAAATTTTGACGGTACAATCCGGTACAAACGTAGTACAAACGAATGGCATCATTGAAATTTTGAAATTCGGAGGTGGGGGGGCTGGCGAAATGGAGCTCATTCTAATGTAATTTCTATATTCAGCCGCATCCGTACTGACAAATGTAAAATCAATTTTTTAAATCAGTCTAGGGTGTATGTTGACTCCCCCCCCCCCTCCCAGTGCCAGATTAAGGCAGGGGAAACAGGGACACGGGCCCCCAAAAGTCGGCTTATGTCAAAAAGAGAAAGCACATGTTTGCTTATTTTTATTTAAAAAAGTTACACTTTGAGAGGTAACTTCTGTTTATAAGTATCGAAGTTAAAGCAATTGTGTGGAATTTGAACAGGTTATAATTTTAGACTTTATGCGGAATGCAAATTTATATATATTTGACAATAAAAATATTAAACGTGTCATTTTTACTAATTAAAATACACTGTTATAAAAGGGAAAATTATGATAATTCTACAATGTTTATTTATTTCAATTGGGTGGGGAAATGCCTCAAATTATTAGTCCCCTACTATGAGTAAGGGCCCTCGGGAAGATTAGTCGGGCCCTGCTCTCCCCCTTTATTTCCCTTGATATAAATGTTATTATATTATAAGATTATAAATGTTACATTGCTGGTACTAAAAGGATCATTGACATTAGATTGTCCGACCATGTTCTTGATATTAAAAATGAAATATTGCTGTATTTCAAATTGTTTGTTCTCAACAATCATTTTGACATGGTATTCTAATTTTGATTTTTCATACAGTTCCAAAACTTTGTTTTACCTGGCGGCTTTTTCATGGATTCCATAGAGGTGAAACCACTGTTTGCCTAAACATTTAGAATTTTGCCAATCTCGCTTTTTCAATATTGTACTTTATATTTATATTTAATTTCCATGTTTTATACTTATTTATTTATGCTTCTTTACTTCGTAATGATTTTTTTTTTCTGGCCGAACGGCTATTTGTAATATGCAAATTTAATTTGCGAGTTGGCTGTATGTATAAAACTTCCATGTGCTTGTACCATGCCACATGTCTCTGATGAAGGATGTTTTACTTCTTAAAGAGCTTTGACAAATCTTTGTATTTTACGTACGCCGTGCTGATACTCGTATAAATTTTTTTTTTTTAATTTCTTTAATATATTCTCTTTTATTATGTTAGATTGTTAATTTGTTGTAATTGTATATTTGCGATTGTTGAAATTATCAACGATAAAAGTGCTTTAGAGATTTTTATGAGCCGATCATTTAAAATGTGAACAATTATGAATCATATCTATATAAATAAAATTGAAAATCTGTCTGTCTGTCTGTTTATCCCGTCATCACAGGAGAACGGCTGAACCGAATTTGATGCAATTTTGTGGGTAGCCTAGAAAAAGCCCCACTTAAAATTCAGTCCATCTTTGGAGTTTCTACGATCAGTGGTTCGCGAGATAATAGTAAAAAACGAAAGTTTCGTTTGTCTCATCATCACGGGAGAACGGCTGAACCGAATTTTATGAAATTTTGTGGATAGCCTTGAAATAGCCCCCCATAAATTTAGCCCAAGTTTCGAGTATTTAAAACCAGGGGTTGTCGAGATATTAATGAAAAACGAAACTTTTTTCTAGGAGTTCTACTCTCCAACTCAGTGGTTTATCCAAACGAAAATCTTGAAAATCGTTTGAAAGTGAATTAAAACGCTATCTCTGAGTTTGATAGGAGATTTTTTGCGCTAATTAGTCACTTTCTGAAAACATGAATTGCTTGAAACATGATTTAAATGGGAAATCTATCTCCATGATTTAGTTTTCACAGGCTTTTACCGAACAATGAAAAGTATAAAGAAATAAAAATGGTTATTTAATTTCCAGTTTATGAAGAAGATTCTATCTTATATCATGTTGCTCAGAAACGCAATTAAATTAAATCTGTCTGTTAATTTTAATTATTATTTTTTCGGTTTGAATAATAAATAAATGGATATAAATATATATTTTAGAAAAGAACGATTTGATTTTTCTTATAGCATTTTTGACTGGATAATATCAATTACGGTCTTCAGGTTTAAACGTTATTATTATTGATATTTTTGGGGATTATTGATTACGGGATTATTGATATTTTCAAGTTATTATGCAATTGTTTTATTACGACAAAAATTGTTTGAACTCATATATTGTACGTTGAACGAGTAATCTTCTACAAATACACCGGTATGTCTTCTAATGTACGAGAATATAAGTAGTACAGGTATATTGGCATATGTTTTGATATATATTGGCATATATTGGAATCAATTACGATCTTCTTGTATAAAGAGTACGGAGATAATTGATATTTTCAATTTATTACGTCATCTCTTTTATTTTGGCAAATATTTTTGAGACTCATATTGTAATACGGGTAATCTTCTACTTACTGGCATATTTTCTAATCTGCAACAATATAAGTAGTACGGGGTTGCATATATAGATTCAATTCCTTTTTTTTTTTGCAAATTTGCTTACAAAAGGGGACAGGATGTTTTATTCTTCAAAGCTACCCGTGAAGATAATTTTGCGTAGTGAGAACAGATATTATTAAACTTCTCTTTAGGAGGAATAAATTTAATATTTTAACAGAATTTGCACATGATTGCGAATTATAAGTTTCTTTATATTATATACTCCGTACGAGGAACGGGTATGCTGCTAGTATATATATATAAAATTGAAAATCTGTCTGTCTGTCTGTCTATTTGTCCCGTCATCACAGGAGAACGGCTGAACCGAACTTGATGAAATTTTGCATGGGTAGCCTGAAAATAGTTCCACTTAAAATTCAGTCCATGTTTGGAGTTTCTACGATCAGTGGTTCTCGAGATATTAGTAAAAAACGAAATTTTCGCTTGCCTCATCATCACGGGAGAACGGCTAAACCGAATTTGATGAAATTTTGTGGATAGCCTTGAAATAGCCCCCCATAAATTTAGTTTCAAGTATCTAAGTCCAGGGGTTGTCGGGATATTAATGAAAAACGAAACTTTTCCCTAGGAGTTCTACTCTCTAACTCCGTGGTTTATCCAAACGAAAAGGTTGAAAATCGCTTGAAAGTGAATTAAAATTTAATCTCTGAGTTTGATGGGAGATTTTTTGCGCTAAGTAGTCACTTTCTGAAAACATGAATTGTTTGAAACATGATTTAAATAGGAAATCTATCTCCATGGTTTATTTTAAACAAGCTTTTACTGAACAATGAAAAGTATAAAGAAATCAAAATGGTTATTTAATTTCGCAGTTTATGAGGAAGATTCTATCTTATATCATGTTGCTCAGAAATGCAATTAAATTAAATCTGTCTGTTAATTTTAATTATTATTTTCTCGATTTGAATAATAAATAAATGGATATAAAAATATATTTTAGAAAAGAATGATTTGATTTTTCTTATAGCATTTTTGACTGGATAATATCAATTACGGTCTTCAGGTTTAAACGTTATTATTATTGATATTTTCGGGGATTATTGATTCAGGGATTATTGATATTTTCATGTTATTATGCAATTGTTTTATTATGACAAAAATTGTTTAAACTCATATATTGTACGTTGTACGAGTAATCTTCTACAAATACACGGATATATCTTCTAATCTACGAGAATATAAGTAGAACAGGTATATTGGCATATGTTTTGATATATATTGGCATATATTGGAATCAATTACGACCTTCTGGTATAAAGAGTACGGTGATTATAGATATTTTCAATTTATTACGTCATCTCTTTTATTTTGGCAAAGATTTTTGAGACTCATATTGTAATACGGGTAATCTTCTACTAACACACTGGCATATTTTCTAATCTGCGACAATATAAGTATAGTACGGGGTTGCATATATTTATTCAATTCCTTTTTTTTTTTTGTAAATTTGCTTACAAAAGGTGCCAGGATGTTTTATTCTTCAGATCTGCCCGAGAAGATAATTTTGCATAGTGAGAACAGATATTCTTAAACTTCTCTTTAGGAGCAATGAATTTAAGATTTTAACAGAATTCGCACATGATTGCGAATTATAAGTTTCTTTATATTATATACTCCGTACGAAGAACGGGTATGCTGCTATATAATTAAACGGGTATAGTAATCTATATAATTAAAATTTAAAATCTGCCTATTTTTCTGTCTGTCTGTATGTGTGTTTGTCTTATCATCACGGTAGAACAGCTGCATTGAATTTTATGAAATTTCGTGGGTATTCTTGGAATAGCCCCACCTAAAATTTAGTCCATGTTTCGAGTTTCTAGGATCAGAGGTTGTCAAGATTTTAATAAAAAAACGCACAATTAAATTTTTTATAGAGCTAACATTGTGCAGACGATTTTTTATCGCCATTTCATTTGAAGAAAATGATATCATTTCACTTAGCACTGAAATTAAATTCGTAATGTGTTTGTTTACACGGCAGACGATTTTTATTAAATATTTTTCGGTTTAAATAAAAAAAATGTATATAAAATAATTTTTATCGAAATTGTATTTTTGAATGGTTGCATTTTTGAATCCATTACAACCTTTGGCTTTAAAGATTGCGGTGATTATAGATATTTTCAATTTCTTAAGTCATCTGTTTTATTTTGGCAAATATTTTTCAAAACCATATATTGTAGTATGGGTATATCTTCTAATCTACGAGAATATAAATAGTATATCTTTCAATAAAATTTCAGCACTTTCATTTTGGAATATATTGATTCCCTTTCATATTTTTTGTAAATTTGTTTACAAACTGGACTTGGATGTTTTATTCTTCATATCTGCTTGTGAAGATAATTTTGTACAGCGAGAAGAGATATTCTTAAACTTGTTTTTCAGAGCATTAATTTAAATATTTTAATAAAATGCTTTGAATAACAATGGAGGAGCCTGGGCGCGTATTTTTTGTTTCATTTGTTAAAGAAAGTCATTGCTAAAGAAGTGATTGTTAGTTGCGGACACCGAACCTTATTAATATTCATATGTAGTGAATTTAATAGAAAACGGTGAAATCTATTCAGATGGAAATCTGCTCAACACTGCGAAAATTTGCTTAGTAATAAATTATTTTTCGGGGTCGGAAATCTGTGTTATATTGACATATTTCAAAGTATATAGGTCTATCCAATCTAGAAATGGTAATGCTCTTGAAGTATGACTTATTGAGTTGCTGCCCTATTTCAAAATGGTGGCGGTAGAGGATTGGGTGGACATACGCGTTTGTTTTACAATTGTTTGAAAAATATTGGCCGTGGCTCCAGTCCGATGGAGCCGAAATGGTTTAGGTCTCAAGGTCTCAAGGACGGGGTTATACGGAGTGCCCAGGAGGGGAAAAATTCCCCCTTTTAAACTCCGGACGAAAAGGAAAAGAGATACTAAAAGGAAAAACATAAAGGAAAGAGTTTACATCAGAAGGTTTGCTTGGGGGGGGGGGGGGGCTGTGACCGAAGTCGGGCCCTTCCTCAAGTCTACAGAAGGAGGAGAAAGAGCTAGGGCCCAAGCAGGCACCTAGCGGGAGAAAAAGGAGCGGGGAGAAGAAGCGCGCCTCGAGGGGCGCAGGGCCTTGAGCTTGAGAACGGGGGGGGGGGGGGGGAAGGGGGTACCGTACATAACAAAAAAAGTTTGAAGGTTCGTCGATAAATCGCGAATTCCCAAAATCAAGGGAGAGGCACGGTGTTAACTAGAGTTCAGAAATAAAAAACGAAGCAGATGCAAAACAATGCTAGATAGAACGACCCCGTGGGGGCGTAGGAATGCATCCTTGGGGCGACGCCACGGCAACGCGCTGGGGCGAAATGGTTTAGTGTGAAGAACATTTTGGAAAATAAAACTCCGATAGAGTTCAATAAGTTTATTCGACTTTTCAGACTCATTTGTTTCGTTTACAGGCTACATGTTACTCGTTAACTGTTTCGTTAGTTAGAGCTTTTAGTTTTCGCCCCAATTGCATCCAGATACTTCAACCACAGACTTAGCGTCAAAATATCCAACTATTTTACTAACTTGCTTACCTACACATGAAGGAAACTTATACAGACGAGATTGCTTGAAAGTACACAAGTGCTTACTTCAATACGTGCTTAAATAGTATGTTTCCTTCTATTCTGTTCAAACCTAATCAATCATTAAGCATCTTTAGAAGCCCCAAGTTCATTCAATCTCTTAATTTTCTTTTTAAACAAAACCAGATATCTTGTGCTTGTGTACCAATTCATATTACCATATATATATATATATATATATATATATATATATCTGGAAAATAGATTTCCTAATTAGTTTTGAAGATATTTGAGTAAAAGTAAGCAAAATAAGGAAAAAGTATTTCGCTCGGACAGATACTTTAAAAAAATTTTAAAGTCAAAATATTTAAATTAATTTTATATATTCTTAATCTGGAGCCTATTTCGGATAAAACAAGAAATATATTTACATTTTTATCTATTAGGTTCGAGGATATAAGTGTCCAAAATGTTTACATTTTTCATAACGCTCCTATTTTTGTCACAAATATCCGAAGCATAGATGTTATTCACATCAGAAAATGTCATAAAAGGCTAAATTATTTATTATTTCTAAATATCTGAAGCGTGTCTCACCTTTCCCATCTCACCTTTCCCATCTTTGTACATAATAAAAGAATATGTTTGTCTGTCTGTCTGTGTGTGTGTGCTTTCTGTAACGGAAAATCGAAATCCGGACAGCTGCAAAATTCTAAATTCCCTAACCTGGAATCAAACTACGGATCTTCGTATTGACCAATCGACGCTCTACCGTTGAGCTACTGGGACTGCTTTGCGCAATAATCTCTTATCCTCGAACTGAACTCTGCAATTCACATTTCATAATTTATATGTATACTCGTATCATTATCAGAATGAAATAAAAACGAGCCATCTTTTACAGATTTAATACTCAACATAATGATGTAAATTCTGTAAAAATGTCCTTGTCCGAGTTGGCAACAGCTTAGTGACAAATATAAATACATTCGGATTATTGGTGTTAATTATAAATATTGTCAAGTCAATTTTTCGATATATAGATTTAAATAAGTCCCCCTATTTAAAAAAAATATATTTTATTGCAGGCACATTACATTTGCGAAGCATGAAAGTTCTTTTGCGGTTTAATAAAATTCCAATCGCGCTTTTGTCAACAAACTCCTCTTAAAAGCAGAAAAATCAAAAGTAAAATACCCGCTAAAGCCAATGGTTCTAAAAATAACTCCCATGATCAACTAATAGAAGCTTATCATTATCAGAAAAATGTCTCTTCTCCCTGTATATAATAGTTCTCCACATAGTTCTTTGAGGATGTTATGGGAGTTAAAAGCTATGTGAAACTCGTTTTATAATCCGAACTTTTGGCGCAAACCCAAGTGTTGAAGATGAAGCGGACTCATGGATTTCTTCAACTGGGCATTGGTGGCTGTCGTGGAAGTGTAAGAAAAGGTGGCAAGACAGAAGTTTTAAGTAGGCAGCAAAAATATATTTATCCGTAGCATGGATTTTCATTTGGAATTCTCATATATTCACGTTCCTTTTTACTTTCCTTATATACATAATGTATAAGGAAAGTATTGTGACGGGGTCGAAAATTCGAATTCGAGTTTTCGACGGGAGAGCACGTTTCAAGCATCCCTGATCACGAATCAAACATTTTTGAAGTGATGTCTGTGTGTGTGTGTGTGTGTGTGTGTGTCAGTGGGTCTGTGGAGACGATAACTGACGAACGAATGGACCGATTCGAACCAAATTTGGTACAAAAATCACAATACGTAAACACTGGAAGCCTATTGTTTTTATACGCAATCGAATGTTCATAACTCCCCTAAATTTTCGAATGAAATTTTGAAAAAATCGTCAAAAAATCAAAACCACTAATAAAGTTACGTAAATAGACATTTCTTAGGTAATTTTTCATTAGAAAACGATTGACATAAATTTTAGAACGCTAACATGAACCGTTCTCGAGATATTGCACATTTTTGAAAAAATTATCAAAAAGTCATATAAAATAGAAAAAAAAATCCTATTGAGAAACATGTTCACTTTTCATATGTAATATCATTCGATAAATTGGGTGACATCATTCTCGTGGATCTAGCTCGTTCCATTCATAAAAAAAGATACGTTGAGTAATACTTTTGTATTTGAACGCCAATAGTCATTTATCTGCTGTAAGAACAACTTATTTCTTTGTCCATAATCCTTGGCGAGATTTTGGCGACGAATTTGATGGAATGTCGCCAACTTGGCGACATTTTTAAATGTTGCCAAATTAACGAAAATCTCGCCAAATGGATAAAAATGACGCTAAATCAATGAAAATGACGACTCATTGTCGAAAATTCAATCTCTTGGAAAGAATATTAGTATCTACTGTAAGAAAAATCTATTTTTTTACTGTAAAAGTAGTAAATTCATTGTATTATATAAGGAAAGTCATGTGTTGCCCACATCAGATTTTCTTCAATTAGTCGTGATTTTAATTGATTTAGTGTCATTTTTTAACACGTTTCGCCATAGCTGAAAAGTGTTTATGCCTTTGGTCATTCTGTCTGTCTGTCCGTTCGCACGATAACTGCCGTAAAAATGACTTTATCAAAATGAAATTTTAGTATGTTGTTAGGATGGTCTGTGGGACATATGGGAATAAAAATAAATAATATCATTCAATTAGTTTCGGATTTACTCGTATTAAAAAAAATAAATACATTGAACCCTATGGGACTTAATTTTTCAAACATTTTTTAAGCAAAATAAAAATTCCAAATTGCTTTGAAAATTTCAGGAAATATTCATATTATCATATAAAATGTGAAATTTTTTTTTTCAGCAAAATATGTTAGGTAGCTTTTTAAATAAAATTTGAAATAATAATTGCACCCACAATATATGAAGGGATCACGTGACTCATTGCAAAATAAAATATGCTATCCATTTTTTTTCCCCGTGTGTAAAGATCGTGGTATTTAAGGATTTTTTAAATTTATATTAATGTTGCATCCGTCCTAAAATCTTTTTATTTTTGCGTATTATCTGTGTATCTAAATTCTGTGCCAACACAATTACAATAATTTTTATTTTAAACGATCACTAAACTTTGATTATTTCTACAACGAAGTCTAATTTTAATTTATTCAGAATGTAAACAAATCAAGCGATTGTAAGCTGAGTTGAATAAGAATTGAATTTTTTTCAAGCAAAATTATTTAGCTCTGGAATCCGGAATATAAGTGATAAGACTGAAATATTCATCGATTTTACATAGATAGGCAGACGATTTATATTACGATAAGGATTTAAGTTGTTAAGTATAATAAATTACTGTAGTACTGTGATAATTTAAAAAATATCACCGCTGAATGCATCAGATTTTAGAGATGTTTAAATATAATTGCATTTCAGTTGGAAAATGTTTCATAATCAATGCTTTATGCATGATTGATTTTTTTTTTGTTGTTGTTGTTCATTTGTGTCACTCTTAGTAATAGTACGAGGAGAAAAGTGCATCTTTTTTAGTTTTAACTTGCAAGAAGAGCACAGATGTTAATTACTCTGTGCTCCTCCACCCCGAAAAAAAAATTGTGCGCCCTTAAAATATTATTTAAAAGCCTCGATATTCGGTATGCAAATATCTCCCGGTTAGGTACGTAATTGATTAAAAATTCGTTGCCAATAAATGAATAGATATGGTATGGTTCCAGAGCAGACGGAAAGAGCGCATTCTGGGGCGCATATAAGGTGCATTGTTCAACTGCTGGAGCATAGCTGGCCGATGTTAAGGTTCCATTGCCATCAATGACCTATGTAGATGGATCGATGACATGTCAATACGAACAACATTCCGAGATACATCGTAGGCTGGTCAGTCAGAGGTCGTTACCTTGGTCGGAGAGATGTGGCGTCAAGACGTTCTTGTTGTTGTTCGACCCTGAATACCCAATCTACCAGAAAGTGTAAGGTACCTGTTTGGACGGTTGGGACAGTGCCATCCGTTTTAGACAGGAATCCAGTGGGGTCGGCATTGTATTCTCCTTCCCCTACTACCAACCTCTCGGAAGAACTTAAGGACCCACATTTTTTACGTTCCCATACTCCGCGTGAATACGGGACAGTTTGGGCAGGGTCGGGAATCGAACTCGAGTCGTCCGAGTGCAATTCCCGTGCCTTAAATCACTGAACCACTCCTGTAAGACGTTGTTGAAAGTAGTAGGACCGCATACATAAGCGGTAAAAGAATTTGAACGCCTTACGCCTAGTTTTTATCAAACGCGACATGCCTCAAAGCTACGAGTATAAATAAGATCGACCGATAAAGATGAACCAATGAGAACAGAGAGAACGCTGAAAAAAGTTGGATTTTCATAAACTCCAAAAAGACTCTCGTGTGCGGCATGTTTTCCTATTGGTAAGTTGATTTCTTAAACTCGTCGCTCCGGCCATTGTCGCGTATGGTGGAAACTGGGTGTTAGGAAGACTGCAATGATAGTGCGATATATAGAAGACAATGAATGATAAAAATACTTCTTTGTATTTTTATCTTTACCTGCCTTCTTTGTATCTTACTTTTACCTTTCTTTGCACTTCTTTGTATCTATGTACTTCTCAAAATTGTAGGTCGCATCTATATGTAACACTTTCTAAATTACTTTTGTGAAATAGAGATCAACTAACTCTTTAAATTATTCTTTGGTAAGAGTCTCTGTCTGCACCAAAAAGTAAAAGCTAAATCATGCAGGAAGACATGGATGGCTAGCCTAACGAAAATCCTCCGCATAGGCTTCTCTACGTATCGTATAGTATCAGTACGTACCATTTGCAGGCCATTCTAGGCGTCCCTTAAGATGCCTGCCACTGACTACCTAACACAGGCAGCACCGTCTGCAATGGTTTTGCAACCAGAAGATCTGAACAGTGCTCGAATAGCGTCATAACCCCTTTTGCTTGACAGTTTATTTATGAAGAAGTCCAGTGGCATAGCAGCTATGGCGTGGACCACTAAAACATGAGGAAACAATCAGCTGTTGGAATGTCCGATTCTTAGAACATACGGAGTTGACACTGAAGCGCTTACAAAGTTTTCGTGGTTTTCCCAGCATGCAACGTAAATATAGCGCAGCTAGGAATCTGTTGAAACTGCGCTATATTTACGTCGTTCCATTCGCAGTATATCCTTATAAAGGAAGATCTATCTCTCTTCGAAGAAGTTTTTGATTTCTTACCAATCATGCATAAAACATTGATTATGAAACACTTTCCAACTGAAATGTAATTTTATTTAAACATCTCTAAAATGCGATACATTCCTCGGTAATATTTTTACAATAATCACAATACTACATTAATTTATTATATTTGAAAACTTAAAACTTCATCGAAAAAAAATGAACTTCATTCAAATGACGGCATTGAAATATAAATTGCCTGGTTTAAACATCTCTAAGATGCGATACATTCCTCGGTAATATTATAAAAATTCTCATAATACTACAATAATTTATTATATTTGAAAACTTCATCGAAAACAAATGAACTTTATTCAAATGACGTCATCGAAATATAAATCGCATAGCTTTCTCTAAAAGCAGCATTTCATTCATTAACTGTTTTCCATTCCTTTTATTCATCACAATACTATAATAATTTATTTTATTTAAAAACTTAAAACCATGGAGGTAATTTGACTCCATGCTTAAAACTTCATCGAAAAAATCGTTGCTCCTCAGTGTTAAATCAATAAATGTTTCATTCATATTAGCTATATTGCAGACTCCATGAGCTAAATCATTTTGCGTTAAAGAAATGCAGCAATTCTTTTACAACTCATACTACATTTTTTGGTGTTTACATTCTCCATAAGTGAAAATTAGGGTTCGTTGTAGAAATAATCAAAGTTTGGTGATCATTTAAACTCAAATATATTGCAATTGCGTTGTTTCAGTATGTAGATTTACAGAATTTAAGCAAAAATAAAACGGTTTTAGGACGGATACAACACTCAATATGAATTAAAAAGAACTTTAAATATCAGGATTTTAACACAAGATGGATGTCATATTTTATGTTGAAGTGGGTCACGTGGTCTCTTCATATACTGGGTGTAATTATTATTTTAATTTTTATTTGAAAAACAACTGAATATATTTTGCTGAATTTTTTTTATATAATTATGGGATAATTTAAATATTTCCTAAAACTTTCGAAGCAATTTGTGAATTTTAAATTCGCTTAAAATATGTTTGAAAAATTAGGTCCCATAGGGTTCAATGTATTTCATTTTTTCAACCCGGGTTCAATCCAAAACTAATTGGATTATGTTATTCATTTATATTCCCACCGTCTGAGCAACATACTAACATTTCATTTTGATAAAGTCATTTTTACGGCAGTTATTGTGCGGACGGACAGACAGAAACAAAGTCATAAACACTTTTCAACTATGTTATAAAGTGTTAAAAAATAATGCAGCTTGTACTTCGTCATTATCATATTTCGGGAAATGCGGTGTCCCTTCCGGCAAGCTACATCCGTCTAATTTTTTATTAATAATATTTTAGCCAGAGGTGTTTATCGCCGTTGGAAAGCGTTAAAAATAAAGTCACAGTTAGGCATAAATGATATCATTTATGACAAGAGGACAAGAGAATGGGTACAGAATTGCCACTTCCCCCCCGCCCCCCCTCTACAATACATGGTTATGTATAGGGGACGTATTGAACTGGGGTTAAGAGTTGGAATAGCAAGTTTTTGATAAATTTACACGTTTTGAGCAATCCTGAATACGAATAGATCATTTTAATGTCTGTGTGATTGATTGTCTTTTGTTCTTACGACCCAGACCGTTCGACTTACCTGAAGGTGGAAGATATCTGTTTGAACGGCTGAGATAGTGCCACACAACTTAGACCGGAACCCAGTAGATGCGACACCTACAGGGACCGTACCGTCTTTCCCCTGCCACCAACCTTTCGGAAGAACTTTCGGACCCACAGATTTAGCATGCCCGAATTCGCGTAAACTCGGGGATAGTTTGAGCAGAGCCAAGAATCGAACTTAGGTCCTCCGAGTGTAATTCCCGTGCCCTAACCACGTAGCTATCCTGTCCGGGCACTATATTCCAATACTCAAATACTATAAAGTGTTCGAGATTCGATATCTCAAATATAAATTCCTTAGAAGAAAGTCCAATACTTCGAATATCGTGCTTTGATTAATAGCTGGTTCTTGAAAGAAAAGCCAGGATACTGCATAAAAAAAAAATTCGAAATTTGCTTCCACCAAGTAAAAACATTTTGGACTACTGGTTGAGCAATAGAACTAAAAACAGTCTGACTATTTATTTAAAGGATTTATTTTTAAAATATTTAATTACAAAATAAAATTAAAAAAAAAAAAAACTGTGAGCATATTTGAATCTTTGTTTAAAAATCTGCAGTAAGTGAGAAGCATTTATAATTATTCAATTATTGTAGTTAAGAGTTCCTAAAATAAGAAGTTGGTGTAAAATAAAAAGTTTCACGTTTAAACTAATGTGGTTCATTGCACATTTTACGGCTTTTATTTTACTTCATTAATTTATTTACTAATAATTAATAAATAATTTTACAAAATGAAAGATACACTACTGTCTGTGTGTGTGTGTTTCGTTTGTAGCGAAAAATGTAAGATTCCGACAGTTGCAAAATTCGATACTGGGTTAGCTGAACTCCCAGTAAGACAGACCTCGGCGAGATTTTTTTTTTTTTTTTTTTTTAATTCGAATTAGTTTTTCAGTTATTTTATATTGAATGGCGATTTTGAGCGATATTCACACAAATCAGTTGCTTAGCGATCAAAAATATTACCATAGAGTTTCCATCTTGGCATCAAACAAAAGAAACCAAAGAATGTTCTTTCTAACGATCTTTGAACTGAATTCGTAGGATAATTCATTCATATTTTTTTTTTTATTTTTTTTTAAATACATCGAAATATGCATTTTTACTTTTCCTGCAATACATGGTAATGTATAAGGAAAGTATTGGAATCATGTCGAAAATCGCAACTCGAGTTTTCGACGGATCTACACGTTTCGAGACCTCTAGAATACGAAAAAACTATTTTTAGCGTGACGTCTGTGTGTGTGTCTGTGTGTCTGTCTGTCTGTGCAGATTTTGTATCCACTCTAACTAAAAAACTAATTGACCGAATTTCATAAAATTTGGTAGGTAAGTCACTTGTGCACGAATCTAGTGCTGATTAATTTTGGGTACGACTCGGGTTAAAAGAACCCGCCTTTTTTGGCGAAATGGCCTGCACAAGCTTGTATCCACTCTAACTAAAAAACTAATGGACCGAATTTCACAAAATTTGGTAGATGAGTCGCTTGTAGGCCACCCTGGTGGTAAAAAATTATTATAGTATTGTGATGAATGAAATGAATGGGAGAAAGTTATGAATGAAATCCTGTTTTTATAGAGAGATCCAGGCGTGTTATTTTTTCTATGACGTCATTTGAATTAATTTCAGTTGTTTTCGATGAAGTTTTCAAATATAATAAATTATCGTAGTATTATGATAATTCTAAAACTATTACCGAGGAATGTATAACATTTTAGAGATGTTTAAACCAGGCAATTTATATTTCAATGCCGTCATTTGAAAGAAGTTCATTTTTTTCGATGAAGGTTTAAGTTTTCAAATATAATAAATTAATGCAGTATTGTGATAAGTTTCGAAATATTACCGAGGAATGTATTGCATTTTAGACTTGTTTAAATAAAATTGCATTGAAGTTGGAAAGTGTTTCATAATCAATTCTTTAAGCATGATTGATCTTTCTTGTAATTTTCTTATTTCGCCGCATCCGAGAAAGGAAGATTTGCATATTTCTAATAAATAAAACTATAATTATAACAATCTTCGACAAAAATATGGGTATATGTATATATTCGCATTTTAATAAAACAATTCTTTTAAATTAATTTATTTTCTGTTAATTATCAACTAAAAGCATAAAAATCGAAAATTTCGATATTGTTCTTTTCCCGGTTTTTCTGGTCGTTGCTATGGGGAGAAGTGAATGTTTGTGCGAATGCTTGGCAATTAGTTGCGCGTGACTGTGCATGTGTTAAAAGTAAAGGATTTGGATTGACACGAAAGGGGGAAATGATTTTGGTTCAAAACAAGCAATTTGAAAATAAGGTGGTGTTATCTCTATTATTCAAGTAGCGGGAGCTTATTTAGGACCCGAATAACGCCGGGTAATTCGTTCTAGTATTTTATAAATATAAATATTATTTATTAACAATTTGATGTACCTGTTCGAGATGTTCAAATTTTCGAGATCGGTTAATATTCCAATTCGATAAAAGTGTTATTCACCCCTCTCTAATTATTACCCTCCGCCATATTCTTATTCATTGCGCCGAAGATGAGAGTTCTAAAAGTGAGCGAGAAGTGTCAAAGCCTGCAACTGAACTTTAATTTTCTAAACAAAACTCTCGAGGGATTTTGGAACGAAAAATTCTGACAAGTAACAAATTGGGAGCCAAAAGCCAGACGTTCTATAAATAATTGCGGTTGAGAGTAAAGTCACGTCAGTCTGGCTCTAATCGCGCAGCAGTACACAATAAATATTAAAAAGATTGAAACGTGTATAGCATTTTCTGCATACCCCTGACTGTGACAACAGTTGAAGCTTTATAGGTGGAGCTGCTGCACTAGGGTTGCCAACTCTTTCACATACTTGATAGGAGATTTAAGGGAGGAGGCGGAGGGGATTGGGTTTTGAAACTTGAAAGTAATATTTTATACTGGCCGCCTTCGGCGACCAGCCTGTTCGCTACCCTTGAAAATTCTGACCGTGGCAAACTCGTTGGCGCGACCTACCAGAAAGGTGTTGAAGACCCAGACCGACCGGCTCGTCAGCAAGGACATGAGCAACCGATTAGTCGGCCGGGACCACAAAGGTGTAAAGTAACTATTTGGACGGTCAGGAAGTGCCACCCAATTTAGACCGGAACCCAGTGCGGGAGCCATCCACAGGGACCGTACCCTCCTCCTCTACCACCAACCTCTCGAAAGGACTTACGGACCCACATGTTTAACGCGATCGTACTCCGCGTGAACACGGCTGCAGTTTTGGCAATGGCGGGAATTGAACCCGGGCCTACCGAGTGCAATTCCCGAGCGCTAACCACTGGGCTACCGCGCCCTCCGCGACAATCTCCATAACTTTCTTTTTATTCATTATGTCTGTCTGTCTGCCTGTCTGTCTGTCAGTTAGCACGATAACTGCCGTAAAATTGACTTAATCAAAATGAAATTTTAGTATGTTGTTCAGACGGTCTGTAGGACCTACGGGAATATAAATGAATGATATCACCCAATTAGTTTTGGATTGAACCCGGGTTGAAGAAATGAAATACATTGAACCCTATGGGACCTAATTTTTCAAACATTTTTTAAGCGGATTTAAAATTTTTAAAATTCACAAATTGCTTCGAAAATTTTAGGTAATATTCAAATTATTCCATAAAATATATATAAAAAATTTCAGCAAAATATATTCAGTAGTTTTTAAAATAAAAATTAAAATAATAATTACACCTCTTATATGAAGCGATCACATGAGCATGATATGAAAAGATCACGTGACCCACTTCAAAATGAGATATGGCATCCATCTTGTCTCAAAATCGTGATTTTTAAAGTTCTTTTTAATTCATATTGGGTGTTGTATCCGTCCTAAAACCGCTTTATTTTTGCTTAAATTCTGTGCATCTACGTACTGAAACAACGCAATTACAATATATTTGAGTTTAAATGATCATCCAAATTTGATTATTTCTATAACGAAGCCTATTTTTCGCTTATGTAAAATGTAAACAGCAAAATATGTAGAATGAGTTGTATAAGAATTGCTGTATTTTTTAACGCAAAATTATTTAGCTCATGGAGTCTGCATAGCTGATATGAATGAAATCTGCATTGATTTTACAGAGAGAAGGACGATTTTTTTCGATGAAGTTTTAAGCATAGAGTTTAATTACTTGTAGCTCCATGGTCTTAAGTTTTTAAATAAAATAAATTATTTTAGTACTGTGATGAATGAAATGAATGGGAAATGTTTATGAATGAAATGTTGCTTTTATAGAGAGAGCCAGGCGTGTTATTTTTTCTATGACGTCATTTGAATGAATTTCAGTTGTTTTCGATGAAGTTTTCAAATATAATAAACTATTGTAGTATTATGATAATTTAAAAAATATTACCGAGGAATGTATCGCATTTTAGAGATGTTTAAAACAGGCAATTTATATTTCAATGCCGTCATTTGAATGAAGTTCATTTTTTTCGATGCAGGTTTAAATTTTTAAATCTAATAAATTAATGTTGTATTGTGATAAGTTTTAAAGTAATACCGAGGAATGTATTGCATTTTAGAGATGTTTAAATAAAATTGCATTGAAGTTGGAAACTGTTTTATAATCAATGTTTTAAGCATGATTGGTCTTTCTTGTTCATTAATATCTCGAGAATCCTTGTTCGTAGAAGTTCGAAACATGGACTAAATTTTAAGTGGGGCTATTTCAAGGCTACCCACAAAATTTCATCAAATTCGGTTCAGCCGTTCTCCCGTTATGATGAGACAAACAAACAGACAGGCAGACAGACAGACAGATTTTCAATTTTACTTATATTGATGCTAGAGCTAAATAATTTTGCGTTAAAAAATTCAGCAATTCTTATACAACTCATCTTACAATAATTTGTTTACATTCTTCATCCATTAAAATTAGGCTTCGTTGTAGAAAAAAATCAAAGTTTGATGATCATTTAAACTCAAAAAATTGTAATTGCGTTGGCGCAGAACATAGATGCACAGAAATTAAGCAAAAATAAAGCGGTTTTAGGAAGGAAGCAACACTAAATATAAATTTAAAAGAACTCTAAAAATCACGATTTTAACACTGGGGAAAAAAGATGGATGCCATATTTTATTTTGAAGTGTGTCACGTGATCTCTCTATATACTATGGGTGTTATTAATATTTTAATTTAATTTATTATTAATTTTTATTACGACCGAACATATTTTGCTGAATTTTTTTTATATATTTTATGGGATAATTTGAATATTTCATAAAATTTTCGCAACAATTTGTGAATTATTCAAATCGCTTAAAAGTGTTTGAAAAATTAGGTCCCTCTGGGTTTAATGCATTTCAATTTTTCAGCCCGGGTTCAATCCAAAAGTAATTTGGTGGTATTATTTATTTACATTCCCATATGTCCCACAGACAGTCTCAACAACATATTAAAAGTTAATGTTGATAAAGCCATTTTTATGGCAGTTGTCGTGCGAACGGACAGACAGAATGAACAAAATCACAAGTACTTTTCAACTATGTTGAAAAGTGCTAAAAATTCAGAGAATCGTAGATTTTTCGAACAAAATTCCAATAATTCAGATTTTTATCATTACTTATATGGGCCAATTGCCACATGTATGCAAAGTTTCAAGTTTTGACCTCCAGTTTTGGTTGTGTAATTCTTACCTCAGTTAGTCTCACTCAGCTGTTTGTATATGGTTTGTCACTAATATTTCAAATTTTGACAATAAAGCGAAAACTGTGGTCAAGCGCTGTACGCGAAATCGTATAAAGTAAAAATGTATTCTGTAAGCCAAGGGTATTCTGTAAGCATTCGCGAGATCGTATAAAGTAAAAGTATTCTGTGGGTCAAGCGTTATACGCTAGATAGTAGAGGGTGATTATAATTAAAGTTCCCGGTATGAAAATGGTCTCAAAGCACTGGTCAGAATGATTTGAAATTTTGCGTGAACACTCGTGAAGCAATGGAATTTTGTTTGGTGAAGAAAAAAACAGTGGTTCAAAAAGTCGCCGCTAGGAGAATAATTGACGCTTTACTACACTAGAATGCAATACAAAAGTAATAAACGTTGACTTACTAATTGACTAATGACGAAATAATTGTTCAATATTCTCTCCTTCGAATACTAAATTAAAAGTCGATCTTTCATCATCGTATGCATGCAAGTAATGAAAAAAAGAATTCATCCATTGAAACAATGTTAAATTCTAAGCAAACGTAAGCCGTAACTTTTTTCACAAAAACTGGATTTAACTTGTTTTGCATAATTGCTCTTCAAATGCTGCTGCAAATTTGCATAAGACAGTGACGTTGCAATAAACGTTTGCTATAAAAAAAAGAAGAGCGGAACTTGTTTCTCATAACTTAATGAAAAATCTCTATTGTTCTGTCGCAATGACTCTATCATTAAAAGATCGTGCTCTTCTTGTCAAATTGTTTTATGAGAATAACAGCTCTTGTTTAGTAGCTCTTAGAAAGTTCAAAACGTTGAAAAAGTCAAAATCTGGTCCTTTGTGTGGCAAAAGCTTGCGCAAAATGATTTTAAAATTTGAAGAGACTGGCTTTTTGGACATCAAACCTGGCAGGGGACGGAAAGCAGTCGATGGAGAGATTGGGGAAGACGTAGCTACAGCGTTAGAAGAAGAGCGTAACGCTAATGCATCTACGAGTGCACGTGGAATTGCCGGATCATTAGACGTATCCTCCAATACGGTGCAAAAAATCTACATAATACACCTCTTATATGAAGCGATCACATGAGCATGATATGAAAAGATCACGTGACCCACTTCAAAATGAGATATGGCATCCATCTTGTCTCAAAATCGTGATTTTTAAAGTTCTTTTTAATTCATATTGGGTGTTGTATCCGTCCTAAAACCGCTTTATTTTTGCTTAAATTCTGTGCATCTACGTACTGAAACAACGCAATTACAATATATTTGAGTTTAAATGATCATCCAAATTTGATTATTTCTATAACGAAGCCTATTTTTCGCTTATGTAAAATGTAAACAGCAAAATATGTAGAATGAGTTGTATAAGAATTGCTGTATTTTTTAACGCAAAATTATTTAGCTCATGGAGTCTGCATAGCTGATATGAATGAAATCTTCATTGATTTTACAGAGAGAAGGACGATTTTTTTCGATGAAGTTTTAAGCATAGAGTTTAATTACTTGTAGCTCCATGGTCTTAAGTTTTTAAATAAAATAAATTATTTTAGTACTGTGATGAATGAAATGAATGGGAAATGTTTATGAATGAAATGTTGCTTTTATAGAGAGAGCCAGGCGTGTTATTTTTTCTATGACGTCATTTGAATGAATTTCAGTTGTTTTCGATGAAGTTTTCAAATATAATAAACTATTGTAGTATTATGATAATTTAAAAAATATTACCGAGGAATGTATCGCATTTTAGAGATGTTTAAAACAGGCAATTTATATTTCAATGCCGTCATTTGAATGAAGTTCATTTTTTTCGATGCAGGTTTAAATTTTTAAATCTAATAAATTAATGTTGTATTGTGATAAGTTTTAAAGTAATACCGAGGAATGTATTGCATTTTAGAGATGTTTAAATAAAATTGCATTGAAGTTGGAAACTGTTTTATAATCAATGTTTTAAGCATGATTGGTCTTTCTTGTTCATTAATATCTCGAGAATCCTTGTTCGTAGAAGTTCGAAACATGGACTAAATTTTAAGTGGGGCTATTTCAAGGCTACCCACAAAATTTCATCAAATTCGGTTCAGCCGTTCTCCCGTTATGATGAGACAAACAAACAGACAGGCAGACAGACAGACAGATTTTCAATTTTACTTATATTGATGCTAGAGCTAAATAATTTTGCGTTAAAAAATTCAGCAATTCTTATACAACTCATCTTACAATAATTTGTTTACATTCTTCATCCATTAAAATTAGGCTTCGTTGTAGAAAAAAATCAAAGTTTGATGATCATTTAAACTCAAAAAATTGTAATTGCGTTGGCGCAGAACATAGATGCACAGAAATTAAGCAAAAATAAAGCGGTTTTAGGAAGGAAGCAACACTAAATATAAATTTAAAAGAACTCTAAAAATCACGATTTTAACACTGGGGAAAAAAGATGGATGCCATATTTTATTTTGAAGTGTGTCACGTGATCTCTCTATATACTATGGGTGTTATTAATATTTTAATTTAATTTATTATTAATTTTTATTACGACCGAACATATTTTGCTGAATTTTTTTTATATATTTTATGGGATAATTTGAATATTTCATAAAATTTTCGCAACAATTTGTGAATTATTCAAATCGCTTAAAAGTGTTTGAAAAATTAGGTCCCTCTGGGTTTAATGCATTTCAATTTTTCAGCCCGGGTTCAATCCAAAAGTAATTTGGTGGTATTATTTATTTACATTCCCATATGTCCCACAGACAGTCTCAACAACATATTAAAAGTTAATGTTGATAAAGCCATTTTTATGGCAGTTGTCGTGCGAACGGACAGACAGAATGAACAAAATCACAAGTACTTTTCAACTATGTTGAAAAGTGCTAAAAATTCAGAGAATCGTAGATTTTTCGAACAAAATTCCAATAATTCAGATTTTTATCATTACTTATATGGGCCAATTGCCACATGTATGCAAAGTTTCAAGTTTTGACCTCCAGTTTTGGTTGTGTAATTCTTACCTCAGTTAGTCTCACTCAGCTGTTTGTATATGGTTTGTCACTAATATTTCAAATTTTGACAATAAAGCGAAAACTGTGGTCAAGCGCTGTACGCGAAATCGTATAAAGTAAAAATGTATTCTGTAAGCCAAGGGTATTCTGTAAGCATTCGCGAGATCGTATAAAGTAAAAAGTATTCTGTGGGTCAAGCGTTATACGCTAGATAGTAGAGGGTGATTATAATTAAAGTTCCCGGTATGAAAATGGTCTCAAAGCACTGGTCAGAATGATTTGAAATTTTGCGTGAACACTCGTGAAGCAATGGAATTTTGTTTGGTGAAGAAAAAAACAGTGGTTCAAAAAGTCGCCGCTAGGAGAATAATTGACGCTTTACTACACTAGAATGCAATACAAAAGTAATAAACGTTGACTTACTAATTGACTAATGACGAAATAATTGTTCAATATTCTCTCCTTCGAATACTAAATTAAAAGTCGATCTTTCATCATCGTATGCATGCAAGTAATGAAAAAAAGAATTCATCCATTGAAACAATGTTAAATTCTAAGCAAACGTAAGCCGTAACTTTTTTCACAAAAACTGGATTTAACTTGTTTTGCATAATTGCTCTTCAAATGCTGCTGCAAATTTGCATAAGACAGTGACGTTGCAATAAACGTTTGCTATAAAAAAAAGAAGAGCGGAACTTGTTTCTCATAACTTAATGAAAAATCTCTATTGTTCTGTCGCAATGACTCTATCATTAAAAGATCGTGCTCTTCTTGTCAAATTGTTTTATGAGAATAACAGCTCTTGTTTAGTAGCTCTTAGAAAGTTCGAAACGTTGAAAAAGTCAAAATCTGGTCCTTTGTGTGGCAAAAGCTTGCGCAAAATGATTTTAAAATTTGAAGAGACTGGCTTTTTGGACATCAAACCTGGCAGGGGACGGAAAGCAGTCGATGGAGAGATTGGGGAAGACGTAGCTACAGCGTTAGAAGAAGAGCGTAACGCTAATGCATCTACGAGTGCACATGGAATTGCCGGATCATTAGACGTATCCTCCAATACGGTGCAAAAAATTTTGAAACACATTTTGAAATGTTATCCTTACAAACTGACCCATGTTCAACAGTTGCTACCTGCGGACAATATCGCAAGTGAAATGTTCGCACTTCAATTTCTGGCTTGGATACAAGTGGACGATGAATGGCCCTGGAACGCTTTGTAGACTGACGAAGCACACTTCCATCTCCACGAAACTGTTAATACGCAAAATTGCAGAATCTGGGAAACCGAAAATCCACAGGAACTACGCCAGGTGTCTCTTCATTCCCCCAAAGTCACTGTGTGGTGCGGATTTACAGCAGCGTTTATTATCGGGCCTTTCTTTTTTGAGGAAGTTGCTCCTCATGGCCACGTCACCTGTTCTGTCAATGGCCATCGATATGAGCGTCTTTTGAAAAGTCACGTTATACCCACACTACAAGAGCGTCAGTGCATCGATAACACTATTTTCATGCAGGATGGGGCTCCACCACATATCGCAAAACCAGTGAAGCGGCTACTTCGCAGTCATTTTGGAGATGATAGAACCATCAGCCGCCATTTTCCTGTAAGATGGCCATCACGTTCCAAATCCATGTGATTTTTGGCTTTGAGGGCATCTGAAGAATGTGGTGTTTAATGGACATGTGGCGATTGAGCGTCGCCAGGCCCGAACTCGGGGCTACGTGCTTACAAGACCGACATTATACGTTTAGAGCCAAAAGCTAGCTTCGCTCCGAACTTATAATTCGGGTACACATCTTTGATCCGATGTCCTTGGCAGGAGCAGAGTCGGCTGCTGCCACACACTCCCTCCCCTGATGAGAAGTCTCCGGTCGAATTTCGACGAGGAGGGGGTCCATTCCAGAAAATCCCCGCATGTCCCCATCCGAGACTCAGTTGAGGGGCTGAAGATGGCCGGGAGGCGTGTTGCCTCGGGCGTGACGTCAGTCGTGGTCAAGCAGGAGGGGAATGGTAAGCACCTCTGCTCAGCGTGGTACTGCCATTTCGTGTTGAGATCGTTGGAGAGAGAAGGTTTTTTTCGTGCTCGTATGTCCAGGGTAACCACTGTGGCGATTGAGCTTCGCCAGGCCCGAACTCGGGGCATTGTGCTTACAAGACCGACATTATACGTTTAGAGCCAAAAGCTAGCTTCGCTCCGAACTTATAATTCGGGTACACATCTTCGATCCGATGTCCTTGGAAGGAGCAGAGTCGGCTGCTGCCACCTGGTGCTTCAACTACGCCACCAGGTGCTTCACTTCCACCAGGTGGTTCAACTACGCCAGGTGCTTCTTCATTACCCCAAAGTCACTGTGTGGTGCGCACTTACAGCAGCATTTATTATAGGACCTTTTATTTTTGAGGAAGTTGGTCCTCATGGCCATGTCACCTGTTCTGTCAATGGCCATCGGTATGAACGTCTTTTGAAAAGTCACGTTATACCCACACTGCAAGAGCGTCAGTGTATCGATAACACTATTTTCATGCAGGATGGGGCTCCCCCACATATCGCAAAACCAGTGAAGCGACTACTCAGCAGTCATTTTGGAGATGACAGAATCATCAGCGGCCATTTTTCTGTAAGATGGTCAGCACATTCCCCTGACCTCAATCCATGTGATTTTTGACTGTGGGGGCATCTGAAGAATGTGGTGTTTAATGGACACTTTACCAATTTAGCGGAACTTAAAGCTAGCATCACGCATCACATCCACAACATCTCTACAGAAACACTCAAATCTGTTTTTGAACACGCTATTTTGCGTTTTCAGCTTGTTTCAGAATGCGAAAGACAGCATATTGAACATTTATTACGTCATTAGTCAATGAGTAAGTCAACGGTTTATTACTTTTGTATTGCATTATAGTGTAGCAAAGCGCTAATTATTCTCCTAGCGGCGACTTTTTGAACTACTGCTTTTTTCTTCACCAAACAAAATTCCATTGCTCCACAAGTGTTCACGCAAAATTTCAAATCATTCTGACCAGTGCTTTTTATTTGAGACCATTTTCAAACCGGGAACTTAAATTATAATCACCCTGTATAAAACAAAAAAGTATTTCTGTAGGTCAACCGTTATACGCGAGATCGTAAAAAGTAAAAAAGTATTTCTGTAGGTCAAGTGTTATACGCGAGATCGTATAAAGTAAATAAGTATTCTGTAGGTCAAGCGTTATACGCTATATAGTATAAAATAAAAAGTATTTCTGTAGGTCAAGCGTTATACGCGAGATCGTATAAAGTAAAAAAGTATTCTGTAGGTCAAATGTTATGCGCGAGATTGTATAAAGTAAAAAAGTATTCTGTAGGTAAAGCGTTATTCGCGAGATCTTATAAAAAGTATTCTGTAGGTCAAGCGTTATACGCGCGATTGTATAAAGTAAAAAAGTATTCTGTAGGTCAAACTGTTTGAAAACCGTTGCTTTGTTTGTGCAATAGAGTGAGAAAGTAACAGAAAGCATGTGAAAATCTTGAAACACTTTCTTTTTAAAATAACCCTCTCTGGTGTGGAAAGAAAAATGCGGAAAAGTTAGGGATGAGGAGCTCAAGCCAGGCGATCTAAAAATAATATTAGCGGAAGAGAGGAATGCCACGTTAACCATTAATTAAACGCTGAGAGAGAGAAGGCGAAAGATACATAGCATTTTCTACATTCCTGTCACAGATTCTTGCAACGGAAGCACAGACTGAGATAAGTACGTTGCTCCGTTGATATGTTAATTGATTCAATGCAGGATTTGCCAAATAATCTAAAGAATAATGACATTTAAATTGCTTAAATAAGATTTACTAATAGAAGTCAATTAAACGCCGTACGTGGTAAAAAATCGTAAATACGGCACAATTTCTAATGGTCGATTGATGAAGATAAATAAAGATATACAGGGCTCTTTGGAAAGTTCTGAAGTATCAAAATAACTTCGAAATGAAGGTTTCTGAATATAGGATCTGTTTGTAATAAAGTAACCATGTCCGTTCGAATAAATGCGATTGCAGCGCCCTTAACGGAAAATTAAAACAATTGGGACTGTGAAGGCAACAAAGCAAGATAGAAGGAAAATGTCCGTTACAAAGTAGTAAAGAATTGTCTAATTCGTACGAATCGACATCAGAAACGCATATACATTGGTGTCCAGAAGTTAAGCACAATCGCTTTACATGTGAATATTTCACGAACCAAACACTGGAATGGAACGAAACTTGGTAAGCATGTGCAATAAGATAATGCAAGTACAACAGAAAAATAAGAATAAAAATAAATTTTATGCAGGAATTATGCATTTAAAAAAATATATGCCAAAGCGTGGTTTTTGTTTTTCGTAGAAAAATACTGAAACAACTCTAATAGATGAGCTTTATTAAGGGATGTGTTTGTTCATCCCTTGTAGTTATACACATCGATTTTTCATGATTTCTATGAGGTTGTCCATGATCTGGGGGGGGGGGGGGAATGCTCCACCCTTAAAGTAGAGCTATGAAATGGTCCTTGATGGAGGCAGCCCCGATGCTTTTCGCCTGCCTAGTGCATCTTACTCTCCGGTCTCCAGAGGGGGCTCCAGCCCGCCACTATTTTTGTTTTTGAGAGCTGGAGAAGACATATAAAAATTCACAAAAAATGAATAAATCAAATATGGAGGGGGGGGGGGGGGGGCTGATAAATATTTGTAGAGTTTCTGTGGGCGGCCGTAATGTGATTCATATTCGGAGACTGGCCACTGCATTCGCTGGATATATTCACTTTGAAGAAAATCATCGACCGGCTGCAAACGGTGTTACGCGCGTTAATGCCATGAATACGAATCGTGGACCTGCAACAACTAGAAAAAGTTGAATATGGGGTTTCATTATGTTGTCTTTGTATGTTAGCTGAAAGTAGCAGGAATTCTGTCGAAGTTGTGGAGCTCAATGTGCCTGTTTTGCATTATGTGTGCACATATCAAGATTCCATCACCCGTTCACTCCACATTTTGGTGCGACGAAAATCACTCTGCAATTTAAATCCAGACTCATCTAAATCAGTCCAGTTTCGATATTCCTGATTCCACTATAAAAGCGTAGGTACGCCGTTAGGCAGGGGTGAGCCCGAGAGAAACTGTTGGACGTCATAGGAGAGTTTCTGAGAGCTTTCTTAAACAGTTTGTTTGGTAACAGTCTTGTGGTGGCTACGACTCTCCAGATAGTTGCCTTGCAGCATCGTCCCGTGGCGTAGTGTAGTTAATGGCAGATACCGGTACTGTCGAGGTGTTGTAACTCTTAGATCTCGTGGACGACCTTGTACAGGATGTCGTCTAACGTCTCCAGTATTTTAGAACCTACCCCTTCTATCTGGAGATTATACATTGTGGCGCATTTAGTGCTCTGGAAACTTTTGTCTGTGTTTGTTCTAATTCAATCATTATGATGATTCTACCTGTGAAAAGAGGTCAACTTGGCGTCTTTTTGCTATAATCATTCCTGCTAAACAATGATAGCATCACTTTTTCCGGGGATTGCAAGAAACTGGAATAAGATATGCCCGATATGGTCAGTAGTATTTATGGAGTTGCGATATGCGTATCGTATTCGCGCATATACCGTCAACTGATAAAATTTGCATGTGCAAAGAGACTGGTTTAAGTGAGTGGATGACCTACATGCAAATTTCTGTCTGCGTTAATCCTTTACTTTACACGTTTTATGATTATGCTTAATTTTTGGATGGAAACGATAAATACCTGACATACTTCACTGGTCGTAGCCAACGGTGCTACCGTGTTGTGGGCGCAGTCTGTTCCGCCCCCCTCTGGAGCGCCTGGAGCAACGTCCTAGGACGGCAAAATGGTTCACGATTTCGACCGTACATAGGGTAATCGACGTAAGTCGACGTAGAGTCTAGTGCCTGGCCATTGGTGAAAAAAAAAATTCTTCACTGGTCGCAAGAGCAGCACGCTATCAAAAGTCGTGACGAGTACAACAATTGACATGTCTCGTGCTGTTTTTTATCACCCATATGGCTATATTATGAAGCAATGTTTATTTGCATAATCTGTGAATTTTTGGCCACCGTTACACAGTATTGTTGCGTGGCTGCGTATCTAGCAATTGATAAAGTATGGCAGGTATTTATTATCTTCCTTATACGCGCGTCATGCATTTTTGATGTCGGTTCTTACTAATTAGGCCAGTGATTCTCTGCCATTATGCCGCGGCACTTTAGTGTGCCTTTAGTGTGCTGAAGATTACCAAGTTCTAATTCTCAACTTTTGAAATTCTACGTTAAGGGTATTTGCAATCATTTTTATTCGATCGAGCATGCTAACTTAACTATTTCCAACTATCGTATTTCCAATTATCAATTACTCGCATATACTAATATATACTATCATTATTGTTCTGAGTATGCCATTGGGTGCGCCACCCTGGCGTACTCGCTCTAGTAGCAATCCGATATTGACTCAATATTGGCAGCCAATATTGGAACTATTGGACCAATATGAAAAAGTGGACATTTTGACGGAATTGGCTCAATTTTAGCATAAAATATTGCAACAATATTACGTTAATATTGGTGTTTCATTGGAAATATTTCCAATGAAACACCATTATTGGCGTAATATTGTAATAAAATTATTTAGCCAATATTGGAGGCCAATATAACCCCACTATTATCCAAATATATAAGTTACAATATTATAGCCAAATATTGGCTAATATTGGGATTACATTGGAAATATTTTCAATGTAATGCTGAGATATACAGTATTGGTTCAATATTTGGCCAATATTAAATGCAGCTACGGCGTCACTCTGCGGTATGATTTACAATGCAATATGATTAAGCGAAAAATGGCGATAAAAATGAAGTAAAAACAAGGTTCAACAATTTAACACCAGGAGAGTAATGATGCCGCTCGTGATGGATGTTTCTGCAGTTCAAAAGCTTTGGTCCGATCGATAGGGCAGTAAATCGGAAGCGACGATAAAATCTGACAAGTGGGAAATGGAAACAGATTTACTGGCATTTGTCACAAAAAGCGACTGGTAGAAATGTTCTCTTCTGGTAATTTTTCTTATTTTTCTATAGAAAAAGCATTGTTATCCCAGCGGAGGCTCCATTTAGAAAGCATCGATAATACAGGGTGGCCAACCCACAGCGTAATAAAATTCAGTGTCTTTTTTCAGTTTTCTATAGATAAAGGTGTCTTATAAAATTTTCAGGGTAATATATATTTGGATTACGAGTCCCCATTCGATTGTCTCATATATTTATATTCCATATTTTTGGTATAAATATAACATCCCTGGTTAGGGTATCTCTGGTTGAAATCGGAGCGGTACGAAAAATGTAAGCACATTGGACGTTTAGAATCTCAGAACGTAATAGATAAAAATGTAAATGATTTTGATTTGCTTTGTCGGAATTAAGGTACTATTTAAGAATGTACAAAAATAATTTTAATCCTTTAATATTTATAACTTTTTCAATGAAAACGATAAAATGTTTTTATCCGTGCAAGTTTCGGCTTCCCTGTGCTTACTGTTCCTTGAAATGTCTCCTATGTAAGATAGATATAAATAGAAAGGGATAAGAATGTTCAGTAGGAAATTCAGATTCTGGATTAATACTTATATACACTCTTTTGCAAAAAAAAGAAGCACCCCTAAAAAATAATCCGATCATCTCGAAATTTCGCATGCGAATTCCTTTATACCAAGTATGCAAATGATTAAATTTGTAAGCCCAGTGAGCGTTAACTTCGGTCATAGCGCGTATTTCTACTGCGCAACTAACATCCTATAAAACAGGTTTAAAATGTGGACGGTTTATCTTTGCTCGTTATCGGCGGTGTAGTTCCGTGGAGACATAACCAATAATGCCGTTACGAGGTCGTCGAAGACCTTATAATCAATTAGACGACTTTGAACATGGTCGTATAGTCGGGATGCGTGAAGCTGGATGGTCATACCGAGCAATAGGCTGCCACCTGCACCGAATGGACACTGCTGTGCAAAGGTGCTGGCAGCAATGGTTACTGCAAGGAACTAACTCATCGGCGGAATGAAGGCTCTGCAAGGCGAAGGTGCATGAATGCGAGGCAAGATCGGATGATGTGCTATAGGCCCCAACTGGCCTAACGGCATCATTGTCCGCCATCCAACGTGTTACAGCTTCTTCCATACCACCCGTGGTACCTTCCACCATTTCACGGCGCTTGGCTGAGGTGGGGTTACGCCAAAGAGCTAGAATTACTAGAGGTAGCCTTTCCTTTCTTTAGCCATCTTAAAAGCATGGCCAGTATGTCCCTCTTCGGTTCCACAACAAATGAGCGCCAGATTTGGCATGGGCGCGCTAGAACGGCGCATTATAGTAGTTCCAGAAAATTGTAAAAGTGTGCTATTGTGGTAGTTTTTTCATTGTTATACACAACTTTCGTTTTTAAGAATCTTAATCTACGTATTTTTAAATCTCTAAAATATGCAGGTTCAAAATGCGTGGATTAAGATTCTGCAACACTTTCTCTTCTTACACATTTATTTTCAAATTTTGTTACGACTGTTTTAGCTTTCTTTTTCAAACTGTCATTGCAAATTATTTTTAATTAATATTTCAGTTTTTTTTTATCCTAAAACATAAATTATATCTATAGATAACATTTTGTTAATTTTGTTAACGAGATATAGGCAATATTTGAGAAAATCATTACAGTAAACAGACTTCTATTAATTGCTAAACATTTTCTATTTTAAAAATATATTACATCCCAGTTCCTGTGCAGTATATATATTAGTACTCGCGCCATCAAAAGTCAAAGAAATGACATCAATCTCTACCTCATGTACTAGTTGTTATGAAGTTATTTTAGTTTTATAATACTTCTACTTTTAAAAAATGTAAGAAGGCATAGTATACCACTAATACTGATCTATTCCATGTAATGAGAAGCAGTACTGTACCTTTAAAAAATTTAGGGGATTCCTTTCAGTTATTTTACATAATGGCCGTCGTTATTTTACATTTAGTTATTTTATACATCGACCGTCCAAATAGTTGCTCAAGTCTTCGGATGAGTCGGACGGTCTGGGTCTTCAACATAATGTATCCGCACATGAAATTTCATGACGATATATACATGCGCTCGTAAATTGTCTTACCCACATTTCACAGGCAAATACATATTCGTATTACACACTAACAGAGTATTACACACTAACAGAGTCCCAGGGCGCGGTAGCCCATTGGTTAGCGCGCTGGAGTTGCACTCGGTAGGCCCGGGTTCGATTCCAGCCACTGCCAAAACTGCCGCCGTGTTCATGCGGAGTACGATCACGTTAAACATGTGGGTCCGAAAGTCCTTCCGAGAGGTTGGTGGTAGGGGAAGGAGGGTACGGTCCCTGTGGATGCCTCCCCCACTGGGTTCCGGTCTAAATTGGGTGGCACTTCCCGACCGTCTAAACAGTTACCTTACACCTTTCTGGTAGGTCGGACGGTCTGGGTTTCAACAACAACACTAACAGAGTCCCGGCCACACATCTTGCTACCGTTAAACTTTGGGTTGGTTGTGTGGTCTGGGTCTTCAACACTAAGAGTCAAATACATATACGCACACACACAAGTACATATACTTATACGCACACAGACAAACACATATACATATATGCACACACATAGATAAACACACATACGTATACGCACACACAGACAAACACATACATACGCGCACACACACAAACACACAAGCACGTAGAACTCCCCTCATCATCTTTAACATTCCAGAAAACTTTAACGAGGAGAACTTCAGAGCTCTTATATGCTTATCTCTCCCTTCAATTAAACCAGAGGACATCAGGATCTTGAAAAATTTTAAATCAAGAAGTGATAGTGTCAACTGGGTGTTCTCTTTAGAGGTTCCTTTTGCCAACACACTTATCGATCAAAAGAAAATCTTCTATGATTTCAACTCCTTCTACGTAAAGAGGTACATCAGCTTCAAACAATGCTTTAAATGTCAGGCCTTTGGCCACGTGGCAAATTATTGTCATTATCCTACGGGAAACTGTAGCAATTGCACAAAGTCCGATCATGTCTTCAGTCAGTGTAGGGCTAAAACCCCCATTTGTGTCAACTGCAATACAGAGAATCACAAAAATAAAAACAGTAGACTGAACATCTATCATAATGCGCATGATAGAAGCTCATGCAGACTCTTGCAAGCGGAGCTCGCCAGGATCAAGGAGCTTCAAAAGGAAGTGTAACCCTTTTCTTTGATTATATTATGGTTCTTACTTGTTCCCCACCTCTGAGCTCTGTCAGTGCTTTTTTCTTTTATGGTTCTTGAGGGCCTTCAAATTAACACCAATCACTCATTAGCAGCACATAGCAATACTCTTCAATACGCAATAGACCATTCTTTTGATTTTATCTGCCTTCAAGAACCCTACATCTCCAACGGTGAAATTTTAAAACCTCCTTTCGGCCTTTCCCAATTTTGTTCCCTTTCTAAAAAAGCAGCTATTATAATTTTAAATTCTAATCTCACAGCCAAAATTAAATTTAACTCTTCTTCGGCCATTTTTATTGAAGTTATTCTCCCTTCACGTAAACCTCTTATATTAGCTTCAATATATTTCCCTCCCCACGATAACATCTCAGATCTCATTGAAGAATTTACCTCACTTGATTTTCTCTCCTATGATTACCTGCTCTTGGGAGATTTTAATGCTAGAGCTCAGATGTGGGGATATGGCTTCATTGATCAGCGGGGACTCAAAATCATTGACTTTTGTATTTCTAACAACCTTATCGTCCTAAATGACCCCAAATGTGGTCCAACATTCGATTCACATTCAGGTAAAGGCTTCCCCGATCTTTCTTTAGTATCTTTTGGCTTTTTCGACTCTATTTACTCCTGGGAAGTTTTAACGGATGAATCCTCTAGCGATCATAAATTTATTAAAATCAAAATGAACATCGATACCCCTGTTGATAATTCCTTTCACTTAAAAACCGCGTATAGCCTTGGCAAATTCATCTTTAAAATTAAACCCCATATAACCCGTTTTAAATCTCTAGCTAATGATATAATTGACACATACAGCCTTGATTCCTTTGTCAAATCCTTTTTAGACACTGTTCAATCCTGCGCCTTTTCTTCTATTAAAAAAAAGAAATCCATCAGGAAACCTAGTTTTTCCTGGTGGACTAAAGACCTGGCTAAATTCAGGAATTTTGTCACTGCTCTTGCCAGGAGAGTTAAATCGCTAGAGAAGAATTCTGCTGCCCCCGACCTTATTTCGGCCGTTAAACTTAAACTTAAAATTAACCGTGCTAAATATAAATTACTTATTAATAAATCTAAAAATGACGCCTGGAAAAATTATTGTTCTAATTGTTACTCTAAATTTGGCAGCCACTTCAAATTTGCATTCCAAAAACTCAATAAAATTAATAATATTCAACTTCTCTTTCCAAGCGAGCCTAACCTTAATTACAATACTAAAATCTCTCGTCTTTTGGATCACTGCTTCGAGGATGACCCCTTTTTTAATTCTTTTCCTGCAACTGTTCTGCCTCCCGAAGGGCTGGGGGCGGTTTCTGAGGAAGAGTTACTTCTGGTCTTCAACAACCTAAAAAATAATAAAGCTCCCGGTTTAGACCTTTTAGATTTTAATATATGGAAAACCCTGTTTAAACATTTCCCCTCCTTTTTATCTTCTCTCATTAATTCCTGCTTCAAATTCTGTTATTTCCCTGCTCCCCTTAGAAATGCCAAAATCATCTTCTTCAATAAGCCGGGTAAGGATCCCGCTTTATGTTCATCCTATCGCCCTATTTGCCTTCTCCCAACTTTTGGGAAAATATTAGAAAAAATATTTATAAACAAATTGAACTTCTGGCTGAAGACTAGAAATTCACTTCACCCTCTGCAATATGGCTTTAGGGAGCTCCTCAGTTGCGAAGACGCCACGTACCAGCTTGTCAGTACCATTGATAAATTTAAATCCTCTTCTCATGTTTCCTTAACCACTGTGGACATCCGTGGAGCTTTCGATAACGTGAATTGGAACATCCTTCCCCTCACCTTTGACTCAATTAATCTCCCCTCTACTTTCAGATCCTTCATTTATTCATATCTCAGCTCAAGAACAATTAATTTTATAGAGGACAATTTTACTTTTTCAAAATTTATTTCTAAAGGTGCCCCTCAGGGCTCCGTCATTTCCCCCATACTATGGAATATTTATTTTAATAAAATTCTTTCCCTTAACAATGATGAATATTACTTACAGGCCTTCGCGGATGATCTCGCAGTGGTTACCTATTCAAACTCCATCATTACTCTTGGTCGCAAGACCAATTCAATATTAAATTCTATTGCAAACTCCCTTTCCTCTCTTAAACTTGAGGTCTCCGCGGAAAAGTCCAACTGCATCATTTTTAATAAAACTAGATCAAAAAGGAAAATTAATCCCTCTATCAAAATCCAAAACTCTCCCATTAAACTTAGTAGAAGCCTTAAATTTCTTGGTCTTATCATCGATGATAATTTAAAATGGAGCGCCCATATATTTTACCTAAAAGAGAAATGCTTTAGGCTTGCTTCTACTTTTGGGAAACTTTCGGGGGGCAACTGGGGGGTCAACAAATCTTTTCTTAAAATCTGGTACCTGTCTGTTATTGAAAAAATTATTACTTTCGGGTCAGGCATCTGGGGGGGATCTCTCACTAGGGCTCAAATCAATAACCTTATTTCTTTACAACGGATATTTCTTCTTAAAATCTCTGCCGGATTTAGAACAACCTCGAGCATTTCTCTTTTCTCCATTACCGGTATTCCCCCTGTTCACATTTTAATTGATATTCTTCACAAAAAATTCCTTTTTTGGAAACTTCGTATCAATTCGTTCTCTGATCCTTCCCTTCCCTCCCCCTCTTCTTTCGACTTTAATCGTCCTCTCTCTAATTCTTCCCCCTCAAACCGCATTGTCATCCTTAAACCCCTTAATCCTTCCTCTTTCTCCCATCTAAATTTTTATACCGACGGCTCCAAACTTGATGATAATGTTGGCTTTTCTGCTTGTTTATTTAATCATGATAAATTAGAAGAAGTTTTTAAATTCAAACTTGACAATGGGAACACAGTTTTTCAGGCAGAAATCGCGGCCATTAACTTTGCCATTGACTGGGCAACTGATAACTTCTCCAAAATAAATATTTTTTCGGATAGCCTTTCATCAATCCTGGTCTTTAAATCAATTAAAAACAAATCTAACTACATTAACTCTATCAAAAACTCTGCTTCTCGCTCTAAACACCTTTTTAATCTTATTTGGGTCAAGGCCCATGCTGACATTCTGGGAAATGAAGTCGCGGACTTCCACGCTAAAGAAGCATCCTCCTCCGGTTTCCCTTTTTCAGTTCCTCTCCCCTATTCTCGTTTAACTAATTTTTGCAAAAATCTCTTACTTCAAAACTGGCAAAAGTATCTTAATGAATATATCTCCCCTAGGACTCATGACCCAGCCAGAATTCTAAATTATCTCCCCAAAGTTAACGTAAATACCCAAATTCATAATAAATACTTAATCTATTTTTTAACTGGTCATGGTCCTTTTCTTGATTATTTATACTATTTTAAACATAAAAAATCCTCGAACTGCTTATGCAACTCTTTTGGCGACGTAGATCACTTTGTTTTCTCTTGCCCCTTAACTAAGAAATTTCATCTTTCTAAACCTGCTCCTGGAAATGAAGCGGCTTGGTTTTCCAGTGTCAGCCGCAACAGTCAATCCATTTTTTATCTTAAGAACTGTGTCCTCATTGCAAGAGACATTTCCAATAAAGTAAATTGACAAGTTCGTCGGGCTTTACTGCTTTTAACTTTCCTGATCAATGAAGATTCCTCTGCTGTTCCCCTTTTCCTGGTTTTGTTTGTACAAACTTGTATATATTAAATTGTAAATATGATAACTGATAACACTACTGTTAAATTGAAAACACTTTCATCTTTTATTATCAACCTCCCATGTCATTTTGTATTTACTTCATCATCTATATCATGTTGTGCAATGTCTCATTATTATTATCCTTGATGTTTTCCTGAATGTTTCGTGTCCATATTTGTGTCTGTTTACAGTACCTGTCTTCGTTATGTCCGTATTTCTTGTCTGTAAAACTGTCTGTCTTACGAATTTATTCTTAAACTTTAAAAAACTGGATTTTTAATAAACCTCCAGAGCGGTCGCTGTCCTTGGAAGTCGGCACCTGCTAGCTTCCTTTCCCGGTCGTCCAACCAGCTACTCAAATCCTCGGATGAGTCGGACGGCCTGGGTCTTCCACATTCCACATACATATATGCGCACAATACATACATCTTGTGGAGAAATATTTGAACTTTGTTCACGAGGTCTTAAAACATACTTTTCCTATCCCTTATTTAAAAAAAAATTTTTTTTGCCGATTCATACCTAATAAAACATTAAAATAACTTGATATGAATTACTCAATAATTACCTTAACAGCAATGCGCTATGGCTAAACTACATTTCATGACGATAATTTCATGACGATATATACATGCGCTCGTAAATTGTCTTACCCACATTTCACAGGCAAATACATATTCGTATTACACACTAACAGAGTATGGGCGCGGTAGCCCTTTGGTTAGCGCGCTGGAGTTGCACTCGGTAGGCTCGGGTTCGATTCCAGCCACTGCCAAAATTGCCGCCGTGTTCATGCGGAGTACGATCACGTTAAACATGTGGGTCCGAAAGTCCTTCCGAGAGGTTGGTGGTAGGGGAAGGAGGGTACGGTCCCTGTGGAGGCCTCCCCCACTGGGTTCCGGTCTGAATTGGGTGACACTTCTCGACCGTCCAAACAGTTACCTTACACCTTTCTGGTAGGTCGGACGGTCTGGGTTTCAACAACAACAACACTAACAGAGTATTACACACTAACAGAGTCCAGGGCCAACGGCCGTACCGTGCTGAAAACACCGGTTCTCGTTAGATCACCGAAGTCAAGCAGCATCGGGCGCGGTTAGTACTTGGTGGGTGACCACCTCGGAACACCGCGTGCTGTTGGCCATCTCGGGTGCGGTATCCCCGTGGTTTGCGCGCTAGATTTGCACGCTACCACAAATGCCGCCGTGTTCATGCGGAGTACGATCACGTTAAACATGTGGGTCCGTAAGTCCTTCCGAGAGGTTGGTGGTAGGGGAAGGAGGGTACGGTCCCTGTGGTTGCCTCCCCCACTGGGTTCCGGTCTAAATTGGGTGGCACTTCCCGGCCGTCCATACAGTTACCTTACACCTTTCTGGTAGGTCGGACGGTCTGGGTCTCAACAACAACAACACTAACAGAGTCCCGGCCACACATCTTGCTACCGTTAAATTTTGGGTTGGTTGTGTGGTCTGGGTCTTCAACACTAAGAGTCAAATACATATACGCACACACACAAGTACATATACTTATACGCACACAGACAAACACATATACATATATGCACACACATAGATAAACACACATACGTATACGCACACACAGACAAACACATACATATGCGCACACACACAAACACACATACATATATGCGCACAATACATACATCTTGTGGAGAAATATTTGAACTTTGTTCACGAGGTCTTAAAACATACTTTTCCTATCCCTTATTTAAAAAAAATTTTTTTTTGCCGATTCATATCTAATAAAACATTAAAATAATTTGATATGAATTACTCAATAATTACCTTAACAGCAATGCGCTATGGCTAAACTACGAATTTAAAACAATTGTATACATATTGTGACGTCAAAATGCGAGGAAAGTCGTTAAAACACCAATGTTCCGCATACTTCTTGTTTCATAATAAGCTGTACAGTATGCGAAATGCCTTTACTTACTTATGCCTTTAGTTATCAATTACCAGTAATACCATTATTTCAACCATAGTTCAAACAATCATTTTCCCGCGTAAACTCAACTGTTACACCATTGCATACCAAAATAAATAATGCTACAAAAATTTAAAACTTCTAATATTTTGTGTTTTAATCTTGGAATTTATACGAAACAAATTCCAACTCCTTCAATTATTTAACATAATGTATCCACATATGAAATATCATGCCGGTACGTACATTCGTTCATAAGTTATCTTACCCAAACTTTATATGCAAATACATATACAAATACGCACTCACACAAACTCATTTGCATATACTCATACACACAAAAACACATACACATATACTCATACTTTACACCTTACCCTTTACCTTTCACCTTTCTGGTAGGTCGGACGGTCTGGGTTTCAACAACAACATATACTCATACACACAAGAACACATACATATAAGCACACAAACAAGAACACATACATATAAGCACACATTCAAGAACACATACATATAAGCGCACACACAAACAATCACATATACATATATGCACACACACATATACATACATATATGTACACAACTCAAACATCTTGCGGAGAGTGTTTTAATTGTGTTAATGAGGTCTTAAAACATATTTTTCCTACCACTTATTTTCTTTCTATTTTCGATTCAGACCAAATAAAAACACATTAAAATAACTTGATATGAGTTATTTTATGACTTTGACGGCAATGCGATATGCCTAAACTACGATTTGAAAACTAGAATTTGTTTCCATGGAGACGTCAAAATCCGAGGGAAGTCAGCGACGTACTGCATACCAACTTCTTTTATAATAATATTTATACAGTATGCCAAAGGCAATGCAGTTATTAATTTAGGATGCTTTTATTTATAAATTTTATATGCAATTTGTTCGATATCAATCAGTTACATTTTCCAGTACATATGTCAAAGTACACATGTACATTTATTGTACTAGAATTTTTTTTAATATATTGTATTGCCTAATTACAGGTGTATTACTTCAGACGGTTAACTATTGTCTAATGTTCTTTATAAGTATATTAGTGTTTATTACAAATGAGAAAAGGTACTGAAAGGTATTGTTTTTTTATAAAAATGTTCTCATTATATTCAAAATTCCGTTATGCCAAAAGTTTGTTATAAGAAAATCTCAACATGCTATTATCGTTCACATACACGTAATATTTATAGATAAATAAATCAGAACGTAAGATAATTAAAATATATCTTCTTTATCTATAAAATGAAGTAAAAGGATATTTTTAACCCCGCGGGATATCGAAATTAAAAAAAAATAATTTCTGATATCCCGTGATGTAAAAAATATCCCGGATTGCAATCTTAAAATTATATCTTAGGAAGCACAAACTATTTCTTGCACGTATCCAAAGCGCGCAGTCTAGCAGTTTCGTTTTTCCAAAACCGCCAAATTGCGCCAAAATGTAGTAAAACGCAGTTTAAGATGTTTTAACGAATATTTTTTTATAATTACATTGATGGAATAATTTCTTCATGAAGCTCAGTAATATCTCCTATAATTTTTTTATCCTCCAGAGCTTAAGGGGAGCAGAAATAATTAAAAACATATATTTTTTCTTTCAAGGACGCTTTGCCATTCACCTTCTCCCATTGAAGTACAGGGGAAACTGAACGCTTTGGGCGGGAAGAGTCCCTGAAGTCACATGACAACGGTTTCGGTCTTTCGTTAGGGCTACCGAGGCTTTCTCTACTTGATAACTCCTCGAAGGGTTACGCTCACGACGGTCTTTAAAACGTCTGCCCATAACCTCACATCATCAACAGTCGTTTGGAATGGTGTCGTAGTCGAGCATCATGGTTGGCAGCAGACTAGCATAGCATAGTATTCAGCGATGACTCAGGCAGCCTTTCAGCAGATGGCCATCTTGCGTACAACTTTAACAGCTGAACGATATGTTGATGAAATCCTGCGGCCGTTTGCGTTACCCTTAATGTCACGTCATTCTCGGTCCATTTTCCTACAAGGTAATGCCACGCCACATACGGCTCGCATATCTGTGGACTGTCTCCGTGCTGTTGATACTGTACCTTGGCCAGCAAGGTTACCAGATCTTTCGCCAATCGAGCATATATGGGACATGCCAGGCCGCTAGATTTCGGCACCCTAAAATGTAGCAGATTAAGAAATGCCAGACAATTGAGAAATGCCTGGCAGAATGTATGGCAGGATGACATTACGGAAACTTTAATACTCCTTACCTAAACGTATACAAGCATGCACTGCCGCCAAGGGGGGGTTTCACCCATTACTGATTTGAAAATTCAATGTGCAATTGCTAACCATTGATGGGTCCTGCGGCCTTGATTTTGTAATCATTTCATTACCTGTGTATGAGCAGTATGCATATTTAATTTGAATAAAAACAGTCACTTTCTTCATGGTGCTTCGTTTTTTTTTTTTTGCAAAAGAGTGTATATATATATATATATATATATATATGTATATATATATATATATATTAAGAATTTTAATTGCTTGTAATACAGTCAAATACTTGTGACTCATCCCCTATTAAATGATAGTGTAAGAAGAGCATAGAAAGATTAAGAAAAATTCGTTCATAGTGGTTGTTAAGGACGTATACTACTCTATTTGTTCTTTTGGCCTGAATAAAGGGGGCTTGTAACGCCCTCGAAACAATTGTAGTCACCTAACTGACATCTGCTGCTGTTGCAACTGACATCTGCAAACAGTAGTTTGATTTACTGTAATGGTGGTAGATTGCCTATAACGAAATGCAGTTCGTTCTTGGCAGTGGCTAAGGTCCCATGGTAGTCTACCTGTTCATTTGGCCTGTAGAATGAGTCTTATAACGCCGTTGAAACAATTGTCGTTTCCTTACTGACATAAGCCTGCTTTATTCAAGGAAGTTGTCAAGCTTTATGCAATGTTATTTTATGCAATCTTACAAGCAGCAGTGTGATTTATTGTAATACCTATAACATACTCAAAAGTATTCAGTTTTCCTGTAGACATATTAAAAAAAAATTATTAACAAAAAGAAATGCTGTAACCCCAACGCAAGCCCATTTACAGATTAAATGAATCAAATAAGTAAGTCTGTTCAGTCTGGAGAAATGCAAATTTCGCATGTGGCAGGCGCACGCTTTGGTCCGTAAATTTCTCAAGCTGAAGTAATAACACGCTTTCTCGTGACACGCCTCTGTGCGGAGAATATATATGTGAGGAGGATGGAAAAAGAGCGATTCTTCAGTTTAAAAATCCGGGAATTTCGTCTGCTCCAAGTAAAGGCTTAACGAACCCATAAACTAACTGGGTAAAACGAAGTGTGTGTGTGTGTGTGTGGGGGGGGGGGGGATATTTACATGTTACAGAAATATATCGTATATCTGACTGTTTAGATGTGAATAACATCAGTGGTGGAGGTATCTCAGGTTGAAATCGGAACATTACGAAAAATATAAACACTTTAGAGTACACGCTTCTATCTTCGAACCAAATACACAGAAATATAAACGTCTTATGCTTATCTTGTCGGAAATAAAGAACCATTTATGAATATACAATAATATTTTCTATATGTTAAAAAAATGTTTTTTGTCCGAGCGAGTTTTTGTTTAATTTCAGTCAAAATATATTCTAAACTCTAAAAGATAAATATAAATAGTGAACGTCAGAACTGCTCAGTAGAAAATCTGATTTCTGGAGTATAGACCTATTTACTTTTTGAAAGTTCGTATAGCTTTTTAACAATCGTCTTGTTAAGTCGAAGAAGATTGAAAATTTTACGGTTTTAAAGTGTATAATGCAGGCTAGATATGACTAGTAAGTCAGTAAATAATTTGTCGCTCTTTGAAATCCCTACAAGGATATGTAATTAGATTTTGGATTGGGTTCTCAGTTTTCGAAATACAGCAGTTATAATAATAATGTAATTAATAATATAAACACCTTGATTTATTTGTCAATCCTGGGTAACGTTTGGCGAAATTTTTGGCGACGAATTTGGCGAGATATCGCTAACTTGGCGATTTTTTTAATAAATGTCGCTAAAATGTCGCCAAATCGCTAAAAATGAAGTCAAATCAATGAAATTAATTGCGTTTTGAAAGGGGACAGTATTGTAATGATGTTTCAATATCGTTTGTCGTTAAACCATACCACTTAGCGGCAAATTTGGTGACTTTTTAAAATGTCGCCAAATCTATCAAATGTCGTCAAATCAATAAAAATGTCGACAAATCTATAGAAATGGCACTAAATTGATAAAAATGTCGCCAAATAGATAAATATGACGTCAAATCAAGGAAATTAATTCTGTTTTGAAAGGGGATAGTATTGTAATGGTGTTTCGGAAACATTTATCTGTCAGTTCAACCGTCTCACTTGCCGACAAATTTGACGAGATTTTTAAATGTCGCCAAATTTATCAAAATATTGCCAAACTGACGAAAACGTCGCCAAATCGATAAAAATGTCAACAAATCGATAAAATTTTCGCCAAATTGATAAATATGACGCAAAATTAATAGAATTAATTGCGTTTTGAAAGGGGATAGTATTGTAATGATATTTCGGTACCGTTTGCCTGTTAGTCCAACTATCCCACTTGGCGACAAACTGTCCATTTGTCCCATTTGGCAAAGAATTTAGCGGAATATCGTAAATGTAGTCAAATTGATAAAAATGACATCAAATGTGAGGTAATATTTTGCAAATTTTGAATTCCGTCATATGACGGGTATACCTTCTAGTCTGTTATAAGAATAACCTATTTTTCCGTCCGTAAACGTTTGGCAAAATTTCGGTGACGAATTTGTCGGAATATCTCCAACTTGCTGGCTTTTTAAATGTTGCCAAATTTCCGAAAATATCACCAAATTGATAAAATTCACTCGACCTCAATTACCTAACATGCTTCGAATTTCATGCGCTCAAAATATTTTCTCCTACAACTCTAATTCTCTTCTCGAAATGCGGTAGGCGGTTTCATATTTTATTATATCCTTTCTTGAATCGAACATTATTATCGAAATATATTCGATTGTTCATCTATACACACACATCAAGCGTTCATCATTTTTAAGGTAGTGTGCTGAATTTGATTTTTACAGGCAATCGCCCTACGACTGGCCAATAATTCATATTAATATATTATATTGGTCAACTCCAGAATATATATATATATATATATATATATATATATATATTCCTCAAGTACAATCAAAATGAAATATAATATATAAAATCCAAGGAATATGTATATATATATATATACACAGAAGTGTAGCATATATCTATTCCCGCTTGCATGTTATTGAAGATGGAATAGCTTCATCAGATCATTTTATTTCGATTTGAGGTATATATTGGAAACTTTAATTTTATTCCTGCAAAAGTTCTTAATTTACAATCACATTTTTAATGAATTTACGATAAAAATGTACCATATACTATATAAAAACCTTTTCTATGAATTTCGCAGTTTTGGATTATTTATAATAGCTTCAATTTTTATCTTGAAGTTACCAATTGACCCAGAAATTTCCCAAAATACATTTTCTCATTTAATGAAATCCCAGAATCTTCTAGCTTGCGAAAATCTAGTCCTTTGTGAATGAAAATTAAAAAAATCTGATGTGGGGTAAAGAAATAATATATAATATCTACGGCACAATGTTTTTAACATTAAATTGTACATTTGGCGCTTTCCTGGATAACAACATGTAAAATATTTCAAAGTACCTAATTCACTTATATTTCGTGCAATTCTAAATTGACAATTATCAATTTTGATAACATCTGCAATAAGCAATATAGTCCATATATTAAAATATTTTAATAATTAATTCATCATTTTGCCGTTAATTCATCAAAATTAGTCACCAAGTTCGCCAAATTTATCGCCATTTGTTACACACAGACGAAGAGAGGAGCTTTTATTATATATAAATGACTATTGGCGAATTGCTGGTCGTAAAATACAAAGCCATTACCTAAGTATTTTTTCTCGTGAATAGAATGAAGTAGATCTAAGAGAATGTTGATGTTAACAAATTTGTCCCATAATATTGCATGAAAATTGACCATATTTCACGATAGTTAATACATTTTTAATTTTGCGTAATATTTTTTATAAATTTATTAGAAAAACGTGCAATATGTATCTCAAGAACGGGTCATGCTAACGTTTTAAAGTATATGTCCTTCGTTTTCTAATGAAAAATTACGCAACATTATTAAAAGTTCTAATTTTTAATGATTTTCTCAAAATTTCATTCGAAATTTTGGGGATCTTCCAAACATTCGACTGCGTTTAAAATCAATAGACTCTCAGTATTCACCGATTATAATACTTGTACCAAATTTTGTTTGAAACGCTTCATTTGTTCGTGAGATATCGCTTTTACAGACCAGGGCTGAACTCGATTTCTCCAGTAACTGAAACGGCGGGGGTGCCGGCGGATCGAGTTTATTCTTACACAGACACACACACACACACATCACCTCAAAAGCGTTCGATTCGATTGCAGGGATGCTTGAAACGTGCTCTTCCAACGAAAACTCATATTCGAATTTTCGACCTTGTCACAATACTATAATTTATACATTTTAATATGTATATATGGAAAGTTAAAACACTTTGTGCTAAGGAAAAGAAAAAAAAATAAGCATTTCAATTAGGAACAATTTAAGTTAAGCTGCATAAAGTTGTTTTGAGGGGATATTTTGTGCCCTTTTGTTGGTCTTTACAAAATTAACGAATGCTGGGGAAAAGAATAAGCATTTCAATTAAGAACAATTTAAGTTAAGCTGTATAAAGTTGTTTTGAGGGGACATTTTGTGCCATTTTGTTGGTCTTTACAAAACTAACGAAAGCTGGGGAAACAATAAGCATTTCAATTAAGAACAATTTAAGTTAAGTTGCATAAAGTTGTTTTAAGGGGATATTTTGTGCCCTTTTTTTGGCCTTTACAAGACTAACGAAAAATGAAATAGTTGTTCTATGATATGTTGTAACTTAATTTCTGCTTAATTACTTTGCTCGATTTTCCCCTTATCCCCGTTGTTGTTGTTGAGACCCAGACCGTCCGACCTACCAGAAAGGTGTAAGGTAACTGTTTGGACGGCCGGGAAGAGCCACCCAATTTAGACCGGAACCCAGTGGGGGATGCATCCACAGGGCCCGTGCCCTCCTTCCCCTACCCCAACCTCTCGGAAGGACTTACGGACTCACATGTTTAATGTGATCGTTCTCCGCGTGAACACGGCGGCAGTTTTGCCAGCGGAGGGAATCGAACCCGGGCCTACCGAGTGCAATTCCCGCGCGCTGACCACTGGGTTACCGCGCCCCCTCCCTTATCCTCATGTTTTAAGTGCACTGATTGTGATCTCCGTGTGATAAGTGATGATGGCCTCCATATAAAAACAAGTCTTAAAAGTAAAGGTCTCGCCCTTGTCAAATGTCTGTATTCCTTCGCAACGAAATTCAAATAAACCAAATGATATATTCATTATCACCTGCCTTTTCTTTAAAGGTTCGTACAGGCTCGGACGATTGTTTTTGAAGACTCACTTGCATCGGATGGTGCGTCATTCCGAGAGGTGATGTTTAAGTGCATAAATAACCATATACTCAGAAGAATAGGATGATAAATCTCAATAGTAAGATCATTTAGCTTCTTTTTTCTGCGGCTAGCGTTCAAGAATTTCTGACCAAATGAGGATAAAAATTTGTGAGCGAGACAGAACGTATTGTCCCATAAATGGAATTATATTCCATGAAAGAATGAAATAACATATACGTTGTGCTATCTGGGAAAACGGCATCCTTGTTTGCTTTTTATAACACTTTTGCGCCTCCTAAAAAGTGCTTCGCAATTTGACAGAGAGAAAGAAGGTGAGATGAAAACGCGGCTAGATATATTTTATTCCCTTTTTATGCGGAACAAATCATACCAAACCAACCAATCTATGTCTTTCTCTTTTTTGAATTTGGAACAGACCGATCCATGTCCTACCTTTACACCCTTTTACAATTAGTAAACGGATATCAAGGTTGTATGCTACACATATACAATTGTCATGCTGCTTCCGATAACAAATAACTCTCATTTTCTAATTTTGAATTAAAATGTTTATTTATTAACAATAATAACATCACATTATAAATACATATAAATTGATTATTTATTAATTACCCTTGGACATATTATTCATTTTAAATATCACTGATTATAAAAAAGCATTCCCCAGGTAAGGTTTAAATTTAAAAATCCTTTGAGCAAAAATACACAGTAGTAGCCGATAATCATGACTTAGGGCTCTTAATTTTTCTTGCGTAAAGGCTTTAAATTATTTATTTAATTTATTTGAAAATGTTTAATAACGTATTCCAAATGTTATTTAGGGAAATTACACATACCCTAACTCCCCCAATTTGCTGCTCATGTCTTCGGACGAGCCGGTCGTTCTGGGTTTTCGACATACCCTAACTCCGGGCCAACGGCCGTACCGTGCTGAAAACACCGGTTCTCGTTAGATCACCGAAGTCAAGCAGCATCGGGCGCGGTTAGTACTTGGTGGGTGACCACCTCGGAACACCGCGTGCTGTTGGCCATCTCGGGTGCGGTATCCCCGTGGTTTGCGCGCTAGATTTGCACGCTACCACAAAATGCCGCCGTGTTCATGCGGAGTACGATGACGTTAAACATGTGGGTCCGTAAGTCCTTCCGAGAGGTTGGTGGTAGGGGAAGGAGGGTACGGTCCCTGTGGATGCCTCCCCCACTGGGTTCCGGTCTAAATTGGGTGGCACTTCCCGGCCGTCCATAGAGTTACCTTACACCTTTCTGGTAGGTCGGACGGTCTGGGTCTCAACAACAACAACATACCCTAACTCCCCTCCGGCCATTCAATTCGCTGCTCCATGTCTTCGGACGAGCCGGATGGTCTGGGTTTTCGACATACCCTAACTCCCCGGCCGTCCAAATAGTTGCTTTTAGTCCTCTGGACGAGTCGGACGGTCTGGGTCTTCTACATACCCTAACTCCCCCAGCCACACATTAAGCAGCTATATGCTTTCGGGTTAGTCGTGTGGTCTGGGTCTTCGACATACCTTTACTCCCGGCCACACATTAAGCTGCCATAAGCCTTAGGGTTGGTCGTGTGGTCTGGCTCTTCAACATACCTTTACTCTTTTTCTGTGACATCGTTTGACATGAGTTTGTCATTTCGAACTTTTCTCGCACAATTCAAAACGCACGGACCATTTTAAAATGATGTGCTTCCCTCTAGAAGTTTTCAAATCACAGTGAAGTTTTCAACTATGAGTTAACAAAATCAAAGTGCTAGCTAGCTCTTTCTCTTTTTTCTATTTCCTTCACCAATCACATATTCCTTTATTATACAGAGTGATCCAAAAGTCCTTGACACATTTTAAAATTGAATATAAACTCAAGTAATTGCCGTCCGATAGTGAGGTTTGGACTAAAATGCGTTTCACGTTGAAAAGTTTTGGTTCAGCAAATAAAAAATTTAGTTCCAAACTTCGTCCATAGATGGCGCTACTTGGTCAAATGTTTGTTTATCTGCGATTTTTTTTCAGATTCGTTTTGACACTGTCACTCAGAAGTAAGAAATGACAACTTCCACTGAAAAAGCTCAATGGTTATCGTAGGTTTATACTTTGAAACTAAATCCATCAATACAGTTCAGTCTTCATGCTTTTTTGGTACTTTGGAGCTACAGCGCCATCTATGGGCAAAGTTTGCAACTAAATTTTTTTATTTGCTTAATCAAAACTTTTCAACGTGGAAAGCATTTTTGTCCAAACCTCACTATCGTACGGCAATTACTTGAGTTTATATTCAATTTTAAAATGTGTCAAGGACTTTTGGATCACCCTATATTTTCTTAACCTATAGTCAAATGACATTTCCTGTAGCTCTTCCTCGTGCTCTCCTAAATGGTTGATTACCGAAAGGGGTTCAATCGGGATCTCCGCTCCTCCGGGGGCCGTGGTAGTCTGTTTTCAGAGCTTGCGATGTCATGAAAAACGATCCAGTGTTCCAGCGTATTTCAACCTAAAAGCGTTTGTTTTGATCTGATGTTATGGTTGAGCTCGTTTCTTTCAAAAACTTTTTGACTTTCATTGTGTTACTTATACATTGTGTTATTTGCATTTATTTCATTGCGTTATTTGCATTTATTTCATTATGTTATTTACATTTATTACATTGTGTTATTTACATTTATTTCATTATGTTATTTACATTGTGTTAGTAGTATTGGTTGATTTTTAATTCCAATATTGTATCATTGTCTACAACTGTAGCATCATCTGACAAATTGAATACTATTTTGAAGAATTAGGAGTTCAACTTTTCTATGTCGCTTAGCTGCTTGTTTACTAAATCCCATTACTAATAGTTTGCCAGATATCTCGTTGAATAAACTTACAAAATAATATTTTTGTCTAAATAATTACATGACTACAACCTGAAAAATTCTATTAATTTAAAAATGCGTAAAGACTTTTAGTTTTAACTTATGAGGTTGCAACATTTTATTATATAATCATAGTTATAGAATAACTCATGAATGAAAATTTAAAAAATCAATTTTTCTACAAATCTCAGCTGTTTGTTACAACACTATGTTTTCAAAGACATTGTTGACAAAGATACATTCATGAACAAACTATTAAATGTAAATTGAAGTAACTTTGGATAACGCTAAGTTTTATTTTAAGAACCTTCATTTTGTTGCTTGTTTAAAAGCCATAAAATAATTTGCTTTAAGGTTTGCCATAAATTACTTTATTAGTTTTGTATAAATTTACAGTTTTTATAAATTTCATTGTAGTTTTAAAGATTTATTTACTACAGTGCAATGCAAATGTATCTTGCTTCATTCATTGAGTTATGAAATTCTCATTTACCCGACAACAGAAAGTAATACTTAAAGCTGTGACATACATCACAGAACGAGCTCTGTTTTATAAGCTCTGCAGAACATTTACATTTGATATTTAACAAAATTCTGCTTTTGAGCTCATTTTTAAGTTTGCAAACTTCTATTTTAACTACATCATTATTGGATTGGTCATTTTAAAGCAACTAATGTGTAACAAGAATTTAGAGTAATTATATTTATCTTTTTTTAATCCAATGTATCTCTGTGTAAACATAATGCATTTCAATTGGATACAGTAGCAGCTTATATTACTGATAATATATTTTTTTCCTGTATCGATTGTTTTTATTCTGATTTTTATAATTGCATAGGTGTTATGTCATTTTTAATGTTTGCTATAACTTGTTAATTTGTCATTTTTATGTATCACCCTGTTAAGTGTCTTTTTGAGGACACTTGAAATGGTTTTTAGTTTTGTGCATTACAGAAACTTCAATTTCTTTGTTATTGATCTACGTGACAGATCCCTGGTAAAGGATGGAATCTTATTTTACTAATAACCAATCATTTACTTGTAGATTTAGCACATCAGTGACATCTTCATTTGTTTAATTTTTAGACATATATTTCTCATTAAATAAAATTACTGTCAGTTACAATTTTGGGCGATTCCATAGTAACAGACTAACACATATAGGAAAACAAAAAAGATTTTTAAGTACAAAATGGAAAACAAATAATAAAAAAATAATAATAATGGCAGATCTGCATATGTTCGAAGAATAGCCTATACCAAATTTTGAAAGAAAAATTGAATTTTAAATAAATTAACACTAATTAACTGTGTATGTAACAGACTAACCAAAATTACCATGATTTTATGATATACTTACTGAAAACAAAATATAACATGATTAGCATTAAAATAAACTATAGCAAAGTCACTAAATGCTATAATAATTTTTTGTTAGTCTGTTACATTGATTAATAAAAAAAAATCCAACACATAAAAAAATAAAAAATTTACATATATGTAAAGGAAGTTGTCAGCAAAAGACCTGTTTATTATTTTAAACATTAAATCAATATGTGCTCATTAAATTTTAATTAATTGCATTTTTTTTGTGTGTGTGTGTGTAACAGACAAACATACATACCTCTTTCTGAAAATCTTGTCAGGTATAGCTAAAAAAAAATCTGATGTGGGCAACACATGACTTTCCTTATATAATGTAATGAATTTACTACTTTTACAATAAAAAAATAGGTTTTTCTTATAGTAGGTACTAATATTCTTTCCAAAATATTGAATTTTCGACAATTAGTCGTGATGTTCATTGATTTAGCATCATTTTTATCCATTTGGCGAGATTTTCATTAATTTGGCAACATTTCAAAAAAGTCGCCAAGTTGGCGACATTCCGTCAAAATCTCGCCAAGCGTTATGCACTAAGAAAAAAGTTATTCTTACAGCAGATAAATGACTATTGGCGTTCAAATACAAAAGTATTATTCAAAGTATATTTTTTCATGAATGGAACGAGCTAGATCCACGAGAATGATGTCACTCAATTTATCTCATGGTATTACATATGAAAAGTGAACATGTTTCTCAATAGGAATTTTTTTTTTTTATGTGACTTTTTCATAATTTTTTTGAAAAATGTACAATATCTCGAGAACGGTTCATGTTAGCGTTCTAAAATTTATGCCAATCGTTTTCTAATGAAAAATTACATAAGAAATGTCTATTTGCTTAACTTTATTAGCGGTTTTGATTTTTTGACGATTTTTTCAATATTTCATTCGAAAATTTAGGGGGGTTCTGAACATTCGATTACGTATAAAAACAATAGGCTTCCATTGTTTACGGATTGTGATTTTTGTACCAAATTTGGTTCAAATCGGTCCATTCGTTCGTCAGTTATCGTCTCCACAGGCTCACTGACAGACACACACACAGACATCACTTCAAAAATGTTTGATTCGTGATCAGGGATGCTTGAAACGTGCTCTCCCGTCGAAAACTCGAATTCGAATTTTCGACCCCGTCACAATACTTTCCTTATACATTATGTATATAAGGAAAGTAAAAAGTACTAAAATATTTTTAAAAACTAGCTTTAAACTCGCAAACTGAGCGAACGGGATCGTTTCGCCAACCGTGGATCGTTTTTCGTGACGTCACTCATTTGACTGCCACGACCCTCTCTCGAGCGGAGGCCTCGGTTCAACCCCCGTTCAATGAAATAATGTCACATAATGAAGATAAGCACTAGGAGTTGAGATTGGAAATTAAAGGCTTTTCGCGCCTGGCGCTCTATTCTGCACGATAAATCCGTAGGGGTTGCCCCTATTCACAGCCCCTGCAAATCTTCTTTCCCCTAAAACGCACTCGTGGTCAAGGCGTATCCTGCCCGTTACTCTTCTAGTTTTATAATCCAAGTTCTTGTTAACTTAAGGTGTCTACAAAAGATCAGTGAATGTTTGCTAAAGATGTTGATTCTCGGAATTGTGTTTGAAGTGTATTTTATCCACACGGTCAAACATAGTTGACACTTTATGATAATGAGATAGTTTCCCTTGGTTACAGTAGATGGCGCCATTGCACTTGTTTCTTAATTTCGTTGTAAATATCGTTTGTCATATTTATGTTTTCAGATCAAGAAATTGGAAAGGTATCAGAAATGTCCCAAATTCTTACAATAAATAATAATAACAAGACTCAAGTGCATACATCAAAATTAAAAGATTTAATAATTTGAATTATTTTCATATAATTAAATGTGACAGTGGATTTTAATAAACATTAATTGAAATTAGAAACTATTCTTCCATAATACATAAAATAAATACATTTGAAAAGGGACACAAAAATTATTTTAGCTCTATGTACTAAATTTCTAGTTGCAGTATTGGGCACAAGCAGTAATTATTTTACTGTTTATTTCTTAAAACATTCTACTTATCGTATGCGCGGAATGCACTTTTGACAATAAACATGCACACATAATTTGAATCAGATATTTTTAGATGGATATTTTTTTTAGAAGTAGAAAAGCAAAAATGTATATTAATTAAAATATTAAGACATGTAAAAAAAAAAAAAAAAAAAAAATCCGGTACCAAGATATCTGTATTCATACTTGCCTGAATTTCCTACAGAACATTTATATGTACTAGTAGAAAAGCTTTAATTACTAAATATAAAGTGATATATTAAATTATATTTGTTAAATAAATTGGTAAATTTCTTGTCCTGTTTACCGCTTCTACTTTTCATCGAATCCGTGACTTTTTATTTTTATAATTAAATTGTCGAAAACCCAGAACGACCGGCTCGTCCGAAGACATGAGCAGCAAATTGGGCGTCCGGGTATAATTAAATTGTGTCATCATAGTTGTGTCATCATAGTATTTTTTTTTTTATATTTTTGACCTCCTCAGAAGACAAATCAACAATTTCCGCTATTTCTGATAAGCACCAGTTTCTAAAAATTTTATTCTGATACTCTTGTCTCCATAAGCTTTTATTTGGTCAGTCTTATCTTGAGTTCAACTCATTTTTAATAAAAAGAATAAATCTAAAAATTTAATATAAAAAAAAAAACCCCAAAGAGATAGATTACATATTAAAAATAAATGGGTAAAATAGATAATAACTATATTCAATTCACAAAACGGTAATCGGCCCGCGATTGGTCAATACAAATGTCAATCGTACTGACTCCTCAATGTTTGACGAAAAAGTAGGACGCTGCTCTACAAGAAAAATGTTTGACCTCACACTTTGACAAACACGTCAGACACGTGTTCAGATAATCAAAAATCAGTGATCAAGCCTCTGTGACAAACATTCACTGATCGCTTGTAGACACCTTTAGTTACAGTGCCTAGAAGAGATAGTGTGCCGACCGAGGCGAAAAACAGGTTCTGTAAAAGTCGCCACCGCGAGATAGCGCTGGTCTCGAAAAAGAGATCAAAAGCCAATGCGTTAACATTAAAACTAATGGGAATTTAATGCAAATGAAATGACCTCTATCTTTGATAATAACTGAAGAATTTGTGTGAAATTTGATGTGAATATTGCAAGCGCTATACACAAAAAGTCATTTGATTTTTAGAGAGATTGAGCTAAGGATATATTTGTATTTTTAAATTTTATTTAACATGATGTTCGTTCAAAAACCATTGAGGTCCAAAATAATCAGGTTCATCTATCACAGTAATGTGAAATTCGGTATGATGTTTTTTCTTGTGGTATATTTCAGTTCTTTTGATTTTGAAACTTATCAGGATACCACGTCCTGGGAGCATCATAGGACTGTACCCAATTTTAGAGAATAAATCGAAAATCAGAGCAAGTAGGCTACTTCTAGGCACTCTAACTTAGTGACGACTGCTTTTTTTTTTTTAAAAAGGCGTCTATACAATTTTAAAATTTATGTAACATGATTTTCCCCCTTCTTCGCAAAAATACGCGTAGGTTTGAAAGACTCCTGTCTAACATGTGTTGCCAGCCTGAAAGCTTTTCACTTAAGGTATGTACATTGAACATTTAAGGGAAATAAAAGGTATCTCTACGGCAGTGGCGGCTCGTGCCAGAGGTCGCAAGGCGCGCGACTTCCCCATAAAAATTCCCTACATTATTATTTTTATTTATATAAATGTATTAAAAATTTTTGTAAAAAATTTTTGCATATTTTGCAAATTTTTTCAAAACATCCTTCCACAAAAGTGTAGTGATGCCATCTTGTAACACATTCAGCAACTAAACAACTTCGACAATGTAGTTGCTGAATGCGTTATAAGATGGCAGCACTACAAGAATTTTCTACACTGTGATTTCGTCGTAGGGCCATGAATTCAGAGCGGCCCAGATAGAACGAAGATACATAGTTTCAAATACTATTGTGAGTTTGAATGAACGAATATGCACATTAGCTATTTTCAAAGCATTGTGTGCCGTTGAGCGGCCAGTCTTCATGGGTCTTCTAGAATTGGCATTATTTCGCTATTCTGGCTGCGTTTAAGAATATGAATTTGACGGATTTTGTTGTTTTCCAATATAGTTTTGGTATTTTTAAATAAATTCTTGAATAAAATGACCGTTTATACATGAATAACTTAGTTTATTTTTAAAATTATATAAGTAATTCTATTTTAAATTGTTAAATAGTTTATATTTTTAAAATATAAAAGTTCATATATAAGTCCGATCACAAATTTCTTATATTCTTTACATTTATGTATATAAAGGGAAAGCGTGACGAGTTGAATGGTTAAATTTGTCTTTTTGACGGATTTAAATATTGAAAACATTCTTCAACTGAAATTTAACATAAATCTACGTATGTAAATGGCTGTTTATGCATGTAAGAATCCGTGGACACGATATCCAAATAACGAATGGGACGAATTGACTAACATTTTGTGCGATTATATTGTCTATGAAGTATGAAATGCTATTTACTTTTAGCGAGTACAAATATACAGAACGCACATATATTTACGCGTTTTAATATAAAATAAATAAATGGCAGTCATTCATGTAAAATATTTTGATAATCAAAGTACATGATCATTTTATGAAAACTCTTTTTCAATATGAAACGTTTTTTTAATATAAAATAAATAACTGTCAGTCAATCATATAAAATCTTTTGATAATCGATATACATGATCATTTTATAAAAGGTATTTTATAACCATCAGAAATCAAATTATACAGTAATTTTATTATCAGTAGGTAACAAAGAATACCGATTTTAAAACCCTGGCATGCTCCGATTTTGAGATGTTTGTAGTTAATTCATGAAACGACTTATAACTCGTATAATAAACTTTACATGCAAAAATTGCAAATTAAATCGGTCAACTCTTTTCTCATGCAGCATTTTCGCATTATAGCACATTTGGAAACAATGTTGAATAGCGACACCATTAATGTAGCAAAAAATGCCAAACACCAATCAAAGTAATACGAAGTCAATATAACATTTCCATATATTTGTTGTAAGTGCATATAAATGAGTGCGATTATTAAGTTTATTAAGCCGTTGATAACAAAAGAACCAAATTTTAATATATATCCGATTGATGTAACATTCTTCAAAGTTTTTACACGTGATTATTAGATTGTTACAGAAATTAACTTACCTTGGAATAAAATAAATTTATATACAGCCCACATCATATGTTTTTGACTCTTGAATGTAAAAAATTACGAAGAACGGTAAATATTGCATAGATGTTTATAAATCTAATATGATTCAACATTTCTTTTTGCAGTGCAGTGCAATATTCAACTATTAAATCTTAAAAAAACCCTATCAAATTTAATTATAAAACTAAGAAACAATAACTTCCTAAGACATTTAAAATATATAGTGAAAATCACTCTCACAGCGAAATGTTTAAAAGTCTTGAATTTATAATAAAACTTCATAAGTTTTATTATAAATTCAATATTTTTATTATAAATTCCAGTTTTAGCAGCCAATTATCATTATACACAAACACATATATAAACATATTTTCAATTTATATATATATATATATATATATATATATATATTAGAAAAATGTAATAATAAAAATTCAGTAATATCAACATCACCATAGAAGCAAAAATCACTGCTATATTGCCGATAAGAGAAAAGAACAGCATTAGCCCAAATTCGATGATTAATTAGAATTAAATTCCTCTTCAGGTCTGAGTATTTAACTCTAATTAACCCAAACAAATGCCTGTTTCAGATTGAGCAATAGTACATTACTATAAATACTCAAACTCAGACTACAGACATCAAAAAATGAAAAAATGAAGATAAGAAATATCAAGGAAATTTGTATTACCATGTGGCATGAACCCTCAGCAGAATGAATTATCTAGAAGTACCGGAACGAGCATGTCAAAATAGAACCAGGGAGGCAGTACGAACGTACACAGCGACACTCCCAGACCCGTCCAGTGAGTCAGAGCAGGAGACAGGACTATTACCCGTATAAGCAATTCAGAATATGAACATGAAGCAAAGATGAAAATTCTTACTAAACAAGTGATTCATAGAAGAAATGAATAAACTAGAATGCCACTATACACCATTATAAGGGCTCCCAAACCGTAGTTTTAAACTGGCTAAAGTTACAATTTTTTAGCGAAAATAAAATTCAAAACATTAATATTACTGAATCTTATTTTTCGATTTTTTGATTTTTCTAATTTTTTTAACTTATTTTACTATTTTTCATTTTTATTTATTTATATAATTAATAAATAATTATAATTTTTTTTCTTTTCGTTAGCCTCTAATATATATATATATATATATATATATATATATATATACATATATACAACATGATTTAATCAGGCCCCTCTCTATGTATTGATCACGAGCCGCCACTGCTCTACGGGGTATTTTATGAAAATATGGAGTTTTTTGGAAGCCATCATTCAACTTTAATGCATTTTTTTTGTGGATGGTATATTACAAGGAGTGAACATACCATTATTGTTTTATTTATATACAGGGTGTTTACAAAAGAATACCCTAACTTTGAAATGCTACAATTACAAAACTAAAGAAGCTACAACCCTTTTGGACACATTAAATCAAAAATAACATTTTGAAGTTTATAAAATTATAAATGTTCAATGTGATCACCACCATAAACATAAACGACATTCAGTCGATAGGAGAACTCATCCCACACTTTTTCTGCATGTCCGGAGTTACAGTTTGGATGGCACACACGCACACACATACACACACACACACGCACACCTATTCATAGAGGGACATCTTCAACGTGAACAAAATGCGTCCAGGTCTTAAAAGGCGCTCGTCCCTCAAAATTTCGAATTCGAAAATATTCTGAAAAACAAAACTTTCACTCTAATATAGAAGGAAAACATCTTTTCTGGAGTACATTCCTATTCCTATATCAATATTAGCAAGAGAGCAAATGTGGGAAGAATCTAGAAACAATCTGGGCATCCATATAGGATGCCCAGATTGGTCAGGACACATTAGAGTACCAAGTGCATTTGTGTTCATGTAGGCATGGGGGGCGCCCATGGGAGAAGGCAAGTGGGGGCACTTGCTGTTCCCTGAATGTTTAAGGTCACATAGGTGGGCATCAAGCTAGGCGATGTTTCACATCCTACTCGTGGCTCATTGAGTTCTAAGTTTGCCTCATTGACGTCAGTGGTTTGTCCCTCCTGGGAAAAGTTTTATGGGCGCCCGTACATGTGGGTGTGGTATTCCACAGGTATCTGAAGTAAATTATAACAAGTTTCACAATCATCTACTATACTTCTTTCTTGATTGGTTTGGGAAAATTCTATTCTTTTGGGAAAAGTTCTTCGAATTAAATTAACAAAAAAAAAAAAGATTTAATTTCCTTGAAAGTTCGCTAGTTTTGCTATTTTCCCCAAAGACATTCGAAAAGATAAATGTTCCCAGATGAGATCATAAGTTTATGTATATTTCAAGCAATAAAGGGCAATATTTTCAGGTAGTCAACTATTTGATTGGAGTCCAGTATCCAATCATAAAGTATTCAGCTTTGACGTCATTGGGAGAGACCAAATTACAGAACGTTTTCGCATTATTGCGAAACATAAATTATTTGTTTACTTCTCAATTTTTTTAACACTTTACAACATAGTTGAAAGTGTTTATGACTTTTTTCATTCTGTCTGTCCGTTAGCACGATCGATAACTGCCGTAAAAATGGCTTTATCAAAATGAAATTTTAGTATGTTTTTCAGACGGTCTGTGGCACCTATGGGAATATAAATGAATAATATCACCCAATTAGTTTTTTATAGGACCCGGGTTGAAAAAATGAAATACATTGAACCCTATGGGACCTAATGTTTCAAACATTTTTTAAGCGAATTTAAAATTCACAAATTGCTTCGAAAATTTTAGGAAATATTCAAATTATCCCATAAAATATATAAAAAAAAAATTTCAGTAAAATATGTTAGGTACTTTTTTAAATAAAAATTATTTAATATAGGGAGAAAAATAAATTCAATTAAATTCTGACTCTCGTTATATCCTCCAGAAAGAAAAAAGATATATATTATATAATAAATATCTTTCCAAGAGTTTAATTATTTTATATATGAGAAAGGTTTCACATTTTAAAATAAATATGGTAGATAACAATTTTTCAAATTTTTAAATAAAATAAATTACTGTAATATTGTGATGAATGAAACGATTGGAAGAATGTTTATGAATGAAATTCTGCTTTTATATAGAGGCGATTTATATTTCGATGACGTCATTTGAATAAAGTTAATTTGTTTTCGATGAAATTTTCAAATATAATAAATTATTGTAGTGTTGTGATAATTTTAAAAATATCACCGAGGAATGTATCGCATTTTGGAGATGTTTAAACCAGGCAATATATATTTCAATGCCGTCATTTGAAGGAAGTTCATTTCCTTCGATGAAGTTTTCAAATATAATAAATTAATGCAGTATTGTGATAATTTTAAAAATATTACCAAGGAGTGTATTTGAGAGATATTTGTATAAAATTGCATTGAAGTTGGAAAGTGTTCCATAATCAATGCTTTATGCATGATTGATCTTTCTTGTTTTAATTATAATTGCTTTAATTATCTGGGAAGATGCTACATGTTACATTTTCGAAAAATGCAGATAAGTATATTTGTATTGTTGCAAAATTGCACGGATATTTATTAATCTTATTTCAAATTAGCTGATTTAAATTACTTCAAGTACTGACGACAGATATGTAAGATAAAAGTTTTTAAATGACCATATACATTTGCACTTTACTTATCTCTTACTGTAAAAGTAATTTTGAAGTGGCAATATTTAATCGTAAACAACTTGCGAGGAGATTAATTGAATTGTGCTGTGTGCGTCTGTTGAGTATCTCTGAGTATCTCTGAGATCTTGAGTATCTCTGAGATTGACGTCCTTGGCAGAGAAAAAAACCCGAATGCACAGGAGAAAAATAAATCACATTGGTCCCGCTTGGGTATTCCTCGCAATCAATGCATGATAGAAGTCAAGATTTATTTTCTTTTGTGTTTTGTCTTCTATTTAGCCTATTCTGTTATACTATTTCGCATGCTGGGTAACTATACTCGTGATTAGCAGCAAGGATAACTTGAATATATTGTGAACGCTATATGATTTACTAATACTCAGCTGTATCTTAATACGCTCATTCTGCGTACATTGTTTAGATGCATGAGCGTATTTAAAAGGGGAGGCGGGGGGGAGTTAGAGTGTGCCAAAGCTCCCCTTGGGAAATTATTGTTTTAATTAGATGACATTTCTAAACGACTATTTTAATAACATTACAAGCAGATTTCTGTAAAACGATATTTAATTTATTTATTAAATATTTTTTTTTTACCTTATTAAGTAAAAATTCTTATAAAAAAAGTATGAGTACTGAGAAGTTGCGTGACAAGAGAGATGGGGGGGGGGGGGGGGGGGGCTATAAACATATTTCATATGGAAAACTCTTCAAAGGGGGGTGTATTTAGTTAGTGTGGGTATAGTAATTTCACGGTAATTTTATAAATACTGAAAAAAATTGTCAAAGTTAAGTACAATTTAGTTGATCTAGATTTAAAGAAAAAAAAAATTGATGTGGGCAGCACATGACTTTCCTTAGATAATGCAATGAATTTACTACTTTTACAGTAAAAAAAAAATAGATTACTTTTGTAGTAGATATTTATATTCTTTCCAAGATATTGAATTTTCTTCAATTAGTCGTCTTTTTCATTGATTTATCGTCATTTTTATTCATTTGGCGAGTTTTTCGTTAATTTTAGCAACTTTTAAAAAAGTCGACGAGTTGGTGACATTTCTCCAAATTCATCACCAAAATCTCGCCAAGCGTTATGGACGGATAAATAAGTTATTCTTATAGCAGATAAATGACTATTGGCATTCAAATACAAAAGTATTACTCAAAGTATATTTTTCAATGAATGGAACGAGCTAGATCCACGAGAATGATGTCACCAAATTTATCGCATGGTATTATATATGAAAAGTGAACATGTTTCACAATAGGAAATATTTTTTTTTATTTTATATAATTTTTTGATAATTTTTTTTTTGAAAAATGTGCAATATCTCGAGAACGGTCCATGCTAGCGTTCTAAAATTTATGTCAATCGTTTTTTAATGAAAAATTACATAAAAAATGTCTATTTGCGTAACTTTATTATAGGTTTTTATTTTTTGATGATTTTTTCAAAATTTCACTCGAAAATTTAGGGGGTTCTGAACATTCGATTGCGTATAAAAACAATATTCTTCCAGTATTCACGGATTGTAAATTTTGTACCAAATTTCGTTCAAATTGGTCCATTCGTTTGTCAGTTATCGTCTCCACAGACTCGCTCTCTCTCTCTCTCTCACACACACACACAGACATCACCTCAAAAATGTACGATTCGTGATCAGGGATGCTTAAAACGTGCTCTCCCGTCGAAAACTCGAATTCGAATTTTCGACTGCGTCACAATACTTTCCTTATAAATTATTGTATATAAGGAAAGTTATAAACAGGAAAATAATGTTTTTACAGCATCCTCCCAGACAGTGACTGAAATGAAAAATTTGGCATTTTTACTTTCCTTATATATACATAGTATAAGGTATAAGGAAAATATTGCGACGAGATCGAAAATTCGAATTCAAGTTTTCGACGGGAGGGCACGTTTCAAGCATCTCTGAACACGAATCAAACTTTTTGAGATGCTATCTGTGTGTCAGCCAGTCTGTGGAGGCGATATCTCACGAACGAATGGAGCGATTCAAATGAAATTTGGTACAAATATTACAATCCGTGAATACTGAATGTCCATTGTTTTTAAGCGTAATCAAATATTCAGAACTCCCTTAAATTTTCGAGTGAAATTTTGAAAAAATCACCAAAAAACCAAAACCTTCGATAAAGTTACTCAAATAGTCATTTCTAAAGTAATTTTTCATTAGAAAACGATTGATACAAATTTTAGAATGCTAGCGCGAACCGTTATCGTGATATTGCACATTTTTAAAATAAATTTATTAAAAAATCACATAAAAAAATACTAACTATTGTGAGATATGTTCACTTTTGATATGTAATATCATGCGATAAATTTGGTGACATCATTCTCGTGGATCTAGCTCGTTCCTTTCATGAAAAAATAGACTTTGGGTAATACTTTCGTATTTGAACGCCAATAGCCATTTATCTGTTATAAGAAAAACTGATGTACTCGACCATAACGCTTGGAAAGGATTTTGGCTACGGATTTGGCGGAATGTCGCCAACTTGGCGACTTTTTAAATGTTGCCAAATTAACGTAAATGTCGCCAAATTGATAGAAATGAAGCTAAATCAATGAAAATTACGACTAATTGATGAAAGTTCAATATCTTGGAAAGAACATAAGAGTAGACTATAAGAATAACCCATTTATCCGTTCATTCGTGATGCTTGACGAGAAATTTAGAGGGACGTCGCTAATTTGGCGACTATTTTAGATGTTGCCAAAGTTATAAAAATTTTGCCAAATTGATAAAAATCACGCCAAATGAGTAGTAATGATTCGCAAATTCAGATTTCCGCAATGTGACGGGCATACCTTCTAGTATATAAGAAATGCTCTTCTCTTCGTTTCGCTGTAACGTTTGTTGATGCATTTGGTGAACTTTGCAAATAATCTAACAAATTATCGCCAACTTGGCGATAGTTCGCCCCAGATCGACGAAAATATCGCCAAAATTGCAAAAATGACGTCAAATTAATGAAAATGGCGCCTAATTGAAGATTTAATTACTAAAATATTTTAATATGAATTATATCGCTTATTGCGGATGTTACCAATATTGATGATTGTTTATTTAGAGTTGCGCGAAATATAAGTTAATTGGGTACTTTGAAATAGTTTTACATGTTGTCATCCGGAAAATTGCCTCTTGTATAATTCAATGATAAAAATACAGTACCACGGATCTTATGCATTACCTTTTTATTGTATAAGTAGTGAATTCATTGCATTATATAAGAAAAGTCATGTGCTGCCCACATCAGAATTTTTTTTTAAAAGTCCACTCGAATATTTAAATTCATTTTTATTTCTATTGCCTTACTATTTTTATTCCTTCGTTTCCTAATCAACTCAAATCGTCCGCATTATTGTTTCTGCACTTTTTTTACAGCTAAGAAAAACCGAAAATTTGGTCAATTGAAATATTTTTCGTAGAATCTATGCACCCGATTTTTTGATACCCCACTTGAATATTTTATTTTTTCAATCCTAACTCCGTCCCCTACATTTTGCTATTTCTATTTTTATATTCAACTTGAAACCCATGTGTTATTTCTCTGTATTTGGGGTCGGTTTAAGGAAAAAAAAATGGAACTCGATGGGCCCCCCAATCGAATATTTTAATCCTCGACCCATAGTGCCTCCAAAAATTAAAAATATGGTACATTTTCATTAGTCTCTATGATTTCTCCTGATTTCTTGATACCCCAATCGAATATTTTTATTGTTTATTATTTTTCACTTGATATTGCATTCTCTTTTGCTAATTGATAATGCGAGGCATAAGTCACTCAGTCTACTTGTGTAATCTGCGTGCACTCGCGCAGCAGGCATGATATGCCCTAAATAAGAGGTAAATTTGCATGTCAATTTTTACTTTCCTTATATACATAATGTATAAAGAAGGTATTGTGACGGGGTCGAACATTCGAATTCGAGTTTTCGACGGGAGAGCACATTTCAAGCATCCCTGATCACGAATCGAACAATTTTGAAGTGATGTCTGTGTGTGTGTGTGTGTGTGTGTGAAAGTATGTGTGTGTGTGTGTGTGTGTGTGTGTGTGAAAGTATGTGTGTGTGTGTGAAAGTATGTGTGTGTGTGTGTGTGTGTATGTGTCAGTGAGTCTGTGGAGACGATATCTCACCAACGAATGGAGCGAATCGAATTTGGTACAAAAATCACAATCCGTTAATACTGGAAGCCTATTGTTTTAAAACACAATCGATTGTTCAGAGCCCCCCTAAATTTTCGAGTGAAAGTTTGAAAAAATCATCGAAAAATCAAAACCTTTAATAAAGCTACGTAAATAGGCATTTCTTATGTAATGTTTCCTTAGAAAACGATTGACATAAACTTTAGAACTCTAGCATGAACCGTTTTCGAGATATTGCACATTTTTCAAATAAATTTATCAAATAATCCCATAAATTAAAAACAATATTAACTGTTAAGAAACATGTTCACTTTTCATATGTAATACCATGCGATAAATTCGGTGACATCATTCTCGTGGATCTAACTCGTTCCATTCACGAGAGAAGATACTTTTGTATTTAAACGCCAATAGTCATTTATCTGCTGTAAGAATAACTCATTTCTCCATCCATAACGCTTGGCTTCTCCATCCATTTTGGCGACGAATTTAGCGGAATGTCGCCAACTTGGCGACATTTTTAAATGTTGCCAAGTTAACGAAACTCTCGCCAAATGGATGAAAATGACGCTAAATCAATGAAAATGACGACTAATTGAAGAAAATTCAATATTTTGGAAAGAATATAAATATCTACTATAAGAATAATATTTTTTTTAACTGTAAAAGTAGTAAATTCATTGCATTATATAAGGAAAGTCATGTGCTGCCCACATCAGATTTTTTTTTATTATAAAAAGACCTATGTAACTTTCAGGCACAGTATTTACAAAAATATGACATTTGAAATCTAACGATGAAGATAACCTAAGATAACGAAAGTGTCAAAGATAGCTTCAGTATTATAACCATGGAGTTAGAGATTCTTTTTACCTCCATGATTATAGCTTATAATGATACATTTATTTTTAATGGCATCATTTAAATATTATTTCTTTTGAAATGGTAACAGCGTTTTCAACAACGAAAAATTATATTTTGAAGGTAACTGAAAGAAAAGAAAATTTTCATACAAAAATGGTGTAAAACAATGATTCACTTTAAAATTGCATTAAACAGAAATTTTTTCCGATTGTAACCATATTGAGAGGCGACACATCGCAACGTTCTAAATCATCATGCAAAATTGCAAATATGATTTGATGCCATATATATTCCGGCGCTAGCCTTGAATGAAAATCTCTCTATTTTAAAAGAATTTTGTCAACGGCTGCACCGAATACTTTTTAATGCACAGAGAAATAAATAAATCTAAATTTGAGTTTAAGTAAAGTTCCTGAAGTATTTAAACGTTCTGCGACACGGAGCCCTATATTGCTTTTCTATTTATTTTGAAGGGAGTAAATGGTTACTCCAGACAGTGCGCAATAAAAGGCTATTACGGGTGATTTACTAAAGCTCTTTCGAGTGTTCCTAGCTCGGGAGCAAATAAATATACGGCATCTGCGTGATGAGCAGCGCTGCTTCAATGGAAACAGAGTTTTCAAAGTCGTAGGACAGGCAAATGTCAAAGCAGTTGAAGCAAATCATAAATTACGTGTGACTACGGTAAAAGGTCATGGAATAAAACGGTTAAGCTCGGTTTTGTTTAAGAAAGAATAGAGATCATCTTCTGATGAAAAGAGGATTATAATAGGTTTATACGTTTGTAGGCTTATAATAATTTTTTCAAACCATAGTCGTAGCCAGGAATTAGGAAAAGGAGAGAGGGTATGATCAAAACTGGGGGTTACAGTGACGAATTTTTTTCTCAAGATAGATATTTGTGAAAAACCTGACTGTCCCAAACGGGAATCAAACCATGGATCTTTGTATTGGCCAGTCGACGCTTTACCGTTGAGTTACTGGAACGAAATTGCAAGCTCTTATTTTCGAAGTGGGGTCTGCATTCTCCACCCTCTAGTGACAGATGGGTGTGCAACTGACAATCTGATTGACCACTTCCTGTTATTTTTACCTCAGGTTAGCATCCTGATGCTATTTTTACTTTCCCTGCAATACATGGTAATGTATAGGGAAAGTATTGGAATCATGCCGAAAATCACAACTCGAGTTTTCGACGGATCTACACGTTTCGAGACCTCTAGAATACGAAAAAACCATTTTTAGCGTGACGTCTGTGTGTCTGTCTGTGTGTCCGTCTGTCTGTCTGTGCAGATTTTGTATCCACTCTAACAAAAAAACTAATGGACCGAATTTCACAAAATTTGGTAGGTAAGTTACTTGTGAGCGAGTCTGGTGCTGATTAGTTTTGGGTACGATTCAAGATAAAAGAACCCGCCTTTTTTTGCGAAATGGCCCGCAAAAGCTTGTATCCACTCTAACTGAAAACCTAATGGACCGAATTTCACAAAATTCGGTAGATGAGTCACTTATGGGTTACCCTGGTGCTGATTAGATTTTGGTACGATTCGAAAAAAAAATGACCTGCCTTTTTTTGCAAAATGGCCCGCAAAAATCGTCCAAATCTAAACTAAAGAACTGGGTATACTCAAATATATCCATTAAATGCTGATTTAATACGTAATTTTTAACGACGGAAAGAATAAGACCAACCCCATTACACTAGGACTAACCGTTCTCGAGATATTTTAGTTTTTCGTACTTTCCCTACGCCACCTTTGAAAATAAGCCTGGTTACCGAATGAGAACGAAAATTGAATTAAAAGGGAAACAAATTTAATTAAAATAAAGAGAACGTTAATATAAGTCTGCAGGGAAAGTCATGTGCTGCTCACATCAGATTTTTACTTTCCCTGCAATACATGGTAATATATAGGGAAAGTATTGGAATCATGCCGAAAATCACAACTCGAGTTTTCGACGGATCTATACGTTTCGAGACCTCTAGAATACGAAAAAACTATTTTTAGCGTGACGTCTGTGTGTGTGTCTGTCTATCTGTGCAGATTTTGTATCCACTCTAACTAAAAAACTAATTGACCGATTTTCATAAAATTTGGTAGGTAAGTCACTTGTGGGCGAATCTGGTACTGATTTGTTTTGGGTACGATTGGGTATAAAAGAACCCGCCTTTTTTTGCGAAATGGCCCGCAAAAGCTTGTATCCACTCTAGCTAAAAATCTAATGGACCGAATTTCACAAAAGTTGGTAGATAAGTTGCTTGTAGGTCACCCTGGTGCTGATTAGATTTTGGTACGATTCGGAAAAAAATAACCTGCCTTTTTTTTGCAAAATGGCCCCCAAAAATCGTCAAAATTTAAAATAAGAAGGTACGTACACTCAAATATATTCATTAAAAGCTTGTTTTATACGTAATTTTTAACGAAGAAAAGAATAAGATCAACCTCATTACACTAGGACTAGCCGTTCTCGAGATATTTTAGTTTTTTCGTATTTCTCTACGCCACCTTTGAAAAGAAGTCCAGTTATCAAATGAGAAAGAAAATTGAATTAAAAGTGAACTAAATGTAATAAAAATAAAGAGATCGTCAATATAAGTCTGCAGGGAAAGTCATGTGCTGCCCACATCAGATTTTTATCCTCCAGATTGGCTTTATGCATAGTCGTTATTCTCTCGATTTGAATCGGCGATCAATATCTCAGAGTCCACTAAATCCGTACTAGTCGCACTAGGGTCGATTTTAGGCTTCAGACATCTTTGCACTAACCTACAGGGTTGATTTGCTCGGGCGCCAGTGTAAAGCAAATTGAGGCCTCAACCGGGATTCGAACTACGGATCTTCATACTGTCCAGATGACGCTCTACCGGTGAGCTACTGGGACGTAATTGCAAGCTCTTATCGCCGAAGTGGACGCTATATTATGGAGAACTAATGTAATTTTTTTCGGAGTGCAGTCGGCGCAAACGATAAGAGCATACTAGCGAATAGAACAAATGTTGATGAGGCCTCAACCGGGAATCGAACTACGGATCTTCATACTGTCCAGACGACGCTCTACCGGTGAGCTACTGGGACGTAATTGCAAGCTCTTATCGCCGAAGTGGACGCTATATTATGGAGAACTAATGTAATTTTTTTCGGAGTGCAGTCGGCGCAAGCGATAAGAGCATACTAGCGAATAGAACAAATATTGATGCATAAATATCACACTTTACTACTATTACATTACACTTTACTCTCTCTCTCTCTACCATAACTATTTTATAATACAGTTTAAAGAGTATATGTAATCAGAAGGAATATTACACTTTACTACCATATCTATTACACTTTACTCTCTACCATAACTATTTTATAATACAGTTTAAAGAGTATATATAATCAGAAGAAATATTATTTATTGGTTCTGTGTTGAGCTTCACCTGGCGGTCTAAGAATAATTCGTGGATAACATATTTAAAATTAATTAAATTACAAAAAATATTTAAAAAATGAACAAATAGTGATACGCCATGCAATATGTTGCAGTAATAAAATGTGATGCATAAATGTTACTGAAAGCATTTTCAACGGCAGCAATTTAACTGTATATTTTATAGAGTGTGAACAGTGTTGTATGAAGCAAAAGAAAAAAAAATACAATGTGAAAAATGTTAAATATTTCTTTATGTCACTGCATTTTTTTTAGAGGTGAATTATTAATTCATACTCACAAAACATGGAATTTTTAGTAAATAAAAGTGTTTAACATTAGACCAGCGTTTTAAGCTGAGCTCTTCAATTTTAATAAAGCATTTACGCCCATTAGAAAAAGCAAATTTAATCATATAATTAATGCCCTAGAAAATTAGAGCTACGACGCAATTCCAAAACTTTCTCTATAAATTACCATTCATTGTAGAAAAAGTAAAAATCTGATGTGGGCAGCATATGACTTTCCTTATATAACGCAATGAACTTACTATTTTTACAGTAAAAAAAAATCTGATGTTGGCAGCACATGACTTTCCCTGCAGACTTATATTCACGTTACATTTATTTTAATTAAATTTATTTCACTTTTAATTCAATTTTCGTTCTCATTCGGTAACCGGACTTATTTTCAAAGGTGGTGTAGAGAAAATACGAAAAACTAAAATATCTCGAGAACGGCTAGCCCTAGTGTAATGGGCTTGGTCTTATTCTTTTCGTCGTTAAAAATTACGTATTAAACGAGCAACGAGCATTTAATGGATATATTTGAGTATACCTAGTTCTTTAGTTTAGATTTTGACGATTTTTGTGGGCCATTTTGCAAAAAAAGGCAGGTTAGTATTTTCCGAATCGTACCAAAATCTAATCAGCACCAGGGTAACCCACAAGTGACTGATCTACCGAATTTTGTGAAATTCGGTAAATTAGTTTTTCAGTTAGAGTGGATACAGGCTTTTGCGGGCCATTTTGCAAAAAAAGGCGGGTTCTTTTATCCCGAATCGTACCCAAAACTAATCAGCACCAGATTCGCCCACAAGTGACTTACCTACCAAATTTTATGAAATTCGGTCAATTACTTTTTTAGTTAGAATGGATACAAAATCTGCACAGACAGACACACAGACAGACAGACACACAGACAGACACACAGACAGACAGACATACAGACACACACACAGACGTCACGCTAATAATAGCTTTTTCGTATTCTAGAGGTCTCGAAACGTGTAGATCCGTCGAAAACTCGAGTTGTGATTTTCGGTATGATTCCAATACTTTCCCTATACATTACCATGTATTGCAGGGAAAGTAAAAATAGATTATTTTTATAGTAGATATTTATATTCTTTCCAAGATATTGAATTTTCGTCAATGAGTCGTCATTTTCATTGATTTAGCGTCATTTTTATCCATTTGGCGAGTTTTTCGTTAATTTAACAACATTTAAAAAAAAATCGCCAAGTTGGCGACATTCCACCAAATTCGTCGCCAAAATCTCGCGAAGCGTTATGGACGGAGAAATAATTCATTCTTACAGTAGATAAAAGACAATTGGCGTTCAAATACAAAATTATTACTTAAAGTATCTTTTTTCATGAATGGAATGAGATAGATTCACGAGAATGATGTCACCAAATTTATCGCATGTTATTACATATGACAAGTGAACATGTTTCTCAATAGGAAATATATTTTTTTAATTTTATATGATTTTCTGATAATTTTTTTGAAAAATGTGCAATGTCTCGAGAACGGTTCATGCTAGCGTTCTAAAATGTATATCAATCGTTTTCTAATGAAAAATTACATAAGAAATGTCTGTTTGCGTAACTTTATTAGAGGTTTTGATTTTTTGACGATTTTTTCAAAATTTCACTCGAAAATTTAGGGGATTCTGAATATTCGATTGCGTATAAAAACAATAGGCTTCTAGTGTTTACGGATTGTAATTTTTGTACCAAATTTTGTTCGAATCGGTCCATTCGTACGTCAATTATCGTTTCCACAGACTCACTGACACACACACACACACACAGACATCACTTCAAAAATGTTCGATTCGTGACCAGGGAAGCTTGAAATGTGCTCTCCCGTCGAAAAGTCGAATTCGAATTTTCGACCCCGTCACAATATTTTCCTTATACATTTTTTATATAAGAAAAGTAAAAAGTAGTTGTAGTTGTAGTTAACTACATTTGTCATAATGTAGTTGTAGTTGTAGATCACTACAATAATAAAGTAGTTTTACCAACCACTGATTACTTCTACGAAAGGTTCAATTGCCCGTTTTACGTTTTTTATTAATCTCTCAACCACCTTTGGTCCTAGAAACTCGAAACATGGACTAAATTTTAAGGTGGGGGGGGGGGGGCTATATTTCAAGACTATCCACAAGATTGCATGATATTCAGTGCAGCAGTTCTCTGATGATGAGACAAACAAATACACATGCATACATACATACTACATATCTACGGACAGATTTAGCTAAACATAACAAATGGCAAAACAACGGTTGGGCAATAAGGCTCTTTACAATCTATTTATCGAAAAGAAATATATGAATTCATTTTTTCTGTTACAATTAGCCGTAATTAAATAGATCTGTTTGAACTGATTTGTGTTTTTAAATTTTATACTGTTTTATACCATATGCTAAATTGGCTAAATTCTTAGCACATGCTATCAAAAATAGATATAGCATGGAAATATTATGTCCTCATTTGTAAAAAATCTGATGTGGGCAGCACAAGACTTTCCTTATATAATGCAATGTATTTACTATTTTTACAGTAAAAACGAAATAGGTTATTCTTATATTTTTTCCAAGATATTGAATTTTCGTCAAATAGTCGTTATTTTCATTAATTTAGCGTCATTTTTATCCATTTGGCGAGATTTTCTTTGATTTGGTAACATTTAAAAAGTTGCCAAGTTGGCGACATTCCGCCAAATTCGTCGCCAAAATCTCGCCAAGCGTTATGGACGGAGAAATAATTTATTCTTATAACACACTATTGGCGCTGAAATACAAAAGTATTACTCAAAGTATCTTTTTCCATGAATGGAACGAGCTTGGATCCACGAGAATAATGTCACCCAATTTATCGCATGATATTACATATGAAAAGTGAACTTGTTTCTCAATAGGAAATATTTTTTTTTTCTTATATAATTTTTTGATATTTTTTTTTAAAACTGTGCAATATATCGAGAGCGGTTCATGCTAGCGTTCTGAAATTTAGGTTAATCGTTTTCTAATGAAAAATTACAGAAGAAATGTCTATTTGCGCAACTTTATTAGCGGTTTTGATTTTTTGACGATTTTTTCAAAATTTCACTCGAAAATTTAGGGGGGGTTCTGTACATTCTATTGCGTTTAAAAACAATAGGCTTCCAGGATTCACGGATTGTGATTTTTGTACCAAATTTCATTCGAATCGCTTCATTCGTTCGTGAGATGTCGTCTCCACAGACTCACTGACACACACACGCATACTTTCACACACACACACACACACACATACTTTCACACACACACACACACATACTTTCACACACACACACACACATACTTTCACACACACACACACACATACTTTCACACACACACACACACACATACTTTCACACACACACATAGACATCCCCTCAAAAATGTTTGATTCGTGATCAGGTGTACTTGAAACGTGCTCTTCCATCGAAAATTTGAATTCGAATTTTTGACCCCGTCACAATACTTTCCTTATACATTATGTATATAAGTAACGTAATATATATTTTTTTAGAAAAACAAAATAACTTAATGATGTTCAAATTAACAATGTTCTTAACTAATTTTCGGCCATAAATATCAATGCTTTTACTACAAAGTTTGTGACCTATAGCGAAAAGATCCTCAGCAACGCAAAATATAAACATTTCTTTGCAATTTTCTCTCATTAGATGAAAAACAATATAAATGTAAATCTTTGACTTAGTAGCCAATGCGGCCAATAGTTTTGCATGTTTGCCGGCACGAAACTGCGCACTCGTTGCTAGGAGTAACGTGACGTCAGTGAATAACTCCCTATAATTTTCTTCAAATAAATTTGAATAAAAAATATCGTCTGGATAATGCTATTTCTATGGATGATTTAATATTGCGTATTTTTATTAATATCTGGACATCTCCAGGTTCTTGAATCTCGGACTAAATTTTAAGGGTTATTTCAAACGTTCTCCCTTGATGATGAGACAAACAAACGGATCTACACACATACATACCCATTTGAAATTTTATTTATATAGATTCATCTAAATAGATATTCAAAATGAATAAATACTGTAGCTATGGGAAGCGTCTATTCATGCAAGAACAATAGACGTCTGACAAAAAATACTGATTTATTATTCTGTCATAACGTCCACAAAGTATTCAAGTTAACTTTGCTGTCAGTATAAATGGTTTTTCCACATTAATCTATGAATTTAACACGCAATTTAAACCAGAGTTTTTCAAAAGAAAATTGATTTACAGGAAAAAAATAAAAAAAAAGGCAAATGTTGCTGTCACATTTTTTATATTCACATATCTTGGTATGATGAAAAAAATATATGTAATAGAAATACGAATTGCCTCAGTTAATTCACAGTAAGGTTGCTCAACAATTCATTTTTGCTGCATGATGAAATTCTTTTTTCTTTTTTTTTTTTTTTGCGCAACGAAAATACGCATTACTTGAAATAACCTTAACACCAGAAGATTTTGTCCAGATTTTTGTTTACCCCATTGCGTATAAGAGGTTTGAGCATTGCACGAGGTAGAACTTTGTGGTATAAATTAGAATTGACGTATTTTTGTCAAGCCAAAAAGCGCCAGTTGTTGTTTTTAACACTTTCCAACATAGCTGTAAAGTGTTTATGACTTTGTTCATTCTGTCTGTCTATCTGTCCGTTCGTGCGATAGCATGCCGTAAAAATGACTTTATCAAAATGAAATTTCTTTATGTTGTTGAGACGGTCTATGGGACATGTGGGAATGTGAAAGAATAATATCACCCAATTAGTTTTGGATTTAACCCGACTTGAAAAAATGAAATACACTGAATCAATCCTATGGGACCTAATTTTTCAAACAACGGAGTTAAAATTCACAAATTGCTTTGAAAATTTTAGGAAATATTCAAATTATCACGTAAAATGCATACAATTTTTTTTATCAAAATATGTTAAGTAGTTTTTAAAATAAAAATTGAAATATTAATTAATTAGACCCATATTATATGAAGAGATTATGTGACTAATTGCAAAATAAAATATGGCATTCAAGGAACGCATATATTAACATTTAGTGTAGCATCCGTCCTAAAACAGCTTTATTTTTGTATATTATCTGTGTATCTAAATTCTGTGCTTACGCAATTACAATATTTTTTATTTTAAATGATCACTAAACTTTGATTATTTCTACAACGAAGCTTAATTTTAACGGATGAAGAATGTAAACAAATCAAGCGATTGTAAGAGGAGTTGTAGAAGAATTGCAGAATCTTTATAACGTAAAATTATTTAGCTCTAGAGTCTGGAATATAAGTGATATTAATGAAATATTCATTGATTTTACATGGAGAAGCAGATGATTTTATAGCATTGTATTTTTTGAAGAAGTTTTAAGTTTCCAAGTAAAATAAATTATTGTAATACTGTGATAATTTAAAAAATATAACAGCTGAATGTATCGCATATTAGAGATGCTTAAATAAAATGCCATTTCAGCTGAAAAGTGTTTCATAATCAATGCTTTATGCATATTTAATCTTTTTTTTAATTGATTAAAAATAGTAGACATAATATACAGATTTTTTTTCAAATCAAAGAGCTGGATTTTTTTTAAGGTGAATAAGATAAAATTTGCTCAAATTAACAAAATTTTTAATGCATTATTAAAATTATTTACTAACCAACTTTAAAACATAATGTGGGCAGCGCATGGCTTTTTTTACAGACTAAAATTCTTTTTCACTTTCTTACTTTCATAATTCATTAAAGTGAGTTTAATTGTACAAAATGACACGGATAATTATTTGAAAGTACAGAGTTTTCAGATTTAATTTAAGTCTCGTTTTTATTTGGCGACTGACCATGTTTTTAAAGGCGACGTTGCAAGAAACTGAAATATTTAGAGAACGGTTTGTCATACAGTAATGGGGTTGGTATTATTATTTTTTTTTTATCGTCAAGAATTACGTATAAAACAAGCATTTATATCATACATTTGGGCATATGTAGTCTTTTATTTTAGATTTTAACGATTTTTGCGGTCCATTTCGTAATAAATATTTTTGTGCGTGTTTAGTGGGGAAAATGTACACACATATTCATAAATTTATTTTTTTGTTATTAAATCTTCCAGTTTTTCGTTATTCATTCCCTGTTTACAATATATAAAGTGTATATAGAAATTTATTCCTCAGACTGTTTAATGTATTCTGAGTACAAGATGTTAACACGAAAATGATTTAAAGAGAAATTTTCGGATATTTTTAACGTTGGTAAAAATGACTAAAAATAAATTTTATATTCTTTGTTACTTTTATGCAGATAATTGAGTTGGAAATTCGCGCAGTATCTGTATATTGTATATAATAATGTTACACCTACAAAAGAGAAATAAATGAAATAAATAATTATCTAGAAAAAAAAATATTTTTCTGTACTTAACTATAATTTGCTTCATTTTACCATTCAGACGTGTTACTGTGCGAGATAATCTAACGGAATGAAATTTAAATTATACTTACATCCTTTAAAAAATGCATGGGTCATTTGATTTAAAATTTTTGGAGCCCCCAATAATTTTTCAAGTTGCCGCCTGTGATTGAAACTGTTAAATTTCATGATCATTGAGCCCTAAATAACTTATTTTTTGCATAATTATGTCAAATTTTGCTCTATGTTGCCATATTAAGAAAATATAAAATGTCGAATAAATTTCGAAGTCTTCGCTCGAATTAAAACAAAAATTCTATCTAATTCTAGATTTCTCGTTAACAAAGTCGGATATAAAGTTTCGCGAAAATCCCTTTAATATGTGTGGCAGCTATCGTGTATACAAGAAGTCGACCACAGACGGACGGACATCACTCTAAAAATAGTCAAAAATTATTCAGGAGGTCCTAAAACATATATTGGCACCAAAATCTCGAAATCGAAAATTTTCGTGGAAACAAGACTTTCTCTACACCATATTCAGTAGTACGAGAAAGTACATATACATTGAAAAAGTGTTGTAAAAGAGGATTGTTTTCTGGCGAATGATCAGATTGAGAAAGCTTGAACAATGACTTTGAGTTTCGACGCAAGGAGCAATTTGGAAATTCCCAAACTAAACTCTGTCTGGCGCATTTGTCAGTTTACCAGAAACGACCAATGACGGACAACAACGAACACCGAAGAGATTAAATAAAAACCACAAAATGCAACTGCTGGTAGATGAAACGATGAACAAAAAAGATCAATCATGCATAAAGCATTGATTATGAAACACTTGTCAACTGAAATGCAATTTTATGCGATGCATTTTGCGCTAATATTTTTTAAATGATCACAGCACTACAGCACTTGAAAACTTCAAACTTCGAAAAAGGCAATGTTAGTTACACAAAAATGGACTTTATTCAAATGACGTCATCAAAATATAAATCGTCTGCCCCTCTATGTAAAATCAATGAATATTTAATTCATATCACTGTACTCCAGATTACAGAGGTAGATAATTTTGCGTGAAAAAAAAATTCAGCAATTCTTATTCAACTCAATTTATAATCGCTTGATTTATTTACATTCTGCATACGTTAAAATTAGGCTTAGTTGTAGAAATAATCAAAGTTTAGTGATCATTTAAAATCAAAAATATTATAATTGCGTTGGCACAGAATTTAGATACAGATAATGAGCAACAATAAAGCGGTTTTAGGACGAATGCAACACTATAAATGTAGACGATCTTTAAACATCACGATCTTTACACAGCGAAAAAAAAAATAAATGCCATATTTAATTTTGTAATGAGTCAAGATAATCTCTTTATATATCAGGGTTGTAATTGTTATTTAAATTTTTATTTAAAAATCTACCCAATATATTTTGCTGAATTTTTTTTACACATTTTATGTAATAATTTGAATATTTCCTAAAATTTTCGAAGCAATTTGTGAATTTTAACTTATTATCTACCATATTTATTTTACCATACTTGTTATCTACCATATTTATTTTAAAATGTGTAACCTATTTTATATATAAAGTAATTAAACTTTTAGAAAGATACTTATTATAAAATATATCTCTTTTTTCTTTCTGGAGGATATAGCAAGAGTCAGAATTTAATTGAATTTGTTTTTCTCCCTATATTAAATAATTTTTATATAAAAAACTACCTAACATATTTTACTGAAATTTTTTTATATATTTCATGGGATAATTTGAATATTTCCTAAAACTTTCGAAGAAATTTGTGAATTTTAAATTCCCTAAAAAAATGTTCGAAAAATTAGGTCCCATAGGGTTCAATGTATTTCATTTTTTCAACCCGGGTTAACTCAGAAACTAATGGGGTGATATTATTCATTTTCATTCCCCTATGTCCCACAGACCGTCTCAACAACATACTAAAATTTCATTTTGATAAAGTTATTTTTAACCGCAGTCATCAAGCAAACGGTCAGACTGACTGACCAAAATCATAAACACTTTTCAACTATGTTAGAAGGTTTTTAAAACGATTCATTCTATACACAGGGTGATGATAATTAAAATAAATACTTATATTTTAATATGTATACTTATCAAAATAAAAAATATTTGTTGATTAAATCTCAACCAAAGTTTATAGCATAACAAAACATGCGAAATCTGAATCCCAGCAGTAGGGTTTCAAAATACCCGATCTCAAGATACGTAATTTTGAGAAAAAATAAGCCAGAAATATAATTACGTGTGATTGGTACATTTAATTGTTTTAATAGCAAAAATTAAGCACACACCCACAACAGAAGGTCTTTATTTTACTTCCTATAAGACGTACAAAATTTTTTTAAAAAAGGACCAGAGCGCTTTCGAGCATAAGTACGCTTATTTCATCAGTGGCTACATGGAAATAAAATTTGAATCGTTCATCTATAGACTAGATATAGCGACAAAATTTGCATAAATACAATTTACAAAAGAATATACGTTTAGGCAAGGATAAACAGAAAACTATAAAACAATTTTTTTAGAGTTTCAAAAATTCCAACAGCAAAAGAACAGCATAGTAAATTACAATTTAATTATAGAAATCGAAAAAAAAGGGGGGTGGGTGGCAACCAAGCATAATCCCAAAGATGAAGACATCAAAGGTAACTTTGCAGAGACTTGAATTGCATGGAGTCGAGAATGAGTCGCCAAGCGTAACCCAAATTCATAACAGGGTCAAAATTACAAACGGACTCACGGTAGATATAAATAAAAAGGGATTCAAAAAGGAGAATATCACGAGGGTTATTACAACGCATCAAAAGGAAAGTCTTTTCAAAAAGAAGCTGAAAATTATCTTTAACAACAAATTGAGCAAGAGCCGTAGAAAGTTTACTATCCCTGACATCTCGAGAATGATCTGCTAAACGGATGCCAACAGTGCGTTTAGTACTTCCAATATAAAATTCAAAATTACCACAGGTGGACAACAGGGGAACAACATACATCCCAGCAAAGCTTTTAAAGTCATCCTTATCACCCAGTTTATTAGACCGATTACGGTTAAATAAAGAAGAAATATTAGAATGTGCAGGTCTAAAACCAAACTCAGAACAAAAATGGATAAAGGGGCGGAAAATCCGAGGTTTGTATGGAAAACTAGACCTATAAGTCAAACGATCTTTTAAGGCAAATAAGTTTAATATCAAAAAGTGTATATTTACGGCGAAGTTGGAAGAAAACCTTATAAATAAACTCAAAGGAGTAGGCAGCCTCACGGCCAAGGCCAAAAATAAAATAAATTTCATCACTTAAAGCAGAAATAGATGAACAAACATTAAAAGCGCGATTAAAATAAGCATAAAAAGAAGCTTTTTTAGAGGAAAGAGGATGGTAAGAATTAGCAGGTTCTTTTGTTGTTGGAATTTTTGAAACTCTAAAAAAATTGTTTTATAGTTTTTGGTTTATCCTTGCCTAAACGTAGATTCTTTTGTAAATTGTATTTATGCAAATTTTTTCGCTATATCTGGTCTATATATGAAGGATTCAAATTTTATTTCCATGTAGCCACTGATGAAGAGCGTACTTATGCTCGAAAGCGCTCTGACCTTTTTTTAAAAAACTTTTGTACGTCTTATAGGAAGTAAAATAAAGACCTTCTGTTGTGGATGTGTGCTTAATTTTTGCTATTATAACATCAAACGTGATGCCAAATTATTTATTTAATTGTTTTTCTGCGATAACTCGCCAAACAGATCACAGAAATACTATTGTTTTATACAGGATATGGCTTCTCAACCAAAATGCGTTTCGCAACATGTGAGCCGCCATTCTTTTTTTATAAGCGAGAGAAAATAGAAATTGTCATTTTATTTATTTTTTCTTTTTAACCAATTTATCCTTTGAAATTGCGCCGTTTTATTTGATTAAATAGTATTCTCACTGCAGATAACACCATCCATGGAGTTCGTGAGCATGGAGTAGCCGATACCCGCAACGGCAGCAAGAAAACTTGTTTTGTGTCACAATTTTGCGAACCTCTAGGAAGACGGACAAGTTCAGTCTTACCAAACAGACATTATTAAACGTCCTAAAAGTTGAGCTCAAGCTACACGAGTGACGAGGCTACAAAATCCAAGTTCATATTCACACAGACCGCTTATGGGGAGGGGCGTTCCCCAAATTGTGAGCGATAGAAGGGGGCTAAATTTGTCGGTCTGCAACAAGGTTTGCAAAATTGTGGCCCTTAATTTTCTTGCATTGCAGGTTTTAGCTATTCCATGCTGACAAGAAAATAGCAAGAAAGATCAATCATGCATAAAACATTGATTATGAAACACTTCTCAACTGAAATGCAATTATGTTTAAACATCTCTAAAATGCGATACATTCAGCTGTGATATTTTTTAATTATCACAGAACTACAATAATTTATTTTACTTAAAAACTTAAACCATGGAGGTAAAAGTACTTTCTAACTCATGCTTAAAACTTCGTCGTAAATGGCAATGTTACAAAATCGTCTGCTTCTCTCTGTAAAATCAATGAATATTTTATTCATATCACCTATGTTCCAGACTCCAGAGCTAAATAATTTTAAATTAAAAAAATTCAGCAATTCTTATACTACTCATTTTACAGCTTGATTTGTTTACATTCTGCATACGTTAAAATTAAGCTTCGTTGTAGAAATAATTAAAGTTTGATGATCATATAAACTCAAAAATATTGTAATTGCGTTGGCGCAGAATATAGATGCACAGGTTTTAGGACGGATGCAACACTAAATATTTTGACACTGGGGAAAAAGATGGATGCCATGTTTTATTTTGATGTGGGTCACAAGATTTCTTCATATAGTATAGGTGTAATTATTTAAAAATTAATTTTTTTAATTAATTTTTATTTAAAAAATTACCGAACATATTTTGCTCAAATTCTTTTTATATATTTTATGGGATAATTTGAATATTTCTTAAAATTTTCAAAGCAATTTGTGAATTTTAATTTCGCTTAAAAAATGTTTGAAACATTAGGTCTCATAGGGTTTAATGTATTTCACTTTTTCAACCCTGGTTCAATCCAAAACTAATTGGTGGATATTATTCATTTACATTCCCATATGTTCCACAGACCGTCTGAACAACATACTAAAATTTCATTTTGATAAAGTCATCTGTACGGCAGTTATTGTGCGAACGGACAGATAGACAGACAAAATGACCAAAGTCATAAATGTTGGAAAGTGTTAGAAAGAGAGAAACCGATCCATGGATATCAATTTCTGCAATGGGAACGTAATCCCAACTTTTGAAATGCACCCTATTGTAGATTCCGTAAGTATGGGGATTGTTTATGATTAAAATTATCATCTGACAGATTAATTTGGAAAATGTTTGTTGTTTGACAGAAGGTAAGGCCGAACAACCTAACTTAAGAAAACATTTTTTCGCTATATAGCTAACATTTTTTTTCTTACATCGACTAAACAATATCAACGACTGCTAACACTTCAGCCGGACTTTCTTTCCGCCCGTCATTCTGAGATACTGGAATACGATACTGGCCGATATTCTGGTATACGTCTTTCTGAGACACACATAAGCTGTGATAAGAACTTTACATTGAGTAAGCTCAAACTGCCATCAATGCCCTAAAATTAATAAATTTCGTTTAAAGCAGCATCCAACATAAAATCAATAGTGCCAACAAGTTTCGAAGGTAAAGAAAATTACTTCCTCGTCAGGACAAGCAAGTGGCGCAAGATCGTCAACTGATGTTAGAACAGCGAACGTCACTGGAGCAAGGAAAGCATGTTGTCAACGGCGAGAGGAGAAAAATGAGAGGTAAAATCATGGGGGGGGGGGGGGGGGAAACGAGTAATAGGAACTATGAATGAATGGTAAAATACCAAAGAGGAACGTGAACGTTCTACAAAAAATTTTTTAAACATCTGTGCAGTGAGTAAAACTACGAACGTAAATTTCGTATTAAATTAGAAAAAGACAACTAACCGGTTTCGGAAGTTGCACGAGTCGTTCAAATCAGCTGTAGAACAGCTTATAAACAAAATAAGTACACAAATAAAAATAAAAATGTAAAATAAGTCGAACATAAAATGAAGGAACAGACAGGTTCTAGAGGCTATAAGAACTTACTTTGTCAATAAATACCTCGGAAAAATAATGGAAACAGGTTTAGAAAATCAAGAAGAAGATGGAAAACCAAAGAAGATGGAAACAAACGATATTAAAAATGAAGCCAGAGATTTCGAAGCAGAAGAGTAGAAAGCAGTTAATATGTTTAGAGTCCCAAGAATGTTCAGCAATTGAAAACTTTTACAATTTGGTAGGACACTTATGCTCGTAGCTTTACTCGCTAAATGAGTGTTTTGTATCTTTCTGTTGAACATTCACTTTCCTCTTTAATATTTTACAGTTCATTCATAGTGTTCTATTACTCCTTTCACCGAAGTTTTTACCTTTCTTTTTTCTCCTCTTGCCGTTGGCAACGAGCTATTTCCCTGCTTCAGCGACGTTTTCAACACTTTACAATATAGTTGAAAAGTGTTTATGACTTTGTTCATTCTGTCTGTCTGTCTGTCCGTTCGCACGATAACTGCCGTAAAAATGACTTTATCAAAATGAAATTTTAGTATGTTTTTCAGACGGTCTGTGGGACCTATGGGAATATAAATGAATAATACCACCCCATTAGTTTTGGATTGAACCCGAGTTGAAAAAATGAAATACATTGAACACTATGGGACCTAATTTTTCAAACATTTTTTAAGCGAAATTAAAATTCACAAATTGCTTCAGAAGCTTTAAGAAATATTCAAATTATCCCATAAAATATATAAAAAAAAATTCAGTAAAATATGTTAGGTAGTTTTTTTTAAATAAAAATTATTTAATATAGGGAGAAAAACAAATTCAATTAAATTCTGACTCTTGCTATATCCTCCAGAAAGAAAAAAGAGATATATTTTATAATAAATATCTTGCCAAGAGTTTAATTATTTTATATATAAGAGAGGTTTCACATTTTAAAATAAATATGGTAGATAACAATTTTTTTAAATTTTATAAATTCTTCATGATTGATGGTCTTCTGTCTGTCATTTTATACTTATTTGATGGCATTTTTAATGCACTTTCTACATCCTAGAGAGTTGAAATTTGGTACACAGCTTAAATTTGTAGAACATTTTATCCTACAAAAATTTGGTGGATCCTCAAATATAGATCCTACATTTTTTTTCGAAATGGCCTGCAAATAATCCCCGTTCACTTCTATGAATCATTGTTGTAAGATTGTTAAAAATTCTGTAGGCAGCACATGACTTTCCCTGCACTCTCAATTCACGTTCTTTTTATTTCTCCAATAATAATTTGAGTTTATCTGCACAAAATAACACCCATAAGTGTTTTAAATGACACTGAATTTGCACGTTAAACTTTAATTTGGTTCTCATTTGATAGCTGGACTTATTGTCAAAGATGGCGTAGCGAAAACGCGAAAAAACGAAAATATCTCAAGAACGGCTAGTCCCAGAGTAACGGGATTAGTTTTATTCTTTTTGTTGTCAAATATCACGTATAAAATAAGCATTTAATTGATATAATTGAGCACACGTAGTCTTTTATTTTTAGATTTAACGATTTTGCGGGCCATTTCGCAAAAACAGTTCGTTCCTTTTCCCCGAATCGTACTAGAATAACATACAAGTGATTTATATACCAAATTTTGTTAAATTTGGTCCATTAGTTTTTAGCTAGAGTGAATAAAGGACATTTTTGCCGGCCATTTTGCAAAGAAGGCAGATTCTTTTATTACGAATCGTACTAAAATCTAATGAACATCAGGGTTTCCCACAAAAAACTTACCAAATTTTATGAAATTCGGTCCATTAGTTTTTTAGTTAGAGTGGATACAATATCCTCACAGACACACAGAAACACACACAGATACAACCTTACACACAGAGACGTCGCCCTAAAAATAGTTTTTTCGTGCTCTAGAAGTCCCAAAACGTGTAGATCCTTCGAAAATTCAAGTTTCGATCTTCGGCACGATTCCAATACTTTGAATACATACACACACATATATTATCTGTATATCTGTGTATTATCTGTGTATCTAAATTCTGTGTCTACGCAATTACAATAGTTGTGATTTTAAATGATCCCTAAACTTTTATTATTTCTACAACGAAGTCTAATTTTAACTTAAGAAGAATGCAAATATCTCAAGTGATTGTAAGCTGAGTTGAATAAGAATTGAATTTTTTTCAAGCAAAATTATTTATCTCTGGAGTCTGGAATACAAGTTATATGAATGAAATGTTCATTGATTTTGCATAGAGAGACGATTTATATTTCGATGAAGTTTTAAATATTTAAGTATAATAAATTACTGTAGTACTGTGATAATGTAAAATATATCACATCACTGAATGTATCACGTTTTAGAGATTTTTAATGAAATTGCATTTCAGTTGGAAAGTGTTTCATAATCAATGCTTATGCCTGATTGATGATCATTCTTGGTTGTTTTAACGATAGTTGCTTTAAACGAAGATTTATTGGTTTTAATTCTACAGTGACCTGACAGATAATTATTGATAATTAGCTTTTATGTTTTATATCAAAAATAATAATTTCAGTAAACAAATGAACAATTTTTATTTTTACCATGCCTCACATAATTTTGCAACATCGGGAGGACAACATAAACTCATGCGCAGGCCGCAAAAGGGCCGTCGATAGGAGTTTCCTCATCTCCATTCTCTCAAAAATCACTAAACAGAAAGGGGAGGGGGGTAAAAATTAATTAAATTTTACAAAAAAGAAAAAAAAAAGAAAAGTAAGCCTATTAATTTATCCTCTTAATCGCGCATCATTTCTTTTTTACGGGAGCTGAAAGTCGTTAATTTTTTTATTGGCTTGTCCCACAAATGCCTTTCATGAGAATTATAATTTCACGTGGCATTAAAAAAGTCCGTAAACATAAAAGGTAGACAATCAAAAATGCATAAAAGACACTGATATTGCCGGTGAACAAGGCTTTATGCGTTTTTCATGTAAGTGGAGATCCTGAAAGCTGATCGTCGTGAATAAATTAAGGAATATGATAACAGTTTGCTGTTGACTTAAATATTGATTTACAAGTTAAAGTAGGTAACCAGGTTTTATAGTAGTTTTTTTTTATCGATAAGATAAAACTGTTTTTTGGTATTTTATTTTGCATGATTTAATGAATACATAAAAATACGGCATAAAAAAAAGTTTGAAAACTATGCATATTTGCTAATTTTAATAAAATAATTTTGTGAGGTTTGTTCCCAGAAAAAATAATTCTATTAATATTTTCGAGTTAATTCTAACTAAAAGTTACGAGTAAAATTACAGCGGATGGCGGGCTGGGGTGGAATGTATTATTGAAATATTTTTAAAGCGAAATTTGCTCCGAGCAAGCAGATTATTAAGGCATGAATTATTAAAGAATAAAAGGAAATGAGGTTAATTTATTTCAGGGTGTAAACAGTTAATTGGCAAGCTAAACACTGATTCCTTTGATATTTTACGAATATTATAACGAAAGATATCTGGCTGTTTTTACACCTTCATATCCCATATATTGTTTAGGTCCACTTGTGTATCATAATAAATATCAGAATGAAATAAAAAAATAAGTATATATATATTTTTCTTATAAGCTTTCGTTTCCAAATTATTAAAAAAAAACCAACCTCAAAATGTTTTAAAACTTATAAAAAAATTTATCTTTTTTTTTTTTTCAGTTTTTTCATGCCAAAGAATTGGATGTATTTGGCAAATCTGTGTTAAAAATATTATTATAAATAAACAATATTTTCTTTAAAAAATAAAGAGAACCAAAAATTGGCTGTTATTAAAAGTCTTTAATTAAAATCTCCATCCACGACGTACACAAAAATTTACAACCATAGCGCTTTCGGCCATTATTATGCCTTTCATCAGTGGCAAAGTGAAAATAGGTGGCAAACATGAGCTTAAATACACAAGTCACAAACCGCCAGACAAAATTTGCATATTAATCATTTCACATTGTAAATACATACATTTAAAAAAAAACATAATTATAAAACCCAAAATGAAAAAAGGTAATAAATTACAGGGTAAGCAATAGATATGTCGTCAAAAGAAAAAGAAAGCAGCTACTAAATATCCAAAAAGTCATACAATGGTTTAACAAGCAGTGAGTCGAGAACGAGACGCCAAGCATAACAGAGGGTCTGAACGGGACCAAAATTGCAAATAGAGATCACGGTAAAGGTAAATGAAAAAGGATTCATAAAGTAAAATATTACGGCGATTACTGCAGCTAATTAAAAGAAAAGTCTTATCGAACATAAGATAAAAATTATCGTTAATAGCAAACTAGGCAAGAGCCGTGGAAAGTTTTCTATTTTTAACTCGTTCGCCACTTATTTTCACTTTGCCAATGATGAAGAGCATAAAAATGCCCGAAGGAGCTATGGTTGCGAATTTTTGTGTAAGATTTTAATGATGGATGAAGATTTTAAGTAAAGACTTTTAATAATAGCCAATTTTTGGTTGTCTTTATTTTTTAAAGCGTTGATTTGACGTGTTTTCCATACAATTTCATACAAGATTTTACTTAACTTGATTGGTGTAACAATTATATATTTATTAATATAAATCTCTCTATACTGAAAACGTAACACGATATTTTGCCGCTATATTACGAACAAACGGCAAAACGAAGTTATGAAATTTTGTTTGTAACACAGTAAACAAATGTTTGTAATAGCAGCCGACACGAAAGAGTTCGTGATGCAGGCTCAGCAGCGCCAGGAAATAGAAGACGAAGCCTTTCAACCCACGAAGCGAATTTCGGGGTTGGTGAGCGTAGCGAGCTGGGTGAAATTTTACGCGAAGCGAGCTAAGGGAGTTGGTGAGCGTCAGCTAATAAGGGGACCAAGCCCCAACTTGTGAATCATGATGCATCGCGAGCTCCCATTAATGAGAGCCGGCGAATGGAGGGCGGAGCCCCGGAATTTTGGAAGCGTCAGCGAGTATAGGACATATAGGCGGTCGTGTTCGCCGGCCGGGTTGAAAGTGCTAGCGAAGCGAGTTCCAGGGCTGGTGAATGTCAGTTAACAAGGACGGTCAAGGGAATGTCAGTTAACAGCGAGCGTTAGCGAGTAGGAGGCAAAGTCTCCCGACTCGCGAAGCGAGTTACGGGGGTTGACGAGCAGGGGACGGCTCCCTCTAGTATATATATATATATATATATATATATATCAATGGCGTAGCGCCCATTGAGGCCCAGAAGCTGAGCCCCCTGTTTAAAATCTAATTTAAAGATACTTTCATGTATTATATTTTTTAATATAACTTTGCGAATATATATGTATTTTTAGAGAGAACTGTTACACTTTACTTACTTAAAATAAGACGTTTCAGAGTATTTTCCCCATTAAATGCATATCTAGAAGCTGAAATCATTTAGCTTCTACGGTTCATTGAAAGAAGCATGATATTAGCCACACCTGTTAAACTCCGCCCTTGCCGATACGCTAGAACTATAAGCTAGCTTCCAGGAAGGCATGGTTATTTCTTCCCCCATTTTGCAACCCTTTATAAACAATGTAATGATTGGATATGGGACTTACGTTTCATGAATGAAAATTTCTTGGGAAAGGCGAATGGATCCGCCATTTTGGGTCAAACATGGTTCTATTAATTAATCTTCGCAGAAAAAGTCATATGTAGTACTAAAAAATACTCATTTTCCACGAATTTCAATTTTTTGTCATTTTCCACGAACAACATGACATTCGCCTAAATTTAAACAATATCAAGACAAGGAAACACACTAATAATGACTACCATTAAACTTAAGTAGTTTGTGAAGTAGACTTAGTCACAGCAACAATATGGCGACGCATCCTTTGTGTATTTGTGAGTTTTAGAAAGTATAAATCTGATTTCCCTTTAAAAATCACGTTACAGAAGAATCTTGGTTAAACAAAAGCTACTGATAATTTCCTAACGGATTTTTAGCATATTGTGGTTAAGATATTTTTAAGTTTTTAAAATATAGTATTTGTAAATAGTTAATATACAAAATTGTTTAAGTACATTATTGACTACAGTGTTCTCACCCATTTTTAGTGCATTCCTTTGAATTGCGTTATTTCGTTAGTTCTAGCTGTTTATATTTACAAAACTGATATATTTTTTTCTATCACTTGCTAATAATATTCTAATATATTTCTACTTCATACATAGGCGCCTGTAAAACTTTTTCCAGTAGGGAGGGCAAACGCAAGCCCATGATGTACAACATCGACAGGCTCGATGCTCGCCTTTGTTATATTAATGTCCAAGGAGGAGTGTGACCACCCCCTTTACATTCCCTATGGGTGACTATAACTTCCTATTTAATAAAATGAATGTAAAAGTTCATTTAATTTAGAAATAAGAAAACATTTAAAATATTATATCTATTCATACATTACATAGAAAACATTTTAAAGTCTCTTATGTTTCATCCACTCTTTGCATTTTTATTTAAAATTATTTTATTTCATTCACCAATAAATAAAACTTCTGGAAATAAAAGTTATGAAAATGTTAATTCCAATATAAATTTCACTTGTAATACCAAATATTTTGCCAAATTTTCAGCCTCCCCAATCAAAAATCTCACGCTATGCTACAGATATATATATACTCTATAACAAAAAATTCGACACACCAAGAAGGAATTGTCCGATTGTAATGAAATTTCGTATGCAAAGGCATTTTGAGCGAACATGCAAATGAATAAAATTTGGTGTCCAATGAATAAATAGTGGGAGCTCCAGCGCATCGGAACTGCGCATTCAGCAGGTGTATATCTGGGCAGGTGGGTATATTCTGGGGTGCCACCTCCTTTGATAGCCTGACCCCTTTGGTAGTAATTTCTGGCACACTGACAGCACAGCGGTACGTAGACAACATTCTACGGCCGGTTGTGTTACCGTTCCTTTTGCGACACCCCGGACTTACTTTTCAACAAGATAATGCCCGGCCGCATACGGCACGTGTTGCTATGAATTGTCTTCAAGCTTGCCCAACACTTCCTTGGCCAGCTAGGTCTCCTAATCTCTCTCCCATAGGGCGCATTTGGGACGTTATGGGAAGGCGAATGCAACCATCCCGGAATGTTGACGATTTAACCCGACAGTTGGAGACAATTTGGCAAGACCTTCAACAGGACACCATCCGTGAACTTTATCAGTCTATGCCACGCCGGGTGACATCTTGCATCCAGGCCAGAGGTGGACCAACGCCTTATTGACTTCCTCCCTTTGTATACGGTCAAACTCCAAATCATTAAATTGTTCTGAAATTTTAATCGTTTTTTTCTATGTATGTTCTTCACATCAACCAAATTTTATCACAATAGAAAAACTCCTTCTTGGTGCGTCTATTTTTTTTGTTATAGAGTGTATATATATATATATAGTTTCTAAGAAAATACTTACGCACGCCGATAGCATTGCAACGAAAGGCGGTCCATGAGTGTGCGCGTGTCTGTCTAGAATACAGTGACCGCGCCCGATAAAATGAAAGGGATTTCAGCGTCTCTAGAGGATAATTTTGAAAGCTAGGACAACGAACTCCGAAACAAAACGAGATAGATTAAAAAAAAAGACAAAGTTGTAGAGCATTATTTAACGAGTAAGGATCGACACCAGGAGTAAGCTATCACCGAGGTCAGGCAGCATCGGGCGCGGTTAGTTCTTGGATGGGTGACCACCTGGGAACACCGCGTGCTGTTGGCACATTTCGGACGCGGTAGCCCGGTGGTTTGCGCGCTGGATTTGCACGCTGCCACAACTGCCGCCGTGTTCATGCGGAGTACGATCACGTTAAACATTTGGGTCCGTAAGTCCTTTCGAGAGGTTGGTGGTAGGGGAAGGAGGGTACGGTCCCTGTGGACGCTTCCCCCACTGGGTTCCGGTCTAAATTGGGTGGCACTCCAAACGGTGCATCCAAACAGTTACCTTACACCTTTCTGGTAGGTCGGACGGTCTGGGTCTCAACAACAACAACCAGGAGTAAGCAAAACGTGTGTCAGAAGGCAATGAATATCAGTAACACTTAATCGGTTGCTATAGATGCGCAGCCACGACACAATACGGTTAAACGATTTAGTACGGTTTACGAACGTATGCAAAGATGCCACTGAATTTGTAGCCATCTGTGAGAAAAAACTCTGAAAAAATACCACCTCAAAATAGTTATCGCTAGAATAGCAAGCCATCAGGCGGTATAAACCAAGAAGAAAAGTATTATTTCACAGATGGGTAACTACGTTACTGTTGTATAATTATATTTGCATGTTTTAAGGAATTTCCCAAGAACCTTGTATATGGTGTACTAGCTATTGCCACTCAGTCGAAACCGTTTCAAATTTAAGCATAAAAATAGCGGACATTTTACAGCTCTGCTAGCATGGACATTGCAGTACGTGAAGCACTATTTCATCTCCGATCACAGTGTGTTGCCATTTTTTTCGACGTTTTAAGAGAAGTCAATTTTTTATAGCATGATATTACAATTTTTTGTTTCAAAGAGTAGGCAACGAAAGATTTTGGTATTTAAAACGTAACTCTGTCACCATAGTTAAAGCTACCCCGGTGGAATCAAGAACTATAATTAAATTCACTGATGAAATATAAAGAAAAACAAATCGTCTGCTGTAACTATAATTTAAAATATCTCAAGAACGGTTGATTGTATATTAATAGAGTTAGTTAATTAAGAAAAGTTAGTATATTGTTTTTCCGAGTATGATGGTATAAAAACGAAGTTTATGTGTTTAGCTATTCTCGAGTTATAGCTGAAGGAATGCTAGAGCAAAAAATTCTTCGATGTATAAATGCATTTTTTTTTCTATTTTTATTTAAAAATATTTAAAATGTTTCTTATTACTTATAGTCCAAGTTCCACGTGTTTGCAAAGTTTCAAATTTCTGCCTTCAATAGTTTGGGCTGTATAAGTGTCCTTTATCCTTTAAACAGGCGGTCAGTTAGCTGTGTTGGGTTATTTCGTTACTTTTTGGCTATTTAATAATTTCAGGAGTTTTGATTTTAATCTAAACGTGTTCAGGGGTCTTATTTACATAGTCATTCTCTTTCAGTTATCCATTTTCCAATTGTTTATGTTTTTGATATTTTTCTGTTCCAAATAGGTTCTATTCCATAGTTTTGTGTTAAAAACGGCAAAAGTTCGTTCTGTTTGGGTTTCAGCAATTTAAATTTATCGTGAATTTAAGAATTCGTTAATGTATTGCGATTTTTCAGTTTTATTCTACTTTCAGCTTTTTAAATAATTCAGAATTGTCCATATTTAAATTATTGCCGAATTCGTATATTTTAAATCGTTTCACTTCATTTCTTTTTAATTTTCGTCTGCTTTAAAATTCATGTTCTCTTCTTTAAAATTTCGAGTTTTTGGTTGGTTGACCGTAATATTAAAATCGTCTGTCTTTAATTATCTTATCGTTCATCGATAATTTTGTTTACAATCTGTGGCAGCGATGTTTCGCAGTATATAAGTAAAATCGCGCTCTTTTTCACACCTCTCTTCGCTTTTGGATTAGAAAGCAAGTTGTGATAAATTAAGGGTAATTACGCTTCGGTGTTCGTATGCGTTCCATCGCATTGGAACGAAATGTTTTTTTTTTGTTTTTTTTTGCCTCAGCTCTGTTAGAATATCTTATGCTCTTTATTTTTCCGACAGCTGTATGTATATGATTCATAGAGGTAAAAGTAAGGAGTTAGAACTTCATATTAAAAAAATCTGATGTGGGCAGCACATAACTTACCCTGCAGACTCAAATTCATATTTTCTTTATTTCTTTAATAATTCATTAAATTGAGTTTAATTGCACAAAATCACACTAAATTTGCACCTTTAATTCAATTTCTGTTTTTATTTGGTAACTGGACATTTTCCCAAAAGTGGCATAACTAAATGCGAAAATCTCACATATCTCGAGAACGGTTAGTTCTAGAGTAATAGAGTTCTTCTTATCTTTCCTTATCAAAAATTACGTATAAAACAAGCATTTAATTGATGTAATTGAACATACATAGCTTTTTTTAGATTTTCGCGATTTTTGAGGGCCATTTCGTAAAAAAAGACAGGTTGTTCTTTTCCGAATAATACCAAATTCTAATCAGCACCAGAGTATCCCACAAGTAACTCATCTACCAAATTTTGTGAAATTTGGTCAATTAGTATTTTAGCTAGAGTGGATACATGACATTTTTGCGAACCATTTCGCAAAAAAAGGTGGGTTTTGTTTTTAAGAGTCATACCAAAAGCTAATCAGCACCAGGGTCATACCCAAGTGACTTACCTACCAAATTTTATGAAATTTGGTCCATAAGTTTTTGAGTTAGAGTGGATACATACATTGCACAGATACAGACATACAGACAGACACAATTAGTTTTTTAGTTAGAGTGGATACAAAATCTGCACAGACAGACACACACACAGACAGACAGACACACATATAGACGTCACGCTAAAAATAGTTTTTTCGTATTCTAGAGGTCTCGAAACGTGTAGATCCGTCGAAAACTCGAGTTGCGATTTTCGACATGATTCCAATATTTTCCTTATACATTACCATGTATTGCAGGGAAAGTAAAAACAGTCTCATAAAAGAGTTAGAACTTCATATTAAGAAAACGCCAATATCGTTTGAGACAATTATTCAGGTGGCGCTGGGATAAGGTAAGTAGTCCTGCAGTGTATGCATTTCTATGGCGAAAGGCCTGAAATGTTTATACAAACTGTCAATTTTGTAAAAATAAATTATTAGTGTAGTGCAAATTAAAACTGAAACAATAAAGAATGTTTCTGCGTATTCAAAATTATTTTATCTTTCAATTTATGTTTACCTCCACATATTCTGTACTCTATCCTACAGCTGTAAAAGAATACAGATTAATTATACTCATAATTAGGGAACCTTAATCTAAAAATAATCAAAAATACATATACTAAATACTACGCCTTTCTGTTGTATCAACTAACAATAGCGACTACTTTACTCACACTAGCGGCATCTATATATAATTCTCAAAGCATTATGACATTTTTAAGCGTTCCATCCCTAGAAGTTTTATCTCCTTCTCTCTAACTCCATGATATGATTACTTGTGCGTTAAATTGTCATGAAATTAGGCGTCTGCCAATTTCTAAGCCCTAATAAGTCTACCTTAGTTATTACAACCATACATGGATATAAAATAAATATAAATAAAAAAAATCTGATGTGGGCAGCATTCCCTGCAGACTTATAATATCCACGTTCTCTTTATTTTAATTAAATTTAATTCACTTTTTATTCAATTTTCGTTCTCATTTGATAACTGGATTTATTTTCAAAGGTGGCGTAGAGGAAATACGAAAAAACTAAAATATCGCAAGAACGGCTAATCCCAGAGTAATGGGGTTGGTCTTATTCTTTTCTTCGTTAAACATTACGTATTAAACAGGTATTTAATGGATATATTTGAGCATACGTAGTTTTTTATTTTAAATTTTAGCGTTTTTTGCGGGTCATTTTGCAAAAAAAACGGGTTCTTTTATTCCGAATCGTACCCAAAACTAATCAACACCAGAGTGTCCCACAAGTGACTTACCTACCAAATTTTATGAAATTCGGTCCATTATTTTTTTAGTTAGAGTGGATACAAAATCTGCAAAGACACACAGACAGACCCATAGACACACAGACAGATACACAGACAGACACACACACAGCCGTCACGCTAAAAACAGTTTTTTCGTATTCTAGAGGTCTCGAAACGTGTAGGTGCGTCGAAAACTCGAGTTGCGATTTTCGGCATGATTCCAATACTTTCCTTACGCATTACCATGTATTGCAGGGAAAGTAACAGGAAAGATCAATCATGCATAAAGTATTGATTATGAAACACTTTCCAACATTAATGCAATTTTATTTAAACATCTCTTAAATGCGATACATTCCTCGGTAATATTTTTAAAATTATCACAATACTACATTAATTTATTATATTTGAAAACTTAAAACTTCATCGAAAGAAATGAACTTCATTCAAATGCCGGCACTGAAATATAAATTGCCTGGTTGAAACATCTCTAAAATACGATACATTCCTTGGTAATATTTTCAAAATTATCATAATACTACAATAATTTATTATATTTGAAAACTTCATCGAAAACAAATGAACTTTATTCAAATGACGTCATCGAAATATAAATTACCTGGCTCTTTATATAAAAGCAGAATTTCATTCATAAACTTTTTCCATGCCTTTCATTCATCACAATACTGTTATAATTTATTTTATTTAAAAACTTTAAACCATGGAGGTACAAGTAATTTAACTCTAGGCTTAAAACGTCATCGAAACAATCGTCAGCTTCTCTGTATAAAATCAATGAATGTTTCATTCATATCAGCTACACTGCAGACTCCATGAGCTAAATAATTTTGCGTTAAAGAAATGCAGCAATTCTTAAACAACTCATTCTGCATATTTTGGTGTTTACATTCTCCATAAGTGGAAACTGGGCTTCGTTCTTGGTACCAGATCTTTTTTTTTTTTTTTTTTTTTTTTGTTACGTGTCTTAATATTTTAATTAATAGACTTTAGACGAATTAAGCTTCTTTGTAGAAATAATCAAAGTTTGATGATCATTTAAACCCAAATATATTGTAATTGCGTTGTTTCAGTATATAGATACACAGAATCTAAGCAAAAATAAAGCGGTTTTAGGGCCGATACAACACTAAATATGAATTAAAAGAACTTTAAAAATGATGATTTTGACATGATGGATGCCATATTTCATTTTGAAGTGGGTCACGTGACCTCTGCATATAATGGTTACGTGATCTCTTCATATAAAGGATGTAAATATTATTTTAATTTTTGTTTAAAAAACTACTGAATATATTTTGCTGAAATTTTTTTTATATATTTTATGGGATAATTTGAATATTTTCCAAAACTTTCGAAGCAATTTGTGAATTTTAAATTCGCTTAAAAAATGTTTGAAGAATTAGGCCCCATGGGGTTCAATGTATTTCATTTTTTCAACCCGGGCTCAATCCAAAACTAATTGTGTGATATTATTTATTTATATTCCCATAGATCCCACAGACCGTCTGAACAACATACTAAAATTTCATTTTGATAAAGTATTTTTTACGGCAGTTATCGTGCTAACGGACAGACAGACAGACAGAATGAATGAACAAAGTCATGAACACTTTTCAACTATGTTGTAAAGTGTTAAAAATATGGCAAATAGAAAAATACATTTTGTTAAATTTTATTAGATGCATTCGTTCTTTAGTTGTCGCATGCACACATCTTTTCCGAAAGTGTTTGAAATGTGTTCAGGTCTTAAAATCTTTTCTACTTTCCCAATACATGGCAATGTATTGGGAAAGTATTGGAATCATGTCGAAAATCGCAACTTCAATTTTCGACCGATGTACACGTTCAGACACCTCAAGAATTCTAAAAAAACATTTTTAGCGTTACGTCTGTGCGTGTGTGTCTGTCTGTCTGTGCAATGTATGTATCCACTCTAACTAAAAAAGTAGTGGACTGAATTTCATAAAATTTGGCAGATAAGTCATTTGTGGGTTACCCTGGTGCTGATTAGATTTTGATACAATTCTGAAAAAAAAAATAACCTGCTTTTTTTAAGAAATGGCCGGAAGAAATCGTAAAAATCTAAAATAAAAGATTACGTATGCTCAAATATATCAATTAAATGCTAGTTTTACACGTAATTCTTGACGATGAAAAGAATAAGACCAACCCCATTACACTAGGACTAGCCGTTTTGGGGGTATTTTAGCTTTTTCGCATTTTCGCTATGCCACCAGAAAATAAGTCCAGTAAATAAGTGCAAATTCAGTGTCATTTAGAATAATTATGGTTGTTATTTTGTGCAACTAAACTTAATTAAACGCAATTAACTCAAAACTTCAATAATTCATTAATGAATTATTGAAGAAATAAAGAGAACTTGAATATGAGTCTGCAGGGAAAGTCACCTGCTGCCTACATTAGATTTTTTTTTTCTGTCAAAAGCACTACAAAAATATGAAAACTATAGTACAATAGTATGAGAAAGCAAAATTATTGAAATTGCATAAAGAATCTGATGTAAAAATTCTCATCACTTACTGTTGCCATCGCAGGTATCAATAACGAAATATCCAAACTACCCCTCATTCTGCAAAGGAAATGAAAAAATGTCCAACTGATGCGGGATGAGCGTGGCAACTGACCATTCCGAGTGATGAAGTTCAAGGCAAGTGAGTTTTCGATTTCGGAAAAAAATCGTGGAGGAGTGATTACAGGAATTAAGGGAAATAAAAAACAGTCAGTGGTCAGGGCTATATTGAGAACGAGGAGAGTGATATCATAGGCATTGCAGCAAAATACCTTTAGCATTTATTGGGAAATTCTAAATAGGGAATCAACTTATGTGGTATTTAATACGTCATTTCTATTTGTTGAAGTCCTTCTTCAAATCAGTGTTAGGAGTATCTTTCAGTTTAGTGCCCTTCTAAACTTGAAAGTACAGTCTCTGTACTGCGGGGATTTTGCGCAAGAAGGATTGAGATTCCATTACTGTTTTGGAAAACGGCTCTTGTTTCTTGTACTTAGGAGAAGTTTTTACTTTCCTTATATACATAATGTATAAGGAAAGTATTGCGAAGGGGTTGAAAATTCGAATTCGAGTTTTCGACGGGAGAGCACGTTTCAAGCATCCCTGATCACGAATCGAACATTTTTGAGGTGATGTATGTGTGTGTGTCAGTCAGTCTGTGGACACGATATCTCACGAACGAATGAAGCGATTCGAATGAAATTTGGTACAGAAATCCCAATCCGTTAATACTGGAAGCCTATTGTTTTTAAACACAATCGAATGTTCAGACCCCCCCCCCTAAATTTTCGATTGAAATTTTGACGGGGTCATGACGGGGTATTGTGACGGGGTCGAAAATTCGAATTCAAGTTTTCGACGGGAGAGCACGTTTTAAGCATCCCTGATCACGAATCGAACATTTTTGAGGTGAAGTCTGTCTGTGTGTATGTGTGCAAGTGTGTGTGTATGTGTGTGTGTGTGTGTGTGTGTCATTGAGTCTCTGGAGACGATAACTGACGAACGAATGGACCGATTCGAACGAAAGGTGTAACAAAGATTACAATCCGTGAATACTGGAAACCTATTGTTTTTATACTCAATCAAATGCTCAGAACCCCGTAAATTTTCGAGTGAAATTTTGAAAAAATTATCAAAAAATCAAAAACTTTAATAAAGTTACGCAAATAGACATTTCTTATGTAATTTTTTATTAGAAAACGATTGACATAAATTTTAGAAAGCTAGCATGAAACGTTCTCGAGATATTGTAAAATTTTTCAAAAAAATTATCAAAAAATCATATAAAATAAAAATAAAATATTTCCTATTGAGAAAAATGTTCACTTTTCCCATGTAATATTATGCCATAAATTGGGTGACATCATTCTCGTGGATCTAGCTCGTTCCATTCATAGAAAAAGAGATTTTGAGTAATACTTTTGTAATTGAACGCCAATAGTCATTTATCTGCTGTAAGAATAACGTATTTCTCCATCCATAACGCTTGGTGAGATTTTGGCGACGAATTTGGCGGAATGTCGCCAACTTGGCGACTTTTTTAAATGTTGCCAAATTGGCGAAAATCTCGCCAAATGGATAAAAATGACGCTACATCAATGAAAATGACGACTTATTGAAGAAAATTCAATATCTTGGAAAAAAATATAAGTATCTACTATAAGAATAACATTCATTTTTTTAACTGTAAAAGTAGTAAATTCATTGAATTATATAAGAAAAGTCATGTGCTGCACACATCAGACTTTTTTTTAACATGAAGTGGTTTTTTGCGAGATCAAAAATAGCACGGTCAAGCTATTTAGGTCATATAACAGGGCGTTGTATACAGCGATTTTTTTTAGAATTATTTTAAAGCGATTTTTTTAGAATTATTTTAAAGGGGATCTTTTTTAGAATTATTTTAAAGTGATTTTTTTTTCTGGTGGAAATATTTACTTCCAAGCATTAAAGACGCAGGACATTATTTTAGTCCCACCCACCTTTAGCAAAACTCTGAACTTTCAGAATTACTGTCATCCGGCACTTGTCCTATAACGCCGCTTTATAGTGAATTCAATCATTTATTTCTATTGTGAAAAAATTGGCAATGGCTACAGTCTGATAGAGCTGTAATAGTTTTCGTTCTTGGAGGGTGGTTTGTATTTTTTAGACATATTCAAAATAGTTTAAAAAAATTAAAATATCGAAATTATAGCCACTATATTTCGAAAACTAAAATTTTTATCAGAAATATAATTATATATTTATGTGTAGCTTTCAAAGGACTACAAATGAGTAGCAAACTGTTCATAGCACTAGCACTCTTCGTATTCGATCCCATTTCAGCTAAATACCACATATTTCATGTCAAAATTTTAAGCTTTTTAACTAACTTGCTTGACGGCATATAATCTAAACTTATATAATATCTCTGACATATTTAAGATTCAGGAGATTCTATAAACGTGTCTGGTGGGACAAAATACGTTCTTGAATTTCATACTGACTTTTCTTCTCCTCAAATCTCATCAATGATTATTAAATATATTTAGAATCTCCAAGTTCACTTTATTAGTGCACACCTGCGTAAAAGTTGTATTTATTACTTTCCTTATATACATAATGTATAAGGAAAGTATTGTGACGGGGTCGAAAATTCGAATTCCAGTTTTCGACGGGGAGCACGTTTCAAGCATCCGATAACGAATCAAACATTTTTGAAAGTATGTGTGTGTGTGTGTGTGAAAGTATGTGTGTGTGTGTGAAAGTATGTGTGTGTGTGTGAAAGTATGTGTGTGTGTGTGTGTGTGTGTCAGTGAGCCTGTGGAGACGATAACTGACGAACGAATGGACCAATTCGAACGAAATTTTTTACAAAAATCACAATCCGTAAACACTGGAAGCCTATTGTTTTTATACGCAATCTAATGTTCAGAACCCCCCAAAATTTTCGAGTGAAATTTTAAAAAAATCGTCAAAAAATCAAAACCTTTAATAAAGTTACGCAAATAGACATTTCTTATGTAATTTTTCATTAGAAAACGATTGACATAAATTTTAGAAAGCTAACATGAACCGCTCTCGAGATATTGCACATTTTTCAAAAAAGATTATCAAAAAGTCATATAAAATAAAAAAAAAATATTTCCTATTGAGAAACATGTTCACTTTTCATATGTAATACCATGCGATAAATTTGGTGACATCATTTTCGTGGATCTAGCTCGTTCTATTCATGAAAAAAGATAAAAGATATTTTGAGTAATACTTTTGTATTTGAACGCTAATAGTCATTCATCTGCTGTAAGAATAACTTATTTCTTCGTCCATAACGCTTGGCGAGATTTTGGCGACGAATTTGGTGGAATGTCGTCAACCTGACGACATTTTTAAATGTTGCTAAATTAACGAAAAACTCACCAAGTGGATAAAAATGACGCTAAATCAATGAAGACTCATTGATGATAACGGCATGGAAAATGACGACTACGACTCATTGACGAAAATTCAATATCTTGGAAAGAATATAAATAACTACTATAAAAATAATCTATTTTTTTTTACTGTAAAAGGAGTAAATTCATTGCATTATATAAGGAAAGTCATGTGCGGCCCACATCAGATTTTTTTATTAGTTGTCAGTGAAACATGGCTTACATTGGTCAGTCAAAAAGAGCTTTCAAGAAACGTATTGAAGAACAGTCCAGGATGGTCGTTAAAACTAAATGAAAAAACTCGTGCCCGTACATTCATATTTCCCTAAGGAGGAAGCATATTGAGCTGCAACACTAGTAACATTTTAACGGTTACAATTTTCCCTTCCTTTAGGAAAACTTTAACAGGTCAAAATATATTAAAATATCGAAATTATAACCGCTATATTTCAAACACTAAGAACTCAATCCGAAATCAAAATCTTTGTAGACTTCCAAAGGGATGTAAATTACTGCTTATTGTTCATAGCCGCATACTAAAATACTCGATTTACAGAATAAATGAGAAACGCCTTCTTTTTTTAAGGTGAGATAGAACTTTGAAATAATTTGGCACACGGACCAATTATTTGATGGGTTAATCGTTTGAGATGGAAACTTGGTACCCGAATTAATCGCGTGATACTCCCCCCCCCCCCCCCCCACACACAAACCTCTATATTTATCAAAAATGTTCATTTCAGAGGTTGCTCCGCACCAAAGTGTTAAAAATATGAAATAACAGAAAGATATGCTTCGCGATGATTTTCAGACCTGATATTTGGTACAAGAAGAAATCATTCGATAATAAAAAGAATAAATTTTAAATGCTAGTTTTGGTATGTGGATGATGCATTTATTCTGATAAATAATCCTTTAGATCTCTCTTTAATTCTTAATCTTATTAATTCTATTGCCCTCATATTCAATTTGCACATTAAATTGAAATAAACAATCAACTTTCCTTCTTAGATGCCCTTGTCACCAGAAAGGATTATTCTTTTAGCACTTCCGTTTTTTTTTCTTTGTTTCAATGCCGCATTTTCTTTCAAACCATCCTCCCCAACTGAAATTGGCTGCATTTTATACATATGTGTATCGTGCCAACCATTTATGCTCTGATTCAACTTCTTTAAATTCGGAAATAAAATTTCTGAAAGCTTTAGCTAAAAGTGGTTGTTTAATTCCGTTCGTTCGTTACTAATTCCCCCGTGGTGAAGGAGCGCCTAAGCACCACGTCCACAAGACCCCCCAGGGTATCCCATGGCGAAGGGGAGGAGATTTGCAGCTTCACTTTTATAGAGGCTCCCCGAAGGGCGGAAGTCTGACTTGGCCTCGACATGACAACATCCATGCCTGCTGGCGGGATTCGAACCCGCAACCCGGCAATTCAGCGATCAGGCGGAAACGCATGCCCCTGACTGCTCGACCACCGGATCGGCGTTTAATTCTTTCTATCATTGATGAAGCTCTGGCAAAAACTTACCGGACAGATTTCACTTTCAACTTTTTCTTCTGATAAACATTTCGTTCTTAAAAAGTTGATAGTTTTGCTCTTTTATGCTGCTTTATGTTTTAAATTTTCTAGAGTTTCATCAAGACTTGATTTGAAAGTAGTTTTTAGATCAGTTAATAAATTCCAGTTCCCATCTGTTAAAACTGTTATTCCACACCTACGTAAAAGTTATATTTATTTTATTAGTTGTCAGTGAAACATGGCTTACATTGGTCAGTCAAAATGAGCTCTCGAAAAGCGCATTACAGAACAGTCTAGGATGGTCGTTAAACAAGAAACATCGAAGTTATCCATTTTCCAAAATTGTTCGTTTGAAAATCATTCTTTTCAATTTCATCAGGCAAAAATCATTGCTCATGCCAGCACTACATCTGAACTACATTTTGTTGGAAGGATAATGTATTTATTTGAACTCTGATAATTTTGTTAATGATGTAGCGGCGCTTGCAACGCAGAGTTCTGCACATGCGCCGATCGCGGAATAAGAAGGCTGATTTGCCAACTGGATGTTCTTATTGAATCAACTGTCTTGTGAAATATAGGCTTCGCATGGCGATCCGACGACCTATACTGCTTGTGTACCAAGTTGGCACGTAGATGTTTGTAGTTGTTTATGGTTTCTTCTTGTTAACACTTTCCAACAAAGTTGCAAAGTATTTATGACAGTGTTAACACTTTACAACAAAGTTGAAAAGTGTTTATGACTTTGTTCATTCTGTCTGTCTGTCTGTCTGTCTGCCTATCTGTCCGTTAGCACGATAACTGCCGTAAAACTGACTTTATCAAAATGAAATTTTAGTATGTTGTTCAGACGATCTGTGGGACCTATGGGAATATAAATGAATAATATCACCCAAATAGTTTTGGATTGAACCCGGATTGAAAAAATGAAATACATTGAACCCTATGGGACCTAATTTTTCAAACATTTTTTATGCGAATTTAAAATTCACAAATGGCTTCGAAAGTTTTAGAAAATATTCAAATTATCCCATAAAATATATAAAAAACATTTCAGCAAAATATATTCAGTAGTTTTTAAATAAAATTTAAATAATAATTACACTCTTTATATGAAGAGATCACGTGACCATTCTATGAGATCACGTGACCGTTATATGACCATTATAAGAGATCATCTGACCAATTCAAAATAAAATATGTCATCCATCTTGTGTCAAAATCGTAATTTTTAAAGTTCTTTTTAATTCATATTTAGTGTTGTATCCGTCCTAAAACCGCTTTATTTTTGCTTAAATTCTATGCATCTACATACTGAAACTACGCAATTACAATACATTTGAGTTTAAATGATCATCAAACTTTGGTTATTTCTACAACGATGCCTAATTTTCACTTATGGAGAATGTAAACACTAAAACATGTAGAATGAGTTGTATAAGAATTGCTGTATTTCTTTAACGCAAAATTATTTAACTCATGGAGTCTGCAATATAGCTGATATGAATGGAACATTTATTGATTTTATACAAAGCAGCTGACGATTTTTTCGATGAAGTTTTAAGCATAGAGTTAAATTACTTGTACCTCCATGGTTTTAAGTTTTTAAATAAAATAAATTATTATAGTATTGTGATGAATAAAAGGAATGGAAAAATGTTTATGCATGAAATGTTGTTTTAATTTAGAGACGATTTATATTTAGATGACGTACGTAATTTGAATAAAGTGCATTTGTTTTCGATGAAGTTTTCAAATATAATATATTATTGTAGTATTATGATAATTTTAAAAATATTACCGAGGAATGTATCACATTTTAGAGATATTTAAATGAAATTGTATTGAAGTTGGAAAGTATTTCATAATCAATGCTTTATGCATGATTGATCTTTCTTGTTTTTTATTTCGTTACTTACTACACATTTCAGTAGATTTTGAATATGATTATCCTAATTTTCATGTCTCTGATGCTTTTATCATATTTCACTCTTTTTAGATACAATTTTCACAATTATTATCTCTTTATATGGATTGGTCTATTTCTCCTTATCTCTAATTGCTCACCATTCCCTTATTGTTGTTAATAATTCAACGCTTTTTACTTCTTTTCTTCCACAGTTTTATTTTAAATAGCATATCAATCCGCGTCTTTCTGTTACATTATATTTTCTCTTGGTGCTTGTGCGGGCTGACGTTAGACCGGTTTGCGCTCGGTGTTGATATTTAAATGACTGGGATCTCGATCTAATGTCTGTTATCTCTGCTACGAATTCGCTCTTTGGGTGTTCCATTTTTGTTGTTGTTATTGTGTTCTGCTGTTTTTTGGCCTGTCACCTTACAGTTCTTGCTTGGCGTATGCGAAGTAAAGACACTGTTTTGACCAGACGAAGAAGAATCTACACTCCTTGGAACAATTGTCACGTAATTTGCATATGTCTGCTTGCTGTGAGGAAGTACTAAAAGTGTTATTCTCACTTTTCATGCAATCTTTGAAGTGTATTTCTTCATTGTATTATTCTCATTCAGAAAATATTAATTCTTAAGGAAATACTAAGGAAAACGCCAAATGTGTTGAACTCACAGTTCATAAGACATCATCAGAGAGCTAGCTTCCTATGCGCTTCTGAGGTTAAACCCCATTATGAAAATGTCCTTGACTCCGGCGAACACCGTGTGCTAGCTGGCATCACCGTGAAGGCAGGAAGAAAGCGAAAGGCCTTCCCGTTGCCATGACGTCATTAAGAAGAACACAAACAAATCCACGGTTGTCGCAACAGGGTAATTTTCGCATTGGCAGAGTGATGGGTATAGGAACATGACGTAGTCATTTAAAACATTAAAAAAAATCTGATGTGGGCAACACATGACTTTCCTTATATAATGTAATGAATTTACTACTTTAACAGTAAAGAAAAATAGGTCTTTCTTATAGTAGATACTTATATTCTTTCCAAGATATTGAATTTTCGACATTTAGACGTCATTTTCATTGATTTAGCGCCATTTTAATCCATTTGGGGGGAGATTTTCGTTAATTTGACAACATTTCAAAAAGTCGCCAAGTTGGCGACATTCCGCTAAATTCGTCGCCAAAATCTCGCCAAGCTTTACTCACGGAGAAATAAGTTATTCCTATAGCAGATAAATGACTATTGGCGTTCAAATACAAAAGTATTACTCGAAGTATCTTTCTCATGAATGGAACGAGCTAGATCCACGAGAATGATGTCACCACATTTATCGCATGATATTACATATGAAAAGTGAACATGTTTCTCAATAGGAAATACACTTTTTACTTTTCTTGTATACATAATGTATAAGGAAAGTATTGTGACGGGGTCGAAAATTCGAATTTGAGTTTTCGACGGGAGAGCACGTTTCAAGCATCCCTGATCACGAATCAAACATTTTTGAAGTGATGTCTGTGTGTGTGAGTGTGTGTGTGTGTGAAAGTATGTGTGTGTGTGTGTGAAAGTATGTGTGTGTGTGTGTGTCAGTGAGTCTGTGGATACGATAACTGATGAACGAATGGACCGATTCAAACCAAATTTGGTACAAAAATCACAATCCGTAAACACTGGAAGCCTATTGTTTTTATCCGCAATCGAATATTCAGAACCCCCCTAAATTTTCGAATGAAATTTTGAAAAAATCGTCAAAAAATCAAAACCGCTAATAAAGTTACGCAAATAGACATTTCTTATGTAATGTTTCATCAGAAAACGATTGACATAAATTTTAGAACGCTAACATAAACCGTTCTCGAGATATTGCACACTTTAAAAAAAATATCAAAAGTCATATAAAATAGAAAAAAATATATTTCCTATTGAGAAACATGTTCACTTTTCATATGTAATATCATGCGATAAATTGGGTGACATCATTCTCGTGGATCTAGCTCGTTCCATTCATGAAAAAAGATACTTTGTGTAATACTTTTGCATTTGAACGCCAATAGTCATTTATCTGCTGTAAGAATAACTTATTTCTTCGTCCATAACGCTTGGCGAGATTTTGGCGACGAAATTGGCGGAATGTCGCCATCTTGGCGACTTTTTGAAATGTTGCCAAATTAATGAAAATCTCGCCAAATGGATAAAAATGACGCCAAATCAATGAAAATGACGACTAATTTTCGAAAATTCAATATCTTGAAAAGAATATTAGTATCTACTATAAGAAAAACCTATTTTTTTACTGTAAAAGTATATTCATTAGATTATATAAAGAAAGTCATGTGTTGCCCACATCAGATCTTTTTTACTGTAAAAGTAGTAAATTCATTACATTATATAAGGAAAGTGATGTGTTTCCCACATCAGATTTTTTTATTCTATATGACTTTTTGATATTTTTTTTTTAAAAATGGGCAATATCTCGAAAACGGTTCAGGTTAGCGTTTTAAAATTTATGTCAATCGTTTTCTAATGAAAAATTACATAAGAAATGTCTATTTGCGTAACTTTATTAGCGGTTTTGATTTTTTGACGATTTTTTCAAAATTTCACTCGAAAATTTAGGGGGGTTCTGAACATTCGATTACGTTTAAAAACAATAGGCTTCCAGTGTTTACGGATTGTGATTTTTGTACCAAATTTCGTTCGAATCGGTCCATTCGTTCGTCAGTTATCGTCTCCACAGACTCACTGACACACACACACACGCACACACAGATATCACTTCCAAAATGTTCGATCCGTGATCAGGGATGTTTGAAACATGCTCTCCCGTCGAAAACTCGAATTCGAATTTTCGACCCCGTCACAATACTTTCCTTATATATTATGTATATAAGAAAGTAACAAGAAAGATCAATCATGCTTAAAGCATTGATTAAGAAACACTTTCCAACTTCAATGCAATTTTATTTAAACATGTCTAAAATGCAATACATTCCTCGGTAATATTTTAAAACTTCTCACAATACTACATTGATTTATTATAGTTGAAAACTTAAACATTCATCCAAAAAAATTAACTTCATTCAAATGACGGCATTGAAATATAAATTGCCTGGTTTAAACATCTCTAAAATGTGATATATTACTCGGTAACAATTTTAGAATTATCATAATACCACGATAATTTATTATATTTAAAAACTTCATCGAAAACAACTGAAATTCATTCAAATGACGTCATAGAAGAAATAACACGCCTGGCTCTCTCTAAAAAAGCAGCATTTCATTCATAAATAATTTCCCATTCATGTCATTCACCACAATACTATAATAATTTATTTTATTTAAAAATTAAGACCATGGAGCTATAAGTAATTTAACTCTATGCTTAAAACTTCATCGCAAAAATTCGTCCTTCTCTCGGTAAAGTCAATGAATATTTCTTTCATATCAGCTATGCAGACTCCATGAGCTAAATTCTTTTGCATTAAAAAAATACAGCAATTCCTATACAACTCATCCTACATATTTGGCTGTTTACATTTCACATAAGTGAAAAATAGGCTTCGTTAGAGAAATAATCAAAGTTGGATGCTCATTTAAACTCAAATATATTGTCATTGCGTTGTTTCAGTATGTAGATGCACAGAATTTAAGCGAAAATAAAGAGGTTTTACGACAAATACAACACTAAATATGAATTAAAAAGAACTTTAAAAATGACGATTTTGAGACAAGATGGATGCCGTATTATATTTTGAAGTTGGTCACGTGATCGTTTCATATCATGGTCACGTGATCGTTTCATGTAAGAGGTGTAATTATTATTTCAATTTTTATTTAAAAAACTACTAAATATATTTCGCTGAATTTTTTTTTTATATATTTTATGGAACAATTTGAATATTACCTAAAATTTTCGAAGCAATTTGTGAATTTTAAATCCGCTTAAAAAATGCTTGAAAAATTTGGTCCCATTGGGTTGAATGTATTTCATTTTTTCAACCCGGGTTCAATCGAAAACTAATTGGGTGATATTATTTATTTATATTCCCATAGGTCCTACAGACCGTCTGAACAACATACTAAAATTTCATTTTGATTAAGTCATTTTAACGGCAGTTATCGTGCTAACGGACAGACAGACAGACAGACAGACAGACAGAATGAACAAAGTCATAAACACTTTTCAACTTTGTTGTAAAGTGTTAATAATATTTTAAATATATTCTGTTCGATTATCACAATGATAAATGAGGATTATGAAATATGGGGATGCGGCCCAACTTGTGTGATGCGGCAGAGCGATGTGATGCGAGACAGTGGATGATTTTCTTTTTGTAACACTTTACAACATAGTTGAAAAGTGTTTACGACTTTGTTCATTCTGTCTGTCTGTTTGTCCGTTAGCACGATAACACCCGTAAAACTGACTTTAGCATAAAGAAATTTTAGTATGTTGTTCAGACGATCTGTGGGACCTATGGGAATATAAATGAATAATATCACCCAATTAGTTTTGGATTGAACCCGGGTTGAAAAAATGAAATACATTGAGCCCTATGGGACCTAATTTTTCAAACATTTTTTAAGCGGATTTAAAATGCACAAATTGCTTCGAAAATTTTAGCTAATATTCAAATTGTTCCATAAAATATATAAAGAAAAATTCAGCGAAATATATTCAGTAGTTTTTTAAATAAAAATTAAAATAATAATAACACCTCGTATATGAAGCGATCACGTGACCATGATATGAAAAGATCACGCGATCCACTTCAAAATGATATATGGCATCCATCTTGTCTCAAAATCGTGATTTTTAAAGTTCTTTTTAATTCATATTGAGTGTTGTATCCGTCCTAAAACCACTTTATTTTTGCATAAATTCTGTGCATCTACATACTGAAACAACGCAATTCCAATATATTTGGGTTTAAATGCTCATCCAAATTTGATTATTTCTACAACGAAGCCTATTTTCCACCTATGTAAAATGTAAAAAGCAAAATATGTAGAATGAGTTGTATTAGAATTGCTGTATTTCTTTAACACAAAATCATTTAGTTCATGGAGTCTTCATAGTTGATATGAATAAAATATTCATTGATTTTACAAAGAGAAGGACGATTTTTTTCGATGAAGTTTTATGCATAGAGTTTAATTACATGCTGTTCCATTGTCTTAAATTTTAAATAAAATAAATTATTATAGTATTGTGATGAATGGCATAAATGGGAAATTATTTATGAATGAAATGCTGCAGTTATAGAGAGAGCCAGGCGTGTTATTTTTTCTATGACGTCATTTGAATGAATTTCAGTTGTTTTCGATGAAGTTTTCAAATATAATAAATTATCGTAGTATTATGATAATTCTAAAATTATTACCGAAGAATGTATAATATTTTAGAGATGTTTAAACCAGGCAATTTATATTTCCGTGCCGTCATTTGAATGAAGTTCTTTTTTTTCGATGAAGGTTTAAGTTTTCAAATATAATAAATTAATGTCGTATTTTGATAAGTTTTAAAATATTACCGAGGAATGTATTGCATTTTAGACATGTTTAAATAAAATTGCATTAAAGTTGGAAAGTGTTTCATAATCAATGCTTTAAGCTTGAGTGATCTTTCTTGTTTATATTTAGTGTCGTATCCGTCCTAAAACCGTTTTATTTTTGCTTAATTTCTGTGCATCTGTATTTTGAGACATTGCAATTACAATATATTTGATTTTAAATGATCAATGCCATCCATCATCCATCTTGTGTAAAAAATTATAATTTTTAAAGCTCTTTTAAATTTAAATTTAATGTTGTATCCGTCCTAAAACCGTTTTATTTTTGCTTAATTCCTGTGCATCTGCATTCTGAAATAGTGCAATTACAATATATTTGAGCTTAAATGATCATCAAACTTTGATTATTTCTACAACGAAACCTAATTTTCACTTATGGAGAATATAAGCAGATTAGGTTGTAAGATGACTTGTATGAGAATTGCTGAATTTCTTTAACGCAAAATTATTTTGCTCAGGAGTTTGTGATATATATGATATGAATGAAACATTCATTGATTTTACATAGAGAAGCAGACGATTTAATGGCAGACATCTTCGATGAAGTTTTATGCATAGAGTTAAATAACTTTTACCTCTATGGTTTTAAGATTTTCAGTAGAATAAATTATTGTAGCACAGTGATGAATGAAATAAAAATGTATGAATGAAATACTTACTGCTTTTACACAGAGAGCCAGGCCCGGCTGACCAAATGGCTACTCATGTCCTTGTCGACGAGTCGGTCGGTCTGGGTCTTCAACAGAGAGCCAGGCGATTTATATTTCGATGACGTCATTTGAATCAAGATCGTTTTTTTCGATGAAGTTTTAAATTTTCAAATATAATTAATTATTGCAGTATTGTGATAATTTTTTAAATATTACCGCTGAATGTATTACACTTTAGAGATGTTTAAATAAGATTAGAGTTGGAAAGTGTTTCACACAATCAATGCTTTATGCATGATTGATCTTTCTTGTCACTTTCTCATTATGTCTACTGTTACGAAATTTTCTAAGTAGGTATATTCATGTGAAAAACTAGACTTCCATAGAATTTTTGTAATTCTTACGATTAGGAACTTGAAATATTTTATAATTTGAAAATGTACCCGCTGTTGCCCGGAATTTAAAGCTGGAATTCATTGCATTAAGATTTTCAAAAAGCGTAGTCGACAATTACATTTTATGATTTCTAGGTCTGACATTTGGGAACTCTAGGGGCGGAACTACAATACCGCAAATCTATGTCAGTCATCTTCTATAGGCCAGGGGTCGGTAACCGACGACTGGCGACTTCTTCCCATTTTGACATTCCTTGTGGCCCACAAACCTCAACAGTAATCAAATATGCTATTTTAAAATAAAATTTTAAAATAAAGTTATAAAATTTTAAAATAAAATTTTATAATTATTATTATATTGATTATAAAGTAACATAACCACAACAAACCAAAAATGTCGTGTTTTTATAGCCAATAAGAATAATGCTCAAATCGATTGCAATTTTTTTTAAAGCTGCATAATGTTTTCCCCGCATAAAATGAGCGCCAATTTACTTTTACCGTTCGTCTAATTTATGTTAGAGCATAAAATCTTCTGATATATGTATATTGGATAGCCATTTCTAAATTTTGTATATTAATTTCTGTATTTAAGTGTATAATTTGAGAATGTCAAGGAATCAATATTTGAAGATGCCAGCCTTTCTGCCCGAACTTGCAGAAGGCGCGTAGAAGAATTGGGCAGGAAACCTATTTGAGCAACTCAAATATGTATAAAAGTCATTTGATTATTATGCTATGGATCTGAACTGAACTAACGACACTGCACAGTTGTTAAAATTTATTCGGAGGATTGATAATGAATTTAATATCACCGAAGAGTTGGCTAATATGTGTAGATTAAAAATCTAATGTGGGCAGAACATGACTTTCCCTGCAGACTTATATCCACGTTCTCTTTATTTTAATTAAATTTAATTCACTTTTAATTCAATTTTCGTTCTCATTTGATAACTGAACTTATTTTCAAATGTAGCGTGCAGAAAATACGAAAAAAAAAAAACTAATATATCTCGAGAACGGCTAGTCATAGTGTAATGGGGTTGGTCTTATTCTTTTCTTCATTAAAATTACGTATTAAACAAGCATTTAATGGATATATATGAGCATACGTAGCTTTTTAGTTTAGATTTTGACAATTTTTTATGGCCATTTTGCAAAAAAAAGGCAGGTTATTTTTTTTCCGAATCGTACCAAAATCTAATCAGCACCAGGGTGAGCCATAAATGACTCATCTACCGAATTTTGTAAGATTCGGTCCATTAATTTTTCAGCTAAAGTGGATACAAACTTTTGCGGGCCATTTTGCAAAAAAAGACAGGTTCTTTTATCCCGAATCGTACCCAAAAGTAATCAGCACCAGACTTGCCCACAAGTGACTTACCTACCAAATTTTGTGAAATTCGGTCAATTAGCTTTTTAGTTAGAGGGGATACAAAATCTGCACAGACAGACAGACCGACACGCAGACACACACACAGACGTCACGCTAAAAATTGTTTTTTCATATTCTAGAGGTCTCGAAACGTGTAGATTCGTCGAAATCTCGAGTTGCGATTTTCGGAATGATTCCAATACTTTCCCTATACATTACCGTGTATTGCAGGGAAAGTAAAAAGTACTACAACGGCAAAAGATATATTCGTTAAAAACACTCTGCTTTGGGATTAGAATAAGATAAATTAGTAAGTGTAACAACAGATGCTTGAAAGAATATGTATGGTTCCCTAACCTCTTTAATAGGATAAATTTGTTCAGAAATTCAAAAGATAGAAAGTGATACACCAATGATATTTCATTGCATTATTCATCAAAAAGCACTGAGTTTTTCTACTGTGAAAAATATTATGGATACAGTTGTATCAATAATAAACAAGCATTTCCAATTCCAACAATTTCTGAAAGGGTTGAATTTAGAGTTTGGCAACGTTTTATATATCTTAAATGTGAGATTATTAAGTGGAGGAGCTGTGCTGAGCAGATTTTTTCACTTACGAGAAGAAATAGACATTTTTTTTTGGCACAGAAACGTGTAACACTATACCTCAATTATAGGGATGAAAAGTGGATTATGTCTCTAGCATTTATGGGAGATATGACTTCATACGTCAATGAACTTAATGTCGAACTAAAAGAAAAAGATAAAACTCTTGACATATTTCCAGTCATAATAACGTTAAAAGCAAAACTACGTCTGTTAATGACTGTGCACCATTTTTCCGTTAGACATTTCAGCAAACAGATGGATGTCGCAAAAGGACATATTTATCGAAACTTACCAAGCCCTTTAAAACGAATTTTCTAAAAAGTTTGTAGGTTTTCACGAAAAAAAAAATTGTGATCTGCAATTATTTTTGAGCCCTTTTGTTTGATGCGGATATTGATAATGTTCTACTTTCACTCCAAATGAAAGTTTTGGGAATTCAAATTATTGATACTCTGAAAAGTGCTTTTTAGGTAGAAAATCTCATCCGGTTCTATAAATGCCTATCAACTAATTTTCATGCAATTAAATGTTTTCCAGAAAGATACATAACTGCATTTGGCAGTACTTACATATACGAACAAACCTTTTCTGTATTAAATCACAGAAAAAATAAATTTTCTACTCCAGTAACTAATGAGCATCTTCACAGTCCCATATGAATTTGCACTTTATAAATGAAATTTGACATAGTGAAGTTGTAAAGGTTACAGCCTTGTTCGGCTCCATTACAGAGTTCTCAACCTTGTTTGGATCCATTGTAGAGTAATTAGACTTTGATTGCGTGATTAACTAAATAAAAGTGATATAACTTTAAGGGGACGGTGGACGTTGAAATGCGCAAAAATCGACTGAAAAAAAAATTTTTTTTTTTAATAAATAACATTATTTTACACATTTAACCTTTTGCTTACGAGTGGAACAGCGTCCATTCCAAACGAAGAACCTTCCAAAAAGACAGGTATCTGACATACCCTATCCCAAACAGTTCCATCACCCTTTGCAGGCATTGGCGTTCATGGAAATCGCCGACAGAAACATTGCACCTGCTGCAGCAGGTTATTTTTTCTTCGAATTGTACCAAAATCTAATCAGCACCGGGGTAACCCACAAGGGACTTATCTGCCGAATTTTGGGAAATTCCATTAGTTTTTCAGCTAGAGTGGATACAGGAATTTGCGGGCTATTTCGCAAAATTAGGCAGGTTATTTTATCCCGAATCGTACCCAAAACTAATCAGCACCAGACTTGCCCACAAGTGACTTACCTACCAAATGTTATGAAATTCGGTCCATTAGTTTTTTAGTTAGAGTGGATACAAAATCTGCACAGACAGACAGACACACACACAGATGTCATGCTAAAAATTGTTTTTTCGTATTCTAGAGGTCTCGAAACGTGTAGATCCGTCGAAAACTCGAGTTGCGATTTTCGGCATGATTCCAATACTTTCCCTATACATTACCATGTATTGCAGGGAAAGTAATAGGTTTAAAAGTCGTGTATGTCGAGGAAAGGAGATTTTATAAAAGGACTTTAAAATCTATTTTTGGTTATCTTTGATTTTAAAGTTTAATTAAAGTTGACGTGTATCCATTTTATTTATTAAAAGTATAAAATAAAATAAAAGCAAAAACTATATTTATTTAAAAACATGTTTGTTTATTTTTAGTAGAATTTGCATGTCAAAATTGCAATCAGATAAGCAGGATCTTTTGCAGGATCAGATAAGCAGGATCTAATACATCTGAATATATCCATATAAAAAATCAACTTCATGAGGCAATGGCCTTCCTAACCCTGCAGCCATTCATCGTACATCATTGCGCAGAACACTAAATTTCATACAAATGAAGAAAGGGTGATCACATGACATGTAGAATGGCACCTTGTCTGTTTACTGAAGTAACGTTAAAAGTAGCGTCAAAACTCGATACAAACTAGTGATTTATTGTATCGCGCTACTAGCTGCACTACTTATTTTTAAAAGTAGCGCGTTACACTACAAACTACGAGAAAAAGTGGTGACGACTGTAGTTTCACTACTTGTAGCTCGCAACTTTCGACCACTGATCTAAGCTATATCTGTAGCAGATCCTGATAAATAGATGCTGCAATGAAAACGTAAATTTTTAAAGCGCAAGTGATACCCCCAAAACTGAAAAAGGAAATCCTTAGTGAGCCCCATAACATCCTCTGGAATTCAAAGCTGAATTCTTATGTCGACGTCTAAGCTCTATCTATACAGCCAATCTTGAGAAATAGATGTTTCAAGAAATGTTTTTGGGAAATCTTTAATGAACTTTGCGGCAGCAAAGACATCTGATCAAAGATGCCACACGGAGCCTGTACCCGAATTATAAGAACAGAGGAGAAGCTAGCTTTTGCTCATAATGTCGGTCTTGTAACCAAAGGGTCCCTGGTTCGGGGCCCGGCGATGCTCAATCGCCACAGTGGTTACCCTGGACATGCGAAACACGCAACCTTCCCCTCCAACGATTTCACCTCTCAACACGAGATGGCAGCACCAAACGGAGTCAGAAGCCTTGACACTCCCTTCCTGGTTGACTACGACGGTCCGTCACGCCGAGGCGACACGCCTCCCGGCTTTCATCATCAGCGGAGGGAGTGTGCGGCAGCAAAGACATCTGATCAAAGATGCCACACGGAGTCTGTACCCGAATTATTAGAACAGAGGAGGAGCTAGCTTTTGCTCAGTGACTATAATGTCGGTCTTGTAAGCAAAGGGTCCCTGGTTCGGGGCCCGGCGACGCACAATCGCCACAACTTCTATTCTTCTTAGTAACTTCACGTCATATCTACATTGAAGCCAATCCTGAAAAATTGATGTTTGAAAGAAAATGTTTGAACCGAAAATGGAAAAAAAAACCCTGTAAGTAAAAAATGTTAGTGAACCACTCTATCTTTTCCGGAATTTGATGTTTAATCTTCATCACAGTTGTCATATAAGCTCTATTTATGGCCAATCTCGAGAAAAATATGTTTCAAATAAAATGAAAATTTTGAACCGGAAATTAAAAAATCTGATGTGGGCAGCACATGACTTTCCCTGCAGACTCAAATTCATTGTGTCTTTATTTCATTAATAATTAATTAAATTTAGTTTAATTGCACTAAATAACACGCACAAATAATGGACTCAAAATCGGCAGAGCAAAAATGCGAAAAAACTAAAATATCTCGAGAACGGCTAGTTCTAGTGTAATGGGGTTGGCCTTATTCTTTTAATTGTTAAAAATTACGTATAAAACAAGCATTTAAGAGATATATTTGAGCATACGTAGTTTTTATTTTAGGTTTTGAAGATTTTTGCGGGTCATTTTGCAAAAAAAGGCAGGTTATTTTTTTCCGAATCATACCAAAATCTAATCAGCACCAGGGTGACCCACAAGTGACTTACCTACCAAATTTTGTGAAATTCGGTCTACTAGTTTTTTAGTTAGAGTGGATACAAAATCTGCACAGACAGCGAGGTTACTTTACAAACGCAGGTTACTTTTTTCCGAATCGTACCAAAGTCTAATCAGCACCAGGGTCACACACAAGTAACTTACCAACCAAATTTTATGAAATTCGGTCCATTAGTTTTTTAGTTAGAGTGGATACATACATTGCACAGACAGACATATGCAAACACAGACAGGCAGACAGACACACACACAGACGTCACGCTAAAATTAGGATTTTTCGTATTCTAAAGGTCTCGAAACGTGTAGATCCGTTGAAAACTTGCGATTTTCGACATGATTCCAATACTTTCCTTTTACATTACCATGTATTGCAGGGAAAGTAAAAATCTGACGTGGGCAGCACATGACTTTCCCTGCACACTTATTTCCACGTTCGTTTTATTTTAATTAAATTTAATTCATTTTTAATTTAATTTTGTTCTTATTTGGTAACTGGACTTATTTTCAAAGATGGCGTAGAGAAAATACGAAAAAAACTAAAATATCTCGAGAACGGCTAGTCCTAGTGTAATGGGGTTGGTCTTATTCTTTTCTTCGTTAAACATTACGTATTAAACAAGCATTTTATGGATATATTTCAGCATACGTAGTTTTTTATTTTAGATTTTGGCGATTTTGCAAAAAAAGGCAGGTTATTTTTTACCGAATCATACCAAAATCTAATCAGCACCAGGGTGACCCACAAGCGACTTATTTACCGAATTTTGTGAAATTCGATCCATTAGTTTTTTAGCTAGAGTGAATGTAGGGAATGCAGGGAAAGTAAAAATCTGATGTGGGCAGCACATGACTTTCCTTGCAGACTTATATTCACGTTCTCTTTATTTTAATTACATTTAATTCACTTTTAATTTTACTTTTCCTGCAATACATGGTAATGTATAGGGAAAGTATTGGAATCATACCGAAAATCGCAACTCGAGTTTTCGACGGATCTACACGCTTCGAGACCTCTAGAATACGAAAAAACTATTTTTAGCGTGATGTCTGTGTATGTGTCTGAGTGTCTGTCTGTCTGTGCAGATTTTGTATCCACTCTAACTAAAAAAGTAATTGACCGAATTTCATAAAATTTGGTAGGTAAGTCACTTGTGGGCGAATCTCGTGCTGATTAGTTTTGGGTACGATTCGGGAAAAAAGAACCCGCCTTTTTTTTGCGAAATGGCCCGCAAAGCTTGTATCCACTCTAGCTAAAAATCTAAAGGACTGAATTTTACAAAATTTGGTAGATACGTCGCTTAGGGGTCATTCTGGTGCTGATTAGATTTTGGTACGATTCGGAAGAAAATAACCTGCCTTTTTTTGCAAAATGGCCCGTAAAAATCGACAGAATCGAAAATAAAAAGACTACGTATGCTGAACTATATCCATTAAATGCTTGTTTTATACGTAATTTTTAACTAAGAAAAGAATAAGATCAACCCCATTACACTACGATAAGCCGCTCTTGAGATATTTCGTTTTTTCGTTTTTTCTCTACTCCACCTTTGAAAATGAGTCCAGTTACCAAATGAAAGCAAAAATTCAATTAATAGTGAATTAAATTGAATTAAAATAAAGAGAATGTGTATATAAATCTGCAGGGAAAGTCATGTGCTGCCCACATCAGATTTTTTGTTCTCATTTGATAACTGGACTTTTTTTCAAAGGTGGCGTAGAGAAAATACGAAAAAACTAAAATATCTCGAGAACGGCTAGTCCTAGTGTAATGGGGTTGGTCGTATTCTTTTCTTCGTTAAAAATTACGTATTAAACACGCATTTTATGGATATATTTCAGCATACGTAGTTTTTTATTTTAGATTTTGGCGATTTATGCGGGTCATTTTGCGAAAAAAGGCTGGTTATTTATTCCCGAATCATACCAAAATCTAATCAGCACCAGGGTATCCCACAAGTGACTTACCTACCAAATTTTGCGGAATTTGGTCCATTAGTGGATATAAGCTTTTGCTGGCCATTTCGGAAAAAAAGGCGGTTTTTTTTTTATCAAGAATCGTACCCAAAACCTTATCAGCACCAGATTCGCCCACAAGTGACTTACCTACCAAATTTTATGAAATTCGGTTCATAAGTTTTTGAGTTAGAATGGATACATACATTGCACAGACACACAGACAGACAGACACACAGGCACACAGACAGACAGACACACAGGCACACACACAGACGTCACGCTAAAAATAGTTTTCTCATATTCTAGAGGTCTCGAAACGCGTAGATTCGTCGAAAACTCGAGTTGCGATTTTTGGTCTGATTCCAATACTTTCCTTATACATTACCAGGTATTGCAGGGAAAGTAAAAATCTGATGTGGGCAGCACATGACTTTCCCTGCAGACTTATATTCACGTTCTCTTTATTTTAATTACATTTAATTCACTTTTAATTTTACTTTTCCTGCAATACATGGTGTTTGTGTTTCACTTCCTACTTAAATTGAATAACAAGGAACAGAAGCCGTCATTAGGTAGACCATCTTTATTCTACACGCACACAACAATATTTACACTGTAACTACGCTCTACCTACTTCTTTCATTCCATACAATACATTACATACTATTTTGTTCGGTCGAAACAGTACAAATACCTTTTCTTCTTCGTGACGTCATGTGTTGTCATGGTAACTTACAAAGATAGGAAAATTACCATATATGGCGTGTAGACTTCTCATGGTTGGCACCAAACATACACGGGGCCTTGAACTCTTTGCTTGAACTAAGAGTTTAATTTCAAATGTTCAGGCATCGAGAATCCCGCTAGATTTCGAAAAAAGTTCAAATGAATGGTCTACAAATAATATAAATATAAAATTCAAAGTTCTAAACTCTCATCATTGGTTTTGGTTAGAGGCTCTGGATTGTCGATCGGGAGGGGCGAAATCTTCGTGAGGGGTCTTTTGAGAATACCATCTTTTGTACGTAGCGTGACAACTCTTACTAAATTATCCTTACCTGCGTGCGTATCAACTACTCTGCCAAGAAGCCATTTGGTAGGGGGTAGTCGATCATCTTTGATGAGAACAAGTTGTCCTTTGGCCACATTTTTGCGTTGTTTTAACCACTTCGGTCTTTGTTGCATTCTGCTTATGTATTCTAAATTCCATCTTTTCCAGAATTGTTGATTCAGTTGTTGCAGCAATTGCCACCTGTTTAATCTATTTTCCTTTATATCTAATATACTTGGTTCAGGTATTGCTTTTAACGAATTTCCAATTAGAAAGTGTCCCGGTGTAAGTGGGTTGAAATCGTTAGGATCATCATGAATTGGCGTAATCGGTCTTGAGTTTAACGATGCTTCGATTTGAGTTAATACTGTGCTCAATTCTTCGAATGTAAGCAATCTTTTTCCTAAAATTCTCTTCAAGTGGTATTTTGTGGATTTTACGCCCGCTTCCCATAAGCCTCCAAAGTGTGGCGATGACGGAGGGATGAAGTGCCACGTTACTTCATCTTCGGTTAAGACATGTACTATTTCCTTGTTAATTTGATCAATCGACTTTTTAAAGTCGTCCTTAAGCATGGAATTTGCTCCCTTAAAATTTGTCCCTTGATCACTATACAAATCAGAATAAAGTCCGCGACGCGATGTGAATCGTCGGAACGCTGCCATGAAACTTTCGCTAGTCAGATCGGAAACGGCTTCTAGATGAATCGCTTTTACGGCTAAACATATAAATACTGCAATATATCCCTTTTGTGATTTCGCACTACGACCTTTTGAAATCTTAATATCGATTGGGCCGCAGTAGTCCACTCCAGTATGAGAGAAAGGTCTAGATTCATTTATTCTAGGAGCTGGAAGATTTCCCATAAGCTGCTGAGACATTTTGGCTTTTTGTCTGTGACATACGATACATTTATGTAAAATAAATTTTATCGTATTTCTAGCGTCCAATATCCAATATATTTTTCTTAAAAGTCCTAATACTAACTGTGTTCCTCCATGCAGCGTATCTAGATGAATTTTTTGGATTATAAGGGTGACTAAATGATTTTTTCTTGGTAAGATCGCAGGATGAATTTCTTCAAACGGTAAATTGGCATATTTGAAACGCCCTCCTACCCTTAATATACCTTCACCATCTAGGAATGGGTTGAGATTTAGAAGTCGACTCTTATGCGATAGTTCTTTTTTGTTCTCTAGTCGTTCTATCTCAGAAGTAAAGTATGATCTCTGTGTTAATTTTACAAGTTTCTTTAAAGTGTTTTTTAGTTCTTGCCCCGTAAGATAAGATAAACTACGTTCAGCTTTTGAGATCTTACAATTAGATGCAAATCTATAGCAATACCCAGTTATTCTTACTAGTTTAGACAAATTAGAGTATTTTGTAATCAAGTTAAAATCTGCACTTGCATTTAATGTTGTTAATGTGACAACCTTTCTTTTTTCTATGGTTGTAGGTGGAATATCAATGGATTTAGGCCAACAGTCTTGAGGCATTGTAAGCCATGCAGGTCCTTTCCACCATAATTTATGCTTAATCAGTTCGTCTGGTGTAAGTCCACGAGTCGCGCAATCGGCAGGATTTTCTTTTGATGGCACATACATCCAATTACAATTTTTAAGTTTATCGTGAATTTCAACGACACGATTCGCTATGAAGGTTTTCCATCGCGTAGGATGTCCTCTCAACCAGGCTAAAACGATCTTTGAGTCTGTCCAAGAATACGTATTTTCAATTTTTGCATGTATTGCTAATGAGATTTGATAAGCTAATCTTGCCCCTAACAGTGCTCCACAAAGTTCTAGTCTTGGTAGAGATACAGTCTTCACTGGAGCGACTTTAGTCTTTGCTGCAACAATGTGCGTAGAAATTGTTGTTTCAGAAATTATCCGAAGATAGACAACAGAAGCATATGCAGTACTCGAGGAATCACAAAATATGTGCATTTCGATAGAATGATTTTCGGAATAACTGTAGTTTATCCAGCGTGGAATTTTAATATTTTCCATATCTGGTAATTGACTTATCCAGTCAATCCACTGTTGTCGAATTTCTACTGGTGGTTCTTCGTCCCAATTCAATCCAATCATCCACAATGACTGAAGCATAATTTTAGCTGTAATTAGAACTGGTGCTATCCATCCTAATGGATCGAATAGTTTACTTGTGTTCGATAAAATGGTTCTTTTCGTAATAGTAGATTGTTCCGTTGCCATAGAACTTAATTTGTAACCGAATTCGTCTGGTATTGGATGCCAATATAAACCAAGAGTTTTGATGCTTTGATCTGCTTCTATGGTTTTCAGCTTTGATATTTCTCGAAATTCCTCAGGTAATGATTCAAGCAATTCTTCTTTGTTAGACGCCCATTTTCTTAGAGGGAATCCTCCTAATTTTAAAAGATTAATTGTTTGCTTTTGTTTCTCCAATGCTTCAGAAATATCATCCGCTCCAGACATAAGATTATCTACGTAAAAATCGTTCATTGTAGATTCTGCTCCTAATGGAAAACTTAGTTTCTCGTCGCGAGCTAATTGTTTCAAGGTTTTTATAGCAAGATAAGCTGAGCAATCCAATCCAAACGTTACTGTTAGTAATCGGTAATCTTTTATTGCTTCTGACATAGAATTCCTCCAAACTATTCTTTGATAGTCTGTATGTTTATCCACAACACGGATTTGTCTGTACATTTTTTCTATATCAGCTGTGTATACGATTCGATAAAATCTCCATCTATGTAATATAGCTGTCATATCCTCTTGAAGATTCGGTCCTACTAATAATTTATCGTTTAATGATACACCTGTCGAAGTTTTTTGAGATGCGTCAAATACCACTCGAAGTTTCGTAGATGAACTACTTTCTTTGATCACTGCATGATGAGGAAGATAATTCGGTTTGTAACCAATTCCGTGAATTTTGAGATCCTTTGGGGTGTTTTGGATTTCTTCCATATGGTTTAGTTTGATATATTCATTTATACATGTTGAATATTCCGCACTAACTTTAGGATTTCTTGATAGTTTTCTTTCGTTTTGCTCAAATCGCGAAATCGCTATATCTCTTGATTCACCAAGTGTTGTTAAAGTGTCTTTAAATGGCAAATTTACTACATAACGTCCATTTTCCCTTCTGTGCGTTTTCTCAAAAATATCTTCACTCATTTGTTCTTCAGCAGTGAGTGTTCGAGCTAGTGAAGTTTCTTCAATTTTCCAGAATTTTCGCAGCTGATCGTGTATTTCCGACATGCTGTGAAGATTCAGAATTTGAGTTGTTTGTAGTTTGGAATAGCTATCCTGAGAATTATTCAAGATTGATCCCGTCAAAATCCAACCTAATGAAGTATTTTGAGCAATCGGAGTACCTCTTGGTCCTTTTATGATACCATCCAATAAGATTTGCGAATATACATCTGCGCCAAGTATGATATCAATTTTTCCTATTTTGCTAAAGTTTGGATCAGCAAGATTAATATTTCTTAAATGTTCCCAAGAATCAGATATTGAGCATCGTGGTGGTGTATAATCTGTGAGATTTTTAAGCACTAAAGCATTAGTAGTCGTCAATAATTCTTCCTTAAATCGGGATTTTATTCTAAATCTAACTTGATTGCGAGATATTCCAACTTTAGATTTTCCCATTCCAAGAATCTGAGCAACGACCGGATCTTTCTTAAGTCTAAGTTTTTGTACAGCAGATTCTGTTATGAAGGTCGATTGCGATCCTTGATCTAATAATGCCTTCACTGTTATTTCCATTCCCGAAGGTGATGCGATTCGAATAAGTGCGGTAGCTAATAAAATTTCACTGAATTTTGGAATGTCACGAAAAGAATGAGTGCAAGTTTGAGTAGTAGTTTCATTGGAATTTTCACTTCTTAATATTTCTTTTGAACCAGATTCTGGATCTCTATGATCTCTGGCTTTGACCCCATTATCCTGATTATTATTAACAATTGCTCTGTGTAAAATACTGTGATGTCGTCGATCGCAAAATCGGCAATTTATTTTGCTAAGGCAATGGCGTGCAACATGTTTCGGAGATAAGCAATTAAAACATAAACCTTTATGCCTCACTGTTTCTAACTTTTTCAGATTGTTCATTTTCGTAAACATTTCACATTGTCCTAAAGCATGTTTTCCCGAGCATATTATACATATCACATTTTTAGTTATAAGATACGTTCTTGTTCGATTTTCTTTAGCTCCCGAAATTTCTTTTTCCTGAGCGCTTACTTTCTTTGAAGTAGCTTGATTATAATTTGAAATAGCTTCAAGTGTTCTGAAACGGGATTCAAGAAATGATTTCAACTCTTCAAATTTAGGTAAATCTGTTTTTGAGCTTAAACTTTGTTCCCATAACTGAAGCGATTCTATACTAAGTTTCTGCGTCGTTATATAGACCACAATATCATCCCACTGTTCTACCGGAACTCCCAAATTTTTTAATGTTGATAGACATTCTTGGGTGGTATACAATAAACTTAATACAATAAGCACTTTCCCTTGTTATCTTTGGTTGAGCAAAAAGTGATTTCAATTGCGAATTAACTAACACTCTCTTGTTTTCGTACCGTTCAATTAGTGATTTCCATGCTATTTCATAGTTATCTTCGGTAATTGCAAAATGCTTAAGCAATTTCTCTGCTTCTCCAACTAAATGGATTTTCAAATAGTGGAGTTTTTGCACCTTAGATATCGACTCATTACTATGAATTATGGATACAAACATATCATGGAATGAAGTCCAATCTTCGTATTTACCAGAAAATTTAGGCAATTCTATTCTTGGTAATCTTACATCATTATTAAAGTTTTGACTTGGAGTTCGAATATCCTGCACCGCTTCATTGTTTGAAGCTAAACTAAATTTAGAAACAAGAAATTCTTGGATTTCTGACTTATGGTTGATAAAGAAATCTTCTACCGTTGAGTAAAAATCGTCCGTAAAATAAGGATCGTCGTTTCCAACTTCTCTGGATAAAATTATTTTACGGTGCGTAGTTTTGAACTCGATCCAGTATTCGGAAAAGTTGTTCAACCTTAAATTAAGGTACGATTCCGTTTTCCTATCCTTTGAATCCTTCTTATAATTTCTAATGAATCTTGTCATGGAATCATAGATTTCATGTTGTATTGTAATTAGTTCAGACATAGTTATTTCAACTTGGTTAAATTCAAGATACGTGTATCACGAATGCACTATAAATTCAACGAATATAGTTTTTAACTATACTGACCTTAAGCTTTGCGACTTCTGGAGCCTTGTAATTCCCATTTCGTTACCGAAATCCTTTAGGTGATTCAACTCTTGAATTCTTACTCCGGCTCCGACGGACCATGTTTGTGTTTCACTTCCTACTTAAATTGAATAACAAGGAACAGAAGCCGTCATTAGGTAGACCATCTTTATTCTACACGCACACAACAATATTTACACTGTAACTACGCTCTACCTACTTCTTTCATTCAATACAATACATTACATACTATTTTGTTCGGTCGAAACAGTACAAATACCTTTTCTTCTTCGTGACGTCATGTGTTGTCATGGTAACTTACAAAGATAGGAAAATTACCATATATGGCGTGTAGACTTCTCATGGTTGGCACCAAACACATGGTAATGTATAGGGAAAGTATTGGAATCATACCGAAAATCGTAACTCGAGTTTTCGACGGATCTACACGTTTCGAGACCTCTGGAATACGAAAAAACTATTTTTAGCGTGATGTCTGTGTATGTGTCTGTCTGTCTGTGTGTCTGTCTGTCTGTGCAGATTTTGTATCCACTCTAACTAAAAAAGTAATAGACCGAATTTCATAAAATTTGGTAGGTAAGTCACTTGTGGGCGAATCTCGTGCTGATTAGTTTTGGGTACGATTCGGGATAAAAGAACCCGCCTTTTTTTGCGAAATGTCCCGCAAAGCTTGTATCCACTCTAGCTAAAAATCTAAAGGACTGAATTTTACAAAATTTGGTAGATACGTCGCTTAGGGGTCATTCTGGTGCTGATTAGATTTTGGTACGATTCGGAAGAAAATAACCTGCCTTTTTTTGCAAAATGGCCCGTAAAAATCGACAGAATCGAAAATAAAAAGACTACGTATGCTGAACTATATCCATTAAATGCTTGTTTTATACGTAATTTTTAACTAAGAAAAGAATAAGATCAACCCCATTACACTACGATAAGCCGCTCTTGAGATATTTCGTTTTTTCGTTTTTTCTCTACTCCACCTTTGAAAATGAGTCCAGTTACCAAATGAAAGCAAAAATTCAATTAATAGTGAATTAAATTGAATTAAAATAAAGAGAATGTGTATATAAATCTGCAGGGAAAGTCATGTGCTGCCCACATCAGATTTTTTGTTCTCATTTGATAACTGGACTTTTTTTCAAAGGTGGCGTAGAGAAAATACGAAAAAACTAAAATATCTCGAGAACGGCTAGTCCTAGTGTAATGGGGTTGGTCGTATTCTTTTCTTCGTTAAAAATTACGTATTAAACACGCATTTTATGGATATATTTCAGCATACGTAGTTTTTTATTTTAGATTTTGGCGATTTATGCGGGTTATTTTGCGAAAAAAGGCTGGTTATTTATTCCCGAATCATACCAAAATCTAATCAGCACCAGGGTATCCCACAAGTGACTTACCTACCAAATTTTGCAGAATTTGGTCCATTAGTGGATATAAGCTTTTGCTGGCCATTTCGATAAAAAAGGCTTTTTTTTTTTATCAAGAATCGTACCCAAAACCAATCAGCACCAGATTCGCCCACAAGTGACTTACCTACCAAATTTTAAGAAATTCGGTTCATAAGTTTTTGAGTTAGAGTGGATACATACATTGCACAGACACACAGACAGACAGACACACAGGCACACACACAGACGTCACGCTAAAAATAGTTTTCTCATATTCTAGAGGTCTCGAAACGTGTAGATCCGTCGAAAACTCGAGTTGCGATTTTCGGCATGATTCCAATACTTTCCCCATGTATTGCAGGGAAAGTCAAAAGCACCAGAAGTGGAAATTCTTAAAGAACCCTATATCCTCCTTTGGAATATGATGCTAAATTCAATCCAGTCATCACCTGAGCTGTATCTGTAGTGGATCCTGAGAAATAGCAGATGCTTCATTAAGTGCTAGATGCTCCAATGAGAAAAAACTGGAATCTTCTTTCTATCCTTCCTTTCGGAAACTCAAAAATTAACGACTGTTTATTCCAAGAACATTTTGCTGAAAATAAGTGTTGGAAAGGAAAAGAAGAACATTTACGTAGAACAGTCTGTAATCTTCAGAGATTAAGTATGGAGAGTTTGGGAACCTTAGTTCTGGTTTTCCTTTTACTTTCCCTGCAATACATGGTAATGTATAGGGTAAGTATTGGAATCATGCCGAAAATCGCAACTCGAGTTTTCGACGGATTTATACGTTTCTGGACCTCTAGAATATGAAAAAACTATTTTTAGCGTGACGTTTGTGTGTGTGTCTGTGTGTGCAGATTTTGTATCCACTCTAACTAAAAAACTAATGGACCGAATTTCACAAAATTTGGTAGGTAAATCACTTGTGGGCGAATCTGGTGCTGATTAGTTTTGGGTACAATTTGGGATAAAAGAACTCTTTTTTTTTTGCGAAATGGCCCACAAAAGCCTGTATTCAGTCTAGCTGAAAAACTAATGGACCGAATTTCACAAAATTCGGTAGATAAGTCACTTGTGGGTCACCCTGGTGTTGATTAGATTTTGGTAGGATTTGGAAAAAAAAATAATCTGCCTTTTTTTGCATTCTAGAGGTCTCGAAACGTGTAGATCCGTCGAAAACTCGAGTTGCGATTTTCGGTATGATTACAATACTTTTCCTATACATTACCATGTATTGCTGGGAAAGTAAAAATACCAGGACTTGATCATGCAAAAGAGGAGTTGTAGGCCCTGGTGTGTTTTTGCGGATCGACTTTTCTCATTGTTCGCAGTCAACAATTCTTCGAGAAATTTCGGATTATCATGTAACTTAAGGAATTTGCACACTCACTGGGTAATGACGCGAACATTTTGACCAGCACCGTAGCAAGGATAGTGCTAGCGGTGCCCCTGCACTATGAGCCGTATCGATAGGGATGCGCCGCGGATTCCCTATCGATACGGCATAGCGGCGCAGACAAAATTACTTTGAACCAGGCGCTAGAGTTGATGTAACACTGGTTCTGATCTTAATGCAACTGCTTTAAACTGCCTACAATGTACACATTCATCATTTCAAAAGCGAAATTCACGACATTGAAATGAGCTTAGGAATTATGTCTGCTATACATATTTCCGATAGCCTACCAACAGATTTGGAGCTTTTCGATTTTCACTCCTAGTGCGAGAATATTGTTTCGTGTTTGGTGGCATTTTATAATAATATAAGTAATCGATTTTCAGTAGTATTAATAACCAAGTAAATGTTTAATTCGAGATTTTACTGATTGTACAACGCACGCGGTTTCAAATGCAAACTGATTAAATGGTTATCAATTAAACAGATAGTTAGCATGCTAAAAGTTCCAACAATCGTGATCATGAAAAACTAGTTTTTGTAATTACTGTGTTTAATTGTTTATAAGAATCAATAATAAGACATATAATTGTTAATTTCATTAATAATTACATTTTAATCGTCATTATTCAGAAAACAGTAGTTAAGAATCCACAATAAGGCATGCTATTGTATTCGGTCATCTTTGTGACGTTTCTGTTAGAAACCAATCACGGAGAAGTTGTATGTCGGCTCAACCCATTAAATCTTTGCGCATAGTAGTAATGCTAAATTGCATTAATTAATATTTAAGTAACGAAGACTTAAATCAAAATTTTTCATATTAGTTTATATGTAAGATTTCAGAACTGTACGTTCTGCTGTCTGTTCGCAATGCAGTTTGAAAAAAAAATCGTAGAAATTTTTTTTCCCTACATAGTATAATATATAGGGAAATTATTTCGATGGCGTCGAAAATTCAAATTCGCACCATTTTAAAGCACCCCTGAACTCGAATAGAACGTTTTTGAAGTGTTGTCTGTGTGTGTATGTATGTCAGTGTGTGTGTTTTCGCGAATCTGTGGATGCAATATCTCACGAACGAATGGAGCGTATCGAACGAAATTTGGTACGATTATTACAATCAATGATTACTGGAATCCTGCTGATTTTAAATGCAATCGAATATTCGGAATATCACCTAATTTTCAAATAAATTTTAGAAAATAAATCATCAAAAACTCAGATTTTTAAAATAATGTTACATAAATAATCACTTCTTATGTCATTTTTCATTAAAAAACGATTTACATACTATAGAATGCTAGCAAGAACCGTACTCATTTTTCAAATAAATTTATAAAATAAATTACATAAAATTAACAAGAAAGATTAGTCATGTAGAAAGCATTGATTATGAAACACTTTCCAACTGAAATGCAATTTTATTTAAACATCTCTAAAATGCGATACATTCAGCGATGATATTTTGTAAATTATAACAGTACTATAATTTATTTTACTTGAAAACTTGAAACTTATTATAAAAAGCAATGCTATAAAATCATCTGCTTCTCTATGAATATTTCATTCATATCAATTATATTCCATGCTCCAGAGCTAAATAATTTTGCGTTAAAAGAATTCAGCAATTCTTATACAACTCATCTTACAATCGCTTGATTTGTTTACATTCTGAATACGTTAAAATTAGGCTTCGTTGTAGAAATAATCAAAGTTTAGTGATCATTTAAAACAAAAATATTGCAATTGTGTAGGCACAGAATTTAGATACACAGATATTATTAAAAAATAAAGCTGTTTTAGGACGGATCCAACACTAAATATAATTATAAGCGTTCCTTAAAAATCACGATTTTCACTCAGCGAAAAAAAAATAGATGCCATATTTTATTTTGCAATGAATTACGTGATCTCTTTGTAATATGGGTGGAATTATTATTTTAATATTTATTTAAAAAACTACTCAACATATTTTGATGAAACCTTTTTTTACACATTTTACGTAATAATTTGAATATTTCCTAAAATTTTCAAAGCAATTTGTAAATATTAGTTCCGTTTAAAAAATGTTTGAAAAATTAGGTCCCATAGGATTCAATGTATTTCATTTTTTCAACCCGGGTTCAAGCCAAAACTAATTGGGTGAGATTATTCAATTATATTCCCATATGTCCCATAGACCGTTTCAACAACATACTAAAATTTCATTTTGATAAAGTCATTTTTACGGCAGTTATCGTACGAACGGACAGACAGACAGATAGGCAGAATGAACAAAGTCATAAACACTTTACAATTATGTTAGAAAGTGATAAAAAGCTGTTAACTATCGTGAAATATGTTCCCTTTATGTTATGCGACAAATTTGTTATGCTACAAATTTGTTAACCTCATTCTCGTAGATCTAGGTCGTTCCATTCAAGAGAGAAGATTCTTTTTATAATAGTTTTGTATTTTGAAGCCCAACGCTAAGCAAAAAGTAATTTATTTTTTTGTCTGTCCGTTTGTAATGTTTGGTGATAAATTTGGCGACATTTTTTTACAAAATATCAGCAACTTGGCGACTTTTTGAAAATGTCGCCAAATTGACAAAATGTTGTCAAATTAGCGGAAATGACATTTGATTAAGGAAATTTACGCCAAATTGATGAATATTCAATATCTTGATAAATGAAATTCCATTTAATAATTCCTTTCGTTTTGGGGGAATTAATATTCTTAATTAAAAGTATAGTGAGTTTCAAGGATTGTGCGGGACAAGTATGTTTTAATGGGAGCTGGGGGGGGGGGGTTTAGGGGTTCAAAAATAATTTCGTTTTTCAAGGGGCTGATGTACTATTGTACTATTACCTGCAGAAAAATAGTTACCATAAAAATTAATCAGCGTGACGGGCATCACGTCAATTATTCAATAGGCACATTTAGAAATAATTATATGGTTGTCATGAACATGAAATTTAAAAAGGAAAAAAAAAAAAAAAAAGAGACAGGAAAAAAGAAAGAAAAAAACAGATATATTAAATACAATACTGATATATGAAAAACATTATAAGAATTGTACTTTTGAAGTTTTGGAATCTATTGATTGGAACGCAGACTATTAATTTTATATAACAAAATATTAGTTTTTAATGATTATAACTATTTAATGTGTGAACTGTATTGCTTAGCGGATACTAGAAATATATCTAATTGTCAAGTTAGATTTGTGCAAAATAAGAGTTATTTGTATACTTCGAAATATATTTACATGTTGTCAGCCAGAAAAGCATGCAATATTAATGTATAATTCAAGGCTAAAAATATTGTGTTTGAATATTCTAATTAAGCTATGAAAGAAGCAAAGTCATTGCATTATGTAGGGAAAGTTACATGCTGTCTACTTCGTTTTTATTTTCATTTCTTAATATAGAGAGATTTGTAGAAATAACTTAGGTACTGAATCTGAAGAAGACAAATTTTTTTCCATAGATAATTTTCAAATTTTGTATTATTATTCCCCATTTTATCGCAGTTAACCGTATCCATATTTCGAGTTTTTAGAACCAAAGGTAGTCGAGATATTAATTTAAATCAAGAAAGATCAATCATGCATAAAGCATTGATTATGAAACACTTTCCAGCTGAAAGGCAATTTTATATAAACATCTCTAAAATACGATACATTCAGCGGTGGTATTCATTTAATTATCACAGAACTACAATAATTTATTTTACTTGAAAACTTGAAAGTTCATCGAAAAAAAATGAACTTTATTCAGATGGTGTCATCGAAATATAAATCGTCTGGCTCTCTATGTAAAAGTAGTGAATATTTCATTCATACACTTTTATTACAGACTCCAGAATTAAATAATTTAACGTGAAAAAAAATTTAAAATTAGGTTTCGTTGAAGAATTAATCAAAGTTTGATGATCATATAAACTGAAAAATATTGTAATTGTGTTGGAGCAGAATATAAATGCACAGAAAATAAGCAAAAATAAAAAGGTTTTAGGACGGATGCAACACTAAATATAAATTTAAAAGAAGTTTAAAAATCACGATTTTTCTCAGGAAAAAAAAAGATAGATGCCATATTTTATTTTGTAGTGGGTCACGTGATTTCTTCATATAATATGAGTGTAATTATAATTTTCATTTTCATTTAAAAAAACTACTGAACATATTTTGCTGAAATTTCTTTTACACATTTTATGGGATAATTTGAATATTTTCTAAAACTTTTCGAAGCAATTTGTGAATTTTAACTTTGCTTAAAAAATGTTTGAAAAATTAGTCAATGTATTTCACTTTTTCAACCCGGGTTCAATCCAAACCTAATTGGGTGATAATGTTCATTTACATTCCCATATGTCCTACAGACCGTCTCAACAACATACTAAAATTTCATTTTGATAAAGTCATTTTTACGGTAGTTATCGTGCGAACGGACAGACAGACAGACAGAATGAACGAAGTCGTAAACACTTTTCAACTATGTTGGAAAGTGTTAAAAAAATGCAAAATGAAACCTTCCTAGGAAATGCTATTATTCAGACAATATTTTTCAGGAAAAACTATTTGAAGAAAATAATATCACTTTGCTTAGCCGTGCAATTACTACTACTACTACTACTAATAATAATAATAATAGTTTATCGTATAGATCGGTCACGTCCATATAAAAACAAAACTATCGTCATTCCCCAATCTCTCAAGTTGAGGAGGCAGAACTAACTGACATGGCTGCAGGAGGCCGTGCGGATAAGTAGATTTAAAAATGGACAAAGCGTTAAAAGGGAAGCAAAAAATAATCCCATGCTAACATCTGCTGATTTAATTTAACGATCGGGGAGGAGAGAGCCAGACTTCTGCGTATCCGCAAGGGGTGGTATATTAATAAAAATGAGAGTAAAGTTTAGGTTTGAAACTGAACTGGGGGTTTGCAGATTTTAGACTGGCTCTTGGGCTGGGTCGGATGACATTTTTCTTGGAAATTTTTAGATCGCCACGCAAGGTCAATATTTTAAATTTCTGGAAACTTAACTTCATCAGAATGCTTAATTTTATTTCTTTATATACATCAAAATAACTCCCCTTTCCCCTACAAAATAACACAGGAAATTGATATATCACATGCATATAGCTGAGTGAGATTGACTGACCAAGGGACGCTACTGAAGGGACTACTGAAGGTTGAAACTTGAAACTTTGCATACATGTGGGATTTAGGACTGTAAATAAAGAGGAAAATGTAAAAATTATGAAATTTTGTTTAATAAATTTTTTAATACTAGAATTTTTGTTCTAATTGTCTTTCAATTATAAGTCGAGAACGGTTATACACATAAAATTCGTTTCTACACCACCCTCCGTAGAAAAAAAGAATCTCAAATTTCTTAATGAACTCTATGAGTGTGCAATCAGCCGTTCTTGAGATATTTTAGTTTATAGTTATAACAGACGATTTTTTTTATTATATTTTATCAATGAATTAATTTATCGTTTTTCATTTCACTGTGGTAACTATGGTAACTGAGTTACTTTTCAAAGACCAAACGCGTTTGTTGGATATTCTTCAAATCAAACTTTTGAAAAATATTGCTATAATGAATTGAGTTTAGGATTAAAATATCTGAAAAAATTGGAGAAAAAAAAAACAACAAATAGTGACTGAACATGAAACTTTGCTTTACATACCACAATTTCCATGTTAACGAACAATAAAATGCCCGTTATTTGTTATGCTTAAACTTGAAACGTTTTTTTTAATATTCAGAACTTTTATTAAGTGTATAGGTGTAACTTAATGACCACTAGCCATTAGACCGAGCGAAGCGTAGCTTGGGGGAAAATGGCATGTCTGAAATAAGATGAAAACTGCAGTTTCAAAATCATTTCCTCTTCATGGCGATTTGGTGCTTTTTAAAATAACCGGTTTTAATTTTTAAAATCGTACTAAATTCAAAGCAAAATACATACACACACGTACACAATAATGACGAAAAATAAAAAAAATTACATGAAAATATTAAGAATAAAAGTTCAAATAAATAAAAAAGATAAATACAGGATAAAATCGTCCAGACAGTTTTCTGAATAAATCTGCAAAATAAAAACTTCGGGACATAGCATACAAGGTTGAATAAACCTTTATTCAACCTTGTATGTTGTGTTTAACGAAATTTTTATTTTGCAGATTAAAAAAAAAAAAAAAGCAAAAAAAAAAAAACGTTTATATCAAACGAAGCGTAAATTGTAGAAAAGCAAGAGGACAGTCTTAAATGTCCTTCTATTTTGCAACAATGGTGTACAAGTAAATGGGCACAACTCTCAAAATAGATTGGTTTATGGAAATAATTTCTTCGATAGAAACTTGCACATTGTATAGAAAATAAAAATTTGGAATATAAGTTTCCACTAAGGTTTCTCGCGCAGTTATATTCCATATTTGCATGCCCATTTCTATAGCAGTTAATGTCGAAGGGTATGTATCTTTGATCGCAAATTGTTCTTTGGAAACAATTCTAATTCCTGTTTTATATTTACGTTGGCAACACGTTGGTGACCTTAGAATACTGAATCTTTGTATACTTAATAATATCAGACAAGGGGAAGAGCCTAATGTAATCGAAATTTCGATGTCCCCTCTCAAGGGGTGCGGAGAAAATGGTGGGCTTCAGAAAGATGACCTAGAATGCTGAATCTTTGTTTACTTATATTGTATCAAACGCATTACAGAACCAAAAAGAACTGGATTTTCGATTTCGTCTATGGGGGCGGACAAAATGGAGGGGGGCGTCTAAAAGTCCTTCCAGACATTCCAGGAGCACCCTCGGTGAGCAAGAAGACTGGAATTTTGCTGGATGTACGCGATGAGCATTTTTGATGACGAATCAACTATTTTTCAGTGATGCCTGTGTGCTGGATATTTATAAAAAAAATTGAGATATGCAAAGGAAATTTTGTATGATTATTTAATCGCTTGACATAAATTTTTTCGGAATTTGAGGAAATATCAGATTAGTAAGACGTCCTGAACATTTTTCTTTTCGAAAATTGAAAACATTGCACACAAAAAAAGTTACGTTAAAAACTGTTGCAGAAACACCCCATATCATATATATGTAACGTTTTAATAAAACAATATTATTTATTGAACGTTAACACGAATCTTTCTCGAGATTTTTTTAATATGTGCTTATTTCGTCTTTCTCGAATGTTACGTGCGCCTTTCTCGAGATATTGCATATTTTTCATTAAAAAAAAACCCAGAAGTAAATGGGTATCTCTGTTTAGGATATATCAAGAACTGTTTATGAGACATTAGAATTTCTACTTTTTTTACAGGGATTGTTATTATCCCTGGAAAAAATTAAGCCATTTCTATGAAATTCGGTATGCTTATTTTAATCGGTCAATGCAACAAGCCTGCTGAATTTAAGGGAAACCTAGTTAAAAGAAGGCTCTAATTTGTGTCATTATTTGCTCACATTATCATAATTCATAAATCCAGCATCTCGGTAAATCCGTGATCGTAACAAGCGGTTTTATTGTGTTATTCAATTGTATTATTATGGCGTCTATTGTATTATTGCCGGTTCTTCTTTATTATTTACTTAATCACATTGCAAATTAAGCATTAAGCGAACTTTTCGCAGTTCAAAACAAACACACAAACACACATACACATACAACTGTCACTATTCTCATGAATACAATTATTCAAAACCGTGGGAAAAGATCCTCACAACTGGCATAATGCACAAGTTCAGAACGTGGGGGGGAGAAGTCGGTGGGAGGTAGCGATGTTCCATATAAAGGTTCTTTCAAAAACCTGGAAAGAATTTGAAAGGAAGTTTTTGCGTTAGGGGAGTGCCCGGCGTATCTTTTGGAATATTTCTTGAAAATCTTGATTTTATCAGGACTGTAATTAGTCGGCAGATTGTATCTGCTGACGGGCTTGAGCATGGTAGTTAAAACTATTGAGGAGTAGTTCGTAGTCATGGAGAAGAAAAAAGTTTATGGGTGTACACGTTAGGTTTAGGTCGATCTATAATAAAGTGACTATGCTTGGTCGAATAAAAGGGATTGCAGCGCTCCTAGCGGAGAATTTAAAAAGTTAGAATAACGAACTCGACAGCAAAGCGGAATAGAAAAAAAATTACAAAGTTGCAGAGTATTGTCTAATGAGTAGAAATCGACACCAGGAATGAACGAATGAAACGAGTATAGGGAGGGCGTTAAATATCTGTGAAAAAATCGTATCCCTAAGGCTTGTCACACGGTGACATCTGCAATGCTTGTCACTGTACGCGGTCATATTTTTATCGAATTCAAATGTGTATTGTTGCTGAATGAGGCCACTTTGAACAGGTGGTACTCGTGCATTAGATTTCAGTACATGTAAGCGCTGTTTAAGTTAGCATTCCTGAATAAGACGGAGTTCATAATAAGCACAAGGATCTGTGCGTGAATGCTGCTGCAATGGGAGCGCGATCCATTTTAAATATCATTTAGATCCATAGTGTGGTTGAAACTATCATTCAGTACAAACTATATTATCACCATTGTTCTGACAGTTACCATCATTTCCTGTACACTGTAAATTATGCGCCCAGCTGTCCAGTAGGAATAAATGAACCAGAGTGTAACTCAACTTGACTTTCCCATTTTCTTTTTTTTTCAATTTTACAAGAAAACATTTGAAAAATATGTATTGTTAGCCTAAATGATCACAATTATAGCATGCTACCCCCCTTTTTTTTAAATTGCTTGAAAAAATATTTTAATTGATACCAAGTTTGACAATGTATCCCCTCGGGGGAAGGGGGGAAATGACTTCACGAACACAATTGTTCCGCGGCTATTTTTCATTGCAATGATTGAAACTGTTAGGTTTCATGATTAGTGAGCCATAAATAACCTCTTTTGTGCATAATTATGCCACATTTTGTCCTATGCTGCCATGTTAAGAAAATATAAAATGTCGAATAAATTTCGAAGTTTTCGCTCAAACTTAAAAAAAGTCTATTTAGATCTAGATATTTCATTATTAAAGCTGGATATAAAGTTTCGCAAAAATTCACTTATATTTGGGGCTGCTATCATATAAGCAAGAAATCGTGACGTTTAGCCATCCTCGGGGGAAGGGTAGATTTATCAGACTTGGTATCAATCGAAGGACTTAAAAGCCCTTTAAAATGAAGGGTAGCATGCTAGAATTATGAACATTTAGAACAACGGTATAATATTTTGTTTTTGTAAAATTTGAAGAAAGAAAAAAAAAACCTTATAAGCTGCTTAAGAATGGATTCTGGTATAAAAAAGTAGAATTGAGACACACACCAGTAAATTTATTTTTCTATTTCGCCCCGTACGAGAAAGGAAAATTAGCATAATTCCATAGTTTGGCAAAAAATATGGGCGTATATTTTCGCATTCTAATAAAATTATATTTATTTGATGTGCCTGATATTTTTTTATTTATGTCTGTTAATTATCAACCATCGAAATCGAAATTTTCGACATTGCTATTTATCCGGTTTGCTGGGCATTGCTATGGGGAAGAAGTGGACGTTTGGGCACAGGGGTGTCAAATAGTTGTGCGCGTCTAGACATGTGTTTAAATGGAAGAATTTGGGTTGAAAAGAAAGGGGGGAATGATTTGGTTCGAAACAGGCGATTTGGAAAGCGAGTGGTGTTATCTGCGTATTATTTAAGTAGAGGGCGCTTATTTAGGACCCGAACAACGATGGGTAATTCAATTTTTAGTTAATAAAGTAATCAATTTCATCCTTTATATGTTTACTGCTATTAATGTTCCGGGAATTATCCATTTTTTCAACGAAAAATAACTTTGCGATATTCTTAACATTCGAGTTCTAATCGTGAGAATTTCTAAAAATTCAATGTATCTAGTTATAGTTTTTCACATAATGCAGGTACGAATGAAATTTTATAGCGATAAGATTTGTTTTCTAGCTGTCCGTCTACACACACACTTAGTTCTTAAATCGAGTTTATTCATTAAAATCTCGAATTCGAATATTTTGGGACAGGAAGAAAGGATAATACTTCTTCCATACAAAAGTACGAGAAAAAAATATAAAGATAATCGTTTGCAAGCGTTTGAAATTTTATATTCCCCTCCCCCCTGTTTTGTTTAAATAACATCATATACAAACATCATACACATACATCCTATTTAACAGGAAGTTTGCTTTTGATTTTACTGATTTATTTGAAGTTTACGCTTTACCCATTTCTTTTATGAATGATTTTAATTATATTTTAAATAGATATTTTACTGAGAATTAGACTGATTCAAGTTAGTAGACTTAAGTACTTTAAAAAATGCTTAATAAATTTGACATGAGGCAGACGATTTTTACTTTTCTTACGATACAATGAAAATTTAAAAGGATTGTGATTTGAGATCAAAAACAAAATCGTAAAATTAAACATGTTAAAAATTGTTACGTAAAAACAATTATATAAAAATGTTTTATGTTAAAAATAATTATGTTAAAATCTGTAGATTGTTTATGAAGGAAAGTTACTTGAAATTGGCAGAATAAACATAAATATCCGGATCAACAAGCTAGTACTATAAATGTGTTCATCTTAAAAGACATTTCATCAAAAGAATCGTAAATTAGATTAACATATTTAGTGAAATCAGACATTTTCCTCTACCCCACCAAGAATTCAAGGAAATTGTATTGCATGCGATGATAAAATGCAATTCTAATAGATAGATTGTTTATATAAACAAAAGTTCTTGACTTGTTTACAGTTTTGAGAAACAAGCTGGTAATAAAAATATTCTAAGAAACATTAAACTTTGTAAACTAAATCCACACAATAAAAGGAACCCGATATATCTACCAAAGGATTTGTTAATACAAAAACATTGTTAATACATTGTTTATAAACAAAATCTTATCTCATTAAGTTAAAAAGCAAATATATTCTCAGAAACATTTAATTCCGCAGAAAATCACAAATTAGGATTAATAAAATCAGCTTAATTTTTTTTTTCTTTCTATAGTGAAGATTTAAGGAATCTGAAGTCGGACATGGGAAGAAAAATTATATTTGCAATTTGTATATTATTCAGATTATCTGCTTTCGAATTAAAAACAGAAGAACAACAAGAACAAAATTTACCAACCGAATTGAACAGAAAGCATGTATTCCTACTGCAATTACAATCAGATTTAATCACTCTTCATCTTCATCCCAGATGTTTTGGAATCAAACATGCATCAAGATAATAAAGATCCACGATCGGAGGAAGATAAGATCTTTGGGATGCGGATGCAAATGCAACAGCATCGTTATGTAGATAGTGACATTCTTGGAGCACCTACCTTCATAATTTTGGAGGAAGCCTTCCTTCCATGGCGGACAGTTTGCGAGAAAAGATGCATGTTTTACTCCTTGCAGTCCCTCATCTCCGTGTGCTGAAAGCCGCCGACATGAGAATTATTTCACAGATCTTGACAATTGCTCCCGGTTTCCTAAGCGCCATGATTCTGATCAATCCATGTCTCTCTCTTACCTGAAGCTAATTTTAGTGACTGAAGCATGGGTGGCGCCATCTATTGACAAAGATATAGACTTGTGGAGTTCTAGGACTGAGAACGTTATTAAGACAAACATTTTTCGACGCCCCGTGGGCTACCTCGCTCATAAAATGTATGGGGTCCCGCCTGAAACATTCATAATCAGGATCTCGGAAGAAGAAGGGTGGGGGATATAACTGTCTACAGGTCTGGCTTTGTTTTTCAAAATGGACGTATAACTAATGCAATTTTCCCAGTAATGGGGCTGAAATATTTTTCCCTGAGTAAACATTTCTTTGTCTGAAAAAGTTATCAGTCGTCTCACTTCCTCGACGGGCCTTCCGATGGTGGATTTACCGGCGATGATGGATTTACGTTTTGCGCATCCCTAAATACGAATGAACCATTTTTTCCCCCCCCCAAAGCCTGCGTGTCTGTGGCCGCGGCATCTTTCGAATGTAATGGACAAAAAATTGAATGAAATTTGGTAAGATTATTTCAATCGATTAACGTCAAAGGACTGCTGGTTTTAAGGGAGCTTGAACTAGGGGAAGGTTTTTAATGTTTTAAACAACATTTCTTCGAACATACAAAAAGATAATAGCTACTAATTGTTAAAAAAAATGTCGTTTTATATGTCATGGTATCTCTCTACATTAAAATTAGCTGACGCCGTCGCTGCATGACAAATTTCTCGTTTTTCGAAATTCTTTGCGTTGTACCGCACAAACTATTGCATATAAAAATATGAAATTTGATACACTTGTAGAAAAAGTTTTGAGAAATACGCTGAAATAAATCGTTTTTTGATATACTGTAGTTTAAGGAAAATGTAATGTCAAAGATAAAATATTTGAGCTGCGAGTTCGCGTCCTGGATAGACTAACAATAGCAGGCAGGTGGTACCTACATGGGTGAATTTTTGCAGGACGGAGACTCTTTTTTTTAATTTCTATGTAGTTCTTGAGCTATTTTATTTTATACGCACTTCTGAAGTGAATTTTTTTTTTTCATATCGGCACTTCTTCGGCGATCCGCAGAAACTATAGCATACAAAAATATGAAATTTGGTACATTTATAGAGAAATAATAGGGTAACACGATGAAATAAACCCTTTATCAATTTAAACTTTAGTTTGGCATGAAATAGTTAGCGAAGCGAGCTCACAACCAAGGAATTTAGTTTTTGGATTCCCTGGGCTAAGAAAAATTCCTGCTTTTATCTGCTACGGAATAGGTAGGGATAGTAAAAAATATTTGAATTTTTAAGAGAGATAGGTATGAAGCGAGCGCAGAGAGTAGGAGGCGAAGCCTCACGAAGGGGTTTGTCGAAGGGTAGAGAGCAGAGACAGAGCCCCCTAGTAGAATATAAAAATGAATAGCATCATTCCCAGAAACATTAACCTGCGTTGTTCTCATTCCTTGAGATATTGAACGTTTATAAAAATCGAACGCGACTTTTCGCACGATTGTCTGCTTTACTACATTTTGTTTGAGCAATATTTTACGTTGCGATCTAGTTATCTATTGCGATCTAGTTATTATTGATCTAAACTAGACACAAGTTATGAAAATAAATATGTCCACTGCTATCAAATGAATTAATGCTTGGAAAATAGTTTTAACATGAACTAAAAGAACACCAGTGTTTAGGAGTTAATCCTGATCAATCTAGAGATGTCAGAAATTTTGTTATTTCATAGTGCGCACGATATCTCCTCAAAGAGTCAAGCGAAGCCGATAAATGTTGGTATGCATTTTAAATGTTAACAATAAGAGCTTGTTGATTTCCAGATATACTGAATTACAAGAAATCTTTAATTTATATATATATATATATATATATATATATATATATATATATATATATATATGTGTGTGTGTGTGTGTGTGTATTTAATAGAATCTTTTGGAGAATAATATCATTTATGACACTATTATATTCTGCTAGTGTTATATAATTGGAAGTTATTAAATAAAAAATAAATGAAGTTTTTATTTATTTTTTAATTTTAGTACTTAATGCTTTATTAAAATAAAGCCTTGACTTGATTAAATGTTTAATGGTGAACAGGTACAAAAATACAGTGTTAAAAATATGTTCATGGAATCATAAAACATGCTTTGCTTTCAAAATCTTAAATTTTAGAGTTTTAAGGAGAATACTACAAGACAGTAAAAATCAGGGTTCCCCCAGTCCTTAAAACCTCCATAAGAACACCTTATTTTTAGCTTTCCTTTTTAAGGACCCTTAAAACTACTTAGTTTTCATCAACACTCTTTTCTATTTTCCCCTGAAATTGGAGCATGATCAGGGTTCTTCCTAGAAGGCGATTTTCACAATTTGCTGCTGAATCCCACTCAGAAAGAATTACTTGTGTTAATTTTTAAAATCCCACTTAATTTTGAAGTTATAGTAGGATAATCCCAGCTATTTTTTTTTCCTAGGGAGAACCCTGATTAACGAAATTTCTCAGTGATGCGCCCACTTTTCCATTTTCCATCTATTTTTGAGCTTCACTGCCCGATATTCCAGTGCTACCAGGTCTTTTTCAAAAATCCCGCCCAAAAACTGACGAAAACTAGCCCAATGTTTAGTGTTGTGAGATTTTGCGCAATGTTGCCAAAAACTACTAAAATTTTTAAATTTACAGAAATTTCAAGATAAAATTTATTGGCCTTCTAAAAGTTCATCAAAATTTACCCCCAAAATAAATCATCGAACATTTTTAGCCCAAAAATCTACAACCAGAAACATTTCCGTCATACTTTACCGCAACTCTTTGAAACAACTAGCCCAATTGAACAGGAAATCCGCGGAACTAGCGGGATTTTTAAGAAGGAATTTTTTTTCCCTTCCCAAATACAGGGCTAGAAGTTGTCCTATATTTTCAATATATTTTTTAAAATAGGAAATATGAATATAGTTGATAAACAAATGAGTCCTCTCGAAATAAAGCGGTTGGGTCAGCAGGTGTTCGCTGCATACAATTCCCCCCCCCCCCCCCCCCTCCAAAAAAAAAAAGTTTCGCTGTTTATGTTAATTTTGACTTCCTTTTCTTCAATACGGACGAAACTGTATTGCAGGAATTCAGGGTCATGGACAGAATATGTCGATCCTTTAATGTCCCGAATGTTTTTGTTGTTGATAGTTGTTGTTGAGACCCAGACCGTCCGACCTACCAGAAAGGTGTAAGGTAACTTTGTTGTTGATAGTGTAACTTTTGATTACAAAACGAATGAAATAATTTCTTTAGGGTAAGATTTACATTCTCAAAATAATTGCGTATTTTTTAGAACTTTTGTGAGTTGGCGTGATTTATAACGTGCCAAAATCGGACTAAATTAAAAAAATATCATCTCAGAAATGTAAGTTTGATGTAATAATAAAAAAAAAAGGATTTATTTCATGTTATGTAATGAACTAAAATTTATTAAATTTTTTGATTGATTTTGGTGATTTATTTATCCGGGGGTGGGGTTTCCGCCTCCTGCGTAGTATGTATGCTCATAAACGTCTGTTTCCGAAGTGTACTCTCTCTCTCTTTCTCCCCCCTCCTCTCTGTATGTATGTGTGCATGTATATAAAATTGGAATAGTTTTACCTGCCTGTTTATCTTGTTGGTTGTTGATATGGTTATTCCCTTACGTTACTTAGAACTGTTTGTTTGTTTGGTTGATATGATTATTCCTCAGGTTAGGTTACTCGGGGTAACCGTGTCCATGTTTCGTGTTTCTGAGTCTAGGACTTGCCTATATATTAATAAAAAGCAAAATTTAAACTTTCAAAGAAAAATAGATATTACGCAGACGATTTTATAAAACTTTATTTGAAGAATATTATATCCTGTTGCGTAGCAACGTAATTAAATTGTTTTTATTTTATGTTTGCTAATCTAATATGTTAAAAATCAAACGATTTTAATGTAATTTATCTGATATAAATAATAAAGAAATTAATAGAAAAAAATGATAAATTAGGTTTAAATATATTTTGAATTGCTTCCGATTGGGTTTCGACTACGTAATATGAAAATCTGAAGTAGGCTGTACATAACTTTCGTTACATTATGCAATGACTTAAAAAATAAAATTATGGGGATAATTATTATTAATTTCCCTACATTCATTAGTATAATGAATACGGAAAGTATAGTGACGGAGTCGAAAGAAAACTCGAATTCGAGTTTTCGACGGGAGAGTATGCTTTAAGAATCCTTGAACTCGAATTGAACGTATTTGAAGTGGTGTGTGTGTGTGCATGCGAATCTTAGGAATGAATGAATGAATCATTTCATAAATAACTTGGTACGATTCAGTGGATAAAACTTTGTTGATTTGAAACACAATCGAATCCCGAAAGACCCCCCCCCCCCTTGCCATAGGGGTTTAAATATGACAACCTTAAATTACGTAATAAGAATGGCTGCCCGTAAAGGTGTTTTTCCTTTTTGGTTCTCTAATTAGCATCCACTGAAGGCATTTTACTTACATGTTCGTAAGAATAAGTTAATTCGGTACTTTGAAATATTTTTATGTTGTCAGTAAAAAAGGGCCAAATTCTAACATAAAACTCAATGCTAAAAACATGTTGTGGGATTTTTGAAGACATTTTAAATTAATACACATTCATAATAGAGCAAAACTAATTTTATTTTAAAAGACACTTTTAAGGCCAGAACTATAATACTGGTGGTAAAACATGAAAGTAAATGTCTAGTTTCTAACTGGATGGATACAAATTTAATTTGCATCTGAAAACAGAGGATCAAAGAACTTGCAACATTTCTCCCCCTATTTCTTTAAGAATAATAAACAAAATCATAATATTCAAAACACAATTTAGTCTTATAAAAAAATCATTTAGAATCTTCGAATTTAGAATTTTTTAACCTTTAAGAAAGATAATTCAAATATAATCTAATAATCCACAAACTTCAACATGAATTTTTGAAGAAATACATTTTTCTTGATTTTTATCTTCAATTTTACACCGTTTACATCTTTGCTAAATATATATGTTTTCTAATAATATAATTCCGCTAAGGAAATCACTTAGTTTTATACTTAAAATTTAAAAAGCTAATAATTTATGGAATCTTATACATCGTTTTCGTCCTCATCACAATAAAAAGAAATTTGATGTGGGGAACAGTACATTAAAGACTTAAATTTTTTGTCTCTTTATTTCTTTTGCAATTCATTAAATTGAGTTTAAGTTCTCAAAATAACTGAAATAATTATTTGAAATTATACTCAATTTGCAGTTTTAATGCAACTTTCGTTTCCATTTGGCGACTGGACATATTTTCAAAGACAACGGATCAAAAAGGCGAAAATAAAATATATCTCGAGAATGGTTGATCCTGCAATTATGGAGTTTGTCTTTTTCTTTTCATCGTCAAAAATTACGTATAAAACTAGAACTTAATTAATACGTTTGAGCATATGTAATCTTTTGTTTTAGATTTTGACGATTTTTGCGGACCATTTTGCAAAAAGAAGCAACTTATTTTTTCCGAATCGTACTAAAATCTAATAATATCAAACCTTATCTATCAAATTTTGTCAATTAGTTTTTGAACTAGAGTACATACATTGCACAGACGTCAAGCGAAAAATAGGTCTTTTGGGTCCTAGAGTACTCAAAAACGTGTAGATTAGCCGAAAATTCGAGTTGCGATTTTCGACACGATTCCAATACTTTCCTTGTACATTATCATAATATACAGGGTGTCCCAAAAAGATTGAAATGCGCTTTAATTCTTTACTTGAAGATAAGTGGGCAATGTAAATTACAGGAATGTTGAAAGTAAGGTAGGAAATAAAACTACGTTAATGAAATAGTCCTCCCATTCATTTCCAAAAAGTTACATTTTTAAAATTTTTATACGACCCCCCTTAGACAAATTTGGTCAATCAGAAATTTTTAATTTTTAATGCAACAACATCATTAAAAAAACCCACATATCTGTATCTTTAAAATTGAGCGAGTTATATTTAATTGAAAATTGATCATTGTGAATGGGGACCCTATATCAAATTAGAAATGTAAATTTGTGACATATCACAAAAAAGATAAAACTGGATGATGATACATAGGCGACATTTGTGCGAATTCCGCGTAGGCTCACGATGCAAGCACGGATTATTAAGTACTTTTCAATATATATATATATATATATATATATATAACTATGTTCTTTTTCAATAATTAAGTACTTTTAAGTACTTTTTATCTAAACAATTTCCATCGTCAATTTGTTTATGATCCCCATTTTCACTGATGCCTTTTACATGGTACAGAAAAGTGGCATAAGTCAGATTTTTTCCTTTATCATAATTCAGTTGATTTTAAAGATACAGATATGCAGTTTTTTTTTAATGATCTTGTTGCATTAAAAATAAAAAATTTCTGATTGACCCAATTTGTCTAAGGGAGTCGTATAAAAATATGAAAAGTGTAACTTTTTAAAAATTAATGGGAGGACTATTTCATTAACGTAGTCTTATTTCCTACCTTATTTTCAAGATTTTTGCAATTTTCATTGCTCACTTATCTCTAACAGGTAAAGAATTAAAGCGCGTTTCAATCTTTTTGGGACACCCTGTATACTATTCCCTATACTATCACTATATTTACTATTCTCTGTTTCAATAAATATTATCAGTGATGTGTATGGTCTGGTTATGTACAATATATAAATAGGATGAAGTATTGGGAATTTGAAATTCTCTCTTTAGACCCAGATCGTTCGACCTACCCGAAGATGTAAGGTATCTGTTTAGATGGCCAGGGATGTGTCACCCAATTTAGACCAGAGCCCACTGGCAGTGACATCTACAGGGACCGTACCCTCCTTACCCTGCCACCAATCTCTCGGAATGAGTTTTGGATCCACAGAATTAACGTGCCCGTACTCCGCGCAGACACAAGAACAGTTTGGGCAGAGCTAGGAATCGAACGCGGGTCTTCCGAGTGCAATTCACGTTTTGTAACCACTGGACTATCCCACACCCAGGAACTTGAAACTGTATTGGGAATTTTTGAATGCATTTTTCAGGTTTTGGATTCAGAATCCGCTAACAATAAAAAGAAAAAAAAGTGATTTTGCTTTTTGGAGCCCCTTCCTACATCGGTACCTGGGGACAGATGTCCCCCTTTGACTTTCCTCTTTCGCTACACCACTGATTGGATGTTACTGTGCTATTAATAGCTTTTATAAACTATACAACAGCTTTCCTAATAATCTCAATGATTTTCATTCATCTGCTAGTACTCTTGAAAATCGTTTGTGGTAAATATTCTGTATTTTACCTTGCAAGTTGTTACTAAGACTTTAACCTGTATTTTGCATTTTTTAAATAAATAAAATAAAAATAAAACAAATAAATAATGAAATATTAGTTCTTTAAAACTTCTGGAGCCATTCATTTTTGTTGTATAAGACGAAAATATGTGAGATATTTTATTTATTTATTTAAGTACATTTTATTGTGTACATTTTTAAAATAAAATTGTGGACATCTTAGGGAATAGAGTAGAGTGAATTTTCAAAGTAATGGGAACGGAAGTAACGACAAAATGTTACGAATAAGTAACAGAAAACCATTATATTTTGAAGGTTTGAGTTGGTTGTCTGGCGACGAATTTAATAAAATATCGCCAATTCGACGATTTCTGGCGAGTTCTAGAAATGTTTCGAATTTCGTATATTGACTAAGCATGTCATGAGTTACGCGCTTTTTCCAGAATGTTTTCGGTTTTGTTTTCGTTTTATTTTTTAGATTTGCCTAAAGATAATTATACATAGCGAGAAGAGTTGACTATCATATATTTATTTTTAAAGGAAAATTAAGTTAAATATTTTAATGAATTTTTTTAAAGATCAATATGATTTAGAGTACTATTAGAAATTTCACATATTTTAAATCATAAGCAATACCGGTATATGAGCTAAAATCTATTAGAATGACAAAAATGTTGATACGATGTATACCGTTTACAAGAAAATTCCAGGGAGTTGTTTTCTGACGCAACTTTGTACGCATAGGTTTCACTTCAAGTCCCCCCATTTGTTTAGGCGTATTACGTATTAGGATGTCGGAAACCCAGACCACACGACCAACCCTAAGGCTTATGGTAGCTATCTGTGTGGCCGGATGTATTACGGGTGTATCAAACGCCATACTAGAAAAAAGTAGGTCAGCCAATGTTTTTCTTCTCAGTCCTTCCACCACTCGGCCCGTCCGTGCTATCTCCCCACCAAATGCTTAGGCCCCCACAAAACCATAGAATGCTTGAAAGTTAAATCTACCCCTGCACTTGTGCTAACTGAGATGGCGCTCATTCCGCCAGCTATATAGGCTGCTCTAAATTTACAAAGTCAAAACCCAGACCCCCTAGTAATATCAATAACTCCAACAATAATACATTTAACTCCAACATTGTAAAGAAAAAGCAAACCTATGCCAACCTATTTCAAAACAACCCGGAAGATTTTCCCGAACTCCCCAAAAAGACTCCTAAACCTAAAGATAGCAAAACGACTGATTTCAACAGAGAATTTATAGCACTTTTACTAGCTTTTGAAGATAGATATATAACCCCAAAATAATCTATAAATGTTTCACTAGTGTCTTAGAGGAAATTAAAGCAACCCTCACCGATATTGACAGAATTGATATTCTGTACAAAAGTCTTAGTGATCTTTCTGTGCAGAATTAAATTCCTGTCTCCTGATTGGCCAACCCAGATGAGCTCACAATCCCAGCGTTTTTATAACGCAGTTTTTCAAAGATTCATGTGCAGTGCTCCACGGAGCACTACTAGACCCCCCCCCCACTTAACACTTCTCTTCTTCTCGTCGAGAAATTTTTCCTCTTTTTACAAATTCTGCGACTCGACAGATTTCGATTGCGATTCGTCGCAATCGGGATCGAAGAGCATCGAAAAATTTTGACATTTTCGAAATTTTCTTTTTTGTAAATTATTTTTTACTAGCCGCCTTTGGCGACCAGCCTGTTCGCTACCCTTGAAAATTCTGACCGTGGCAAATTCTAACCGTGGCACACTCGCTGGCGCGACCTACCAGAAGGAACGACCTACCAGGAAGTGCCACCCACTAACCAGAAAGCGTCAGGCATAAAAATGATTGAGACAAAGCCATGTTTATAAAACCTAATGAGTGAAAACTATAAAGTTATTGCATGTATTTCTTAATAAACTTGGCAAATTTACCTGATAACGATATATATATAAATGCAATGTAATATATACGCAGTTAAAGTTTTATCACCCCAACATCTTTCAGTTTATCAAAGTTATTTGCAGCAGGAAACTGCTTTCGGATCAAAGAGGTGAATTTGACAAGTTTTTTTTTTCCGAAATACATCCAATAAATTTTTCTTTTTCACTCATGAAATTTGATAAACATGACGATATGTCTTTATCTCCGCCATTTTTATGCTGATGAGTTTTGTAAAGCTGAATAACTTTTTTTTTTCTGTCTGTTTTTTTACAAGTTTTTTTTATTGGATATCGGTCATTTTCGTAGATTTTAAATACAACATTTAAGAATATTCTAATAATTTTTTTAAAATTTGAAAATTTTGGATTTTTATAATTTTTACTTTTTCATACATACTATTGAGAAAATATTGTTTTCACGAAAATTTTCAATTTCGAGATTTTGGTACCCATATATGTTTTAAGACCTCCTGAACACGTTGTGAATATTTTTGGAGTGATATCCGTCTGCCTGTCTGTATGTCTGTGGTCGATTTCGTGTGCACAGGATAGCAGCCACACATATTAATGGATTTTCATGAAACTTTATATCTAGCTTTGTTATAAAAAAAATCTAGAACTAGATAGAATTTTTCTTTAGATTCGAGCGAAAACTTCGAAATTTATTTCAAATTTTATATTTTTTAAACATGGCAGTTCAGAACAGAATTTGACATAATCATGCACAAAAGGGTTTATTTATGGCTAAATGATTACGAGACTTTATAGTTTCAATCATTGTTATGAAAAATAACAATGAATACAATTTTTTGTTCGCCCTTCTCGGAGGGGGGGGAGTAAGTTACCCTCCTCCTGGGGTACATTATCATGTGTAGTATCAATCAAAAAAATTTATCAAGACCTTTAAAGTGAAGGATAACACGTTATATTCTAAATCATTTGGACCCATGATATCGATTTTTCAAATATTTTCTTGTAAAATTTGAGAGAAAAAAAAAAATTCTGGTATGAGAAAGTTGAGTTGAGCTACACTTCAGTTAATTTCTATATAGATTGCTACAGGACACGCATTATATTGGATTTGAACTATGCAAACATATTTTTTGTAGAATTGTGCCTTAAGTCGAGAAACACTGAAAAAAAAAAGGGATGGATAGGACACTTGGGAGATTTCGATTAGTCATTACGATTGTTTAAAATTCGATTAAACATCTCGAATTTATTAGTCGGTTTTAGAGATTAGAGTTTAGGTGCAAAAGTAGAAATTTCACAGGAAAATAAAATGTACTATATTTGGCGCATTGATACAAAAAGTTGGCTGGAGCAAAATAAACAAAATTAATAGCGCTTTGTCTCATTACGCCTATTTGTCGGAAAATTAAAATATAATAATTAGTTTTTGACGTACAAGTGGGGGGGGGGGGGGGGGATTTGAAAATTTGAAAAAACTTACTTGATGGATGGCTCGTATAAAATATGACCGTCACAGTCCTCAACATTAAACGTTAAATTTTTTAACAGAACTTGGCTGGCTCTCTGCCCTTCCTCTTAATTCCAATGGTGCTCAGTTGCGATCTTGCAATTCCCCACTCCCCTAAATAGTTTAGGGGGTCACTTTAAGCCATGGACTTTTGAATATGTTCACCTAATACAGTTATAGCACTCAACATTTCGATTGTGCACGGAGCATAGAAAAGTTCGAGATATCAAAAATGAAAAAATCTGATGTGGGCAGCACATGACTTTCCCTCCAGACTTATATTTACGATCCTTCTATTTTAATTAAATTTAATTCACTTTTAATTCAATTTTCGTTCTCATTTGGTAACTGGACTTATTTTCAAAGGTGGCGTAGAGAAAATACGAAAAAACTAAAATATCTCGAGAATGGCTAGTCCTAGTGTAATGGGGTTGGTCTTATTCCTTTCATCGTTAAAAATTACGTATAAAACAAGCATTTAATGAATATATTTAAGCATGCGTAGTTTTTATTTCAGATTTTGACGATTTTTGCGGACCATTTCGCAAAAAAAGGCAGGTTATTTTTTTCGAATCGTACCAAAATCTAATTAGCACCAAGATGACCCACAAGCGACTTATTTACCGAGCTTTGTGAAATTCAGTCCATTAGTTTTTCAGCTAGAGTGGATACAGACAATTTTTGCGGGCCATTTCGCGAAAAAGGCAGGTTCTTTTATCCCGAATCGAACCCAATACCAATCAGCACCAGATTCGCCCTCAAATGACTTCTCTACGATATTTTATGAAATTCGGTCAATTAGTTTTTTAGTTAGAGTGGATACGAAATCTGCACAGACAGACAGAAAGACACACAGACACACACACAGACATCACGCTAAAAATGGTTTTTCGTTTTCTAGAGGTCTCGAAACGTGTAGATCCGTCGAAAACTCGAGTTATGATTTTCTGTATGATTCCAATACTTTCCTTATACATTACTATGTATTGCAGGGAAAGCAAAAATCTGATGTGGGCAGCACATGACTTTCCTTGCAGACTAATAACCACTTTCTCTTTATTTTAATTAAATTTAATTTATTTTTAATTCAATTTTCGTTTTTGTTTGGTAACTGGACTTATTTTCAAAGGTGGCGTAGAGAAAATACGAAAAAACTAAAATATCTCAAGAACGGCTAGGCCTAGTGTAATGGGGTTGGTCTTATTCTTTTCTTCGTTAAAAATTACGTATTAAACAAGCATTTAAAGGATATATTTGAGCATATGCAGTTTTTTATTTTAGATTTTAAAGATTTTTGATGGGCCATTTTTCAAAAAAAGGCAGGTTATTTTTTCCGAAGCGTACCAAAATCTAATCAGCACCAGAGTAACCCACAAACGACTTATCTACAGAATTTTGTGAAATTCGGTCCATTAATTTTTCAGCTAGAGTGGATACAGGCTTCAGCGGGCCATTTCGCAAAAAAAGGCGGGTTCTTTTATCCTAAATCGTACCCAAAACTAATTAGCACCAGATTCGCCTTCAAGTAACTTTTCTATCAAATTTTATGAAATTCTGTCAATTAGTTTTTTAGTTAGAGTGGATACAAAATCTGCACAGACAGACAGATAGACACAAACACAGACGTCACGCTAAAAATGGTTTATTCGTTTTCTAGAGGTCTTGAAACGTGTAGATCCGTCGAAAACTCGAGTTGCGATTTTCGGCACGATTCCAATACTTTTTCTATACATTACCATATATTGCAGGGAAAGTAAAAAGGACATTGATTATTATATAGAAACATACATAGTATGTACAACATAGTATTTACGTATAATTGACTTTCTCTATCGAAAGAAGATCATAATAATTTCTAATTTTTTATTGACACTAATAGATGAAATTCTTAAATGGGTATATGTATAGTACAGTACGTACATATTTATATGTGAGTACTATACATGTGTACATCTTGAGTTGATTATGTGTACAAAACCTATTTATTCCAACAAATTTTAATGTTTCAAAAAATTCTCCAAAGCAATTTGTATCGTGTTTTGGCTTTCTCGCGATCAATAATTATCGCGATCAATTCCAGGGCCGTAATTGCTTAAGTTTCAAAAGTAATGGGATTAATGCTCATTGAGGATTGCCTTCAAAGGCAAACTTCAGTTTCATCTTCAGAAATGCCTCTTCTTACAACTTGATGCCAATAATTCACTTTGAAACAACTCTGCATTACACGCTGGTACACAGGCTGGCAATTTTGGTGCAGAGTTTGGCGGCAGAAACTATTAACTTTAACCAACTTCAATTTTGGCGCGTAACAATGGTAAGAGCAATTGTCGACGAAAAAAACAATCTTGTACTTTCGATAAGTCGTTTTACGGTCAGATTACCTTAAGTCAATTTGGTAAGCAAGGAAAAAAAAGCTGATGTGGGCAGCACATGACTTTCCTTATATAATGCAATGAATTTACTACTTTTACAGTTAAAAAAAAATGTTATTCTTATAGTAGAAACTTATATTTTTCCCAAGATGTTGAATTTTCTTCAATTAGTCTTCATTGATTTAGCGTCATTTTTATCCATTTGGCGAGATTTTCGTTAACTTGGCAACATTTAGAAATGCCCAAGTTGGCGACATTCCGCTAAATTTGTCTCCAAAATCTCACTAAGCGTTATGGACGGAGAAATAAGTAATTCTTACAGCTGATAAATGACTATTGGCGTTCAAATACAAAAGTATTACTCAAAGTATCTTTTCTCGTGAATGGGACGAGATAGATCCACGAGAATCATGTCACCAAATTTATCGCATGATATTACATATGAAAAGTGAGCATGTTTCTTAACAGTTAATATTTTTTTTAATTTATAGGATTTTTTGATAAATTTACTTGAAAAATGTGCAATATCTCGAGAACGGTTCATGCTAGCGTTATAAAGTTTATGTCAATCGTTTTCTAAGGAAAAATTACATAAGAAATGTCTATTTGCGTAACGTTATTAAAGGTTTTGATTTTTTGATGATTTTTTCAAAATTTCACTCGAAAATTTAGGGGGGTTCTGAACATTCGATTGTATTTTAAAACAATAGGCTTCCAGTATTCACGGATTGTGATTTGTGCCAAATTTCATTCGAATCGCTCCATTCGTTCGTGAGATATCGTCTTCACAGACTCACTGACACACACACACACACACAGACATCACTTCAAAAATGTTCGATTCGTGATCAGGGATGCTTGAAACGTGCTCTCCCGTCGAAAACTCGAACTCGAATTTTCGACCCCGTCACAATACTTTCCTTATATATTATGTATATAAGAAAAGTAAAAATTCGACATAAAGAGATCTTTTTTACAATATTCGAATAGTAAGCGTGCAGGAAAACGAAAAATTTTTGAGATATGGATAAATTCGACTTATCGAAGTTTGTAATATCGAGTGCCGACCGTAGTACTAGTTGAAATTTTTACGATCTTTGTTTACTTATTTTTATAGTTGATATTATGGGCTTTGTTTTTCGGAGCAATTTTAAGAAACATTTAATGGACAATGCCAATGATGAAGTTATTGTTACAACTATTAGCACTACAATATCTTCACCGTTGCCTACTACTACCGTAGATGCTATACACACAATACCTACACCTTTACTGATAAATCAACAGTAAAAACTATCAAAACCATTAAGATGAGAGTTTTATATTAGCATATTTGGGCCTTGGCAACAGGATAACAACGATTCCAAAATCATCCGCTCAATGGTTCAGGTTTGACAATTAATTTGTAAGTAGTATTGAGAAGTTTGATTTAACATTTTGAAGAAGGTGCACAAGCCAATCTTATCAAATGGGAGTCTGCTAAACGCATCCTGTCCCAGGTAATACTTTTTAGTGAGAATTCAGATATTTCAAATTTTTAACAAGCTCTTCTTTGATCAGCTTGTCGCCACCATATTGAAGAAAGAGATTATTTTATCGCATATTTTTGATGATACATACTGCCTTCCAAAAGTTAAATGAAAATCCGACATAACTCAAAAAGTTCTGCTTTGATTGGCTTCAAATTTCACAAGAAGGCAGTCAGTTGAGTAGTATATTTATTAATATAATAATAAAATAAAATACAATATATTTAGGTATATTTTTTACCTAAGTGCTTAAGACGCACGGAAAAAAGTTTGGTATGTATTCAAACAAACCAAACAACCTTTAATATGGGATGTAACTACCCATAACTTTGACATAAACTTCGCATTGATATTTCATCCCTTCAATCAGGTGATACAGTGCAGTAGGGGGGCAATAACTGCAATTCTTATAGAAGGGCGATTTTCAGCTCTTGGAGAATAGTTTGAGGAGGTAGGCTGGCAGCGACAGCTCTTTCAAGTGTATCTCAAGCAGGTCGGTATGATATTCCATAAAAAAAATCCAGCCCTTACCAACATACTACCACGACTGAAGACGTGATGGTCAAAGATGTTATTGGACGGGTTGTGTGTTTCTCGTTCTCTCCAGACCCTTACACGTTTATTGTCTGAATAGACGACATATCGTGACTCATTAATGAGGAGTACATTGTACCATTATGCTTTTATCCAAGTCGCATGCTAACGATACCTCTTTAATTGTGTTCCAAGACACACAAACTCGTGGCACCCGCGGACATAGAGTTCTTTGACATGTAGTCTGCGCCTCATAGTACTGGGAGCTATCGACTGTGCTATTGCAGTGACAGCCATTGCTCGACAGCGCTGGTGATGTCGCTGGGCGATTGCGTTTGGCCAGTAATGAAATATATTGGTCATCAGCAGAGCTGGATTTACCATTAGGTACTATAGGAACATTGCTTATGAAGAAAGGGGAAAACTAAAAACAAATCGTTAGAAAATAACGAAAAAGATTTGAGACAGAAAATAACGCAACTAAAATTTTATTTCAAATAAATAATTAGACATTGCGTAGGCAATTTGTTTCATTCTCTAACCAAGCTTTTTTCAGCTTCTCGTTGCAACAAAGTCTCTAATAATTTCCTCAAAATTCATATTACAAGTAGTATAGTTCTTAATGCACAGAAGAGCCAAAAACGACAGGCAATCTTGATTTAAATAAGCACATACAGTTCTTCACTTGTTTAAGTCTAGAAAAGGATCTTTCTCTTATATTTGATGCAATTATTGACAGATGAATCCTCATATCAATATGTACATTTATTTTCCAGTTTGCTGAATCGGTGCTGAAACCAGATACTGCAACACTACCAGATGTTGCATAAAACATGGTACAATACAGACAACAATTACATCAAATGTGGACACTGCAGAATCTGTTTGGGTTGATTCAAATACTATATTTAATTATTCTTGGCTGGGTCCTTCATTAGTAGGACTAAGCCTATGAATGCTATTACCAAAATCTTCTGATTGACGCGTAGTACTGGATTTCTGTGGAAGTTCAACACTTATAAAATTCAGCAATGACCCCTTAGCTTCTACTCAAAGCTTTTATTTTTTTTAACAACTTTTTATTTAACTTCATAATGAGTATATATATTTGTCACTTTTCAAATTTTTGGGGCCCTAACTAATCAGGTTCCGCTAATCACAGCAACATGAAATGTAGTATGTCATAGTCTTTTGTGGTACATTTAAATTCTTAAGAATTGCAACCTTATGGGATTAGCCCGTCCATGGCTTTCTATAGAATTTTAGCCTCTTAGCTGGCCCTGCAAGTCCTTTAGTTCAGTGATAGTTTATTTACAACAATGGGGATATCAATAACTATTGTTGTAAGATAGTTAAAAAAAGTCTATTTATCTTCGCTTCTATATATAACTAGCAGCGATTACCCGGCGTTGTTCAGGATTTTTTTCCAACCTTTTTCGTTGGGAATCATGGAGTTAGAAAGTAGAACTCCTAGGGAAAAGTTTCGTTTTCCATTAATATCTCGACAACCCATGGTCATAGAAACTCGAAACTTGGACTAAATTTATGGATGGTTATTTCAAAACTACCCACCAACTTTCATTAAATTCGGTTTAGCCGTTTGCCCGTGATGATGAGACAAACGAAAATTTCGTTTTTCACTAATATCTCGAGAACCACTGGTCGTAGAAACTCGAAACATGAACTAAATTTTAAGTGGGACTATTTCAAGACTACCCACCAAATTTCATGAAATTCGATTTAGCCGTTCTCCTGTGATGTTGGATCATACATACATACATACATACATACATACATACATACTTTTCTTCTTTATATATATAAATAAAAGAGAGAAATTTCAACATGTGATAATAATAGTGAAGCTAAATACTGGACTCTTTTATCAGACATTTAAGTTACATGCACTTAATAAAAGGATGTGCTGTAAAAAACGTTGTTCCCTTTTACTTTTTTTTGTGGACAAAATGGGATTGATGCTTTCACTTATAACCATTATAGGTAATACTAGCAGCATACCCGTTCTTCGTACGGAGTATATAATATAAAGAAACTTGAAATTCATAATCATGCCCAAATTCTTATAGTATACTAAATGACATGTTTAATCAAAATATTCTGTTAAAATATTTAATATAATGCTCCTAAAAAGAAGTTTAAGAATCTCTGTTCTCGCTATATAAAATTATCTTCATGGACATATCTGAAGAATGAAACATCTTGGACCCCTTATGTAAGCAAATATAAAAAAAATATGGAATTGAATCAATATATGCAAAATAAAAGCGTTAAAATTGTATGGGACCCGTACTAATTATATACGCGAATATTAGAAAATATAACCCGTATTAGTAGATTACATGTATAAATTGAAAATACCAATAAACCCGTAATCTTTAAATCTGAAGACAGTCATTTATTCCAATATATGTCAAAATTAAAGTGCTAAAATTATATGGGAAGATATACGCGTACTACTTATAATGTCCGATTATTAGTAGAAGATTACCCGTTTTGCAATATGAGTCACAAATGTTTTTTGGTAAAATACAACAGACGACGTAATAAATTGAATATATAATTAATCCCCTTAATCTTCATACCAGAAGACTGTACTTGATTCCAATATATATGCCAATATATGTCAAAATATATGCCAATATACCTGTACTACTTATATTCTCGTAGATTAGAAGATATACCCGTGCATTCCTAGAAGATTACTCGTACAACGTACAATATGCGTGTGTCAGCAATTTTTGCCGCAATAAAACAATGGCGTAATAACTTAAAAATATCAATAATCCCTGAATCAATAATTCCGGAAAATATCAATAATAATAATATTTAAACCTGAAGAGTATAATTGATATTATCCAGTCCAAAATGAAATGGCAATGAAATTTATTTTATATACATATCTTCATTATTCAAATCGGAAAGGATTTAATAAAAATCGTCTGCCGCATAAACACATTGGATTTAAATCCGTTGCTAAGCGACATGATATCATTTGCTTCAAATAAATTGGTAGAAAAAATATCGTCTAAATAGTTATATTTCTATGGAACATTTGGCGACAGTTTCGTCAAATTAGCGACATTATAAAAAATCGCCAAATTTATCGCCAAGTGGGACTGTAGAACTGACAGTTCCACTTTGCGACAAATTGACGAAATATCATCACAATACTATCCCCTAACAAAAAACAATTAATATCATTTATGTAGCGCAATTTTATCAATTTCAAGATATTTTTATAGATTTGAAAACATTTTTATCAATTTGGTGACATTTTAAAAATTCGCTAAATGTATCGCTAAGTAGGATGGTTGGTCTGACAGATAAATGCTAACCAAACATCATTTCAGTACTCTCTTCTAACAAAACAAAAAAAATTTCATTGATATGTAGAAGACCCAAGCCACACGACCAACCCGAAGGTTTATGGCAGCTGTTTGTGTGTCGTTTATATCAATTTGGCGACATTTCCGTCAATTTGGCAAAGTTTAAGAAAAGTTGTCAAATTAGCGATATCCCTCCAAATTCGTAGCTTTGAATTTGCAGATCTGAATGAAACATTCTTATCCCGTTTCAATATACTAAATGAAAACACTACAATTGTATTAGAAGATATACCCGCTTTACTCTTTTTCTGTTTCAACAATCGGCTATATGAATTTATTGGCTAAACACAATATATGAGTTTAGTAGCTAAATACGATATAAGCTTGAAAACTCTTTGCCAAAATAAATGAAATTGATGTACGCGGTGAGCAATTAATATAATTAAAAGAAAAATCAAACCGTCCATTCATAAGATATACTTTTATATCCATTTATCCATTTATTTATTATTTAAATCGAAAAAAAATAATAAAAACATTAACAAACACATTTAATTTAATTGCGATGCCGAGCAACATGATATATCCTCCTAAAATGTTAAAATTTATCAACCACTAACAGCACACCCGTTATTCGTACGGAGTGTATAATTTAAAGAAACTTAAAGTTCGCAATCATGTGCAAATTCTGTTAAAATATTAAATTTATTGCTCCTAAAGAGAAGTTTAAGAATATATGTTCTCACTATGCAAAATTATCTTCACGATCAGATCTGAAGAATAAAACATCCTGCCCCCTTTTGTAAGCAAATTTACAGAAGAAAAAATAGGAATTGAATGAATATATGCAACCCCGTACTAATTATATTGTCGCAGATCAGAAAATATGCCAATGTGTTAGTAGAAGATTACCCGTATTACAATATGCGTCTCAAAAATATTTGCCAAAATAAAAGAGATGACGTAATAAATTGAAAACATCAATAATATCCGTACTCTTTATACCAGAAGGTCGTAATTGATTCCAATATATGCCAATATATATCAAAACATATGTCAATATACCTGTACTACTTATATTCTCGTAGATTAAAAGATATACACGTGTATTTGTAGAAGATTCGTACAACATACAATATATGAGTTTAAACAATTTTTGTCATAATAAAATAATTGCATAATAACTTGAAAATATCAATAATCCTTGAATCAATAATCCCCGAAAATATAAATAATAATAATTTTTAAACCTGAAGACCGTAATTGATATTATCCAGTCAAAAATGCTATAAGAAAAATCAAATCGTTCTTTTCTAAAATATATTTTTATATCCATTTATTTATTAATCAAATCGAAAAAATAATTATTAAAATTAACAGACAGATTTAATTTAATTGCGTTTCTGAGTAACATGATATAAGATAGAATCTTATAACATGTTAAATATGTCATGTCTTATAACATAAACTGCGAAATTAAATAACGATTTTGATTTCTCTATACTTCTCATTGTTCCGTAAAAGCTTGTTTTAAATAAACCATGAACCATGGAGATAGATTTCCCCTTTAAATCATGTTTCAAACAATTCATGTTTTCAGAAAGTGACTAATTAACGCAAAAAATCTCCCATCAAACTCAGAGATTAAATTTTAATTCACTTTCAAACGATTTTCAAGCTTTTCGTTTGGATAAACCACGGAGTTAGAGAGTAGAACTCCTAGGAAAAAGTTCCGTTTTTCATTAATATCTCGACAACCCCAGGTCTTAGAAACTCGAAACTTGGACAAAATTTATGGGGGGATATTTCAAGGCTATTCACCAAATTTCATTAAATTCGGTTCAGCCGTTTTTCCGTGATGATGAGACAAACGAAAATTTCGTTTTTTACTAATATCTCGAGAACCACTGGTCATAGAAACTCAAAACACAGATATAATTTTAAGTGGGGCTATTTCTAGGCTACCCACAAAATTTCATCAAATTCGGTTCAGCCGTTCTCCCGTGATGGTGTGACAAACAGACAGACAGACAGACAGACAGATTTTCATTTTTATTTATATAGATTGGTTATGTCAAGCTAATCGATACAGGTGATAATTTTTTAGCACTCTTGAATAGAATGTGACTGAGTCAGCGAATTTTTTTGTTTGTTTTTTACAAATGACATAAAATACTTTTAGGCACAAATATTTATTATTTATATTTGAAAAATTACAATTTGTGAAAATTAAAAGATTTACTGAATGAAATTATTAGTTTATTTAGTCAGTGTTACTTGAGCCCATTTTGCTTTTTTTCAGATTTCAAATCCACATGTGCGAGCTTCCCTCAGTTCAGTACTGCCTTGGGCCAATGAGCACCAAAATCCGGCCCTGGTCATCAAAGGATGTTGTAGTTCTAAGACGATCTGGATCGGGTCTCCAGATAACTGCCTCACTGACCCAGCCGCTATTTGAGTGCCGTTAAATGTATTCTTTGTGTCATAATAGTGTAAAATGTATTCTTTGTGTCATGATAACGTAAAATGTATTCTTTGTGTCATAATAACGTAAAATGTATTCTTTGTGTCATAATAACGTAAAATGTATTCTTTGTGTCATAATAATGTAAAATGTATTCTTTGTGTCATAATAATGTAAAATGTATTCTTTGTGTCATAATAATGTAAAAAGTATTCTTTGTGTCATAATAATGTAAAATGTATTCTTTGTGTCATAATAATGTAAAAAGTATTCTTTGTGTCATAATAATGTAAAATGTATTCTTTGTGTCATAATAATGTAAAATGTATTCTTTGTGTCATAATAATGTAAAATGTATTCTTTGTGTCATAACAATGTAAAATATGTTCTTTGTGTCATAATAATGTAAAATGTATTCTTTGTGTCATAATAATGTAAAATGTATTCTTTGTGTCATAATAATTTAAAATGTATTCTTTGTGTCATAATAATGTAAAATGTAGTCTTTGTGTCATAATAAAGTTAATCTAATCCAAAATCAACCCTAATACTTTTCAAAAACTTTTCTTGGAGCATTGAAACTCCTCGACGTAAACAAGTTGTTTTCACCCACGCCTAATTATTATATTGTTCAAGGTATAAATTGCTATTGGACGCATCGTTTGACTTTCATATTCTCACGACAACGACAGCAAATTTCACCCAGTAAAATCCATGGATGTGTTCGCTATTTGAAAATTTGCATAGCGTGCTTAACTTCTGGAAGGTAGTGTATTATAATAGAAGTGGAAAAGTAAAAGTCTTCAAATGTAACCGTGTTTACCAGATTTAACCTTTCGTTTACGGGTGGGAAAGAGTCCATTCCAAACGAAGAACCTCTCAAAAAGACAGTTATTTGACATACCCTATCCCAAACAGTTCGATCCCCCTTTGCAGACATTGGCGACCATGGACGCCAATGTCTGCAAAGAGGGATAGACTTGTTTGGGGGAATAACTTTTGTTATTCCATATTGAATAGGGTATGGAATAACTTTTGTTATTCCATACCCTATCCCAAACTGGAGTAACTTTTGTTACCAATAGTTATTTTTAGAGTCTACGGGTGGTGAATTGGTACGGCGGTTTTATACCAATTTATTCAGCGAAGCAGCAAAAAACGTAGTCAACGATTATAGAACCACTACCCTGCAACAAGCCACATTAGTGACTAACTCTGTAAATATAAGAGAAGAGTATTTGGAGTTTGCCAAGCACTGTCTTGTGTTCCTTGATAACGAAAACGTTGGATAACTAGTGTCAGTTTCTATCAATCAGCAAGGGTACAAAGCTCGATGGATAGATTATTTATGCAATTAAAACGTTTGTTTAAGTAACAGATTCTACATCCACCTGTTGGGACAATACCTATAAAGAAACAAGTCTCTACATTAAAGGAGTTTGCAAACTTTGTTATTCTTTTCTGTAGTACTTGGTGGATAAATTGCAATTCAGCAGTAGATGTCCCTCGGTATGAATTGGAATTATTTCATTCGATTTCAATATATGAGGTTGTGCACCAATGACCTGTAGGAGTACAATTAGTGCCTTAAAGAACTATTTCTGATATCTGACAGAATAGATATGGTGCCTCTTGCACTTTGGAGTATCAATGTACCAACAGCACAGCGAAGATATTCTGCCGATAGCTATAAAGTCATTATTTATGATTCAGCAGTGATAGGTTCATGGTTTATCTTTAATCTTCTACAGTTAGACTCCCAGTTCTTGACAGAGGATGCTGAAGAATTGAGAAATTTGATTTCCTACAAAACATCTCTACAGAATATTGAAGAGCTAAATGTAGTAAATAATTGTTCAGAACGAGGCGGGAACTCAGTTTGGATTTTGTATAGCATCAGTCAGAAACGAAAAGTTCTACTAGAACTATGAACAAGAATGTAATAGTAGAATTATTAAGATAGTAGAAATCGTTTTAGTTAGGTAGCTCTATTAAACCTTTAAAAATATATCAGAAATGTCATTTGCTGTTTATAACGATATTTACAGATGTTTTAAATCAATAGGCTTCTATTGACGTATTTTCTCAGAATGAAATAATTTTTATTTTAGAGCAATAATTTTCTAGTCATTTTCATGAGAGTGTCACTGAGGAGTTTCAGAAGAAATACTCCTGCTCTAAAACCCCCAATAATGCAACAATTATAAGATTAATAAAGCGTTGTCGAGAAATTGGATTTGTTGCATACAAAATAAGCGCAAAAAATAACTTCGCTGTTATTTTGAAACATAACGATTTGATTTAATACAGAGTAAGGTAAAGAATATGGATTTGCGCATAAACAGTAAATAAACTAGATCACAACATAAAATACTGTACAAATAAGGTTTAGTAAGCAGACATACGTTTCGGAAACCTTTGGTTTTTCTTTTTCATGATTTGTCAATGACACCCTATTTCATTGAGATGTGGTATGACCACGTGTAATTGTCTCTGTGTCTCACTTTTTTTCAGTACCGTACTTACAGTTCATATACTTAGCATTTTATTTATTTTTATCGTTTTGCTTCTCTTCCGTTATATTAGGTGGCCAAAACTGGATTCTGTCATTTAGCCATTTTGCTGCTTGCATGGCATAGTCCTGCTTGAATTTGGATTTTAGGTCCAGGCTCTTTTTTATACTGCAGAAGGAGATCTAACGATTTCTGAAACGTACGTTAGCTTACTAAATGTTCTTTCCGCGGTATTTTACGCCGTGATCTAGTTTATTTACATATAGAAAGCTATCTATTGTAACAGAAACAGCCGGAGTTAAGCTCTTTAGCCGATTGATACGAAAAGATACATTTTGTGGACAGATTTACCTGTAAGGGTTGCCATCTAATCGGTTTAATATGAGATTGCTGGAATTGACCTTTGATAAGAATATCCATCGCTGAATTCTGCGAAGACTTGAATATTAAGCAATTCTGGAAGGAAATAAAAAGATATAATGTGATTAATTATTTATAAAAAAAATTGTTTTAATTTTTGTGAGATTCGCTCACATAATGAAACAAATTTGTTCCATTCACGTCGAAACATAAATCTTATCAACTGTAACTATATACTTTTTACAGGCTTCCGTTTGCGAGCTGTTTGTTCTATAAAATATTTTCTTAATTTTTAAAATATGGCAGCAGGTGTCAAGCCGAGGAATTGGATTTATTTAGATGATGTATTTTAATAAACAACTAGCACTACTATTATTTGTTTCAATAAACTACTACTATTATTGTTCTGCGAATTATCATTAATCTCTATGTGAAACATTGCTTTGTTTTAACATTACAAATTATAGAAACAGTCTATCCAGTTTCATTTTTTTACGTGATGCAAGTACAAGCAAAATTTCATAGCTTTTGATGCATTTGTTTTCTAGTTATTTTGTCGCCACCTTACTTCACAAACTTCAAATAATTCGTGTTCTAAACATGTGGTTTACAAAAAAAATTCCATTTAGTTCCTGTTTTGTATATCATGTAGCCTGCAATGCCGGATATTGTGCAACCACAAGGTAGGGGGCGCCCTGCCCTCTCATTGATTGGAATGAGGAGACGTTTAGAATGGAGGTAAGCAGTAACGAGGTTGTTATGCAGGGCCGTACCCAAGCAGGGGTCAAAGGGGCTCAGCCTCCCCCTCTAAGAGGTATGCTCAGCCCCCTAATAAAAATATTAAATATTTAGTAGTGATATGAAATTTCATCCAACATGTCATCCAAATTTTACATAAAAAATTACTTTATGATATATTTTCTTAAATTACTTTGTTTTAAAGATTACTTAATTAAGCTGAATTTCTGGTTATACTGATGATCAATTTATTTACATATTTAATTTTAAAATATTTAAATATTAAGACAATAGTGTTTGGATATTTTTGAAATATTGCGGGATTCACTGTTATACATTTAAGAGTCAAAATAAACTGATAAGTAGTTAAAAGTTAATATTAAGCGCTAACTTGTATTAACTTTTGGAAATTTTCTTCGATTAATTAACAGTTTTGCTACTAGTTAATGCTTGCTTATATCAAAATTAATTGTAATTATTATATATTAATATTGATGTATAGTAGCTATATGAATTTTCCTAATTAACTCAAGCTTATAAATATAAATATGCAATTATTTGTTAATTTATATGGATTGAAATATGTAATAATAACTATTTAATAAATGCGAATGATTAACTGTTTTAGTTAGCCTTTTCGTCAAGATTGTTAAGCCCCCCCTTGAATGTCATGCCAGCCACTCTTGAATTTCGTCTACAGCTACGGCCATGCTGCTAGGATGCGTTGAAACGTCTTTTTGAGACTAAGTTCTGTTAGCTTTATTTTCACTGTATATAATGTAAATAAGAAGCGCGTGCTTGTTTCGTATTTACATTATGTTAAATGTTAGAAGCGAATAATATATACAGAACGGCTGCGTTATCCACAAAGTGCTATATTAGTCATTTTATTCACAAAGCCACTCCGACACTTATTTTAAACTACATAGCCACACACAAAATTTTCATAGTGATAGATGTATTTATTATTGTGTCCACAACTTACACACACATACACACATTTTCTCGAAAGCGTTTTAAATGTTTTCTGAATGTCTAAAACTAGGCCGGAAACTAGAAAATTTCGCTGTCCCCCCCACCCCTTTTTCTATATCCCAGATGTTTATTTTATTTTATGATATCATCTTTTTTTAGGTTTCTAAGAAGGGTCTTTCAAGGTTTATATGAAATATATCCTTGTTAATTTTTTACGCTTTACGATGCAAAGATTATATTTTTGACAAAAATGTATGACATTTTTTTTTTTAGATTTTCAGCATAAAATAAAGGAAGGCCTTAATATGCATATATTTTAGGGAAATTGTCTCACCTTATTTTTGAACGTATTTGAAAATTACGTCAAAATAAGATGAATTTTTCATACAGAAATGTTGCATGAATAAGGAGGAGGAGAAGAAGAAACTGGCAAAAGAGTTACCTCCTTCTGAAATTCAATCTTTCTTGCTTTTGAATATACAGGATAATTTTCTCTAAACGGGCTGTTTCATCTTTCTTGTTACTATATACTTTTTTTTCTATTTTTCAATCTGTTTTCCGCATTATATTTTAACATGGGTGGTTTAAACCAAAACACAAACAGTAACAGCGACCATTTTGGGGAAATTAAATAGAAAATGCAAATTTTTATTTTCAAGACGAGTACAGCATGACAGGGGAATGAATCTAATATAGGCAACTGCTTTGCTGCTTTGTTAGTATGTATATAAACTGCTCACAACTGAAATCGAAACACCATGAAGAAATTGATGCATCTTTATGAAATTTACAGAATATAATTGTAACATGGAGATGCGCAAATGATCAAAAAATCATACCTGAAAAATGAACGCAAGGAACTTTATCGACATTAATTAGATCAATATGAAATAGGCCCACCGTGAGCGGCTATGCCGGATTGAATACGACGAGGCATCCCGTCAATGAGATGATCAATGGTGTGGTGAGGGATGGCACTCCACACAGCATGCAATTGGGCTTGTAATTGAACATGGTTTATTGGAATTGGGAGTTCTCTTAATCGGCGACCCATGATGTCTCAGATATTCTCAATTGGCAACAAATCCGGAGAATATGAAGGTCAAGGCAGGATATCAAAACCTTGTAGACTATTCATAGTTACCCGTGCAGTATGTGGCTTGACATTATCCTGCAGAAAAAGCAGTCCAGGCCTGGTTGACAGACATGGCTGTACCACAGGTCTCACAATGTCAGAGACGTATCGTTGTGCCATGATACTGCCAGAAACGTGAACCAAAGGTGTTCGTCTACCAAATGTTATACCACCCCAAACCATGGTACCTCTTAGGAAGGCTATGTGGTGACTGATAGAAAATCTTTCTGGTGGCGTTTTTGAAAGGGCCGCCATACGTGAGTACGGTCATCTGGCATGCCAAAACAGAATCGAGATTCATCCGTGAACAGAATGTTTCGCCATTCTGTCGACCCATTGCGTCTCATTTGACATTACTGGAGGCGACTTACGGTGAAGACGTTTAATCGGTAGGTGTCGAAAAAGTCGTCTATCTCGGAGTCACGAGTCATGCAAACGGTTTCGAATTGTTTGCGTCGAAACCACGTTACCTGTAGTGTGGGATAAATGTCGTTGCAACACGGTTGCTGTGGTAAACGGCTCCCGCGCAACACTTCTCTGAAGCATACGATCTTCACTTGGTCTGGTACACCTGGAGACTCCACTACTTGATCTTCGTGCCGTGTTGTTGTCTCTCACGAACCGTAACACACATCGTTGAACTGTGCTCACATCACGGCCCAATAGTTCAGCGATCCTTCGAAGACTCATTACACCCTCACGTAAAACAATGATTTGTTGCCGCTCCGTTTACGACAGCTGAACGTATGCGGTCCGTCGACGTACTCTTGGCATACTGTGATGCTTTTTACTACTTGAAACCAATGACGCTACAATTTAGGTGTGATATCGATCCTCCTTGACCTGACGTTTTTATGCTGCTCGGCAAGGTGTTACGTTACTATGCGTAACGAAATTGTGATCATTTGCATATCTCGCCTTGTTGTTTCCATTACCGGATTTGCATAAAGCTACAACTACAACTTTATGGTGTTGAGATTTCAGTTGTAAGCAGTGTATATCATTAGAAAAATAAAAAAAAAATTGTTTTGCTTTAATTGCAATCTTATATTAAGAACTAACTTCTGATTTCTTCTAAAAAGAAAATCTAGTTTAAATATAATTCACCCGTTTTTATGCCATTTCCTTGTTTACCAAGAAGACAGGTGAATGACGACAGGGAAATGACAAATCATGTTACTCTATTTTCTGAGTATATGAGATTTATTTGCATTTAAGCCTAACTTGATATCTAGTTTGCTACACTAACTAGGCACACATATATGTTAAAAAAAATATTTACTTCTTTATTCTTAGAATAATTAAAGACAGGTGAATGACTAGAAATAAAAATATTGACCCAAAATTGTTCAGTTTTATAATATTTCCTTGCACAGAATGGCAGTTAAAACATAATATTAAAAGAAAATATAGCATAATATTAAACATCAAATTAAAAGAAAACTAGAAAAAGAAGGACTGTAAATGAAGATGCGATTTTATTATTTGGCTGTTGGGACACACAGGGGAATGGCATTTAATAAAAAAACGAAATTTTTAAATAATAAAAATATAAATTATTTTTTTAGCTAATGGGTGACAAATATGAACTATAATATAGTAAAACTAATCAGTGTCCAAAATTAGTCCCAAGTCATGCAAATTTTTATTAAAACTCCCGTTTAGAGAAAACGACCCATACAACCATGCGGTTTTGGAATAATATTCCATATTATAATAGATCTTTTTAATGGGTCATTTAAAAATTCTTTTAACCATTGTAGTTTTAGATATACAGGTATAGGATATACAGATAGGGAAAATGTTTCAGTATTTTAGGTATATTTCGCCCAAATTTGACGACATTTAAAATTGCATGGTGTATGTGTGTGTGTTGGGGGAGGGGGGAGGTGTTGAAAGGCATCGTACATCCTCCCCAGGCAGAGGCGAATTGTCGCAAAGGTAACATAGGCAATTGCCTAAGGCGACATAACTTGGGAGGTGGGGGGAGGTGGCAAATGTCTGCTTTGAATCGAATTTTACTGACCATTCAAGCGTTATTTTCAGCCTCCTTTGGGAGACAGGGTTGATTTTAACTTTAAAACTACGTTTAAAGGGGAAGCTATTCTAAAGCTACGTTTGTCAAATATAGGGGGCGCACAAATAATTTTATATAATATTTCTATAATATAAAATTGTATGGAACAACGATTTTAAAAAATTGCTGGTTATGAAATGCTTACTTCTTAAAATTGCAAGATATCGTGGAAAAATTCTCACAGAGGAAAGAAAACGAGGAAGGTTTTCAAAACCATTGGTTAGTAAAGTGCTGCGTCAGTTTCAGTTCAGTATAATTTGACATTAATAATAAGTAATAATATTATTGTAACTACATATTTACTAGGATGGTGATGGTAATAATAATGATATGTTAAGTACAGCTCAAGGGAATTGGACTGAGAAACAATCAAGAAACTTTAGAGAAATTCTAATTCAAAAATGGAATTGAGAGTCAAAATGAGATATGCTTCCGAAGAATTAAAAATATGATGTGGGCAGCATGATTTTCCCGGCAGACTTATATCCATGTTCTTTTTATTTTAATTAAATTTAATTCACTTTTAATTCAATTTCCGTTCTCATTTGGTAACTGGACTTATTTTCAAAGGTGGCGTAGCGAAATTACGAAAAAACTAAAATATCTCGAGAACGGCTAGTTCTATTGTAATAGGGTTGGTCTTATTCTTTTCTTCGTTAATAATTACGTATAAAACAAGCATTTAATGGATATATTTGAGCATACGTAGTTTTTTATTTTAAATATTGACAATTTTTGAGGGACATTTTGCAAAGAAAAGGCAGGTTATATTTTCCGAATCGTACCAAAATCTAATCAGCACCAGAGTCACCCACAAGAGACTTACCTACCAAATTTTATGAAATTCAGTCCATTAGTTTTTGAGTTAGAGTGGATACATACATTGTACAGACAGACAGACAGACACACACATAGCCACACACAGACGTCACGATAAAAATAGTATTTTCGTATTCTAGAGGTCTCGAAACATGTAGATCCGTCGAAAACTCGAGTTGCGATTTTCGGCATGATTCCAATACTTTCCCTATACATTACCATGTATTGCAGGGAAAGTAAAAATCTGATGTGGGCAGCACATGACTTTCCCTGCAGACTCAAATTAATTGTCTCTTTATCTCATTAATAATTCATTAAATTTAGTTTAATTGCACTAAATAACGCACATAAATAATGACTCAAAATCGGCATAGCAAAAATGCGAAAAAACTAAAATATCTCGAGAACGGCTTGCACAACGGTTTAATTGCATAAAATAATGCCCAGAATAATTTAAAATGACATTGAATTGGCACTTTTAATTCAATTTTCGTTCTCAGTTGGTAACTGGACGTTTTTTTAACTGTGGCGCAGCGTAAATGCGAAAAAACTAAACTATCTCGAGAACGGCTAGTCCTCATGTAATGTAGTTGGTTTCATTCTTCTCATTGTTAAACATTATGTATAAAACAAGCATTTAATGGATATATTTGAGCATATGTAGTATTTTATTTTAGATTTTAATGATTTTTGCGGGACATTTCGCAAAAAAAGCCAGGTTATTTTTTTTCAAACCGTACCACAATCTAATCAGCGCCAGGGTGAATCACAAGTGACTTATATACCATATTTTATAAAATTTGATCTATTAGTTTTTCAGCTAGAGTGGATACAGTCAAATTTTGCGGGCCATTTCGCAAAAAAAAAAAGGCTGGTTCTTTTATCCGGAATCGTACCAAAAACTAATCAGCACCAGGGTCACACGCACGTGACTTACCAACCAAATTTTATGACATTTGGTCCATTAGTTTTTGAGTTAGAGTGGATACAAAATCTGCACAGACAGACACACTGGCAGACAGACACACAGACAGACATACAGACACACACACAGACGTCACGCAAAAAAATGGTTTTATTGTATTGTAGAGGTGTCGAAACGTATAGATCCGTCGAAAACTGGAGTTACGATTTTCGGCATGATTCTAATACTTTCCCTATACATTACCATGTATTGCAGGGAAAGTAAAAATCTGATGTGGGCAGCACATGACTTTCCTTGCAGACTTACATCTACGTTTTCTTTATTTTAATTAAATTTAATTCATCTTTACTTTCCCTGCAATATATGGTAATGTATGGTAAAGTATTGGAATCATGTCGAAAATCTCAACTCGAGTTATCGACGAATCTGCATGTTTCGAGACCTCTAGAATACGAAAAACTATTTTTAGCGTGACGTCTGTCTGTGTGTGTCTGTCTGTCTGTGTGTTTGCCTGTCTGTCTGTTTGTGTGTTTGTCTGACTGTCTGTCTGTGCAATGTATGTATCCACTCTAACTCAAAAACTAATAGACCGAATTTCATAAAATTTGGTAGGTAAGTGACTTGGGTGTGACCCTGGTGCTGATTAGTTTTTAGCAGGATTCGGGATAAAAGAACCCGCCTTTTTTGCGAAATGGCCCGCTAAAAATTGCCTGTATCTACTTTAGATGAAAAACTTATGAACCGAATTTCACGAAATTCGGTAAATAAGTTGCCTATAACATAAACTGCATTTTTTTTGCAAAGTTTTCGACGAATCTACACGTTTCGAGACCTCTAAAATACGAAAATACGAAAAAACTATTTTTAGCGTGACGTCTGTGTGTCTCTGCAATGTATGTATCCACTCTAACTTAAAAACTTATGAACCGAATTTTATGAAATTTGGTAGGTAAATCCCTTAGGTATGACCTTGGTGCTGATTTGTTTTTGGTACCATTAGTAAAAACAAAACCCGCCTTTTTTTGCGAAATGGCCTGTAAAAATTTCATGTATCCACTCTAGCTAAAATACTAATTGACCAAATTTCACAAAATTTTGTAGATAAGTTACTTCTACAATATTCTGGTGCTGATTAGATTTTGGTATTATTCGGAAAAGAATAACCTGCCTTTTTTTACGAAATGGCCCTCAAAAATCGCCAGAATCTAAAAAAAGCTACGTATGTTCAAATATATCAATTAAACGCTTGTTTTATACATAATTTTTGATAAGAAAAAGAATAAGAAACACTCTATTACTCTAGGACTAACCGTTCTCGAGATATTTGAGATTTTTAGTTATGCCACTTTTGGAAAAATGTCCACTTACCAAATAAAAACAAAAATTGAATTAAAAATGTAAAATTAGTGTTATTTGGTTCATTTAAATTCAATCTAATGAATTACTAAAGAAATAAATAACATATGAATTTGAGTCTGTAATGAAAGTCATGTGCTGTCCACATCAGATTTTTACTTTCCCTGCAATACATGGTAATGTATAGGGAAAGTATTGGAATTATACCGAAAATCACAACTCGAGTTTTCTACGGATCTACATGTTTCGAGACTTCTAGAATATGAAAAAATTATTTTTAGCGTGACGTCTGTGTATGTGTCTGTCTGTGTGTCTGTCTGTCTGTCTGTCTGTCTGTGTGTCTGTGCTATGTATGTATCCACTCTAACTCAAAAAACTAATGGACCGAATTTCATAAAATTTGGTAGGTGGGCGAATCTGGTGCTGATTAGTTTTGGGTATGATTCGGGATAAAAGAACCCGCTTTTTTTTTTGCGAAATGGCCCGCAAAAATCGTCAAAATCTAAAATAAAATCTACGTATGCTTAAATATATCCATTAAATGCTTGTTTTATACGGGATTTTTAACGAAGAAAAGAATAAGATCAACCCCACTACGCTAAGACTAGCCGTTTTCGAGATATTTTACTTTTTCGTATGTGTGTTTCAAATGAGAACAAAAAATGAATTAAAAGTGAATTGAATTTAATTAAAATAAAGAGAACGTGAGTATAAGCCTGTAGGGAAAGGCATGTGCTGCACACATCAGATTTATTTTTTATTTTTCGGAAGCTAAGATCATTTTGACTCCTAATTCCATGTTATACTAAAATGTCTTGTATCTCCTGCCGAAGAAGGCTGTTTTCTGCATTTAAAACCGGTCGATACTAATGTTTTTGTATTTTATGCTACTTCTAACGAAGTTATTTTAGTGTATCAGTGTAATAATGATATAATTAATAATGCTTGACTGATTTTTTTACTTTTCTCTTTTCCTGTTTATATGTAATTGTACTACATTATAGTTTTCATTTTTCGCGTAAAATTATATACAAATTGTGTTGGTGTATTTGTGTATGTGTATCTATAATTGGGTTTTTTCCCGTACAGCAATATAATTGAATAAATATATAAACAAATTGGGGCATAGGGTGGTATAGAATATGGCATGCGTCTGGTAAAAAAAAAAATCTACTAGGCAGGGGAGGAGGTGAGGGGGGATTTAAATTCGCCATTGCTACTCGGATCGTCCTTGTATATACAAAAATTAAAGTAGAGGACCGTCGAAAACCATCTCTATTTTTCATATATAAGATGGATTTGGAGAAATGGAGAAAAAGTTGCAGAATTCACCCCTAGATGGCGATACTTGTACGGGGCAAACATAATTTAGTGAAAGAGGAAAATAAACCCCTTGATAAATATCAGAGCTCAAGACATGAAAATTTCGGAACTGAGACAAGAAAGGATATGCACTCCCTTTTTCAAAGCCCTCCTCCCCCCCCCTCCATTCCTCTTTTTTGCTCTACTTTCAGGGGAGCTAATTAGCGGCCTTAGCAATTCTAGTGACTTAATTGGCGTTGACTCCCCCCCCCCCTCCATTTCACCAGAAAAAAAAAAAGAGAGGAAAAGAAACTTAATCAGAGAAAAAGGAAGATATGAAAAAAAGGAGAAAAACTACGCGATAAACTCTAGATTCTGTCACGTCTGAAGAATAACAAAATAAATCAAATTAGTAATAAAGTTGGGGCGGTTTCCACTGAAGAATATTTTTCTGAAGTCTCGGTTTTTACGGTAAGTTAGCTTAATTAGGAAAACTCACGCGTAAAGAAAGGGAGGGGGCGAACAGAGAAAAAAGTGTTACAAACAAGGGGAATCAAGCCCCAGTGAGTAATTTTTCAAGGGGAAAAAAAAAAGAACTGTTTCTGGAGTTTTGAAGGATTTATCGTATGCGCACTGTTTCTAATGTGCCTTTTTTCCCTTCCCTTCCCAGCTTTCAAGAAATTAACGGGTTGGATTTTGAAAAGGAAAATTTTTTTTTTTTTTTACTCATGTACGAGCATATTTTTTAATTTATGGGAGCATTAACCGCAGAAGCTTAACTTTTTAATGAGAGGATTGGGGGGAGAACACGCAGGAAATAATTTAGAGGTAAAAAGAGAGTTTCGTTAAACAAGGTCAGTTAAGATTGTAAATATTAGCCTTGCGAAAATCTGCGCAACTTACACATTTTAATCGAGTAATAAGTAAAATCCGGATGTGGGCAGTACATGACTTTCACTACGTAGTGTGCTTTTTACTCTCCCTGCAATACATGGTAATGTATAGGGTAAGTATTGGAATCATGCCGAAAATCGCAACTCGAGTTTTCGACGGATCTACACGTTTCGAGACCTTTAAAATACGAAAAAACTATTTAGCGTGACGTTTGTGTGTGTGTCTGTGTGTCTGTCTGTGTGTCTGTCTATCTGTGCATATTTTGTATCCACTCTAACTAAAAAACTAATGGGCCGAATTTTATAAATTTTATTATTTGGTATTTATTAATTTTATTATTTGGTATTTATAAATTTTATTATTTATTATTTGGTAAGTAAGTCACTTGTGGGCGAAGAATCTGGTGTTGATTAGTTTTGGGTAAGATTCGGGATAAAAGAACCCGCCTTTTTTTGCGAAATGGACTTCAAAAGCTTGTATTCACTCTAGCTGAAAAACTAATGGGCCGCATTTCACAAAATTCGGTAGATAAGTCACTTGCAGGACACCCTGGTGCTGATTAGATTTTGGTACGATTCGGAAAAAATAACCTGCCTTTTTTTGCAAAATGGCCCGCAAAAATCACCAAACTCTAAAATAAAAAACTACGTATGCTCAAATATATCCATTAAATGCTTGTTTAATACGTAATTCTTAACGAAGGAAAGAATAAGACCAACGCCATTACACTAGGACTAGCCGTTCTCGAGATATTTTAGTTTTTTCGTATTTTCTCTACGCCACCTTTGAAAAGAAGTCCAGATATCAAATGAGAACGAAAATTGAATTAAAAGTGAATAAAATTTAATTAAAATAAAGAGAACGTGAATATAAGTCTGCAGGGAAAGTCATGTGCTGCCCACATCAGATTCCCCCCCCCCTTCCTTTTGTACACATTAATTTGAGTTCTATTCGCACAAAATAACACGATAAATGAATGTTTATTTGAAAGTATTGGATTTGCTATTTTAAAACAATTTCTATTTTTATTTGTTGATTTGGTGCATCTGGAACATGACGTTTCACGTAATAAAACTTCCGAAAAATGAACTGTTTATTCAAGCGTAATGGAGTGATTTTATTCGCTGTCACAAAAAGTTAAGCATAAAACAAGTACTTAATCAATATTTATTCTTTTATTTTTGGGGTTACATTGATCTTGGCGGGCTAATTCAAAATAAAGATCCAGTTCGACATTTCTAAATTATAACAAAATCCAATCAGCTCCAGGGCAACGCAAAAATGACGTAACTACCAAATTTAATGAAATATCGTCGAATAGTTTTTTTTTTTGCAGATTGGGACATACATAGCACGGACAGATAGAGATATGCATAGACATCATGTAAAAAATTTAATATGCATTTTAGAGTGTCCAAAACTTGTAAATTCGTCGAAAACTCAAATCCTGATTTTCGACCCTATATTATTGAAAATAATCTGGTGTGGGTAGCACATGACTTTCCCTACAGACTCAAATTCATATTTTCTTTATTTCTTTAATAATTAATTAGATTGAGTTTAATTGCATAAAATAACAGCCACAATTATTTTAAATTACACTAAATTTTTTTTTTTTTTTCATCAATTTTTGTTTTCATTTAGTAACAGGACTTTTCAAAGGTGGCGTAGTGAAAATGCGAAAAATCTAAAATATCTCGAGAACGGCTAGTCCTAGAATAATAGGGTTGGTCCTTATTCTTTTAGTCTTCAAAAATTGCGTATAAAATAAACATTTAATTGATATATTTGAGCATACGTAATCTTTTATTTTTAGATTTAATGATTTTTGAGGGCCATCCCCCCCCCCCCCCCAAAGGCAGGTTCCTTAATTGCGAATCATACCTAAATCTAATCAACTTCAGGTTAACCTACAAGTGATTTATCTACCAAATTTTGTGAAATTTTGTCTATTAGTTTTTCAGCTGGCATACATTGATAGACACACAGACACACACATAGACGCCAGGCTAAAAATAGTTTTTTCGTGTTCTAGAGGTCTTGAAGCGTGTAGATCCGTCGAAAACTGGAGTTGCGATTTTCGGTACGATTCCAATATTTTCCCTATACATTACCAAGTGTTGCAGGGAAAGTTAAAACGGTAAAAATATAATGTATGAGAGATTGTACGAGAACAAAACCGAGAATTTGAGGGATATTTTGAGGATTGCTACAACAGGATTTACTTCTGATTAAAGATTAAAGGATTGAAGTGTCTTGTGAATTAAAAAAAAATGCTATGTGTCACATTGATTTTTAATGTTTTATAAATGTTTAATAAATAATTCCCTTTAAAATATAGATTATTGCTGTCAGTTTCTTCGTCACTTAGCGCCCCCCCCCCTCCTCACTTGCAAACTACGGACCTCAGCACAGATTTTCATTCCAATCCAGACCGTAACAATCATGGAGTTGTGCACTTCTGCTATGCATTATCATATATGATAGAGAAAATAAAAAAATATTGTTGAAAAAAATATTTGTCAGGTTTTGTACCCAAGTTATCCTTTTAAAATATTTCGTAAAAATTATTTAAAAGTTTCTTTTTTCAAGTTGGCCTCAACTTAGTGGCGCCGATGTGTTCATTTGTGTTAGTATATTGATATCATTAAGATAGACGGATTAATTCCAGCTTACCTCTTTATACTAAATACTACCTCCGTTCTTCGGAAATTTATCATTGTGTTCTACAGGATATGATTGTCGCATGGTAAACCCATGAGCCAATATTTTCGGGAATGCGACCTAGAGTCTTCTTATTTATTTTGGGGGTCAGCCTTTTCGTTCGGCCATCTGCACTCGAAATAGAAAACCGGGATGTCGAAGTTTCTTTAGATCTCGGATTCGAACCGAAAGATTTTAACGGGCGTCCTTTTCGGACGGGACATAGGGTTCTCGGCGACTTTGAATTAGTGGCCGAAGGAATATCAGTTTCGCAGGGGCTTGAGAAGGGGCTTTTTGTTTTTGGAAGGCCTAAAGCCAATGGCGGTGCTTTGGGGTCAAAGGGTTAAGACCCTGAATCCAATGGGATGTTTGTATGCGCCTCAGGGGCGTGTTTTAAAATCTTGGAGAGAGAGAGTTTTTCAGAATTTAAAAGAGGAGCGAGGAGAAGGAACTGAGTTTGGAGTGAGTAAAGAAGTGTTCATAACAAGGTCCTCTGAAAAATGCTGTTCAGAGAGATGTCGTTTATTCGGCGATTGTTCGGTGAGTTCCACATTTAAGGGCCTGTGCCTGATTTGTATCTTTTGTCTTTCTCTCCCTCTCCATTTAATTTAACAAATTAACGCTAATTAAAATATCTACTTGTTTAACTCCAAATTAATTAGTTAATAGAAAAAGTCAGTTGTTTTTCATTTTAGATTACCATCTTTCAATGTTAGTCTATGAAACTATATACACTTTCGTTTGGTTTATCTGAATTTGATATACTTCCAATTTTTTGAATATGAGAAGTGGTCTTTCAAATACTGTGAATAAATAATGTTGTAAATATTTATATAGTGTAAATAAATTAATGTTTGTTATACTCACGGCCTTATTCTTTTTCGCGCTCTTACCGGGCGTGTCCTAAACAGGAAGTTACCTTGGGACAATGATGTTATGAAAATTTTGAAATTTGAATCATCCGATTTTTAATCATAAGAATTATCAAAAATTCTACCTAGTTCCAAATTTTCATATAATGTATCTGCCCGTAAAATTTTATATCTGTAAACTCATTTGTTTCTGAGTTATCCTGTTCACATCCACATCCACACACCTATTTCTAAAAGTGTCCGAAATGGGTTCAGGAATCAGGAGGTCATCAAACGTTAAAATCTTGAATTCGAAAAATTTCATCTGAACATCACGTTTTCTACACAGCTGTATGCCGTAAGTCCTTCCGAGAGGTTGGTGGTAGGGGAAGGAGGGTACGGTCCCTGTCGATGCCTCCCCCACTGGGTTCCGGTCTAAATTGGGTGGCACTTCCCGGCCGTCCAAACGATTACCTTACACCTTTCTGGTAGGTCAGAAGGTCTGGGTCTCAACAACAACACAACTGCATGCAAAATCAGGGGCGGATTAAGGAAATTTCGGGGCCCCCTGCAAGTTTTCAATTTGGGGCCCTGCATGTTGATCTCAGCAGGAAATTCAACCCCTTTTTTTTCTAATATTTGTGTACGAAAGTTATGGCGGGGACTAAGTTTGGGGCATACGGCAACTGCGAGTGTAGCGGGCCCTTAAACCGACAGTGTTAAAAAGTAAACATAAATATATGCTTTAACATTTGATAAAACTCATTCGTATTTTGTAGAGGGAAACTGCATAGTACCTTTTGATTTATTGTATACTAGCAGCATACCCGTTCTTCGTACGGAATATATAATATAAAGAAACTTATAATTCGCAATCATGTGCAAATTCTGTTAAGATATTAAATTTATTGCTCCTAAAGAGAAGTTTAAGAATATCTGTTCTCACTATGCAAAATTATCTTCATGGGCTGATCTGAAGAATAAAACATCCTGGCCCCTTTTGTAAGCAAATTTACAAAAAAAAAATGGAATTGTATCAATATATGCAACCCCGTACTACTTATATTGTCGCAGATTAGAAAATATGCCAGTGTGCTAGTAGAAGATTCCCCGTATTACAATATGAGTCTCAAAAATATTTGCCGAAATAAAAGAGATGACGTAATAAATTGGAAATATCAATAATCCCCGTAATCTTTATACCAGAAGACGTAATTGATTCCAACATATGCCAACATATAACAAAATATATGCCAATATACCTGTACTACTTATATTCTCATAGATTAGAAGATATAATGCATTTGTAGAAGATTACTCGTACAAAGTACTATATATGAGTTTCAACATTTTTCGGCATAATAAAACAATGGCATAATAACTTGAAAATATCAATAATCCCTGAATCAACAGTCCCCGAAAATATCAATAATAATAATGTTTAAACCTGGGGACCGTAATTGATATTATCCAGTCAAAAATGCAATGCCAATGAAATTTATTTTATATACATATCTTTATTATTCAAATCGGAAAAGATTTAATATAAAATCGTATGCGGCATAACACATTGGATCCGTTGCTAAGCGACATGATATCATTTGCTTCAAATAAATTGATGGAAATCATATCGTCTGAATAATGCGATCTCCATGAAAGGTTTGGTGACATTTTAGTCAATTTAGCGATAACTTAAAAAATCGCCAAATTTATCGCCAAGTGGGACTGTAGAACAGATAGACCCATTTTGCGACAAATTGACGAAACATCATCACAGTACTATTCCCTAACAAAATACAATTATTTTCATTTATTAAGCGCGATTTTATCAATTCCAGGATATTTTTATAGACTCACAAATACTTTTATCAATTTCGTGATATTAAAAAAATTCGTTAAATATGTTACTAAGTAGGATGGATGGATTGATCGACAAATGCTACCGAAACATCATTTCAGTACTCTATTCTAAAAAGCAAATCATTGATTTGCGCCAATTTTATAAATTTGGAAACATTTCCGCTAATTTGGTAAAGTTTAAGAGAAGTTACCAAGTTATTTAGAGATATTCCGCTAAATTCGCAGCTCTGAATTTGCAGATCTGAAGAATAAAATATCCTGATCCCGTTTGCATATACTAAATGAAAACATTAAAATTGTATTATAAGATACAGCCGTTCTAATCTTTTTCTGCTTCAACAATCGGCTAAATGAATTTATTGGGTAAACACACAATATATGAGTTTATTAGCTAAACACAATATATGAGCTGGAAACCACTTTGCTAACATAAATGAAAGTCATGTACGCGGTCGGCAATTTATATAATTAAAAGAACAATCAAACCGTTAATTTAAAAATATATTTTTACATCCATTTATTTATTATTTAAATAGAAAAAATAATAATAAATATTAACAACACATTTAATTTCATTCCGTTGCCGAGCAACATGATATAAGATAGAATCTTCCTCATAAAATGCAAAATTTAATAGCCATTTTTATTTCTTTGTACTTTTCATTTTTCAGTAAAAGCTTGTATAATATAAACCAAGGAGATAGATTTCTCATTTAAATCATGTTTCAAACAATTGATGTTTTCAGAAAGTGACTAATTAGAGCAAAAAATCTTCCCCCCAAACTCTGAGATACAGTTTTAATTCACTTTCAAACGATTTTCAAGCTTTTCGTTTGGATAAACCACGGAGTTAGAGAGGAGAACTCCTAAGAAAAAGTTTCGTTTTTCATTAATATCTCGACAACCCCTGGTCTTAGATACTCGAAACTTGGACAAAATTTATGGGGGGCTATTTAAAGGCTATCCACAAAATTTCATCAAATTCGGTTCAGCCGTTTTTCTGTGATGATGAGACAAACGAAAATTTCGTTTTTTACTAATATCTCGAGAACCACTGGTCGTAGAAACTCAAAACACGGATATAATTTTAAGTGGGGCTATTTCTGGGCTACCCAAAAAATTTCATCAAATTCGGTTCAGCCGTTCTCCCGTGATGGTGTGACAAACAGACAGACAGACAGACAGACAGACAGACAGACAGACAGACAGACAGACAGACAGATTTTCATTTTTATTTATATAGATGTATATCTATGTAAATAAAATTGAAAATCTGTCTGTCTGTCTGTTTGTCCCATCATAACGGGAGAACAGCTGAACCGAATTTCATGAAATTTTGTGGATAGCCTGGGAATAGTTCCACTTAAAGTTTAGTCCATGTTTGGAGTTTCTACGATCAGTGGTTCTCGAGATATCAGTAAAAAAAAACGAAATTTTCGTGTGTCTCATCATCACGGGAGAACGGCTAAACCGAATTTGATGAAGTTTTGTGACTAGCCTTGAAATAGCCCCCCATAAATTTAGCCCAAGTTTCGAGTATCTAAGAGCAGGGGTTGTCGAGATATTAATCAAAAACGAAACTTTTTCCTAGGAGTTCTACTCTCTAACTCCGTGTTTATCCAAACGAAAAGCTTGAAATCGTTTGAAAGTAAATTAAAACTTTATCTTTGAGTTTGGTGGGAGATTTTTTGCGCTAATTAGTCACTTTCTGAAAACATGAATTGTTTGAAACGTGATTTAAATGAGAAATCTATCTCCATGGTTTATTTTTCACAAGCTTTTACTGAACAAAAGTATAAAGAAATTAAAATGGTTATTTAATTTCGCAGTTTATGAGGAAGATTCTATCTTATATCATGTTGCTCAGGAACGCAATTAAATTAAATCTGTCTGTTAATTTTAATTATTATTTTTTCGATTTAAATAATAAATAAATAGATATAAAAATATATTTTAGAAAAGAACGATTTGATTTTTCGTATGGTATTTTTGACTGGATAATATCAATTACGGTCTTCAGATTTAAACGTTATTATTATTGATATTTTCGGGGATTATTGATTCCGGAATTATTGATTCAGGGATTATTGATATTTTCAAGTTATTATGCCATTGTTTTATCATGACAAAAATTGTTTAAAATCATATATTGTACGTTGTACGAGTAATCTTCTACAAATACAGGCGTATATCTTCTAATCTACGAGAATATAAGTAGTACAGGTATATTGGCATATGTTTTGATATATATTGGCATATATCGGAATCAATTACGACCTTCTGGTATAAAGATTACGAGGATTACTGATGTTTCCAATTTATTACGTCATCTCTTTGGTTTCGGCAAAGATTTTTGAGACTCATATTGTAATACGGGTCATCTTCTAATGTACTAATACAGGTTATATCTTCTAATATTCACGTATATAAGTAGTACGGGTCCTATACAATTTTAATGCTTTCATTTTGCATATATTGATTCAAATCCTTTCTTCATTTGTAAATTTGTTTGCAGAAGGGGCCAGAATGTTTTATTCTTCAGATCTGCCCGTGAAAATAATATTTCATAGTGAGAACAGATATTCTTAAACTCCTCTTTAGGAGCAATAAATTTAATATTTTAACAGAATTTGCACATGATTGCGAATTAAAAGTTTCTTTATATTATATACTCCGTACGAAGAACGAGTATGCTGCTAGTCTATATAAATCAAATTGAAAATCTGTCTGTCTGTCTGTCCCATCATCACGTTAGAACGGTTGAACCGAATTTGATGAAATTTTGTGGGTTGCCTAAAAATTGCCCCACTTAAAATTTAGTCTGTGTTTTGAGTTTCTACGAGCAGTGGTTCTCGAGATATTAGTAAAAAACACAATTTTCGTTTGTCTCATCATCACGGGAAAACGGCTAAACCGAATGTAATGAAATTTTGTGGATAGCCTTGAAATAGCCCCCCATAAATTTAGTCCAAGTTTCGAGTTTCTAAGACCAGGGGTTGTCGAGATATTAATGACAAACGGAACTTTTTCCTAAGAGTGCTACCCTCCAACTCCGTGGTTTATCCAAACGGAAAGGATGAAAATCGTTTGTTTATAACGTCAAAATGAAATAAAACTTTATTTCCGAGTTTGGTGCAGGACTTTTGCATTAATTAGTCACTATTGAAAAACATGAATTGTTTAAAGCATGAATTTAAATGGAAAAATCTATCTCCATGGGTTATCTTTCACAAGCTTTTACTCAACGACGAAAAGTATAAAGAAATCAAAATGGCTATTTAATTTCACATTTTATGAGGAAGATTCTATCTTATATCATGTTGCTCAGCAACGGAATGAAATTAAATGTGTTGTTAATATTTATTATTATTTTTTCTATTTGAATAATAAATAAATGGATGTAAAAATATATTATATAAACGAATTTGATTGTTCTTTTAATTATATAAATTGCAGACTGTGTACATCACTTTCGTTTATTTTAGCAAAGAGGTTTTAAGCTCATATATTGTGTTTAGCTAATAAATTCATTTAGCCGATTGTTGAAACAGAAAAAGAGTAGAACGGGTGTATCTTATACAATTTTAGTGTTTTCATTTAGTATATATAAACGGGATCAGGATATTTTATTCCTCAGATCTGCAAATTCAGAGCTACGAATTTGGCGGAATATCTCTAAATAACTTGGTAACTTCTCTTAAACTTTACCAAATTAGCGGAAATGTCTCCAAATTGATAAAAATGAAGCAAATCAATGAAATTAAATTTGTTTTTTTAGAGTAGAGTACTCAAATGATGTTTCGGTAGCATTTGTCGGTCAGTCCATCCATCCTACTTAGTAATACATTTAACGAATTTTTTAAATATCACCAAATTCATAAAAATATTTGTAAATCCATAAAAATATCATGGAATTGATAAAATTGCGCTTAATAAATGAAATTTATTGTGTTTTGTTAGGGGATAGTATTGTGATGATGTTTCGTCAATTTTCGCAAAATGGGACTATTAGTTCTACAGTCCCACTTGGCGATAAATTTGGCGATTTTTTAAGTTATCGCTAAATTGACGAAAATGTCGCTAAGCCTTCCATGCAGATAGCATTATTCAGACGATATGATTTCCATCAATTTATTTGAAGCAAATGATATCATGTCGCTTAGCAACGTATCCAATGTGTTATGTGCCATACGATTTTTATTAAATCTTTTCCGATTTGAATAATAAAGATATGTATATAAAATAAATTTCATTGACATTGCATTTTTGACTGGATAATATAAAGTACGGTCTTCAGGTTTAAACATTATTATCATTGATATTTTCGGGTATTGTTGATTCAGGGATTATTGATATTTTCAAGTTATTATGGCATTGTTTATTTATGACGAAAATTGTTGAAACTCATATATAGTACGTTGTACGAGTAATCTTCTACAAATGCACGGATATATCTTCCAATCTACGATAATATAAGTAGTACAGGTATATTGGCATATATTTTGATATATATTGGCATATATTGGAATCAATTACGACCTTCTGGTATAAAGATTACGGGGATTATTGATATTTTCAATTTATTACGTCATCTCTTTTATTTTGGCAAATATTTTTGAGACTCATATTGTAATATGGGTAATCTTCTACTAACACACTTGCATATTTTCTAATCTGCGACAATATAAGTAGTACGGGGTTGCATATATTGATACAATTCCCTTTTTTTTTTTGTAAATTTGCTTAAAAAAGGGGCCAGGATATTTTATTTTTCCGATCTGCCCGTGAAGATAATTTTGCATAGTGAGAACAGATATTCTTAAACTTCTCTTTAGGAGCAATGAATTTAATATTTTAACAGAATTTGCACATGATTGCGAATTATAAGTTTCTTTATATTATGTATTCCGTACGAAGAACGGGTATGCTGCTAGTCGTATATAAGACTCTTATAGTTATATACAAGCTGACGCAAAAGCGGCCATCTTGATTCCCAGTTGAAGCGATGGCAGTACATGGCGAAAAGGTCACTTTCTCGTCCTTTCATCGATAAAATCAAAACTTTTTAGACTACTTTCTTAAATGATGGGTACAATTGTTTGAATGCAGAAATACCTATTTTACAGTTAAACTGTCTATCGAATATCAGCGCTCGCCATTGAAATAGCACATGCAGACGATAATTTACTGAACCGGTTGGAATCAAAATGGCGGTTACGTCATCCTGTATATAGTACCTAACTTACATATTCCTGCGTGAAAAGCTCCTGCCATGAAATGCTGCGAACGGTCGTGATGCGTAATAGAGATACCACTTGTGACATAGTCAGACAGGAGTGCTCACGGGAGTGTTAACTGCATCCTTTGTTGCAGAACGTTTGGTTACAATACATATGCTAAGTGGGTGCTATCTTCTCTGGTATTTGCACATAATACTGAATTAATTCTTGTTCTTCTTATACAATTGTGCGGTGGGAAGTATGTTTTTCATTAAAATTTTCAAATTCGAGATTTTGCATTTCGAAAATTTTTAGTAAAGATGCTCATTTTACTGCTGTGTGTGGTGTTAGGTTTGGATTGGATAATTCAAGAACAAATATACGTACCGACATGACATTTCATGTGTAGATACGTTATGTGACAAATTAAAACCAGACGCAGTGTTTAGTAATTTATGTGGTTAGAGCTTGGATTATTGAAATGTTACGATTTTTACTTTTTCCTACGACGTATAAAGTATTGCTTTTACGGAAATTTTCGATTTCGAGATTGCGATGCCAATATATGTTTTGCGACTTCCTTAACATGTTTTGACCATTTTTAGAGTGATGTTCGATTGTCTGTCTCCTGCCGATTTGTTGTGTACCTGCCACAAACATTGATGGATTTTAACGAAGCTATAGATTCCTTTTTGTTAACAAAAAATCTAGAACAAGATAGAATTTTTTTGAAATTCGAGCTAAAAATTCGAGATATTTTTATTTTCTTAACATGATTAGCATATGGCAAAATTTGACATAATCATGCATAAAAGGTGTTATTTATGGGTCAGTGATTAAGAAACTTAATAGTTTTAATCACTTAAGTTTCAGTCGTTAAGTTTCACTCGTTAAGTTTCACTCGTTTTTTCACTCGTTAGTGAATAAATGGCAGCGGTACAACTTTTGTGTTCGTCTGTAGTCCTTCCCGGGGGACAGGGGGTAAGTAACACCCCCGAGGTACATAGTCAAACTTGATATCAATCGAAAGATTTTTTCAAGTCCTTTCAAAGGAATGGTAACACGCTATAATTGTAATCATTTAAATCAACAATGCAGATTTTTCAAACTTCTTGTAAAATTAATATATACAAGGTAGGATCAAAAAGTTCGGAGACTGTGCTGATATCTCCAACCCTGATTGGAGGAGAGGGGAACTATTTCACCGTGGCTTAGAGATACATGTGACGCGAGATGTGAAAAGGGACATGATTTAGCTCAAATGTTTCTAAATTCTCAAAATTAAATAAATTATATGAAAGAAAAACTCAGTTCCGTTGATTTCTTTTTGATAACAAATATAGAATGAAAATTCACTTGAGCAAACTGTTATAATTTAGAATTAATATATGGATAAGACGAATTATTGTCCTTGAATTTATTTATATTTGTATTCTAAACATCTATCACTTAATTTAAAATTATTAAATTATAAAAATAATTTTTCATCATTAAAGAAAAAAATCTGATGTGGGCAACACATGATTTTCCTTATATAATGTAATGAATTTACTACTTTTACAGTAAAAAATATAGGTTTTTCTTATAGTAGATACTAATATTCTTTCCAAGATATTGAATTTTCGACAATTAGTCGTCATTTTCATTGATTTAGCGTCATTTTTATCCATTTGGCGAGATTTTCGTTAATTTGGCAACATTTCAAAAAGTCGTCAAGTTGGCAACATTCCGCCAAATTCGTCGCCAAAATCTCGTCAAGCGTTATGGACGAAGAAATAAGTTATTCTTACAGCAGATAAATGACTATTGGCGTTCAAATACAAAAGTATTACTCAAAGTATTTTTTTTCATGAATGGAACGAGCTAGATCCACGAGAATGACGTCACCCAATTTATCGCATGATATTACATATGAAAAGTGAACATGTTTCTCAATAGGAAATATTTTTTTTTTATTTTATATGAATTTTTGATAATTTTTTTGAAAAATGAGCAATATCTCGAGAACGGTTCATGTTACCGTTCCAAAATTTATGTCAATCGTTTTCTAATGAAAAATTACATAAGAAATGTCTATTTGCGTAACTTTATTAGTGGTTTTGATTTTTTGACGATTTTTTCAAAATTTCATTCGAAAATTTAGGAGGGTTCTGAAGATTCGATTGCATACAAAAACAATAGGCTTTCAGTCTTTCGGATTGTGATTTTCATATTAAATTTGGTTCATATCAGTCCATTCGTTCGTTAGTTATCGTCTCCAGAGACTCACTGACACACACACACACACACATAGTTTCACACACACACACACACACACACACACACACACACACACACACACAGACATCACTTCAAAAATGTTTGATTCGTGATCAGGGATACTTGAAACGTGCTCTCCCGTCGAAAACTCGAATTCGAATTTTTGACCCCGTCACAATACTTTCCTTATACATTATGTATATAAGGAAAGTAATAATACATATGCATACTTACATAGATTATTTAATCGCATTGAAATATTTTTAAAAATCTGATGTGGGCAACACATGACTTTCCTTATATAATGTAATGAATTTACTACTGTTACAGTAAAAAAAATCTGATGTGGGCAACACATGACTTTCCTTATATGATGTAATGAATTTACTACTTTTACAGTAAAAAAATAGGATTTTCTTATAGTAGATACTAATATTCTTTCCAAGATATTGAATTTTCGACAATTAGTCGTCATTTTCATTGATTTAGCATCATTTTTATCCATTTGGCGAGATTTTCATTAATTTGGCAACATTTCAAAAAAGTCGCCAAGTTGGCGACATTCCGCCAAATTCGTCGCCAAAATCTCGCCAAGCGTTATGCACTAAGAAAAAAGTTATTCTTACAACAGATAAATGACTATTGCCGTTCAAATACAAAAGTATTATTCAAAGTATATTTTTTCATGAATGGAACGAGCTAGATCCACGAAAATGATGTCACTCTATTTATCGCATGGTATTACATATGAAAAGTGAACATGTTTCTCAATAGGAATTTTTTTTTTATGCGACTTTTTCATAATTTTTTTGAAAAATGTACAATATCTCGAGAACGGTTCATATTATCGTTCTAAAATTTATGCCAATCGTTTTCTAATGAAAAATTACATAAGAAATGTCTATTTGCGTAACTTTATTAGCGGTTTTGATTTTTTGACGATTTTTTCAAATTTTCATTCGAAAATTTAGGAGGGTTCTGAACATTCGATTACGTATAAAAACAATAGGCTTCCAGTGTTTACGGATTGTGATTTTTGTACCAAATTTGGTTCGAATCGGTCCATTCGTTCGTCAGTTATCGTCTCCACAGACTCACTGACACACACACACACACACATACTTTCACACACACACACACACACACACACACACACACACACATACACACACACAGACATCACTTCAAAAATGTTTGATTCGTGATCAGGGATGCTTGAAACGTGCTCTCCCGTCGAAAACTCGAATTCGAATTTTCGACCCCGTCACAATACTTTCCTTATACATTATGTATATAAGGAAAGTAAAAATAGGTTTTTCTTATAGTAGATACTAATATTCTTTCCAAGATATTGAATTTTCGACAATTAGTCGTCATTTTCATTGATTTAGCATCATTTTTATCCATTTGGCGAGATTTTCGTTAATTTGGCAACATTTCAAAAAGTCGCCAAGTTGGCGACATTCCGCCAATTTTGTCGCCAAAATCTCGCCAAGCGTTATGGACGAAGAAATAAGTTATTCTTACAGCAGATAAATGATTATTGGCGTTCAAATACAAAAGTATTATTCAAAGTATCTTTTTTCATGAATGGAACGAGCTAGATCTACGAGAATGATGTCACCCAATTTATCGCATGGTATTACATATGAAAAGTGAACATGTTTCTCAACAAGATTTTTTTTCAATTTTATATGACTTTTTGATATTTTTTTTGAAAAATGTGCAATATCTCGAGAACGGTTCATGTTAGCGTTCTAAAATTTATGTCAATCGTTTTCTAATGAAAAATTACATAAGAAATGTCTATTTGCGTAACTTTATTAGTGGTTTTGATTTTTTGAGGATTTTTTCAAATTTTCATTGGAAAATTTAGGGGGGTTCTGAACATTCGATTGCGTATAAAAACAATAGGCTTCCAGTGTTTACGGATTGTGATTTTTGTACCAAATTTCGTTCGAATCGGTCCATTCGTTCGTCAGTTATCGTCTCCACAGACCCACTGACACACACACACACACACACACACACACACACACACACACACACACACATACTTTCACACACACACACAGACATCACTTCAAAAATGTTTGATTCGTGATCAGGGATGCTTGAAACGTGCTCTCCCGTCGAAAACTCGAATTCGAATTTTCGACCCCGTCACAATACTTTCCTTATACATTATGTATATAAGGAAAGTAGAAATACTAATGATTGTGGCATATGACATATTACTTTCCTTATATACATAATGTATAAGGAAAGTATTGTGACGGGGTCGAAAATTCGAATTCGAGTTTTCGACGGGGGAGCACGTTTCAAGCATCCCTGATCACGAATCAAACATTTTTGAAGTGATGTCTGTGTGTGTGTGTGTGTGTGTGTGTGTGTGTGTGAAAGTATGTGTGTGTGTATGTGTGTGTGTGTGTGTGTGTGTGTCAGTGGGTCTGTGGAGACGATAACTGACGAACGAATGGACCGATTCGAACCAAATTTGGTACAAAAATCACAATCTGTAAACACTGGAAGCCTATTGTTTTTATACGCAATCGAATGTTCAGAACCCCCCTAAATTTTCGAATGAAATTTTGAAAAAATCGTCAAAAAATCAAAACCAATAATAAAGTTACGTAAATAGACATTCCTTATGTAATTTTTCATTAGAAAATGATTGACATAAATTTTAGAACGCTAACATGAACCGTTCTCGAGATATTGCACATTTTTCAAAAAAATTATCAAAAAGTCAAATAAAATAGAAAAAAAATATTTCCTATTGAGAAACATGTTCACTTTTCATATATAATATCATGCGATAAATTGGGTGACATCATTCTCGTGGATCTAGCTCGTTCCATTCATGAAAAAAGATACTTTGAGTAATACTTTTGCATTTGAACGCCAATTTATCTGCTGTAAGAATAACTTATTTCTTCGTTCATAACGCTTGGCGAGATTTTGGCGACGAAATTGGCGGAATGTCGTCAACTTGGCGACTTTTTGAAATGTTGCCAAATTAACGAAAATCTCGCCAAATGGATAAAAATGACGATAATCAATGAAAATGACGACTCATTGTCGAAAAGTCAATATCTTGGAAAGGATATTAGTATCTACTAGAAGAAAAACCTGTTTATTTTACTGTAAAAGTAATAAATTCATTTCATTATATAAGGAAAGTCATGTGTTGCCCACATCAGATTTTTTATTTTGCAACCACTGCAGTCAAAAATATTTGGTGCTGATGAATTCTAATAAAAGAGCATAGCATTGTTTACTGATAACTTAAATGGACGAATAAAGCATTTTTAAAGCTTTACAACATAGTTGAAAGGTGTTTATGGCTTTGTTCATCCTGACTGTCTGTCTGTCCGTTAGCACGATAACTGCCGTAAAAATGACTTTATCAAAATTAAATTTTAGTATGTTGTTCAGACGATATGTGGGACCTATGGGAATATAAATGAATAATATCACCCTATTAGTTTTGGATTGAACCCGGGTTGAAAAAATGAAATGCATTGAATCCTATGAAACGTAATTTTTCAAACATTTTTTAAGCGAATTCAAAATTCACAAATTGCTTCGAAAGTTTTAGAAGGTATTCAAATAATCCCATAAAATATATAAAAAAAATTTCAGAAAAATAAATTCAGTAGTTTTTTAAGTAAAAATTAAAATAATAATGACACCTATTACATGAAGCGATCACTTGGTCATTATATGAAGAAGTCACGTGACCCACTTCAAATTAAAATATGGCATCCATCTTGTGTTGAAATCGTGATTTTAAAAGTTCTTTTTAATTTATATTTGGTGTCGTACCTGTCCTAAAACCGCTTTATTTTTGCGTAATTTCTGTGCATCAATGTTCTGAAACAATACAATTACAATATATTTCAGTTTAAATGATCATCCAACTTTGATACAACGAAGCCTAATTTTCCCTTATGGAGATTGTAAACACATCAAGCTGTAAGATGAGTTGTATAAAAATTCCTGAATTTCTTTAACGCAAAATATTTAGCGCTGGAGTCTACAATATAGTTGATATGAATGAAACAGTCATTGATTTTACATAGAGAACAGATGATTTTATAGCAGACTTTTTAGGAGAAGTTTTAAGCACAGAGTTAAATTGCTTTTACCTCCTTGGTTTTAAGTTTTTAAGTAAAATAAATTATTGTAGTATTGTGATGAATGAAAGGAATAGAATAAATGTTTATGAATGAAATTCCTACTGCTTTTTCATAGAGAGCCAGGCAATTTATATTTCAATGACGTCATTTGAATAAAGTTCACTTTTTTCGATGAAGTTTTCAAGTATAATAAATTATTGTAGTATTGTGATAATTTTAAAAATATCACCTCTGAATGTATCGCATTTTAGAGATGTTTAAATAAAATTGCATTGTAGTTGGAAAGTGTTTTATAATCAATGCTTTATGCATGATTGATTTTTCTTGTTTTAAACATAATCTCAGTAAAGAGCCGTTTCTCATTTAATCTCGGAAATTATCAAACAAAAGTGATAAATAACAAGAAAGATCAATCATGCTTAAAGCATTGATTATGAAATACTTTCCAACTTCAATGCAATTTTATTTAAACAAGTCTAAAATGCAATACATTCCTCGGTAATATTTTGAAACTTATCACAATACTGCATTAATTTATTATATTTGAAAACTTAAACCTTCATCGAAAAAAATGAACTTCATTCAAATGACGGCATTGAAATATAAATGTCCTGGTTTAAACATCTCTAAAATGTTATACATTCCTCGGTAATAGTTTTAGAATTATCATAATACTACGATAATTTATTATATTTGAAAACTTCATCGAAAACAACTGAAATTAATTCAAATGACGTCATAGAAAAAATAACACGCCTGGATCTCTCTATAAAAACAGGATTTCATTCATCACTTTCTCCCATTCATTTCATTCATCACAATACTATAATAATTTATTTTATTTAAACATTTTGTTTAAGACCATGGAGCTACAAAAAATTAAACTCTATGCTTGAAACTTCATCGAAAAAAATCGTCCTTCTCTTTATGAAATCAATTAATATTTCATTCATATCAGCCATGCAGACTCCATGGACTAAATTATTTTGTGTTAAAAAAATACAGGAATTCTAATACAACTCATTCTATATATTTTGCTGTTTACATTTTACATAGGTGAAAAATAGGCTTAGTTGTAGAAATAATCAAATTTAGATGAGCATTTAAACTCAAATATATTGTCATTGCGTTGTTTCAGTATGTAGATGCACAGAATTTAAGCAAAAATAAAGTAGTTTTAGGACGGATACAACACTCAATATGAATTAAAAAGAACTGAAGTCACGATTTTGAAACAAGATGGATGCCATATATCATTTTGAAGTGGGTCATGTGATCGTTTCATATCATGGTCACGTGATCGTTTCATATAAGAGGTGAAATTATTATTTTAATTTTTATTTAAAAAACTACTGAATATATTTTGCTGAATTTTTTTTATATATTTTATGGAACAATTTGAATATTACCTAAAATTTTCGAAGCAATTTGTGAATTTTAAATCCGCTTAAAAAATGTTTGAAAAATTAGGTCCCATAGGGCTCAATGTATTTCATTTTTTCGACCCGGGTTCAATCCAAAACTAATTGAGTGATATTATTCATTTATATTCCCATAGGTCCTACAGACCGTCTGAACAACATACTGAAATTTCATTTTGATTAAGTCATTTTTACGGCAGTTATCGTGCTAACGGACAGACAGACAGACAGACAGAATGAACAAAGTCATAAACACTTTTCAACTTTGTTGTAAAGTGTTAAAAACACACTTGGCAGTAATGCTCATTCTTGATTTGTACAGATTTTTCAAATGTGCGTTCTTTTTAACTTATTATTATATGTAATATAACTTGTGTTTAATTCCTTAAATGCAAATTTGGATCATCATATGAGGCAACGGGCTTCAGTGTATTACAAAACAATTCGGGTCGGTCCACGTTGGGTAAAACTTTGAGTGCTTTCGGGAAGGTTAGGCTCGGGTGAAATATTTAAAAAAATTCTTTGGCTTTGGCTGAGTTAAACCTTAATATTTTTAAGCCGGGTAAAATTCTAAATTAGATCACTATAGTCACTAAATGCCTGGCTTTTGGTCTTAGCTTCTTCTATCAGTTGCAGGAACCGGAATTTTCCCAAATTTGCAGGCTTCGGGTTTCACTGCAGTAGGAGAATTTTACTCCTATTACAGTGAATCAGTAGTCTAAGCACTTTTTTTTTTAATTCTTAATTTCTAAAATCTGAGCACTTATTACATTATTATTATTATTATTATTATTATTTTCATTTATTTATCGAAAGTTAGAATGGGTTGTTTTTCTAGGTTAAGGATTTCAGAACGACAAACTGAATGCGAGATTCAGTAGATTTTTTTTATTAAATGTGTGTTTAGGAAGCATTTTGAAACATTTCAATTTCGAAGGGGGGGGGGGGTAACCCCCCTTAAACATGCACCTGGTTACAAAGTTCCTTCTCTGATCCACTGTTGCCAAAATCGGCCCCACCAAGATGGTAACCGGTATGTTTGATGGACCAACCAGCCTTTCTAGGCCTATGATGCGACCTCGCCCTAAATCAGACTATATTTTTTTTGCAACAGAGTGTATTTAAAGTAATAACAAGATGGACTGTTATCGTGAAAGTAAAAGAAGCAAAAACAATGTGTTCAATAAAGGACTTTCTTCACAGATTAATACATATATTGTGACAAAAAATATAGCAAAATAGAGATTCTTAAAGTTTTATCTCGTTGAAAATTGCAAGTTTATTGCTGTTACCGATTAAAATAATCATACCAAATTGCATAGAAAAATTGCATACCAAATTGCGACCTACCAGAAAGGTGTAAGGTAACAAACAGTTTGGACGGCTGGGAAGAAGCACCCAAATTAGACCGGAACCCAGTGGGGAAGGCATCCACAGGGACTGTACCCTTCTTCCTCAACCACCAACCTCTCGGAAGGACTATCATCACCTATGTACTATGGTTTCGGCATCAATGCGATCATCGCGATCATGGTTCGCGCTGCCCGTTCCACCAGGGTTGCCAATTTTTAGATGAACTCAATAGCTAGAATCCTAGCAAAAACATCGGCGATGTCTCTAGTTCGATGGAGCTGAAATGGTTTTGCGTGAATAACATTTTGTAAAATAAAACAATAAAACTTAACTTTATAATATCGAAAAGAAAAAAAAATCTCGGTCCAAAATCTGATTATATACACTTATAAAGATACCACCTTTAGTTTTTAATACATAAGCATTACAAACTTAAAAAACGGAAAATGTTAAATCTTCTTCAACTTGACAAAATGATTACTCGAAAACTGCAAGACCTTTTTTTTTAATAATAAATATAGATTTTTGTATTAAATTTTCTAGTATATATTTTTGTCGTTTGTTATTTATATCTATGTTTTATAGTTTACTATATTATTTCGAATGAAAGTTAGAAAAGTGAAAAACAAACAACACTCGTTCGGAAAGATACATTTTTAAGTTATTTCAAATTAAAGGTTTAAAATATTAAAATTATTTTATATATAAATAATCTTTACCCTAGTTTCGACAAAACAAGAAAAATTATTTACATTTATATTTTTCTATTAGGTTCAGGGGTATAAATGTCCAAAGTGCTTACATTTTTTCAAACGCTCGTTTTTTCGCCAGAGAAACCCCTAAACATAGATGTCATTCACATCTCATATCAACACGGCTAAATTTCATGGATGGTCAATGGAAGCAGCTGTAAATATAGTCATTTCATGGTTAGATTTAGCCTTTTTTAGGTGCTAAATGTCCCCCAAAATGGCTAAATTCTGGCTATATAATAGGTCACAGGCAATGAGGGGAAAAGAATTGAAATCAATAACAAAAAAAAAACCCTCTTTAAAGCAAGGATTTTAGAACTTTTCTGGTGGAAATTAAGCACTTTCTTTTATAAACGTCCTATGTATCCTAAACGCCAAAAACCGTACTGACGAAGTCAGTTAAATTACGTACTAGACAATTAAGCCCATTTTGTGATCATGAACTGTGCCACTGCAGCTTCATGTAGCCTGAGTTTAATTTTCCTATAAATTGATAAAGGCTGTGTGGTATGATTGACTTCGCCGGTTACCACAGAGCTTAGCAAAATTGCTGCTCACAGAGCGAGTCTCCTCCCCAACTAAGTTTAGATAATAGCAATTTAATTTTTAATTTTTTTTTTTTTGCTATTCATTGCAACTATTGGCTGTTTCGTACTGAAGATCACTAAAAAGGATGAAATCGATCCATAGATGCTGATATCTGCAATGGGAGCAAGCACTATTCCTTAATTCAAATCTACAATGAGAAACGAATGAATGTCGTCACCACTTCATACATCGGTTAACTACTGAACAGCCGTGCGAGATTTTATGAAGCTACCTCACCGGAAGCTTGATTCTTTTTATGACGTCACCAGCCGTCCCGTTAGCGCTCGCAAAATTTTGCTTTGATCGCACTTTACGGGTTTCCCGCCATATTCAAAGACAGTAAAAGACGTTCAGATATTTGGGAACAAATTTTTTCCAGTTCAAAGTTATACTCCCCGCCCTTTAATCCCTGCCTTTTGCTATTTAATCCCTCTCCGTTTTTACTGCTGCCATTTTATGAGCGAAGTTTTCTGATGCGGCTTTTATATGTTGCATTAAAGGTTTTTTTTTTGTTTCCCTCTGGAGGAAAGGGAGGGGGAGAGTGCTCTTCCGCAGCAAGTTATTTTAGTGTGTTTGGGATTTTGTAACTTTTTTAAGTACGCAAAATAAATATTATTTTGATTGGAAATTAATTGTTCAGGAGTGCTAAAGCTTTACAGAAATTAAAAAGTAAGGATCCCGTGGAATGTTTTTCTCTGCTAATTAGCTAAGTTAGGCTTGCGCTTTCATTGCAGATACGTGCTTGCCGGCATGGAATGGCCTTTGCAGCCTAAGTTCAGTCTTTTTAAAGAAAGTTGAAACAATGTGGCAATGTGTAAGACTGAATTTGCTATAGAGATTTGAGGTATATAGCAAGATTTTTTTTCTGCCATTTCAGGCATCATTTGTTCCATGCTGAAGGGGATTAGATAATAAACGCGCTGCAATGGGAGCGCGATCCGAAGTTTTGGAGCGCCTTCTATCGGCAGGTTAATTGAGAATAATTTAAATAATTTTTACTTTTCTTGCAATACATGGTAATGTATAGGGAAAGTATTGGAATCATGTCGAAATTCGCAACTCGAGTTTTCGACGGATCTACACGTTTTGACACATCTACATTACGGAAAAAACATTTTTAGCCTGATGTATGTGTGTGTGTCTGCCCGTGCAATGTATGTATCCACTCTAACTAAAAAACTAATGGACCGAATTTTATAAAATTTGGTAGGTAAGTCTCTTGTGGGTGACCCTGGTACTAATTAGATTTTGGTACGATTCGGGATAAAAGAACTTACGAAAGGGCAGGCAAAAATTGCCTGAATCCACTCTAGATGAAAAACTAATGGACCACATTTTACAAAATTTGGTAGATAAGTCACTTGTGGGTTACTCTGGTGCTGATTAGATTTTGGTATAATTCTGAAAAAAATTAATTTGCCTTTTTTTGCGAAATGGCCAGCAAAATATCGCCAAAATCTAAAATAAAAGACTACATATGCTCAAATATATCCATTAAATGCTTGTTTTATACGTAATTTTTGACGACGGCAGGAATAAGATTAACCCCATTACACTAGGACTAGCCGTTCTCCAGATATTTTAGTTTTTTCGCCTTTGAAAATAAATCTAATTGCTAAATGAAAACAAAAACTGTATTAAAAGTGCTAATTCAGTGTCATTTTAAAATAACTATGAGTGATATTTTGTGCAATTAAACTCGAATTTAATGAATTATTGAAGAAATAAAGAGAATGTGATTATGTGTCTGTAGGAAAAGTCATGTGCTGCCCACATGAGATTTTACATACAACATAAAAATAGGTTTTCGTTCTTTCAGTTCAAAATCATAGAAATCTCAGATTAAAGTTGCTCAAATTCAAAATTGTGAAACGAATTCAATATTGTGAAACGAATATATCCCTTGATTATATTTTACATACATATGTGTATGAAATATATGAGACGTTCAGATGCTATGGGAATCCTATCTCATAAATCATCTGCGTATGAGAGCAAAGGGGAGAGGAGAGAAAGGAGGGTGGGAAAGGAAAGGGAGATGATGAGAGCGAGGGAGGAAAGAAGAGAGGCGACAGAAAGCAAAACAGGAAAGACAAGAGACGGGAGAAAAAAGAAGGATAAGAGAGAGAGAAGGAGATAGGTGAGAACGTAGATATACTAAAGTGTAGATGGAGCCTTCCTTTATTTCGTAATACTAGATATCCGGGGATACCATCTCACTCTGAACTCTCACTTTGATCACGTGGTTTTGACAAAAGCAGTATCAAAGTGCCAAAATCTTCTTTGCTTGCCGACTTTTTTGACATTCTGCTCGTCAACTGTTAATCACTTTATGTCCACGCCTCCTTTTCGTACACTAATGGGATTTGATGGTCGACCACACTTTCGGATCCTAAGTGCCGATACCCTTTCTTAATTACTTCGGGAAAGAAGGGGTCATCGATAAAAAAAATATAATATATAATTAAAATATAAATAAAATTGAAAATCTGTCTGTGTGTTTGTCTCATCATTACGGAAGAACGAACGGCTGCATCGAATTTCATGAAATTTTGTGGGTACATTTGGAACAGCCCCACTTAAAATTTAGTCCATATTTCGAGCTTCTAGCACTAGGGATTGTTGAAAAACATTATGCAGACGATATTTTTTTCATTAAATTTATTTGAAGAAAATCATATCATGCTGCCTATCAACGCAATTACATTGTGTTTATATGGCAGACGATTTGGATTATATTTTTCCCGATCCAAACAATAGAGAAATGGATATAAAAAATATAAATAAATTTTATAAAGGAACGGTAGTGTATTTATGATTGGATAATATTATTTGCAGCTTTCGGGTTCAAATATTACTGGAATAATTTTACTTATGTCATCTGTTTTATTTTGACAAATATTTTTCAAATTTATGTACTGTGTTTAGCCAATAAGCTCATGTATTGTGTTTAGCCAATTGTTGAAACAGAATAAAAGTAGTACTGCTGTGTCTTCTAACACCATTTTAACGCTTTTATTTCGGCATATATTGATCAATTCGGCATATATTGTCAACCTAGTTTCTATTTATGTGACACTGCATTTAGATATATACAGAGTGTACCAAAAAGATTTAAACGCGCTTTAATTCTTTAGCTGTTGGAGATAAGTGGGCAATGTAAATTGCAAAAATGTTGAAAGTAAGGTAGGAAATAAGACTACGTTAATGAAATAGACCTCCCATTAATTTTCAAAAAGTTCCATTTTTTAAATTTTTATACGACCCCCTTAGACAAATTTGCTCAATCAGAAAATTTTTATTTTTAAAACAAGATCATTAAAAAAAAAAAAACCCGCATATCTGTATCTTTAAAATTGAGCGAGATCTTTAAAATTGAGTGAGATCGTTAAAATTGAGTGAGATCTGTAAAATTAATTGAAAATTGAAGTGTGGATGGGGGCCATATATCAAATTAGAAATGTAAATTTGTGATACATCACAAAAAAGATAAAACTGGATGATAATACATAGGATACCCAACTGCGTAGTGAGCACCACTGCTTTATATGATTTCTGTCTGTGTAATGTTTTATTTAGATGCATTTGTGATAAAAATTGTTGACACATATTAACGTATTTTTAATCTAAACAATTTCCATCGTCAATTTGTTTAGGATCCCCATTTTCACTGATGAAACGGCCTTTCACATGGTACGGAAAATTGGCATAAGCCAGATTTTTTCCTTTATCATAATTCAGTTGATTTTAAAGATACAGATATGCGGTTTTTTATTATTGATCATTAAAAATAAAAAATTTCTGATTGACCCAATTTGTCTAAGGGGGTCGTATAAAAATTTAAAAAGTGTAACTTTTTGAAAATGAATAGGAGGTCTATTTCACTAACGTAGTCTTATTTCCTACCTTACTTTCAACATTTTTGCAATTTACATTGCCCACTTATCTCCAACAGGTAAAGAATTAAAGCGCGTTTCAATCTTTTTCGGACACCCTGTATAGGGCAAATAGAAAACTTGCTCCCCTAAAATTTCATTCGCCCCCCCCCCCCCCACGGCCAAAAAGTCCTGAAGGAAATACTACCCCCGGATGTATGCCTGAAAGAAACACTGATAGATGGTGATACTATTAGAGACCATTTTTTACGAAACAGCTTGGCTGTCTTTATTATACCGTTTTAAAATTTTTGCTAAATTGAAATGTTTCCATACATTTTGGTTACTTATGTTACTTACTATATATATATATTTTTTTTTCAGTTTAGAAGAAAATTTTTTGTGTAAAAGTTTTTTTTGTGTAAAAATACGTAAACTGAAATAAAAACTCGCTCGAACAGAAACTTTTCATAACATTTATGCTTGGGCTGAAATCGGAGCTTTTTGAAAAATGGACACTTACACCTCCAAACCTAATAGGTAAAAATGTAAATAATTTTTTCTTGTTTTGTTGGAAATAGGGTACATTTTATGAATATATAAAATTAATTTCAATATTTTACTATTTTAAACTTTTGTTTTCGAAGAAACTTTTAAAACTAATTTGTTTTTTATTTCGAAGAAACTTATTTGTCCGAGTACCATCTTACCAAGTGCGCTCACGAAAGCGAAGTTTCAGCTTTTGTATTCTAAAATTAATAATCTAAGTAAATTTTTATTCTAAATTTTTCCTGCCATGCCTCATGCTTTATTTCCAGCCATCTCTGGGGATTTATACTGAGACGGAGAAGGCGCGAACCTGTACGAGTACATTAATATTTAATGTATAATGCTGTACTCCACTGATCAAGAGCTCGATGACTACAATTTGGCAATCTGGTCTCCTTCCCACGATCTCACGAGCTGTGCCGTGACGTTGCTAAATTTAGTATTGCAAGTTATCCCCACTTGGTACCTGCCACGTTTCACTTGCCACAAACTTTGCACCTTCACAGAACTATATATGGAAATTTTGAAAATTCAAAAATTGTATTTAAATATATATACATCGTTAGAGTGATCACCCTTGGGAATAGAAACTGGTCACTCTATGAAAATGGTGATAGTCACTGTATGAAATACGAAAATGATATGGTCATTTTGAAAAAAGTGGTCACATTAGTTAGGTGGTCAGTAAACTAAGGTGGTCACTTTTCCAGCTTTCACTGTATATATATTTTATAATATTATTTACTATATACACATATATACTTTTGTACTATTACAATTGCAACCGTCTTTTACTGCTTCGACCGTGGAATTTGCAAATTAAAAAATGTTCATTGATTCAATTACTTGAAAAATAATAATTACTCTTATAAAGAATAAAGAGAAATAAAATGAAGAAAATATTAATTGCGTCATTTCATTTTTAAAGAATTATATTGAGCAATATAAGCATGGAACATATTTTAAGAGCAGCAGACGATTTCAAGAGAGGCTTCAAAAAAGTTTTGGAAGATACGTGATCTTGTTGAAATAACATTAGACTCTTTTGCCATTTTTTATTTGGATTCTTAGTGAAATGCGTTCTATTCTTATTTTATGTTAACTTTCAAGTTAAACACGCTATCTTAAACATACGGTTTCTGGGCCAATGGGTTGGATTTTTAATTGAGATTCTGCAGTTAAGGTATGAATTTTATTTTATTCTAAATATACGCATTAATATTTAATTTGTTAAAGCATTCTCTGACTGGAAAATTAAACCGAAGTTCACAATATCGGGTGTGGTTTTGTAGATTATTTTCTACTTTGAGAGGATACACAGAGTTACACGCCAAAGCCCCTCCCCCTTTTTTAACACTTTACAACATAGTTGAAAAGGGTTTATGACTTTGTTCATTCTGTCTGTCTGTCCGTCCATTCACACGATAACTGCCGAAAAAATGACTTTATCAAATTGAAATTTCAGTATGTTTATGAGACGGTCTGTGGGACATATGGGAATGTAAATGAATAACATCACGTAATTAGTTTTGGATTGAACCCGGATTTAAAAAGTGAAATACATTGAACCCTATGGGACCTAATTTTTCAAACATTTTTTAAGCGAATTTAAAATTCACACATTGCTTTGAAAATTTGAGGAAATATTCAAATTAATCCATAAAACATACAAAAAAAAAAAATTTCAGCAAAATATGTTTGGTAGTTTTTAAAATAAAAATTAAAATAATAATTGCGCCCATATTATATGAAGATATCACTTGACCCATTTCAAAATAAAATATGGCATCCATCATTTTTCCAAGTGTCAAAATCGTGATTTTTGTAAACCCAAGCCGTGGCACCCGCCATGAATGGCACAGGGTTGCTAAAAGCCCATGGCCGAAAAAAAAAAAATTAAAAATAACTTTAAAAATCGTGATTTGTAAAGTTCTTTTTAATTTATATTTAGTGTTGCATCCGTCATAAAACCGTTTTACTTTTGCGTAATTTCTGAGGATCTATATACTGCGCCAACGCAATTACCATATATTTGAGCTTAAATTAATATCCAACTTTGATTATTTCTGCAACGAAGCCTAATTTTAACGTATACAGAATGTAAACGCATCAAGCTGTAAGATGAGTTGTATAAGAATTGCTCAATGTTTTTAACGCAAAATTATTTAGCTCTGGAGTCTGAAATATAGCTGATATGAATGAAACATTCATTGACTTTACATAGCGAAGCAGACGATTTTATAGTATTGCCCTTTTCGATGAAGCTTTAAGCATGGAATCAGAAAGTACTTTTACCTTCATGGTTTTAAGTTTTTAAGTAAACTAAATTATTGCAGCATTGTGATAATTTTAAAAATCTAACCGCTGAATGAAAGGAATGGAATATAAGTTTATGAATGAAATATTCACTGCTTTTATTTAGAAAGCCAGGCGATTTATATTTCGATGTCTTTATTTGAATAAAATTCATTTGTTTTCGATGAAGTTTTCAAATATAATAAATTATTGTAGTATTGTGATGATTTTAAAAATATCACCACTGAATGTATCGCATTTCAGAGATGTCAAAGAGATGTCAACGATGTTAAAGAGTCAAGGATTATAGTGTTCATGGTTCTTGACAAGCCAGAAGGTTGTCAAGCAATCAGAATTTTTTTTTTCAGTTTTAAATTTTGCCTCTCCCAATTTATACAATATATGAATAAAGTTTGGCGATAACCAGTGAAAGCCACATGAAGTTGACTATTGTAAATAAATAAGAAGTATATTATGAGTGAACCATGATTTTGATTTTATAAATTTTAAAGAAGGATATTGTGTAACACGAAATACATATTATGCGTATGAAATAAGATATATGAGAAATGATGAAAACATGTATAAGAGGATCAATGACCTTGGCAGACTAACAACAATTAACGTAAACAAAAAGTAACTGATTTTGTATTTATACATACACACACACACATATATATATATTATGCATTTTATTCTCCCCTTGATTGATGAATCTCTATTATTTACACATTTATACATAGCTGTCTAATATTTTAAGTTATGGTTATAACTTATCTCTAATCTATCATTGGAATTTCATATACTATTATATATATATATATATGTATATATATATATATGTATATATATATATATATATATATATATATATATTTATTAGCCCCACCTTTTAGTAACTCTTTTTGTATATTATTACTTTTTCTTATCTTTTCGCTTTATTGTTTTTCAATTTTTACGAATGGCAACAGTAGATCATTTTTTCTTTCTTCTTTTCGAATTGCAATCCTGGTCTCTTCATTCAGAGTTCCCGGTTTCGACTCGTTTGCACATATGCTGTGCATTTTCCAGGTATTCATGTTTTCTTTTTTATTCCTTCTTTATGTATGTCGTCCAAGTAGAAATAGTTTGTAGATATAATCTATCTATTTCTTCAGAGACATACATATTTTGTGTTTGCTTCGTCAAAATACTTGGACTTGAAAACGAATTTTACGAAGTGAACATTTCCATTTTTTAGGCTTATCCCTTTTTACACGTGTATAGCGATATAGCTTGGTTTTTAAAGTTTTTCTTATACCATTGAATTTTGTTGATTTTCTATAACTTGAACACTCGTGTTTTGTATTTTTTTCCATTTGATTGATGATTTGCTGTTTTATATTTTATTCTGTGGGTGTTTTAGAAAGTTAGGTTTATCGTGTTGCATGCAGCTTCTTACTTTTCTTTCATTGGATTTTCAAACTACTATTATATATATATATATATATATATATATATATATATATAAAATGTTAAGAAACTTTGTTATTGCACTAATGCTACGTTTAGGGTCAATATATAAGGGAATAAATTTCTTTTCCATCTTCTCTACAATATGTACCGCAAAAAGTGTAAAAATATGTTATTGGTATTCCTGAGATCTCCTTGATCGCAATATACGGTAAAAAGCGCAAAATTAACTTTTAGGAACATCAACGCTAAAAAAAACTCTCAATAAAAAGCCTCAAAAACTTATTTAATTAAATCTTCATCATTTAGTTCTAACTATCAGGTTTTCATCGACACTTTCTCGATGTACTTAACGCTAATGATAAGACCGAAGAAATTAAGCATTTTTTGCAGGATAGCCGAAAAGAGGACGAGGTGCGTTAAAAACTGAAGATAATTTAATTAACTAATTAATTGATTTATAATTGATAGCCCGCTCTACCAATGGTATTTTTTTTCTTTTTTTCATAATTTCTGAAAATTCTGAAGGAGCACGATCGTTGTAAATCGAATATAAAAATATTTTTTACACTTTTTGATGTTAGATGCCACTGGTGTGTTATATTAAGAGGAAAACATGAAGGAAGAAAGGAAAGAAATATGTTTTACATATGTTTTGATGTTTTGTGTCTGCAGCTGGTTGTTTAAAATGTTTTCAGAATTTAGGTCAAAATCTTATTCTGATCGTCATTATCCCTTTTTAAGTTTTTCGATCCTGAGAGAAAGCTGTATTAATCAAATATATATCAAAATTAACTATTTTTGTACACGCTTCGCGAAGACGACCTGAGAACTTCAACTTAGCCCAACTGGGGCCCGTGCCAGATATTTCTCCAGGACCCCCTTTAACGTCTCGATATATATCAAATAAACAAAAGTATTTTCAAAAATATAATTCCCTACTAGAAAACGGTATACTAAATATGATTCTTACATATTTTAATGGAATTTAAATTATTAGCAACTTTCTTATCATAGCCAAGAGGCCAACTTGCTAAATTAGTGCGGTTAATCGGGGCTATCGTGATTCCTCTTCTCTTCTTCCTTGGGCCTGGCCCTAGATAAGGGGTGTCCGCTCTGACGTCATTGTAAGCGCTGGCGTTTTGAATCCTCTCAGTTCCCCTCTTGTCTTTGTGTGGGAGTTTGAATACGACATAGTGACACTGACCGTTGTTTATATTTTACAATGTGCGGATTTTATTATGAGTTTTACTATGCTACGAGTAAATTAAGATTATAAATCAGATATTTATTAAAGTTTAAAGATTAAGTTTTACATAGCAATGTAGTTTTAAAATGATTATGAAGGCCAGGCTTTTCAATATATCAAATTGATGTTCAACTGATCAATTGATGTGCTTACTTGGATATAATAGAAAACTGAATGCTGTAGGAGGGTAAGCTAATTAAAGAATTTCTTCTTTATTGTAGTTTTTACGAATTATATTAATGAGTATTAGGCTAAACTGGTTATTACTAAGATATATTAATGGATATATTATATGCTATTACACATTAATATTCATATTTATATTGAAATTGTCAATTAAATACTGTAAAATTTGCCGTAGATTTAATGTTTTTGTAAATTTATATATATAAATACTTATTCTTAAATAAGAAAATGACATTTATATCAATATTGTCAGTTAAATATTGTAAAATTTGCAGTAGATTTAATGTTTTTGCAAATTTATATCTATAAATATCTATTCTTATATGAGAAAAAAAAGCGAAGGGGTCAATACATAAAAATTAGTTTCTTGATACGGATAAATAAGATGAACGTTATCTACTTATTATTCATAGTTCTAATATAAATTACTGTATTTGAATATAAAAAATCAGGGATCATACATTTAATTTTTTTTTTCTGATTTATAACATTTTATTTTGTTTCATTTATTCCTCAAATAAATATTGTAAAATTTGTCGTAAATTAAATGTTTTGCAAATTTATATCTATAAATTCTTATATAAAAAAAAGTAAAGGAGTCAATATGCTTATATTAAAATTAGTTTCTTTATATAGATATAAACGAAGAAAATTATATACTTATTGTTCATAGTTCTAATGTGAATAACTGTATAAAATCAGGGATTGTACATTTATACATTTTTTTTCTGATTTATGGCATTTTATTTTGTTTTATTTATTCTTAAGTTTTATACTAATTATTTTATGTATATATCTTATCTTTCGCATAATGAAATATAGTTGCAAAAGTTGTACAGAGCAATTTTACTGATATACAAACTGCTACCTGTTTTAATTGCTATGAGTGACATTTAATTTACTTTCAATTCATATATTCTAATAAAGTTTAAGGTGTTTATAACTGAATTTAGAGAGTTTTTATTTTAAATGAGAGTTTATATTCAACACTCAGGATTTCAGGAGTAAAGTACTCATATGTTGAATTTCTGTAATTATGTTCGCGATTTGTTTTTAAAAACGATAAATTGACTATTTATATGTCTATATTTCACAAAAAATGACCATCAGTATTTTATTGGCATCATACACATAAATTACAGAAGCTTAGGATTATACAAATATAGCTATTTTTTTATAGATGTAATCAAAAATTAACTGCATAAGATAAAACGTAAGAATAAATTTAATTTTTTTTTTTACAAAATTATACCATAAAAATTTATAATTTCTCCTCCTGGTTGTTCCTGAGATTGTAACATTTATTGAATCTGTAACTTAAAACTGTGGGATTTTTCCATAGCGTATAAAGAAAGTGAGAAAATATACAGTTTTGGCATGCATTGGTAGTTAATGTTTATAGTACTTGCCTCTAATTCAAGACAAACAACTATATAGTCAATAAAAAAATTTTTACACTTAAAACAAATTTATCGAGTCTATTATTTTTTCTAAATTTTAAAAATATAAAAGAATTTTTGTTTGAATATTTTATATATTATTTAAGTTGATTTATTTAAGGAATTCCTTTCTCAGTAATAGTGTTACATATTTGATGATAAACTGGAACTTATGACATTCTTAATAATAACTCCCCGAGTTGCAGAAAAATTATGTTAAATACACGTTTTTATTTATTTTTTAATTTTTAGATACAATTTTCCTTGCGATGCACACTTTAATAATTATTTTTCGACATTGAATTGCATTTCGAACATTTTCATGCATTTACAAACATTGAATTGCATTTCGTTTCAGTGAGGATTTTTCTAAAATTTCAATATTACTTTACATTTTACATTTATAGTCAATTTCAGATGAATTGCTTTCTCTTTGACAGCGATTATTCTACATACAAAATATTGTATTGAACATTCAAAGACATAATTTTTACATCGGGTGGAACAATGCAAAAAATAAAAATGCCTGTTATTTGCTATATATATATAAGTTTAATTTGTAAAGTTATATATTATATCTGCAGTTTAAATCTTATGCTATTCTACTATTACATGTTTGATATTATTTTAATGGCTCTTTAGAAATGTATATATTTTATAATGGTTTCTGTTTTTCATATTCTCTTTATATACAAGTTTTTTCGTTTACTTTGTATACAAGTAACTTGTTATAAATATTTTTTGTTTAATTTTGTGAAAGCAAAATTTATATTGATTATACCTGCATTTTCAAGCATTTTTTTAAAGTCTAAAAGACATTGAATTGCATTTTATTTGCTAGAATGTTTTTAAACTCGATATAACCTTTCCATTTTACATTTATAGTTAATTTTTGTTCAATTGTTCTCTCTCTGTCAGTGATTATTCTATACACAAGTCAATTTTTAACATACTGTGTATATTCTTTTCATGCGCCATATAGCTTTTCTACGGCTGTATTGCATTTTCTTGTGTGATAATTAGTGTTTAAAACAGGATTCTTAAAATTTTATTTAAGTATTATATACTTTCTCTGCATTAATACGCTAGATTTATTCTTAAATTATGTTATACATATATCTTTAAATATAATGTCTACAAAATCCTTTACGAGAAACGTCATTTCGCTAGGATGGCTGGGAGAAAAGTCCATCGTTTATCCAAACGCCCAAAACTGAAGGGCCAGGCCCAGTAAGCGAAGGGGAAAAGAGAGAATCCCGAGGGTCCCGGGTTAATCCCTATATATCCCCAAAATGATTCTATCCATTGGGAAAACGTAGTTCGATGGCATACATTTTTTTGAGGAAGCAGCCGTTAATTTTTTGATGTTGAAATTGTTTAATTTGGGGTGCCTGTAACGCGGGGACCCGAGCAGCTGCCCCGCATGCCCCTGTGTTAGTCAGACCCCCGAAACGACTAGTGGTTATTAAATATGCCACCTATACACTTAATTAGAATTCTGAATATCCAAATCCATTTCAAATTTAAGCATAAAAATGGCTCACATTTTATAGGCCTGGTAACATGGAAATTGCAGTATGAAAAACAATATTTCATCTCCGATCACTGTTGTCTTATTTTCAACGTTTTCAAACATTATAATCTATAAATCAATGAATTCTAATATTATTCTTTAACAGTCTGATTAGATGAATATCTAGCAGACGATTTCGGTAGCTAAATAACTCTATCACTATATGGTTACAAATGGGATAAAAAACTGTATAAAAATTGAGTCATAAAATATAAAATAAAAAAAAATCGTCGGCTATAAGTTAAAAAATCTCAAGAACGGTTAATTGTAAAATCAATAGAGTTAGTTAATAAATAATTAATTTATTTTTATGCATCATGGTACAAAAATGAATGTTTTGCGTCTATCCACTCTCGAGTCTATATCCATTCATTCTAATTAATACCTTAATTGAATTACATTGTGAAAGAAACGAGCTAGGTTGAAAAAATTATCAACGAATGCTCCACAGTCATGTGGATACTTTACTTTTTAAAGGTCCTCTCATAGATACGGAACCATAGACGTAAAAAAGACTATACGTATATGCCTATGTACTAACAGACTGAGGTAACTTCCTGGTCCCCCCATAATGATCTGATTGGGTGTTCCAGTTACGTACTTAATTAGATAAAGTTACCAGTCGTTTCACTACCCTTTTAAGAATTCGACTCTATAAATTCAAATCCATACCTCCGAAAATTATTATGGATAATTATTTAAGAAAATATGTAAACATGACTACCAAACTATTCACTTCACATTTTACTTTTTTTAAAAATAAAAGGTGAAGGGAAATATAAAAATTTTAGATATTTCTGTTTTGTAAAGATAATTTATTCCTTCTTGATAAAATGAAGTTTCACTGTTGCATACTAGATGGCGCCACAGCAACGTTTAAAAACTTTTCAGTGCTTATATTTGTTTCGGATGGATGAAATATTGAAAGGAAGAACCTTGAAAACAAAATAAAAATAAATACACTATTGCAATATGTAATATTGCAACGACGCATGCTCGTGTAAAAAAAAAAAAAAAAATTGTAGTTGATAAGCCTGTCAATTTTTAACACAGTTGATTAGTTGAATTTAAAATTTCGGAAATAGAAACCGTGGCGTGGAGTGAGCTTTATTGTTTTAGAGCAAAATTTAAACTGGTGTTTCCTTTTACTAAAATGAGTAAGGATTTTGCAAATCCTCTATCATGTATGTCATGATGTCATTCAGAGCCGCCCATAGGGAGGAGGGGACACACCACTGGAGTGGAGGGGATGAGTCCGGGTCCTCTACTCCAGTATATAATACATTTTCAAAATAAACAAAAGTGATTTTCTAAAATAGCCTAATTTGAAATGGATGATTGGCTGAATTTAGGCAATAACGTTGACCTCAACCTATTTTGACATCCACAATACTTAACATTTATTAAAATTACCATTTAATAATACTTTTTCTCCATACCTAAAATAGGTATCCTGTAACAACAGAACTAAAGTACTATGGTTAATACAGAAGAAATTCGTAAGAGAACAAACACATTTATATAGGCATTGATAAGAACATATTTTTGACATTTTTCTCTACATTCAGCAGATTGTTTCCCTCTCTGCACAGATTGATGGATTTATTTGATCTTTCTTGCTATCCAGACCGTTCACTTTGCCCGAGTGTCTAAGCCTTTGGATGAACGGCCAAGAAAGGGCCCCCATCGCAATCTAAAATAACTGAAACTTCTAAAGTAAATAAAGATGAAGACTATATGGAATTTATTCAGACACTACAAGGTTTCGAAAGCAAATATAATAGCAAAATTACCTTAAAAGCCTTCACCAATGTTTAGCCAGACCTTAGGAAAGTCACTACAGAAATAGACAGGATTTACATCCTGTACTCTAGTCCTGCAGATCTTAGGAAAGTCACTACAGAAATAGACAGGATGCAAATCCTGTACTCTAGTCTTGCAGAGCTTAGGAAAGTCACTACAGAAATAGACAGGATTTGCATTCTGTACTCTAGTCTTGCAGACCTTAGGAAAGTCACTACAGAAATAAACAGGATTTACATCCTGTACTCTAGTCTTGCAGATCTTAGGAAAGTCACTACAGAAATAGACAAGATTTACATCCTGTACTTTAGTCTTGCAGAGTTAGTTGGACAGTAGTGTCGCATGGTAAACCCATGAGCCAATATTTTCGGGAATGCGACCTAGAGTCTTCTTATTTATTTTGGGGGTCAGCCTTTTCGTTCGGCCATCTGCACTCGAAATAGAAAACCTGGATGTCGAAGCTGCTTTGGATCTCGGATTCGTACCGAAAGATTTAACGGGCGTCCTGTCCTTTTCGGAAGGGTCATAGGGTCCTCGGTGACTTTGAATTAGTGGCCGAAGGAATATCAGTTTCGCAGGGGCTTGAGAAGGGGCTTTTTGTTTTTGGAAGGCCTAAAGCCAATGGCGGTGCTTTGGGGTCAAGGGGTTAAGACCCTGAATCCAATGGGATGTTTGTATGCGCCTCAGGGGCGTGTTTTAAAATCTTGGAGAGAGAGAGTTTTTCAGAATTTAAAAGAGGAGCGAGGAGAAGGAACTGAGTTTGGAGTGAGTAAAGAAGTGTTCATAACAAGGTCCTCTGAAAAATGCTGTTCAGAGAGATGTCGTTTATTCGGCGATTGTTCGGTGAGTCCCACATTTAAGGGCCTGTGCCTGATTTGTACTTTTTACTTCTCTCTCCGGGTTAAGGATATTTAAATATTTCATATTTTTAAATTTAATTTTTAATTACCATCTTTCACATTTTAGTCTATGAGACTATATATACGTTTGTAATTGTTTATTTCTTATCTTAAAGGGGTATACTTTCCATTTTGAATATTTTGAATCAATTTTGTTGTAAATATTTTATATAGTGTAAATAAATTAATGTTTGTAAATACACACGGCCTTTTTCTTCTTCGCGCTCTTACCGGGCGTGTCCTAAAAAGGAAGTTACCTTAGGACAAATAATTTGGTGCCTTAGACCAGGATGAATTTGGTTGGGTTCAGTAACGAAAGAAAATAAATTGACGCCAACGAACTGGATAAGAATTATGTTTGGTGCATTAACCAAGGAAAATTTTTTTTTTGAAAGATGGTAATAATAAAACAAATAGTAAATGTCAATATCTGCAATAATTTTTTTCCCTAGTAATAAATAAATTTTAATATGATAAATATAGAAGAAATTTGTAAGCTAATGAAAAATTTAGAAGAAATTTATAAACCTTTGATAATGGTTAACTGTTTCATTTGCCATGAAAATATGTGTTTTAATAGATTATTGAGAAATTACAAAGAAATGAAATTTGTTAGTTGTATATATATATATTTTTTGGATGTTATATATGTCATTGAGTGCATTTTACATGTAAATGGGGAATTTTTAAGGAATATTTTTTGGAAATTTAAGAACATTTTGGGAAGATGGTAACATCAAGAAATTTTTTGGAAGCGAAATTTGATAGATGCTATTTTAAATACAAAAGGAAAAGAAAATATTTTGAGTCTATGTGCAATAATTGGTAGAATGTTTATTCCAAATTTAAGTAGAGATAAAAAGCGGTTTCATTTTCCCATGAGAATAATCATTAACTGTGTTTGGATAGTGTTTTTTTGTGTATATCAAGGGGAAATGTATATCAGTTTTGATTTTGTGAGGCAAACACTTTTGGGTTCACGATATGGTTTGAAAATTTTTGTTAGTATTAAGCTGTTTGTATATTTCTTAAATTTTGTGTATGTTTTTGATTATGTATATTTTGATCCAATATTGAGATTCACATCAAAAGTATTTTTGAAAAAGCACTTGAAATCTTTTAAAAAGACTAAATGGCTAGGACCTTACAGAGTTGTAAAAAAAATAAACAGATTTATTTATGACATAAAACAGATAAATATGCCTTATTCCAAGACCTTTAGGGCACACATAAATCGCTTGCGTTTGATGATTGAAAGGCGAGATCATTTAAAAATTGATGAGAGCGAAAATAATCAGCAGACAACTGAGGAATCACAGAGTATTCCGTTGCTTTAAAAAAAACAAGAGACGAGCGGAGAATCCGAAACTCCTTTTTTTCTATGGGACCAAGAGACAGACAAACATTTACCCTCAAATGTAAATACACCCACTAGCATCTCAGTTTCAGCGGACACACACACACATACATCTGGTTCGAAATCGCCCTTATTACCTACTCCGACCGATACACATCAACAAGTGTCTGTTTCTCGCACTAATAAAAATTATTCTTTTAGACAAACTCCTAGGGTGAATTATACTGAATTCTAAATATTTTGGGTGGTTTTGTCGTATTCAGTTAAAATTTTTGGTATAGTATTTTTGGGACAAATTTTCATTTTTGACATTTTTAATTTTGGTCGCGAAGATTAGTTAATTAATACACATTTGAGTGATTTTTAGTTTTAGAACAAAATTTTTGCTGAAATTAGAAGTAATGTGAGATTATAATAAACCTTTTATATGTTATGGGTACGAGTTTACAAAAATTTTACAAATGGTTCTGAAAATGATATTTAGAATGTGAGTGGGTTAGATAATCGAATTTTCAAAGGCAACAGAATTTTCTCTTAACTTTGACGGTTCCATTTTATGGCAAACACAAGGATTTCCAAAAGTTTCTTGTTCACACAACACAGATGTTTTCAAAGGGGGGCAACATTGGTTGAAATTTGATACGTCGCAGTAGGGTTTCTTCCTCACTCCAAAAGGAGGGTCATTTTCACAGACAAAACACAAGACCCGCAGAATGGTTACAAAGAAAAAAGGAGTGGTTTTAGCAGATATATTTTACGGGAGCTGGGAGTTAGTTAGCGGAGGAGAACATAAATTTCAAAGAGGGATGGACGACACATACAAGTAGAGAGACTGCCTTTCGTTTGGATAGAGTTACTGAGTGAGTAATAGAATGGCGTTGCAGCTGGAGTTAGTTAGGTTATTGGGAATTAAAATACATAAAGTAATAAGTATATTGTTTTTCGAAAAAAGGTAATAATAATAATAATAATAAATAATGAAAATAAATAGATATTATATTAATTCAAGTGGTAACAGAAATGGAAACAAAATTTTGATTACTAAGGAAACTTTCGTTTACAAGGGAATTCTAATAAAGTGACAAAGATAACAGACAAAGTACAAACAACAAAGAGTAAATTTTTAAGTTTAATAAACAAATAAATAAATAAATAGGCCTTTTAACAATTGTTGATAGGATATATAATTTGACCTTAGGCACATATTTTTCTGCGGGCAGAATTGTGTGATGTTTGGGATTTAGAGTGTATATTTCTATATTTTGGGGATTGAATCAAACTGTTTGGGTGATCAACAAAGGGTCTCTTTCATCTTCTGATGACACATAACGTTGAAAGGATTTATTTAAAAAAATAAATAAATAAATAAGCAAAAAGTATTTCATTTTTTTTTTTTGTATCTCTTAACTTTTTTATTCAATATTTTTATCGTCTATAAAGGGTACTTTCCTACATTCACTTATATTTTACTTTTGTTAAAACACACATAATTTAATAAATTATTCGGAATAGAAAATTGATAGGTTTGTTAGATTGTTAGGCTCAAAAGGGAATCAATTTTTGTATACAATAATTTTCTTAAATCGTTACACGTAGTACTGTAAGTGACAGTTGCCGGCATATTTTCTGAACGCATGGAGATTTTTTTTAGTTTCTATGGGTAGTTTAGTAAAGAAAGGTGAGATTTGCTAGTTTTTTTTTCCTTCGGGTATGTTGAACGCTAACAAAGCATTGGAAGATAAAAAGTTATAAAATGTAGTTGTGGGAGAATGCAGTTGGATAATAATGTCACTAATTTAGCATTTTTAAGTAGTGTTTCTAAAAAAAGAAAGAAAAGAAAGGAAAAATATATGGTGTTTTCTCTTGTGATTTGGTTTTATTGTTAGCGTGTTATCTCTTTACCTACATAAAGGGTCATGGTTAAATATGTATTTTTATAGTTAATAATAGGCTAGGATATAGTGTGGTTAGAATGATAGGGGTATTTTTTCATGATAGATGGAATGGATAAGATATAAAATTGAAGATCAATGGTATTTCATTTTAAAAAAAGGGGGAAATTTATATTTTTAATGTGAGGCTAGTGTTTATTTGAGGAAAATATGGCTTAATGCATAAAGTGGTGAAAGTATTAATAAAAAGTGTGATAAAACCCTTTTTGTAAAGAAATAAAGGAAGTGAGGAAATGAGTGAATAAGATGATTTTGCTTAGTGAAACAAAATTTTAGCACTTAGAGTAAATTTTCCCTTCGAATGTAAGAAAAGGATTGTCGTTTATCAGGCAAAATTTTGCGAGCTGTGGTTTTATTTTCTGAAAGGTACACGTTTGGGAGTTATTTTGGTTTTTTTTCATACAAACTAGAGAATAAATAGAAGAAAGAAAAAAAAAAGAGTTTTTTATGCAGTAAGACACTGTAAAATTGAGATAAAGTCACGTATTAAGCGACGGGTTATACATATGTACATGTAAAATTTTCGAATGGGTTTGAAATTTTCATTTTAAGCAAAAATGTATAATTTTCTGTAACTTGCAATTAATGAGATATTTTAATGTGTTGGATGATTTTGATTTTTTTTCTTTGAATAGAAAATTTTTAGTTTAGATCATGTAATTTAATTATGAAAATTTTGTATGATATTTTATGGTTTTGAATTTTTGAATTTCATGGTATATGAAACATGTTATTTAACGCAAAGTTGCCTTTGGCAGTAAAGTTTTTTATATGTAAAGGAGTAGAGTTTTTTTATATGTAAAGAAGTAAAGTTTTTATAGCTAAGAGAGTAAAATTTTATACATTTTTACGTTCATGTTCATGCATTTAGAAATTTTGCATTTTGTTTTAAAATGTTTTGTTCTCGGAGGGAGAGAAGAATAAAGTGCATATTGGCTAGGTCTCTTGGTGGTAACTTTGCCGTCACTAAGGCCAGTCTATATATATATATATATATTTTGTATTTTGTAAAAAAAATTTCATAATACTGTTGAAGCAGTTTGTACAGCACGTAAACTCCAAGGTGATGCGCACGGAAGGGGCTATATGATATGTTCATTATGATATGTTCATATGATATGTTCATTTCAACAATTTTCATCTCGGGTCAGCAGGTGACCGGATGTTGGCACATGCCAACACTATATAAACAATTTTTGATGACGGAATAAGGCATTGTAATATGTCGATATGTCGTACAGATCAACACAGAGTCAATTACTGTGTTGGTTTTCCTCTATGGACGGAGTGCAGAAGATTCCACCGGTGTTTGTTTTTTCCTCTACGGACGGGGTGCAGAAAGTGCACGATACCACACGAAAGAACTGTGTCCTGAACTGTGCGGGGTGACTGCGTTCTTTTCAGTACTGATGTTAAAACTGTCACAATACGCACATTGGTCACAAAAATATGTAGAAATGTGCTACACAATGGATAGCAATTTTTGCCATTATAGAGCATTTGGCATCAGTTTTTTTTTTTTTTTTTTTTTTTTTTTCAGTTTATGCCAAGTACAAGACGTATAAACATTTATAGCCACAGACATGCCTTTCGTTATAAACAATTTACATGTATCAGACTTTGTATACAGAACAGGCAATTACACGTTCCTGGGATTTCTACCGTCTGTTTTCTACTGTTTCCGTGATTTTTACTGTCTCGTTTTACAATGCATACATTTACACGTTTCCAGTTTTCTACAGGACAGTTTTCTACAGTTTTACATGTTCCAGTTATATATACTGGGAAAAGTTGTCCACGTGCCAGTTTTTCTACGGGTCCAGATTCCAGTTATTTTATTGCTGCCACACATCAAACTTTGTGTTTATTTGTTTACAGTGCAAACGGTTCCAGATGCCAGTCAATTTGATTTCGTAAGGGCAGACATCGGACATTGTGTTCAATACTTTACTATGTGTTTATGGGGTGTGCACAGAATAGACACTCCTCATCATTGCTGTCAATCAACAACAACTTTTGGTGATAAACTTTCTACACAGTGGTAATTTTCCATAATCACTTATCATAAACAAGGAACGTATGCAGGTATGATAATTTTTGTAAGAAGAAGTGGCCAACAAAATACACAACAATTTTCAGGGATGCCTGATCCCAATGCTTTTGCCTTCTGGTGCACAATTTGAAATAAACTTTTGGAGAACTAAAAAACATTATCAGTGAGAAAAGTAATTTAGTTTGAGTGACTTTGTACAGCCTTGTGCAACACAAATAACAGACTTTCTGATTTGTTGTCCTGAATTCATCAATTTGTTTTATATTTTGATTTTATTGGATTGTGTTTATATTGACAATTGTTTTTTTGTCTTTTATATGCAATATGATGTTTTTTCTATGTGTTTGATTATACTATAGGAGGAAACTTCTGTTTTCAGAGGTTAGTTTTTAGTAGCTGGAAGGAAAGCAGATTGCACTCCAGCACATTTTGATTTTGCCTTATGGTTTTGTTTGTAAAATTGAATTTTTTAATTTGATTTTTTAATTTTAAAATTTTTTAAATTTGTGGATTTTTGATGTTTTAATGGGGAAATGGAGGTAATTTTTAGAAAGCCGTATTGCATTGGTAATTTGCTTAATGTTTTTGATGGTAAATTTTTAAAAAAAAAAGTTTTAAATTTTTGAAATTTTGAAATTTTAATTTTTGGATTTTGGAATTTTTAATGGGGAAATGGAGGTATATTGTCGCATGGTAAACCCATGAGCCAATATTTTCGGGAATGCGACCTAGAGTCTTCTTATTTATTTTGGGGGTCAGCCTTTTCGTTCGGCCATCTGCACTCGAAATAGAAAACCTGGATGTCGAAGCTGCTTTGGATCTCGGATTCGTACCGAAAGATTTAACGGGCGTCCTGTCCTTTTCGGAAGGGTCATAGGGTCCTCGGCGACTTTGAATTAGTGGCCGAAGGAATATCAGTTTCGCAGGGGCTTGAGAAGGGGCTTTTTGTTTTTGGAAGGCCTAAAGCCAATGGCGGTGCTTTGGGGTCAAGGGGTTAAGACCCTGAATCCAATGGGATGTTTGTATGCGCCTCAGGGGCGTGTTTTAAAATCTTGGAGAGAGAGAGTTTTTCAGAGTTTAAAAGAGGAGCGAGGAGAAGGAACTGAGTTTGGAGTGAGTAAAGAAGTGTTCATAACAAGGTCCTCTGAAAAATGCTGTTCAGAGAGATGTCGTTTATTCGGCGATTGTTCGGTGAGTCCCACATTTAAGGGCCTGTGCCTGATTTGTACTTTTTACTTCTCTCTCCGGGTTAAGGATATTTAAATATTTCATATTTTTAAATTTAATTTTTAATTACCATCTTTCACATTTTAGTCTATGAGACTATATATACGTTTGTAATTGTTTATTTGTTATCTTAAAGGGGTATACTTTCCATTTTGAATATTTTGAATCAATTTTGTTGTAAATATTTTATATAGTGTAAATAAATTAATGTTTGTAAATACACACGGCCTTTTTCTTCTTCGCGCTCTTACCGGGCGTGTCCTAAAAAGGAAGTTACCTTAGGACAAGTAGTGTATTCTTGTCTTCTGATTGCCCCCCCCCCTATGAGCTCTCAACTAAATACCTTGAGCTCTCAATCCCAGCGTTTTGCAGCTACTCATGGTTTCAAGGCCTGTGTTCCTCTGAGCACTGTTAGACCCCGCCCCTTTATTTCTCCAGGAAAATATTCCTTTCCGCTATTTCATATTATGCGATTCGAGTGTTCTGAATTGACATTCGTCGCAATTCAGAACCAAGAGCAACACCCGTTTGCTCTGAATTTTCTATTTCTGTAAATTACCTTTTATTATGACACCCCCCAAGATTGGGGTGAAAAGGCAACTTCTGTTTGTCCTGTGGATTCTGTAATTTTTTTTTTTCTTCAGACCTTGAAAGATAGGAACTCAATAGGGGTGGCAACTGCAGAGACCATACCACCGTCCACCATTCTCCCAATCCATTCTCGAATGGACTTTCGGACATAACATTTATCGTGCCAAATACTCTGCGTAGACATGGGATAGTTTTGTACGGGGCACCGGCATCATAGATCGAGCAAGGGACTACAGCATGCGATCTTCCCGCTTAACCATTGGGCAATCCCGGTCCACAGTAAATAATTTGAAACTCAGGCATCTACGCGTCTGAATTGAATGGCAGTTTAAAGAAATGTTTCGTACACTTAAAATTTCAGTCTGTTTTATAACCTGAATTCCTTGCCAGATTAAAGTTAGGGTCATTCTCGTTTTATATACCAAGCTAAGTTCATCTATAATTCCTGTCAAAATTTCTGCTATGTTCTTTGTTGATACGATGGGTCACCCTCCGTGGCTATAAAGCTTAATGGTCACTTTTCGGGGCCCAGAAAACGCTGAAGGCCCCCAGAAAACTGCTGTTGCCATCGTAAAATAGACCTCCTCTCGTTCCATAATTACTTATTCGGCCTTATGCTATTTAAGCAGACATCAGTGGGAAAGAAATAATTTCGAATGGTGTGCTGAATCGGAATTTTTATGATTTCCGGGCCTTTACAACCCTTTACTATTGGCGGGTCCAACACCATCACTCGGAGAGGAAGGGTTTTAATGTTGTTACCACCACACATTAATTTTATATGAGCATATATATTATTAAAACTAGTATTTAAGCTTATCAAAGACAAAAAGTCCGAACATGTTAAATCATTTTCCAAACATGTTAAATCTATTCATATTAAACTCTTCGTCGCAGTTATTACTAGAACTTGAAAACAGAATTTCAAATTTTAGTATCAACGTCCATAACGCTCCCACTATCTGCATTTCGTGTATACCTGCAGTTCCATGCTCCCGATATGAGTTCCTCGTGAGTGCTCGAACTGGGGCCACACTACTTCAGTTTATGTCAGAGTTGTTGTAACTGTGTTCTCGTAACTTTCTGTGCCTCTCCATGACGTTCCTGATGGTACACATGAGGGTGTCTGTCAGCAATACCAGTGCCTCACCTGTGTGCGTAGCAGTAGAGCTTTCCAACATGATGTTACATGTTCTTTATCGTCTGCTTCAAAAGCGTTTGTAGGACACCACGCAGGCACGTAGCCAGGGGAGGGGCTCAAGGGGCTGAAGCTCCCCCCTCCCCCCCGAAATCTAAAAAAAAAAAAAGAAAGAAATCTCTAGTCACGAATGAAACTTAACGTTCAACTCTGTGTCAATTTCCAATTTTCATCAATGTAAAGCACCTTTTTAGTTCCAAAAATGAAACATTCCATTACTTGTTTTTTAACATGCTGCCTGTAGGCAGTTTATAGTTATTGCGTTCTTATTTTAGCAGCAGTGGAATTGCCTTAATTATAATACTATAGCTCCCTAAAATTCGCCTTAGTTTACAATCGCCGCTAAGAGAGGTGTATACTTGAAACTTGATAAGTTTTTTTTACCCCTCACTAGCGTCGACTTCGTGAGGGGGCGGGGGGGGGGGGCTCCGCTCCGGGGCTCGAGCCCCCACGGCCCATGCAGAACCGAATTGCAGGTGAATGATATTTTGTTTTGTGTTGTCATATTTTGTTTTGTGTTGATAGACGGGCCTTGAGAGTTGGTCCCCCATGCAGATTTTGAAAACCCGGCGCTTATATTACCCCTAGTGTTTCGTGCTATGTTGAAATGTATCTAGGATCTCACTTCTATATAATAAAAGACAATGTCTGTCTGTGTGTGTGTCTTATACACTATAGGCTGAGCGACCGCGCGTCGCAGAGCTACGAAATTTGACAATCGGAGACCCCGGGGAAGGTGGTGTCAAGTGAAAACCGATTTTTAAAATTTGAATAATTTTTTCGTTATTTAATGTTTTATGCGATTTTGACCGTTTTTTCCCCTTTTTTCTCCACCATCCAGACATCGCAGGAAAAAAAAAAATCCCACGATCGGAAAGAGCAGTCAATTGCGAATAAAAAATCTCAATTTCAAATCTCAATTTCAATTTCTAATATTTTTTAAAGATTTTAAAACAAAAGTCACTTTCGGCTAAAAAAACAACAACGAACTTTCGTTTTTGAATCTTCGCATCCGTAAAAGTACCGACATTTTCGACTAATAATCCACATTTTTTGAAAAGCTCAAAGATCTGGCTTTCTTACAAGCCCAATCTGGTCAAGAAATAATTATAAATAGCAGCCCGATCCCGATTTTAAAGAAGTAATGATTTTAAATTTCTCGGGAAGTACCGACCGACTTCCCACTTACCCTGCGCGCAACCGGGGACGTCACGCCGTTTCCATGGAGATCGTGAATCGGATCGGATTATTTTAAATGATGGAATTAAGAGCTTAGCATATGGTCATTATAAAACTTAAATGATTGAATTATGGTGGATTGAATTGTGGTGATGTATTGTATACATCGGGCGAAATTATTATAGTTATATTTTAAATGATGGAACGATATGGATTTTTTAAATGGATATTTTAAATAGATATTTTAATTTTATGGATATTTTAAATGATGGAACGATGGAATGAGGATGATGGAATCGGAAGTCCTTCCGAGAGGTTGGTGGTAGGGGAAGGAGGGTACTGCACCTGTGGATGCCTCCCCCACTGGGTTACGGTCTAAATTGGGTGAATAGAAAGAAAGTTATGGAGATTGTCGGGCGCGGTAGCCCAGTGGTTAGCGAGCAAGAGCATTCAAACGAGAGCATTAAAAAAAAAAAAATCAGAAAATATTTAATTCTGCTTCACAGCTTGCAGAGGTAGAATTGAAGATTCCAAGACTCACATTAAAGCAAACAGCACGTGCAAATCCTCCAACTACTTCTGTTGAAGAATACTACAGGGTGACTATCTTCATTCTTTGTGTTGATAGTCTGATTCAAAATATACATAATAGATTCGTTTCAAATGAGGATATTCTACCAAGTTTCCAGATACTTCTTCCTGGTTTTACTCCTGTTGATGCCACAAGCAAGTTGGAAAATCTGTCTCCATATTTCGACGATAAAATGTCACTCTCAAAGCTGAATATGAACTGTGGTGTTGTTGTTGTTGTTGTTGTTGAGACCCAGACCGTCCGACCTACCAGAAAGGATGAACTGTGGTGTGAAAGAGTTTTAACTATTGACACTAACATTGAGGTCCTGCAAGTGTTAGAGCATTGTAATGGTATCTATTATCGTACAATTAGATACCTCCTTACTATCTTGGCTACATTACCAGCAACAACTGCTAGTGTAGAAAGATCCTTTTCGACACGGAAAAGAGTGAAAACTTTGCCCCGTAGTGTAATGAGAGATGACAGACTTAGTGCACTTGCCATCATTTCAATTCACTCCAACATGACTGTGGAACCGGATAAGGTCATAAATATTATGGCAGGGAAAAAGTAGAGGAGATTGCTTCTGTAGCAAATAAAAAATGCCGATCTGCGATTGAGCTTGTATGGCAGTTAATTCGCTGTTGGAATTTGAATAAGTAAAATATAAATAAAATAAGTAAATTATAAATTTCCACCTTCAAAGCTTTTATAATTATAGGTATCTGTAGTAATAAATTTTTAATTTAAAAATACTGTAGTAATTAATTTTACTTCCTTAGATTAAATAATTGAGGTGTAACAAGTTTACGTTGTAATATATAAAAATCAAAAGAAAAAATGAAATCGAAAAAAAAATCTGATGTGGACAACACATGACTTTCCTTATATAATGCAGTGAATTTACTACTTTTACAGTAAAAAAAATAGGTTTTTCTTATAGTAGATACTTATATGCTTTCCAAAATATTGAATTTTCGACAATTAGTCGTCATTTTCATTGATTTAGCGTTCTTTTTATCCATTTGGCGAGATTTTCGTTAATTTGGCAACATTTAAAAAAGTGGCCAAGTTGGCGATATTCCGCCAAATTCGTCGCCAAAATCTCGCCAAGCGTTATGGACGGAGAAATAAGTTATTATTATAGCATATAAATGATTATTGGCGTTCAAATGCAAAAGTATTACTCAAAGTATTTTTTCTCAAGAATGGAACGAGCTAGATCCACAAGAATGATGTTACCCAATTTATCGCATGATATTACATATGAAAAGTGAACATGTTTCTCAACAGTTAATATTTTTTTTAATTTATGGGATTTTTTGATAAATTTATTTAAAAAATGTGCCATATCTCGAGAACAGTTCATGCTAGCGTTCTACAGTTTATGTCAATCGTTTTCTAAAGAAAAATTACATAAGAAATGTCTATTTGCGTAATTTTATTAAAGGTTTTGATTTTTTGATGATTTTTTCAAAATTTTACTCGAAAATTTAGGGAGGTTTTGAACTTTCGATTACTTTTAAAAACAATAGGCTTCCAGTATTCACGGATTGTGATTTTTGTACCAAATTCCATTTGATTCGCTCCATTCGTTGGTGAGATATCGTCTCCAAAGACTCACTGACACACACATACTTTCACACACAGACATCACCTCAATAATGTTTGATTCGTGATCAGGGATGCTTGTAACGTGCTCTTCCGTCGAAAAATAGAATTCGAATTTTCGACCCCGGCACAATACTTTCCTTATACATTATGTATATAAGGAAAGTAAAAAACAACGGCAAGTGGGCGGGGGGAGGGGGGTCACAGCTCGGCACTAATTGAAAAAGTTAACGCTACAAAGGTAAAAGTCTATTACAGTTTCAAGCATAAGGTTCACCCCCGAAATGAAAACCTGGCTACGGGCCTGACACCACGTGATCATTGTTTGACTTGATCCATTTGATTTTGTAAGAAAAGCGTGAGATTTGAAGGACAAGTTTATAAATATGTCGAGCTTTTGTGCTGTGTGGGATGTGGTTGGTAGTCGAGGTGAGAGCTATTTTGTTTCTTTTTTCAGAATCCCTTGTATTCCTGAAACAGGAAAACTCGGTAATATTAAATTAAAATTGTAAATACATGAAAAGGGATTTCAGCTCGTAAGAGGAAGGATATGATAATATTGACAACTTCAAAATTGAAGTTTTCATATCCGTGAAAATTCAATTTTTGATAAACATCTTATACCAGGTAAGTTTATTCTTTTCTATTAATATAAAATAACTTATTTATTTGTAAAGTATGAAGTTTGTAATGCTTCTAGGCCATATTTAGCGTAAGTATGGTTCTGTTGTGTTGTTGTTGTTTCTGATGACCTCCTGTAATCGAATCATAGCCGACACAGGACCAATGACACAGGAAAGAACGAACAAGACAATACAAGAAAACAAAGTTTATTACGGACAAGCATTACTGACGAAGGTCAAAGGGGGTGCAGCTTCACATTGTAGATGAGGACCCAGTAGGCGGAAGACTGACTTTACCTCGATATACAACCATGCCTTACCCGGATTCGAACCCGAGCCCACCGGACAGCAGCAGACGACGCTATCCACTTCACCGCCTGGGCGGCAAGTATGGTTGTAATCGGCAATAATGTAGCTCGAGAAGATGCTAATCCATTTTTGGAATCTAAAATATGTGGATCAATACCATTTATGGTGGAAATTTTATTTTGATAAAGCTTTGCCAATGCAAAATCTATGTTAACTTAATGATTAAGTCTTAACTGTATATCCTACATTTCCGATTGCTAAGCTGTTGTCAGAGCTGAGAATATGTTATGTGGAATATTCTATGAGATTCTATGTCGGCTTGAAGAGCCGAATCTAAAATTTTGAAAGGGATGGCTGTCGCATAAAGCCCTGGCGTGCGAAAAAAAAAAATTCTATTTGAACTTGAACACTCAGGTAAAATGGTTGTTGTTGTTGAGACTCAGACCGTCCGACCTACCAGAAAGGTGTAAGGTAACTGTTTGGACTGCCGGGAAGTGCCACCCAATTTAGACGGGAACCCAGTGGGGGAAGCATATACAAGGACCATACCCTCCTTCCCCTACCACCAACCTCTCGAAAGGAATTATGGGTCCACATGTTTAACGTGATCTTACTCCGCGTGAACACGGCGGTAGTTTTGGCAGAGGAGGGAACCGAAGCCGGGCCTACCGAGTGCAATTCACGCGCGCTAACCACTGGGCTACCGCGCCCCTCAGGTAAAATGGTGGAAATGTAAACCTGAAGCCAGGGAGAACTTGTAAATTGTGTGTGATCCACATGCCTTTAAATAATAAGAAAAACGAGGTGGTCACATTTTGCATTTACGTTCTTGAAATGTTTATTGTAGGTTGAAAGGTGGATCAATTATCATTTTAATAATTTCAAATAATCCTATATTTTAATTGGCAAAATTTAATTTGTCAAATTCGTTTATTCATCAGTCCTGTATGTATTTTATGTTGCTGATTTTGGGTTGTGTTTTTTCACATTCCTCAAAATTGTTTCGAGACGACCAAGAGGAGGAATTTGAAATATGAATTAATTAAATTCCGTACTACTTAATGATCGAGTTTTGGCCTATACATGATTATTTCAAAATTGAATTAATTATTATTTGCTGTTTTTCTCATGTTTAAGATTTACAACTTATTTTTTTTTTAGTCTTTGCAGAAGCTCGTTGCGACATATTGGTGCCGTGACCAGGATTCGAATCTGAGTTTTTGTGGCTACAATACAATGTAATAACTATTATACAATCATGGCTTCAAGTAAAAACTGAAAATATTTTTGTTGGTGCATTTTAGATATAAAAGTAATATTAACAAGATGTATTTTGATCCCAAAGATACTGCAGCAGAAAATAGTTTTATTTGCAAAACTTCGAGAGTATAAAGTATCCTCAAAGAATCCCGATTTTCCTTGAGGTGAATATACATGCAACGTTGTTAGGACACATGTTACGTTGTTAGGTAACATTGCCAGGATGGGATTAGGGGTTATAACTCCCACTGGCTATTCATATTGACTGTTCATTGTGTTCCTATTGAGAGAAAGATATCCTGAACAGTGTGATATGTTAAACACCATTCCCACGCTTGTCTAATTTATAAATTTGCAATGTTTTGTTTTCACACAAATATAGAGAAGCTTAACTAACGAAGAGATATATACTTATGGAGAGAGGACGAAAGCATGCCTGTTAACAGAAAGTGACAAAAACTTAATTCTACACGACGGAAAATTTAGAAGTGATCATTAGGAGAAATTTTGAAAAAAAAAAAAAAAGAATGAGTTAAGTTATAGCGGTTCAAAAATTAGTAACGCATTTCATGAACGTGCCCCAGGAATGCCTTCCAGAACGCGCCTCTTTGAATGCATTTTGCTGAGTACTAATATGAACTTGTAATTTTAGATCCTGCTGTTAAAAGATTTTAGACAACTGGCAATGAAAACTTTGGTAACGTGTTGCTGCACTAAACTGCATATTCCACTTGTCTAAAGTACACCACCCTGGCTTGCCTTTCTAAGTCCGAAATTTCACATACGATTTACCTCCTCTTTGTTGAAGAACATTCTCCAACATCTTCGGAACTAACACGCGTGGAACATTCTGCTTTCGACTGCGCTTTCAGTACACCCACCTCTTTTAGAACATTCTTCGAATATCCCACCGCAAATTAGCTTCCGTGCCGAATTAGAAACGCCTCCCCTATACCTCCCTCTTTCTCCGGTTAATCCTCTCCGGTTTAATAGCGGCCGTTTTCCCGATTGGTTCCGGGGGGGGGGGAGGGAGGGGGTTAATCCCGGTCACATCATCGGGAACACACACTCTACCTCCCCGAAGCGGACGGGATTTGTTTGTCGGCCGCGCGCGCTCTACCCTTTAATATATTCCGTAGCGGCAACGATCCTCACTCGCCGCGGGAAAGAGGGGTATCGATCGTTGCTTCCCCCCATACTCCACAGATGAAGTGGGAAGTGAGGGAAAGGAGGAGTGGGAGAGGGCCTGATGGTGGCGGCTGCCCTTTGCCGATCGTTTGCCGTCGACCGCACACACGGACCTCTTTTTTGGTTGTTTCGGGAGCATCACCAAACTGAAGTTCGATATTTAATGATACAGACATGTTCGACAGATAAAATCTTGGAAGGGGCTGACCTGGGGTGGTGGTGGTGAACTATCAGATATTATTTAGCAAAATAGTACGAAATGGGTTTGTCTGACCATTCAAAATGACCCGGTATTGGGTGTGGCCTGCTATTGATTAGGGTACGTGTCATGTGGTCAGTTCGTGCCACTTTTGAGGCCACGTGATATGCACTCTGATGATCACTATCAGTCTAGAACAAAGACACTAACTACCACGAGTTCACCCACTACACCACGAATCCGCAACTTTGATTACTATGGAGCATCAGCACTATAATAATTTCTTCCCATGAGTATCCACACAGTATTACATTTTTTAAGGAGTAACTAAAGACATATTTTAGCATACAAGATTATACATAGCTATTTTACGGTAACTATGCTACATCGAGAAAAAATGCAGTGATGCGTTCCTTGAGCTCAATGAAAGACGCACTTTTGCATTGTAGGCAATGAATGTCTTTATTAATATTTCAAAGGAAGAAGTCACACGGTTTAATTAATATCAGGACGATTGTGTAGTCATTATATCGGACTTCTATGTCCTATCTAATTGAATATATTGGTCTAAACAATTGTGACCATCCAAAGTACAATGTAGGAGAGCACTGTCCTGCTGGAAAATGATGTCTGGAATATTTTCGAATTGTGAAAGAGTCGTAACATGTCCAGGAACTTATTCGTACTGTGTTCGAATTTTATATTCAGGGGCGATAATGGCAGAAAGTTAGTAACATGGTACTTTTAGATCCATATGTTTGGATTCTAATGGAATGTGAAAAGCCGAACCTAATCACAGAATTCACCTTGATAAAAAAAAACTTTGTTTTTTCATCTTGTTGTTGGCGTTTTACTGCCAAGTTTGAAGTCATATAAAGAGTGGCTAAAAACTCGACAATAAAACGCCGAAAATATTTCTGTCTCAGATTTAACTTGAATTATTTAAGAGTCTCCAACTATATAATTAGGGGGATACTAGATTTCACTGCTAACGCTCTCAGAAATGAGTTTTTGCTTTGAAGCTATTATCTGATTGAGTGTTTTTGTCAAATGTCTATTATGTTATCAATCAAACGGGTGTGCAAACAAATGTTTTCAATTGGGGTTTTAAAGGAGATCTGTACTGAAATTCGTGCTATACCTTTGACTTATGAAAATGACGTAAAAAGGATCTTCTGCACGCTGGTCCAATAGTAATTTATCTCATGCAAACGCGGAATATGCAGAATAGGTGATAATCAAGGAGCAAATTTCAGGATAACAAAAATTGCAGAGTACAACATCACCTAGGGTTTATTTACACTGCATGACACATTCCTAACAGCATTTTTTTTCATAGTGACGTAAGATTTACGCCACACTGTGACTTTGGGACATCGCAGTACGTCTCGGCAATGTCATATTGTGGTCACAGCGAAGTCATTTTGGTCATTTTCATGGTCGATTTTGACGTCGCATATTAACTTGTTTTCGACGTCACATTGTAATTGCCATTGTAATGTCGTCACATTGTTACGTGTTAATTAAATTGTGGAAACGTCACAGAATATAGTCACAATGAAGTTACAAAGTTACTAATACGTAACGTCGCATAGAAGTCACAAATATGATCTCACATTGTGACCCAGGTGTCACGTGACTACAACGTCACTGTCACACATGTGACGATCTTTGCTGTGAGGGATGTCCTTGTAATTTATTCAAGACTGATCCCATGAACAACATCTTCATTTCACCAACGTAACTATAAATTACCTGTAAAGTTCCGATGGGTTGAAGATTGATCTATTGATGGGTTTCATCTAATAAATGGTAGACATCACCCTTGACATTTAATTGAACTATCTTTAAAGAAAGCAACCCACAATCTTGGTACTTAAGAAGATCCAGAGACTTCTGATAGCGAAAGGAAATTCTTGTCTGACTTCGGGAGATGGTTTGATAAATAAGTCATCGTGATGGATTGTAATTTGTAGCCCATTCACCCAGACCAAACCTGCCTGCTTTCGATCCAGTAGATTATTCTGAATGATTTAGTTTTGATTCGTGCATAAATCGCCTAAGAGGTCTACTTGAACTTAGATTTGTGGTCCAAATATGACTTATAGGTGGATTGGGGACGAAATCAGCGAAGGAAGGGGGTAGGGGGATTCGAATGACCATACCAAATGGGGGAGGGCTAAGAAAGACGTCAACAACGCCGTCAAAATTGCAATGGTCGGCTCGTAAAGGCGAAGCGAATTTACAGGCGAATTTGTTCCCGCACAGTTTTACTACAGCTCTCATTGCGAATGTGTATTAATCAGACATTAACAGTGAAAATAGTTGAACCGCGACGAGGGGGATATATCTTGGGCAAATGCGTGTGTAGTGTCTTTCACGTGGGACTGTCGTTATTTCAATTTTAAGCTCTTAATTTAAAAATTTTGTGACTTTTTTACATAGTTTACATATATTACTTTCCTTATATACATAATGTATAAGGGAAGTATTGTGACGGGGTCGAAAATTCGAATTCGAGTTTTCGACGGGAGAGCACGTTTCAAGCATCCCTGATCACGAATCAAACATTTTTGAAGTGATGTCTGTGTGTGTGTGTGTGTGAAAGTGTGTGTGTGTGTGTGTCAGTGAGTCTGTGGAGACGATAACTGACGAACAAATGGACCGATTCAAACCAAATTTGGTACAAAAATCACAATCCGTAAACATTGGAAGCCTATTGTTTTTATATGTAATCGAATGTTCAGAACCCCCCTAAATTTTCGAATAAAATTTTGAAAAAATCGTCAAAAAATCAAAATCACTCATAAAGTTACGCAAATAGACATTTCTTATATAATTTTTCATTAGAAAACGATTGACATAAATTTTAGAACGCTAACATGAACCGTTCTCGAGATATTGTAAATTTTTCAAAAAAATTATTAAAAAGTCATATAAAATGAAAAAAAAATATTTTCTATTGAGAAACATGTTCACTTTTCATATGTAATACCATGCGATACATTGGGTGACATCATTCTCGTAGATATAGCTCGTTCCATTCATGAAAAAAGATACTTTGAGTAATACTTTTGTATTTGAACGCCAATAGTCATTTTTCTGCTGTAAGAACAACTTATTTCTTCGTCCATAACGCTTGGCGAAATTTTGGCGACGAATTTGGCGGAATGTCGCCAACTTGGCGACTTTTTGAAATGCTGCCAAATTAACGAAAATCTCGCCAAATGGATAAAAATGACGCTAAATCAATGAAAATGACGACTCATTGTCGAAAATTCAATATCTTGGAAAGAATATTAGTATCTACTATAAGAAAAACCTATTTTTTTTACTGTAAAAGTAGTAAATTCATTACATTATATAAGGAAAGTCATGTGTTGCCCACATCAGATTTTTTTATTATGTATTGTGTGGTATATGTAAATATAGTATGCCACCGAAATGACATCAACCTACTATGCGGGACTGAATTCGACTATTGAGGCAGATATTAATAGGTAACGAATGGGGGTGCCAATAAAGGCGGTTGATTTCAATGGAGCGTGTTATTCTTTTCCCTAAGCACCAGAAGACAGCAGTGGCGATGAGGATGGAATCCGAACCCACGTGGGCACACCAAGGAAGCCTTTTGATCTACAATATGCTGAAATCGTGAAACTACCCAACGATCATTTAAGTCCGGTTCCACTTGAAGTGACAAACCGCTACATATTCTATAAACGGAACCGGTTTGAGGGCGAGACCATTTCAAAATATATCTCTGAATTAAAAAATCTGATGTGGGCAGCACATGACTTTCCCTGCAGATTTATATCCACGTTCTCTTTATCTTAATTAAATTTAATTCACTTTTTATTCAATTTTCGTTCTCATTTTGTAACTGGACATATTTTCAAATATGGCGTAGAGAAAATACGAAAAAACTAAAATATCTCGAGTCCTAGTCCTGGAATTCGGCTAGTCCTAGTGTAATGGGGTTGGTCTTATTATTTTCTTCGTTAAAAATTACGTATAAAACAAACATTTAATGAATATATTTAAGCATGTTTAGATTTTATTTAAGATTTAGACTATTTTTGCAGGCCATTTCGCAAAAAAGGCAGCTTATTTTTTTCCGAATCATACCAAAATGTAATCAGCACCAGGGTGACCCACAAGCGCCTTATCTACTCAATTTTGTGAAATTCGGTCCATTAGTTTTCCAGCTAGGGTGGATACAGGCGTTTGCCGGTCATTTCGCAAAAAAAGGCGGCTTCTTGAATCGTACCCAAAACTAATCAGCACCATATTCACAAACAAGTGACTTACCTACCAAATTTTATAACATTCGGTAAATTAGTTTTTAGTTAGAGTAGATACAAAATCTGCACAGATAGACACGCAGACAGGCATACACACAGACAGACACACACACAGACGTCACGCTAAAAATGGTTTTATCGTATTCTAGAAGTGTCGAAACGTGTAGATCCGTGGAAAACTCGAGTTGCGATTTTCGGCATGATTCTAATACTTTCCCTATACATTACCATGTATCGCAGGGAAAGTAAAAATCTGATGTGGGCAGCACATGACTTTCCCTGCAGACTTAAATTCATGTTTTCTTTATTTCTTTAATAATTCATTAGGTTGAGTTTAATTGCACCAAATAACACTAAATATGCATTTTTAATTCAATGTTTGTTTTTATTTGATAATTGGACATTTTTCCGATAGCGGCGTAACAAAAATGCAATAAATCTCAAATATCTTGAGAACGGGTAGTCCTAAAATATATTGGAGTGTGTTATATTCTTTTCCTCGTCAAAAATTGCGTATAAAACAAGAATTTGATTGATACATTTCAACATACGCAGTCTTCCTTTTTTTTAGATTTTGGCGATTTTTGGGGGCCATTTCGTAAAAAAAGGTAGGTTGTTATTTTCCGAATCGTACCAAAATCAAATCAGCACCAGAGTGTCCCATAAGTAACTTATCTACCAAATATTGTGAAATTTGGTCAATTAGTATTTTAGCTAGGGTGGATACATGAAATTTTTGCGGGCAATTTCGTAAAAAGAGGCGTTTTCTTTTTTTCCGAATCGCACCAAATTCTAATCAGCACCAGAGTATTTAACAAGTAACTTATCTACCAAATTTTGTAAAAATTTGGTAAATTAATATTTTAGCTAGAGCGGATAAATGAAATTTTTACGGGCCATTTCGCAAAAAACGGCGGGTTCTGTTTTTACGAATCGTACCAAAAACTAATCAGCACCAGGGTCACATCCAAGTGACTTACCAAATTTTATGAAATTCGGTCCATTAGTTTTTGAGTTAGAGTGGATACATGCATTGCACAGACACACAGACAGATACACAGACACACACACACACACACACACAGAGAGAGACAGACGCTACGCTAAAAATAGTTTTTTCGTATTCTAGAATAGGTCTCGAAACGTGTAGATCCGTCGAAAACTCGAGTTGCGATTTTCGACATGATTCCAATACTTTCCCTATACATTACCATGTATTGCAGGGAAAGTAAAAATGTTATTCTTATAGTAGATATTTATATTCTCTCCAAGTTATTGAATTTTCTTCAATTAGTCGTCATTTTCATTGATTTAGCGTCTTTTTTATCCATTTGGTACTAACCATTTCGCTATCCATTTCGCAAAAAAAAAGACGGGTTCTTTTATCCCGAATTGTACCCAAAACTAATCAGCACCAGATTCGCCCACAAGTGACTTACCTACCAAATTTTATGAAATTCGGTCAATTACTTATTTAGTTAGAGTGGATACAAAATCTGCACAGACAGACAGACAGACACCCAGACAGACGTCACGCTAAAAATTGTTTTTTCGTATTCTAGAGGTCTCGAAACGTGTAGATCCGTCGAAAACTCGAGTTGCGATTTTCTTCAGGATTCCAATACTTTCCCTATAAATTTCCATGTTTTGCAGGGAAAGTAAAAACATGTAACAAAAAATTTTTTTTTTTTTTTTTAAAGAAACGCTTATATCTTCATGAATATACGTTTTTGTTTTACGAAAATGTTTATACGCATTGAACAAAGCTAGTTAACTATTGTGTGAAAGTTACAAATCACTTCCAGCTTTTTATGACACAGGGTGATCAAATATATTTTTCCACTTTTTCAATATCTTGGTGGTCCCTTAAATACACAAGTCACTGAAACTTTACTGGAAAGTGTGTGTTCAAGCACGTTCTTCACATCGCCAAAGTTACAGGACACTTCACTAAGTATTTGTTTAGAAATTAGAAAAACATTCTAACATCCAAAGTGTCCTGATACTTTTGATTATATATATATATATATATATACATTTCTGTTAGTTGCAACAATTTAACTCGTCGAAAAAAATTGAAACCAATAACATTGCAAGACATATATTCCTTTATTTTAAGTTCTCATATATATATACTTCCCTTATTTTAATTTAAAAATCTAAGACACTGCATCATAATAGCATAACAAATTAACAATGATATCATTCATATGAACCTATAAAAACATTACAACTTTCTTATAGACCTAAAAAGAATATAATATCCTACAAAAAAATAAGTGAGAGCAAAAATGCCTAGTACTGTTGATATCTTCCCATACACGTCTCAAAGACAAATTGGTGTAACTTAGGCATTGTAAACTAAACAATAAAAATTCGTCCACTTCCCCACCTCAGATGTTTCTTTTGAAGGATACAGTAATGCATGAAATACTTCTTTGAAATGATATAAAATTTATTAAATAATTTGAAATGATAATCAAATTTACTTAAATAGTTTACTTTTTCGATGGTTTATGAAAGTTGCATTCATCTTATGTCTTTAAAAATATTTTTTATCATAGACTCAATAAAATTATTCTTACTGTACTAGACTTTGTGTGTTTCATAATATTTGAATATTGCGAAGATTCATTCAGAATTTTTAAAAATACATTCAAGATCAGTTTTAAATACCATCCGTTTCGGGTAATTACAAAATTATCAATATATTCTGCCGAGAAAACGGTTCCCAAGTAATGTACGGAGTGCTCCGGTGCTTTGCCCTGGTATATATTAGAAAAATGCATTAATAACTAATACCAAGTAATCAGGGACAAAACATTAAAATAATAAGTTAACCAAAACAATTGAATCACTGCCACTGCGCCGAAAAAAAAAATCTGATGTGGGCAGCACATGACTTTCCTTGCAGACTTATATACACGTTCTATTTATTTTAATTAAATTTAATTCACTTTTAATTCAATTTTCGTTCTCATTCGGTAACTGGACTTATTTTCAAAAGTGGCGTAGAGAAAATGCGAAAAAACTAAAATATCTCGAGAACCGCTAGACCTAGTGAAATGGGGTTGGTCTTATTCTTTTCTTCGTTAAAAATTACGTATAAAACAAGCATTTAATGGATATATTTGGCTTACGCAGGTTTTTATTTTAGATTTTGACGATTTTTGCGGGCCATTTTGCAGAAAAAGGTAAGTTATTTTTTTCCGTTTCATACCAAAATCTAATCAGCACCAGGGTGACCTACAAACGACTTATCTACTGAATTTTGTGAAATTCGGTCCATTAGTTTTTCAGCTAGAGTGGATACAAGCTTTTGCGGGCCATTTCGCATAAAAAAGGCGGGTTCTTTTATCCCGAATCGTACCCAAAACTACTCAGCACCAGATTCGCCCACAAGTGACTTACCTACCAAATTTTATGAAATTCGGTCAATTAGATTTTTAGTTAGAGTAGATACAAAATCTGCACAGACAGACACACAGACACACACACACACAGACGTCACGCTAGAAATAGTTTTTTCGTATTCTAGAGGTCTCGAAACGTGTAGATCCGTCGAAAACTCGAGTTGCGATTTTCGGCATGATTCCAATAATTTCCCTATACATTACCATGTATTGCACGCAAAGTAAAAATCTGATGTGGGCAGCACATGACTTTCCCTGCAGACTCAAATTCATATTTTTTTTTCTTTAATAATTCATTAAATTGAGTTTAATTGCACAAAATAACACTAAATTTGCATTTTTAATTCAATTTCTGTTTTTATTTGGTAATTAGACATTTTTCTAAGAGTGGCATAACTAAATGCGAAAAATCTCAAATATCTCGAGAACGGTTAGTCCTAGAGTAATAGAGTGGTTCTTATTATTTTCCTCAACAAAAATTACGTATAAAACAAACATTTAATTGATATATTTGAACATACGTAGCTTTTTTAAGATTTTGCGATTTTTGAGGGCCATTTCGTAAAAAAAGGCAGGTTGTTCTTTTTCGAATAATACCAAAATCTAATCAGCACCAGAGTATCCCCCAAGTAACTTATTTTCAAATTTTGTGAAATTTGGTCAATTATTATTTTAGTTAGAGTGGATACATGACATTTTTGCGGGCCATTTTGTAAAAAAAGGCAGGTTGTTCTTTTCCGATTAATACCAAAATCTAATCAGTACCGGAGTATCGTACAAGTAACTTATCTACCAAATTTTGTGAAATTTGGTCAATTAGTATTTTAGCTAGAGTGGATGCATGGAATTTTTACGGGCCATTTCGCCAAAAAAGGCGGGTTCTGTTTTTACGAATCGTACCAAAAACTAATCAGCATCAGGGTCATACCCAAGTGACTTACCTACCAAATTTTATGAAATTCGGTCCATTAGTTTTTGAGTTAGAGTGGATACATACATTGCACAGACAGACACACACACAGATGTCACGTTAAAAATAGTTTTTTCGTATTCTAGAGGTCTTGAAACGTGTAGATCCGTCGAAAACTCGAGTTGCGATTTTCGACATGATTCCAATACTTTTCCTATACATTACCATGTATTGCAGGGAAAGTAAAAAAGATGAATAACTCTAAGTTGGAGGCTAACTCATATTAGATTCTTTTTCGGGACTGAGCATCTAATCTAAACTAACCCAAACTTATGCTTGTTTAGGATTATGGCAATAGTTATTTGTTATGAATACCATAAGCTCAATCTACAAGCAAAACCAATGATTAAGATTTAAAAAATTATTAAAAAATATTTAAAAAACCAAGAATTACCTGAACCATATGCGAGAAGAGATTTCAGGACCCACTCCCATACTCAGTGCATAAAAGACTGAAAGAGAGAGGAAAGTTGAGTTGTATCCAAGAGGGTGGGAGGGTGGACGGATACAGATTAAATCAGGGACACTAGACGTGAGGCCAAGCGTTGAAGGGACTTCCAATTTAACTCAACTCAGGGAGTAAGTGATGGAGATAGATAGCCGTAATTAAGAAAGGGTATATAGAATGATCAGGAATCCGAGATGAAATATTTTTTTTATTAAATTTTTATAATAAATTGGAGGCACAGGAGATTCGAATAAAAAAGGACATCACGAACACCATAATGAATGGCTGCAAATCGTTGCAACAAACTGGCTAAAATAACATATTTTTAGAAAAAAATCAAAATATTAAATATTTATGAACCGCATTTTCTGTTTCCCAATTGTCATTTTGTTATTTTTCATTTTTATGTATGTACATAATTAATACTTAATAATTGGAGTTTTTTATTAATTAGTAGCCACTATAATTGGGATTGTTTTATGTATTATGTCGAGTGGTAGAGTTAATAAACTGAGTTAATAATATTAATGACTAATTTGTGAGAACATGTATTATTAGTTGCAGTTTTTAATATAATTCTATAAAATCTGTTAATTTATAATTATCATCCCAAATTTTAAATCTATCTTTTTATCATATAAGTTTATAGCCAAACTTCGTTTGTTTAATGAATACCATTCTCATCATTCACTGTATTGCCCTCTCCCAAAACATTAAGAGTCAAAATCATAAATCTATAACCCACTAAACCATACTATATGTATAAGATACACAAGAATATTAAAATTGTTTATGGTCATATGACATAGTCTTCTGTGGCCAATGTTATATACTATAAATTAACACGCTTTCTGACTGTTGACAATATATATATATATATGTATAGGAGTCACATTTATTGATCACTAGCCATGTTGCCCTACGCAAAGAGTGGTTGGAATTGGCAAGTTGGAAATAAGTATCTATATTATGCATTATTTTATTCGATTAAACTGAAATAAATAAATATACAGAAAAAAATGACTTTATGCTTGTAGAAAATGTCATGTTCTGCCCAAATCAAAAATTCTTTTTAGTTCTGAAACAAATCCAATTATCCGTTCGTGAGCAAAATATCATTTTCGCAGATGTACGTCGAACATTTTGGAAATGAAATTTCATTTCTATCAGAGTTAACTAAAACTCAGAATCAAATTTCGAAGGAACTTCAAAAGTAAAATGTATTTAAAAGCTCGCCGCCGGGTTGAAAGAAATTTTTCTTTTCTCAAGAAAAATTTTAACTGTGTTACTAAATATATTTTACAGTATTTTGGACTCTGAAAAATACAGTACTTCTTTACAGAATATTATAGATAACATTCGAAGTCGTATTACTTTCTTTGAAAGTGGCAAATTTGTTCAGAAATTTGCAAAAGCTATAGAATTAAAATGTAATAAGGGCCGTTTTGGAAATTAATGCATTCATTTTATATTTACTGTGATTGAACTCACGGGTGTATTTACATTCTTAGCAGTCATATAGCTATACTAGCAGTATTCCCCATTTTCGCACGGAATCTACATAAATAAAATTGAAAAATCTGTCTGTTTGTCAATCTGTCATCACGGGAGAACGGCTGAACCGAATTTGATGAAATTTTGTGAGTAGCCTTGAAATAGTTCCACTTAAAATTTAGTCTATATTTCGAGTTTTTACGCGTAGTGGTTCTCGAGATATTAATGAAAAACGAAACTTTTGTTTGTTTCATCGTCACGGGAGAACGGCTGAACCGAATTTAATGAAATTTTGTGGACAGCCTTAAAATAGTCTCGCTTAAACTTAGTCCAAGTTTCGAGTTTCTAAGACCAGGGGTTGTTAAGATATTAATTGAAAACGAAACTTTTCCCTAAGAGTTCTACTCTCAAACTCCCTGGTTCCTCCAAACGAAAAGATTGAAAATCGTTTGTTTAAAACGTGAAAATGAATTAAAATTTTATCTCTGAGTTTGGTGGCAGATTTTTGCGTTAAATAATCACTTTATGAAATCATGAATTGGTTGAAAACATTAATTTAAATGGAAAATCTATCACCATGGTTTATTTTTCACAAGCTTTTACTCAACGATGAAAGTATTAAGAAATGAAAATGGTTAATTAATTTTTATAATTTTATGAGGATATATCATGTTGCTCGGCAACGCAATTAAATTAAATGTGTTTGTTAATGTTTATTATTATTTTTTCGATGTGGATAATAAATAATAGGATATAAAAATATACTATCTTATAAATGAACGGTTTGATTTTTCTTTTAATTATATTAATTGCGGACTGCGTACATAACTTTAATTTTTTTGGCAAAGAGTGTTGGTTAGTTTGACCAAGCTTATATATTGTGGTTAGCTAATAAACTCATATATTGTGTTTAGCCAATAAATTCATTTAGCCGATTGTTGAAACTGAAAAAGAGTAGAAAGGGTATAACTTCTAATTACAATTTTAGCGTTTTCATTTAGTATATACAAACGGAATCTGTTTTACTATTTCAATTCACTCAGGCATTCTGTTTCAAAAGTGGGCTGCGATGGCTTTTTGAAACATCAAAATATGCCGCGTTCGAAAATTTGAGAACCACTGTACCAAGCATCCAGCACCTCTGGGGTTGAACTTACCCAGCTAGATGAGATGGCTCAGTTGACATTTATAAGAATTATTCTCTTTCCAAGTACCATAGGCCGTTAGTTGAATAGTCCCGCAGAAGTCTGGCCCAAAGAGGAGCAATACTCTAGGGCTCTTACTGCTCCCCCGCAAGGGGCTTAGCGGGTTAGAATATCGGTGGGCCCTCCATTGATTTCCTCTTGGCTTTCATCCCTCGAGATCTTCGGAAAATCCTCGATTCTTCTTCTTTTTTTTTTTTTTTTTTCGGAGAATCCAATTTTTTTGCCGCTTTCATATGGATCTTCCTCCTATAACGAGATGGGATGATCGCAGCAAAAAAAAAAACAGGGGCAATTGGATCGGACTTTGGGGGGGGGTCTAGATAGGTACCTGTTTTTCAATTCCCCTTTTCCCAAATGCTTCGTTGGAAATCTCCCGAATATTCGCTGTAAAGTTTGACGATAGGGCTTTTATAAAAATATTTAGTATTTCTGCCGATCTATATTTAATACTAGCAATATATTACTTTCCCTGCAATACATGGTAATGTATAGGGAAAGTATTGGAATCATGCCGAAAATCGCAACTCGAGTTTTCGATGGATCTACACATTTCGAGACCTCTAGAATACGAAAAAACTATTTTTAGCGTGACGTCTGTGTGTGTGTGTCTGTGTGTCTGTCTGTGCAGATTTTGTATCTGCACAGAAAAAAATAATACCTAAATAACTAAAAAAATAATTTACCGAATTTCATAAAATTTGGTAGGTAAGTCGCTTGTGTGCAAATCTGGTGCTGATTAGTTTTGGGTACGATTCGGGATAAAAAACCTGCCTTTTTTTTGCGAAATGGCCCTCAAAAGCTTGTTTTTACTTCAGCTGAAAAACTAATGGACCGAATTTTACAAAATTCGGTAGATAAGTCACTTATGGTATACCCTGGTGCTGATTAGATTTTGATACGAATCGGAAAACAATAACCTGCCTTTTTTTGCAAAATGGCCAACAAAAATTGCTAAAATCTAAAATAAAAACTACGTAAACTCAAATATATCCATTAAATGCTTGTTTAATACGTAAATTTTAACGAAGAAAATAATAAGACCAACCCCATTGCACTAGGATTAGCTGTTCTTGATATATTTTAGTTTTTTCGTATTTTCTGTACGCCACCTTTGAAAGTAAGTCCAGTTACCAAATGAGGACGAAAATTGAATTAAAAGTGAATTAAATTTAATTAAAATAAAGAGAACGTGGATATAAGTCTGCAGGGAAAGTCATGTGCTGCCTACATCAGATTTTTATTTATTAGGCCTTTAAAACCCTTTTTACCTTCATGGCGCATTCATTAAAAGTCAACAAACACCATATGAACTGTTCGAGAGGAATACTTAAATTTTTTACTGACAATTAATATATTTATTTAACATCATTAAAGTGAACGGTGTATGTAATGTTCTATAATTAAAACAATTCTTTTTACAATACGAATGGAAGCTAATTAAAATATCCCTCAAAGTATTCCTTAAAATATCCATTACAAATAAAGATTTTTGGCAAATCATATATGTCTCAATGAACTTTGCCCCAATTATAATGCACACAAATTTATATTAACATAATGTTAACATGGAAAATCTTATGATGATACACACAAATTTATATTTAGCATAATGCTAACATTGAAAATCTTCTGATGATACAAAAAAATCTGATATGGGTTTCACATGACTTTCCTTATATAATGCAATGAATTTACAACTTTTACAGTTAAAAAAATCTGATGTGGACAGCACATGGTTTTCCCTGCAGACTTATATTCACGTTCTCTTTATTTTAATTACATTTAATTCACTTTTAATTCAATTTTCGTTCTCATTTGATAACTGGACTTCTTTTCAAAGGTGGCGTAGAGAAAATACGAAAAACTAAAATATCTCGAGACCGGCTAGTTCTAGTGTAATGGGGTTGCTCTTATTCTTTTCTTCGTTAAAAATTAAGTATTAAACAAGCATTTCATGGAAATATTTGAGTATACGGAGATTTTTATTTTAGACTTTTGCGGGCCATTTTGGAAAAAAAGGCAGGTTATTTTTTTCCGAATTATACCAAAATCTAATCAGCACCAGGGTATTCTACAAGTGACTTACCTACCAAATTTTGTTTAATTCGGTCCATTAGTTTTTGAGCTAGAATGGATACAAGCTTTTGCGGGCCATTTCGCAAAAAAGGTTTTTTTTATCCCGAATCGTACCCAAAACTAATCAGCACCAGATTCGCCCACAAGTGACTTACCGACCAAATTTTATGAAATTCGGTCAATTACATTTTTAGTTAGAGTGGATACAAAATCTGCACAGGCAGACAGACACACACACAGACAGACAGCTAGACACACAGACACACACACAGACGTCACGCTAAAAATAGTTTTCTCGTATTCTAGCGATCTCGAAACGTGTAGATCCGTCGAAAACTCGAGTTACGATTTTCGGCATGATTCCAATACTTTCCCTATACATTACCATGTATTGCAGGGAAAGTAAAAATGTTAATCTTATAGTAGATATTTATATTCTCTCCAAGTTATTGAATTTTCTTCAATTAGTCGTCATTTTCATTGATTTAGCGTCTTTTTTATCCATTTGGCGAGATTTTCGTTAATTTGGTAACATTTAATAATGTTGCCGAGTTGGCGACATTCCGCTAAATTCATCGCCAAAATCTCACCAAGCGTTATGGACGGAGAAATAAGTTATTCTTATAACAGATAAATGACTATTGGCGTTCAAATACAAAAGTATTACTCAAAGTATATTTTCTCGTGAATGGAACGAGTTAGATCCACGAGAATGATGTCACCAAATTTTTTGAATGAAATTACATATGAAAAGTGAACATGTTTCTAAGCAGTTAATATGTTTTTTTATTTTATGGGATTTTTTGATAAATTTATTTGAAAAATGTTCAATATCTCGAGAACGGTTCACGGTAGTGTTCTAAAGTTTATGCCAATCGTTTTCTAAGGAAAAATTTCATAAATATCTATTTGCGACACTTTATTAAAGGTTTTGATTTTGTGATGATCCTTTCAAAATTTCCCTCGAAAATTTAGGGGGGTTCTGAACATTCGATTGCGTATAAAAACAATAGGCTTCTAGTGTTTACGGATTGTGATTTTTGTACCAAATTTCATTCGAATCGCTCCATTCGTTCGTGTGATATCGTCTCCACAGACTCACTGACACACACACATACACACACACAAACATCACTTCAAAAATGTTCGATTCGTGATCAGGGATGCTTGAAACGTGCTCCCCCGTCGAAAACTTGGATTTTCGACTCTGTCACAATACTTTCCTTATACATTATGTATATAAGAAAAGTAAAAAGGGGTGTTATAATTTGAATTTTCAGAGACAATGAGCAACAGTATATGAAGACGGCCCCTTATGCAAATTATACGCACATTTATTTATAATAGACATTATTCCGAGTCTAATGACACTTTTGGTTTGACTGTATGACCCAAAGAGCTGGAATAACGAGCAGTGTTCGGATTTTTTTTTTCTTTTGCCGACTGTGCATAATTTTATTTATTTATTTATTTTCTTTTGCTGTGAAAGAAGTAAATTCATTACATTCTGTAAGGAAACTCATGTGCTGCCTACATAAGATTTTTTTAGGAATATAGGAATAGCATTAGGCATAAATCTCACGTGATCTTCCCCTCTGATTCTTCCATTTTCACGAATTCCCTTTTTTCATGGTTTCATGCGGGGCGTCGTACTAGAAAATGGTATGGGCGGATGAAAAACTCGGTAGAGCAATTGGATGGGTTGCTGCGTGAGTGTGTCTGCCTATGTATCTGCTTTACATTTTCCCGGTGACATTGGTGTAAAAGGGGGATGGGAGGGGGTGAAGTGTTCGGACGGAGTTGTATGTGCTCCATCGCTGTGCCACTCCATTAACTAAGGAGAGTTTAAGAACGATGATGGAGCGAACAGGAATAATTGTGTTTTACACCGTTGAAATCCGTAACAAATGAAAGCTGAGGTGGCCCGGGTTGATGAACATTCAGGTAACACGAACAAATAGAAAACAAAATGTTTTAAAACAAATAGCATAATGAATGTAAATATACTCCATAACAAAAAAAAAAAAAAACGACGCACTAAGAAGAAGTTGTCCGATTGTAATGAAATTTCGTATGCAAAGACATTTTGAGCGAACATGCAAATGAATAAAATTTGGTGTCCAGTGAATAAATAGTGGGAGCTCCAGCGCTTCGGAACTGCGCATTCAGCGGGTGTATATCTGAGCAAGTGTATATCTGCAGGTGGGTATGGTCTGGGGTGCCATCTCCTTTGATAGCTGGACCCCTTTGGCAGTCACTACGACAGGTTGTGTTACCGTTCCTTTTGCGACGCCCCGGACTTATTTATCAGCAAGATAATGTCCGACCTCACACGGCACGTGTTGCTATGAATTGTCTTCAAGCTTGCCCAACACTTCCTTGGTCAGCTAGGTCTCCTGATCTCTCTCCCATAGAGCACATTTGGAACGTTATGGGAAGGCGATTGCAACCATCCCGGAATGTTGACGATTTAGCCCGACATTTGGAGACAATTTGGCAAAACATTCTGCAGGATACCATCCGTGAACTTTATCAGTCTATGCCACGCCGGGTGACATCTTGCATTCAGGCCAGAGGTGGACCAACGCTTTATTGACTTTCTCCCTTTGTATACGGTCAAACTCCAAATCATTAAATTGTTCTAAAATTTTAATCGTTTTTTTTTCTATGTATGTTCTTCGCATCCACCAATTTTTATCCCAATCGGACAACTCCTTCTTGGTGCGTCGATTTTTTTGTTATAGAGTGTAATTAACTTTCATGCACATAATAACTGCCTGGCGTGTTTACGTCTTTTCAGAGACATAGCCCCATCTACCCTCCAGTGATGTAAAAGTCTGAATCGTTGCAAATTTATAGTATCAACCACGGGGCAGAGCCTTGATGGTGTCAGATCCACCCAATGGGTGAGGGAAGAAGGTGTGAGGTTTTTGGATAGTATTTTTAGACACCCTCTCTGCTATACAGAAGCCTCCATGTGATCTAGATCCTAAAAGACGGAATTTTTGCAAACATGGAATGGAAAAGAGCCTAACGGAATCGGTGTTATGATTTCTATGGGACTTTTTTTCGAAAAGTATTTCCAGACCTCTCAGATACCCTCCGGTGACTTAGAAAGTCGAATCTTGGCCCACATGTAGTATCGACCACGGGAAAAAACCAAATGTAGGCAGACTTTCGATTTCTTCCCAAAAGCGGATAAAAAGGGGAGGGGTTGACAAGTCTTTTCAGACCTTCAAAAGTTCCTTTGTAATCCGGGAGGCTGAAATTTTACCCACTTCTTGAATAGGCCACGTGACGTAAATTAACTGAATCAATCTTCGATTACGATGACCCTTTTCAACTCTAAGCGTCATGCATTGTTATACATAGTGAAAATTATTGAAATAAAGTTGATACTTAATTTTTTAAAAAGTGTTAATTTCCCTGTTTTTGACAGGCTTAAATTCTGGTCTAGCAATAAAAAGATAAAAATTGCAAGAATAATAAAAATTAATATACGTGGCCATGCAAGATATTTTGAGAAATTACGTCAATGATAAAAAGCGTGCAGACCGCAGGAATAATTAATATGAAGTATACAAGGAAACATATGAAGCATATCAGCATACTACGAGTATTTCTGTAAAAAAAAAAGCTAGAATATATATATTTTTTTTATTTCGTTTACATAATATATGTAAAACGAAAGTATTAAGAAAAATAGAATCAAAATTAAGACTTTTTAGATGTTGATGGATTCACAAGTAAGCTTTCCCTGAATACGAATGAACCATTTTTTCAATAACGCCTGTGTGTTTTTGGCCATGATAATTCTTTATCAGATTGAGTTAATATAATGAAACTTTGTACGATTATTTCAATCAATGAACGATAGAGACCAATTAATTTTAAGGCTGAAAACAACCTAGGGGGATGGCTATTCATTTTTAGAGCATTTTTTTAATCTGAGAAACATTATAAAAACATAATTATGTTTAAGCATGTTGACAAACTTATATATTATGGAGTAATAATATAGAGTATATAATAATATATATATAGAGTAATAATATCAATATAGTAATAATAATAGTAGCAATATAGTAATAATATATTATGGAGTATAAACTTATATGCACGGAGTTTTTCATTTATAAGCAAATGCCGTAATTTATTCTCAGGGCTCTGACACGTAGGAGAGACCGGAGCTGATTGTTTAGAGCAGGAATAATGATTATCACAATGGTTGGTTGTCACACGCTCTTTTTTTCCGTCGATAACTGACGCATGCAGTCCACAATGCAACAGTTTGTGCGTCTGTGAAGTGGAACAATATCACGTGGGATTCATCTGTTTCTGAAACTCGAGTGTAGTTTACGGACAATTTTTCTGAATTTCACCTAGGTGAGTAATTTTTTTTTTTTTTTTTTTTTTGCTGCCGTTTTTATTTTATATCATCAAGATGTTTTTATTGATAAATGTGGTCAAATATTATTTTTATGGAATGATATATCGGCTACTTTTTAGCGCTGTCGTTATCTTATTATGAACTAAAAGCCGGTTGTTAGGATTAGCATATTTCATTCAAGGGGCATTGGGGCTAGTTGTTCCAGAAGGAAAGGGAAAGATTGTCACATGTGACAACTTGGCCCTTAGATTGCTGTTGTACTACTGTACTGTTGTACTACTGTACGACTGTTGTACTGTACTACTGTTGTACTGTTGTACTACTAGATTGTTTTGTACTATTTCTTCGATCACGTTTATTTTAATGCAGACAAATGTCATAGGAATTCCAACATAACGAAACAAATGGAAATGTTTAAATATGAATCTACGAAACAGGTTGTTGAGTCCCTCTGTAGGTCATGTATCGCAACGTAAAAAAAACTACTTTCCTGACATTGGAATTTGTTCCTTTAAATATTTTACTGACTTCGGTGGGATTTTTATTTGTAAGATTTGCGAATGTTTATTACAAAACGTAATTTCACTTTTTTTCAGATATGCAGTACTACAAAAGGAGGACTGTTCCACGCGTGAAGACACATTTTGAAAAAATTCATATTTAATAAAGAAAACGGTATTTTCATATTAAAAAAATTCCTAGTAAAAGCTAAATGTCCAATCTCAATGTTAAAATATCAAACTCCTGGATCAGAATCAATTACATGATCGAAAAAAAAAATTAAAATATGAAAAGTGTGACAACCATCCCCGGTCACCCCTACTGTTCTCGGAATATTTTACTTTTTTAAATCTAAAATGGAAGAAAAAGCCCTAAAGAATTAAATAAACGTACTATTATCAAATAAAGGATTTATTTGTAAATAAATTTTAGTCATAAATAAATGAATATAATTGTTTAGGATTCACCACAAACCGTTTTCGAGGAATATTAGAAATTTAAATTTTCCACATGAACAGCTATAATCCTCGAACAAATTGAGCAATTTGAAAGATATTTGGTATGACTGTGACAATTGATAATATTCAGACGCCAATTCATCTTCGAACGGCACGTCTTAGGACTAGGGTCTTCAATTTTCAAGCAATGATTTTTCTTTAAATCGTAAACACTTTATTAAAAAAAATATTCATGTTAAAATTTGCTGTAAAAACAGTATTTTTATATGTCAATTGTTATTTTAAATCTAAATGAAAGATAACTTGTGCACTTTTGAGATATTGTTATATTTTAGATCTAAATTGAGAAAACGTCATAGAAAATTAAATATGTTCACTATTATCAAATGAGGGAATGAATTGTGAGCAATTTTAACCGGAAACAAATGGGCAACAATGTTTGTAGTAATTATCACCATCCGTTCTGGAGATATTAGAAATTTTATTTACCACAGGGAGATTAGTTTGTTTATTCATTTAAAATATCCAACAGAGTTTTATGAAATCTGCTGTGAATAATTTTTATCAATTTTAAAACAGCTCTATTGATTCTCAAGATTAGATTGCGTTATTATTTTCCAGCTACATCTAAGTTTGTTGATCTGTTGGGAAATTTATGTGTTGCAAATCAGATAAATAAAAAACTAATTTAAGAGATGTTTTCTAAATTGTTATCAAGTGGAGTTGCGTTATCTCTGCACGCTGTGGTTATTTTGAGCACATTGAAAGCCTAAAAGTTTAGGAAACCGAAACTGGCAGCAAAATTTAAGAAGCACTTATCTTAAGGTATATATGATGGTATATCACAAGTTTCTGCAATTTACAGCTATAACCGATACGTGCAACATTTCGCAATTGTAATTAATACAATGCGAACTACACTCTTACGAACACCCAAACAGATTAAATGGATTTTTTTAATAATATAAGCAAAATCTTTGTTATTAAAAAGTTCCATGCTTAAAAAGGAAAATCGTATTTGCCACATAATTATAAGGTTTAAAAGATTGCATAAAACATACCAAAGGAAAAAATATTCAGGCTTCCAGTTTTGTTTCCTTTTTTCAGTTTGAAAGATGAGATGAAAAACATCCATACCTGTTTAATCTAGAATGAAAAATGAAGGATTAAAAACACTTAATTGGTGCGCTAAGCTAAATATAAATGAAAAATGCTTGTGGGGAACATATAAAAACGAAAGATATATATTTCAGTAGAAAAGACGCTATGTTTTTCTTTAAAAGAAATCGCATTAATTCAATTTATAATTGTAACGTACAAAAATAGGATAAAAAAGTTGGGAAGGAAAATAAAAAGTACTCGCTTTGAAAAAGTTAAGTCTGTGATAAAAAATGATTAATTTCAAGATTGAGTTTGTTAAAAAAATTAACAAACTGATAAAATAAAAATATCTTTTATTTTCATTTTCCCCACAAACTGCTCCAAAATGGATGCTGTTGATGACTATTAGTCCTACTCGTTTCAAGCCTTTTTTATGAGACATATTTGGTTTTTTTCATCAAGTATGCTAATTTATGTAAACTAATTATCAGATTCGACACGGTATTAAATGTTTTTCGCATCTATTATTCAAGTATGGAGGAGAGTGGGGCAGCCTGTTGAAAACCCGGATCGCTCGACTCCCCCGAGGGCTTAGAGCAGCTGTCGGAGCGCCAGATGGGGCAGCTTGAGATATTTTTCAGTTTTTTATTTTTATAAATATTTTTTTATAATTCTATCTTAACCGAACAATGTATCATTTACATTAAACAATTCCACATGCATAATCTACTTTAAATGCTGCATATATAATTAAAATTTTTTTAAGAGCCTTTTCAATGTCCCAAGTTGCTTCACCTGGTGGGCCACCTAATGGATGGATATAACACTGGATAAAACAGTAACATTGTAAACTTTTCAGAGACAAATTTTTGGTTATGTTGCTCCATTTAAATAACTAATAGAACAGACTCTAGATTTAAGGAGAAACAATTTTAATATACAATATACATATAATTGAACTTACAGTGAAATATTTGAATATATACTGATGGTCATCCAAAATGCAACACCATGAAAGACAAGAGATATCAAAGCCGAATTTATTGGAAAAAGAACATAAAGTACAAGGATGAATTGATTGGAAATACAGCTCCGTTCGACTTGCGTAACACGAAGAAATCAGTATTTTGTGCAGCCGCCATGGCTGACAATAACTGTTGCTACACGCCATGACATTGGAAGAAAGAGACTTTGGATGTGTTCTTGGGATATGTCAGTCCATACTGCTTTCATACGTTGCCAAACTTCATCTGTCGTAACAGCTGGTGGTGTTTGCGGGGCCAGTCATTTGCCAATCATCGACCAGACGTGTTCAATGGGTGACAGATCTGAAGAACGGGCGGGGCAAGGAAGCAGTGGAACTTGGTGGGCACTGAAGAAATGCTGAACGATATGTGCCACGTGTGGTCTCGCATTGTCCTGTTGAAACTTGGTCGCAGGCAAGCCTTGAAGGTAAGGTAAAACAACAGGCTCCAAAACTTCAGAAATGTAGAGGTGGCTGTTGAGTGTACCGGCAATGCGTATTAGTGGGGTGCGGGAGTAAAATCCAATGCCACCCCAAAACATAACGCCAGGTGAAGGACCGTTTGCAGGTGGCGCTACTAGCGCACATGATTTGCATAAGAATTAAAATTCTAATCATTTGTATGTTCTATCGAGGTCTACGTATGGTACAAATTTCATACTTATTGGATGCTTTCTTCATGGTGTTGCATTTTGGATGGCCAGCAGTGTATATAATACTATTCACTTTTATTATATTATTATTTTATTATATTATATATTTCTTATGTAATTCTCTCACAATTTTTGGGTGCCAGGAAAGGCCTAACTACATTTGCTGATGATGGAAATATATTTATATGAGGACATATACATACATATATATATATATATATATATATATATATATTTGAAATGTAATAATAAGAATTTTGTAAAAAAATAAAATAAAAAAAAATAAAAAAAATACAATTCAAGTAATATTAACATCACCATAGAAGCAAATTCACGGCCATAATGCCGATAAGAGAAAAGAACAGAACCTTCCCAATTTCGATGATTAATCAGAATTAAATTCATCTTCAGGTCTGAGTATTTAATTCTAATTAACCCAAACAAATGCCTGTTTCAGATTAAGCAATAGTACATTACTATAAATGCTTAAACTCAGACTACAGGCATCAAAAAATGAAAAAAGGATACATTAAGAAAATTGTATTACCATGCGGCATGAACCCTTCTTCTTCTACCACGTGTATACACGATCAACCTCAACAGCTTAATCTAGAAGCAATATATATATATATATATATATATATATCAGTTTGAATCTATTCAGTTGATACAATATTCATGCACTTACACCATGTATGTTAATACAGGGAACGAGAGATTTAGTACCTGTATTACATATGTGCTTTTTTAAATTTTAAATATTAATTTAATTATTAGGTGTAGTTATAGACTTAAATTATTATCAAGGCTTTCCCAGCATTATAACCAGATTTTAAATGCGTGCCTTATTTATGGAACAGGGAACGAGGGGTATTTAGTACCTGTTTAGTACCTGTATTATTTATAGAGGATTTACTCTCAAACCAAAGGTTGGGTCTATTTTATTTTATTGTTACATGTGGTCATCATACAACTTTCAATCAAGGATAAGTCACAGGTAATTGAAATATACAAGTAAGGATTTCAACTACTAAATTCCATAAATCAAATAAATGATAGTTTACGCCAGTCTAGCAATAATTACCTTATTCTAAATAATAGTAAAGCATTAAAGAATAAATTAACATCACTTAGAAAACTAATAGGATTTCAAACTTTTGATTTTAAAGGTCTTTTTAATAATATCAAGATCTCAGACCTGCATGATGTAATTTTAGCTCTATACAATGCTTATATTACTAATCTATCAACTCAAGCCAGTTTTATAAATTTTCCTAAATTTCTCCACTTTGTTATTTTCAATAATTATATTTTTCAAGGAAATAAATTATACTTACAAGTCTCAGAAGTTCCACAGGGTGGCTGTAGTAGCAGTATGTTAGCTAATTTATGTCTTTATCATTATGAACAGTCTTTTACATCAATAGATTATAATACATTATACAGATATGTTGATGATCTGATTTGCTTAGTATATACAGAAAATTGTGTCATAGATATAGATTTCTATCCAGACAATTTGGAATTAATTCCTAATGAAGCTACTATTAGTAAAAAAATAATTTTTAGGATTTAAATCTTATTTTTGAACCTTCTAATAGAATTGTTACCAATTTATATGATAAAAAAGACTATTTTAATTTTAACATTAATAAAATCTTACCATTTAATTCCTGCAACTCGAGATATATATATATATATATATATATATATATATATATATATATATATATATATATATATATATACATATATATATATATATACATATATATATATATATATACATATATATATATATATATATATATACATATATATATATATATATATATATATATATATATATATATATATATATATATATACATATATATATATATATACATATATATATATATACATATATATATATATATATATATATACATATATATATATATATATATACATATATATATATATATATATATATATATATATATATATACATATATATATATATATACATATATATATATATATATATATATACATATATATATATATATATATATATATATATACATATATATATATATATATATATATATATATATATACATATATATATATATATATATATACATATATATATATATATACATATATATATATATATATACATATATATATATATATATATATATATATATATATATATATATATATATATATATATATATATATATATATATATATATTGTAATGGTCTTTCAACTTTTATACATTTTTAGTTTTAGTATATGTAGTAGGTTTGCGACATTGTATCCGCTTCCGGGAGTGTCGTCATGACATGAAGCTGGATAAACCGGGAAGTGGGGGTCACAATCCCCCCCGGCGAAATTTTGATACATTGTCATTCTTCAATTTTCTATTTCTTTTGTAGTATATATATATATATATATATATATGTAATACATATATATATACAATATGTGTGTGTCTTTGTGTTAAGAACCACGCGGTAGAGGTGAAACTTATGCATGAAAATAAGTAGTTATTACTGTGAATCATTCTGCAGGTTTAGAGGTTCTAAACCTACAGGAGGGAAAGAAAACCTGAAAAGGAGCTACGTTCTAAATTCGAATGACAAAGTTAGAAGTTTAATATTCAGCATGTCGAGTATTCTACTGCTTCTTTTAAGAAAAAACAGAAATATTCTCAATTATCAAGTTTTAAATAACCTACAGGAGGGAAAGAAAACCTGAAAAGGAGCTACGTTCTAAATTCGAATGACAAAGTTAGAAGTTTAATATTCAGCATGTCGAGTATTCTACTGCTTCTTTTAAGAAAAAACAGAAATATTCTCAATTATCAAGTTTTAAATAACCGTTACGACTATGTAGGCGGATTTTTATGTCTTTGAATATTTTTATAAATCTTGAAATTTAAATGTAACCTGATCAGTTTAGGTTAGCGCTATTAACATATTTTGTTTTTCTAGAAATCTTTTATAATGCTGTTTAAAGGCTATACAGTATTGTGGCAATTAATTGAGAAATGCAGTTTTTTTTATAAAATTCAGTTTTATTCAAGTTTTCTATGGATACATTTAAAACTAATAAGTGATATGACCTCCCCGAGACTTTATAACATCACAGACACGTTTCGGCATGGAATGTACTAGACTAGCACATGTAGTTTTAATTTCAACGTCTCTGAACCATATGTCAATAACGGCCGAAATTAGCTTGTCCATCGTCGTACAGTCAAATTTGTGAAGCCGTTTTTTGACAATAGCCCACAAATTTTCTATGGGATTCAAGTCTGGTGAATTCCCGGGCCAATCCAGTACGATAATATTTATTTTGAGCAGAAATTTTTGATTCGCTTCGAAGTGTGACATGGCGGGCTGTCTTGTTGGAAAACGCAATCTCCGTTCGGCCACAGTTTAGCCATGGTTGGAAGCACTTTTCGGGTCAATATGGCTTCGTAACTGGCACTGTTCATCATTCCCTCTACGGGAACAAGAGATTCTGTCCCCAAAACGCTGAAACAACCCCAAAACATCTTTTGGGGCGGATACTTGGGTGCTTGATTGATGTGGTGCTGATTGAGAGGTTCTCCTTGGCTCCTTCTTACGAACATAGATCTAAATCCCTGAACCACAAAATGTGTTTCGTCAGAAAAGAGAACTTTCTCCCAGTCCTTCTCAGTCCATGTTTTGTATTTCCGTGCCCATTCCAACCTTTTTTTCTTCATGCGAAGCGTGAGAAGCTGCTTCTTGTACGTTCGACGTGCTCTCCGTCCGCGTTCTAACAGCCTGTATCGCACTGTTGAAGGTGCATTATCAACACCAGCTGCCACCATGGACTTAGACAGGTCAAAACTGGTTAATCGAGGATTTTTAACACTCATTCGATGTAAAGTTTTGTCGTCACGAGTCGAAGTTGATCTTTTTCGGCCGCATCTTCCAGAGCGGTTGGTTCCAGCATTTCTTGTTTCCTGAAACCGCTTCCAGATCCTCCCGACACTTGCTGTACTCACTCCACATATTTTACCTATTTCCTCGAACGTCTTAGAAGTGTGTTCTCTAAGCGCAATCACTTTAGCATGTGTTTCCGCGCTGATATCCATGACGCTAATGAGCCCCGCAACAACTGAGAAACTACCACTGCGGAACACCTGCCACCTGGCGGAGGAATTTGAACACTTGCTACTTACCAGGTGCATACGAACACCTGCTACTTTGATAATAACTGCAATTTGAACTCTGAGCTAATTTGGAGTGCTTCTTCCTAAGCTTACGTGTGATAAAACGAAAAAAATGACATTTCTCAATTAATTGCCACAATACTGTATGTATTCAGAAGATGCAAATGCATATTGGATTCTGTATGGAGGTCCACGGCATGTCAAATTATAATGTAAATTATAATAATGGTTTCGTGTTACCCATTCGTCACAGTGACGTCACGTCCTTTATATAGTTCCACTTCCGTGACGGACTTCCATAACAATGCCGAGTTGATTCGCGCCTATAGAAATTTCACTCAAAAAATGACAGATGAAAAACATTTTAACAGATGAAAAATATTGAGGCTTCTTGAGTAATAAAGGCTTTAAATAAACGTCTACAGCAAATTAAAATTGCATATAGTAGTTACTGCAAAAAACAATTCCACCAAGCTTCCCAATTGGCCAAATTCTTCCTGGAGGCTCCCATAATTTTAGGCTTAACTCTGAAATGACCATTTTGCATTTCATTTTACAATACATATGTCTACTTCTGTGACACGTTGTTTTATTTAAATAGATTAAATTTTAATCCTACTCTTACTGTCTATAAAATTTACATGAAAGTCGTTTGGCTGTTATAAAAAAAATCTGATGTGGGCAACACATGACTTTCCTTATATAATGCAATGAATTTACTACTTTTACAGTTAAAAAAATGTTATTCTTATAGTAGATACTTATATTCTTTCCAAGATATTGAATTTTCTTCAATTAGTCGTCATTTTCATTGATTTAGCGTCAATTTTATCCATTTGGCGAGATTTTCGTTAATTTGGCAACAATTAAAAATATTGCCAAGTTGGCGACATTCCGCCAGATTCGTCGCCAAAATATCGCCAAGCGTTATGGATGGAGAAATAAGTTATTCTTACAGCAGATAAAGGACTATTGGCGTTCAAATACAAAAGTATTACTCAAAGTATCTTTTTTCATGAATGGAACGAGCTAGATCCATGAGAATGATGTCACCAAATTTATCGCATGGTATTACATATGAAAAGTGAACATGTTTCTCAATAGGAAATATTTTTTTTTATATAACTTTTTGATAATGTATTTGAAAAATGTGCACGAGAATGTGCGTGTGTATCACGAGAACGGTTCATGTTAGCGTTCTAAAATTCATGTCAATTGTTTTCTAATGAAAAATTACATACGAAATATCTATTTGCGTAACTTTATTAGCGGTTTTGATTTTTTGACGATTTTCTCAAAATTTCACTCAAAAATTTAGGAGGTTCTGTTCATTCGATTGCGTATAAAAACAATAGGCTTCCAGTGTTTACGGATTGTGATTTTTGTACCAAATTTCGTTCAAATCAGTTCATTCGTTCGCCAGTTATCGTCTCCACAGACTCACTGACACACACACACACATACTTTCACACACACACACACACACAGACATCACTTCAAAAATATTTGATTCGTGATCAGGGTTGCTTGAAACGTGCTCTCCCGTCGAAAACTCGAATTCGAATATTCGACCCCGTCACAATACTTTCCTTATACATTATGTATATAAGGAAAATAACTGGAAAAGTTCGATGAATTATTACCCAATTGCAGTAGAGCTTTCAAAACACAGCAGCAAATACATAAAAGGGTAATCTTGTAGTACAGAAAATAACAAGTTTTTAATCTCAAACATGATTTAAAAACTAAGCTATCCCAAGATGCTTCACTCTCCCCTACTTATTATTTTTTAAATTCTTTATGTATATGTTATTTTGCCTGCATAATAGTATACTATACTATTGCATATGTGTATAAAATTATGAAATCATTGATGAAATATTTATTTAAACTGTTCTCTGCTTATTTGGTACCTCATATACACTTGTCGTATGGCAGGTTGGATGATTGACATGACGGCGTTTTGTATTTCTTATTGAACTGTAGCTCCCGGTAAAAGTAGGTCTATTGTACATAAAAAGAATAAACTAGCTTTAAAATAAGCCAATGCAGTTAAATATGAAAATTTTAAACCATAACGCCCGGTAAAAGTAGGTATATTGTACATAAAAAAAAATAGCTTTAAAATGAGTCAATCCTTTTAAATACGAGATTTTAAACTGTAGCTCCCGGTAAATGTAGGTCTATTGTACATAAAAAGAATAAAATAGCTTCAAAATAAGCCAATACAGTTAAATACGAGATTTTTAAACCGTAACTCCCAGTAAAAGTAGGTATATTGTACATAAAACGAACAAAATAGCTTTAAAATGAGCCAATCCTTTTAAATACGAGATTTTTAAACTATAGCTCCCGGGAAAAGTAGGTCTATTGTACATAAAAAGAATAAAATAGCTTTAAAATAAGCCCATACTGTTAAATACGAGATTTTTAAACCGTAACTCTCGGTAAAAGTAGGTATATTTTACTCAAATTGAACAAAATAGCTTTAAAATGAGCCAATCCTTTTAAATACGAGATTTTTAAGCTGTAGCTCTCGGTAAAAGTAGGTCTATTGTATATAGAAAGAATAAAATAGCTTTAAAATAAGCCAACACAGTTAAATACGAGATTTTTAAACCGTAACTCCCGGTAAAAGTAGGTATATTGTACATAAAAAGAACAAAATAGCTTTAAAATGAGCCAATCTTTTAAATACGAGATTTTTAAACTGTAGCTCCCGGTAAAAGTAGGTCTATTGTACATAAAAAGAATAAAATAGCTTTAAAACAAACCAATACAGTTAAATACGAGATTTTTAAACCGTAACTCTCGGTAAAAGTAGGTATATTGTACATAAAAAGAACAAAACAGTTTTAAAATGGGCGAATTCTTTTAAATAAGCGATTTTAAAACTGTAGCTCCCGGTAAAAGTAGATCTATTGTACATAAAAAGAATAAAATGCTTTAAAATAAGCCAATCTAGTCAAATACGAGTTTTGAAATAATCGACAGAAATTTTGTTTTCCTGTTAAGCTCTGTGTAATAAGGAAACATCTTGCTTCTTACAGGACAGCTGGATTTGTGGAATATTTAAGATTTTAGTATTATTTTCAACGGAAAATAATGATCATTCCGCAACAGTGGTGGTGGAATATAGTATATGAGGGAGAAATGTATAATTTGAACTAAGGATGTTTAATAATCAAGATTGGCACCACGTCTGAATGCAATGGACAAAATCAAGAACAAAACGTTTTTAAAAAACGGAAGGTCTTTTATTTAACATCATAAAAGACGTACAAAAATTGTTAAAAACAGCCAGAGCGTTTTCGGATGCATATACGCCCTTCATCAGTGGCTACATGAGTAGTAAAAGCATGGAATGTTTATATATATAAAGACCATTTTAAAACAAATTTGCATAAAATATAAAATAGTAAGTGAACTTACTAAAATAATACAAGAAATATACTTTAAATGCGCGATTAAAATACGCGTTAAAAGAAACTTTTTTAGAGGATACAGGATGGAAAGAATTAGCGGGGATACAGGAGTTAGTAAAAGTGGATTTACGGAAAACGGAAGTATGAAAACCAAAATCAGAACGGGTGACCAGAACATCAAGGAAAGAAAAGGAACAGTTAGATTCATGCTCAACAGTAAAATTAATCCAAGGGTAGAAATCATTAACTTTATCCAAAAGGTGAAGGAGATCATTTAAATCACGATCCCAGATAATAAAAACATCATCCACGTAACGGCACCAAAGAATAGGTTTAATTGTTAAAGAAGGCAAAATCTCATTCTCGAGCTCCTGCAAAACGGCCTCGGCCAAAATGCTAGATAAAGGGCTACCCATAGGGGCGCCAGAAGTTTGTAAGAAAATAGCGTCACGGAAAGCAAAGTAATTTGTTTCCATTGGTAGTACAAAACGTACGTTTTACATTGGTAGTACAAAACGTACTGTTGGCATCCGTTTAGCCGAACATGCTCGCGATGTCAAATCTGGTAAACTTTCTACGGCTCTTGCTCAATATGTGGCTAATCATAAATTTCTTCCCGTTTTTGAAAAACTTTCCTTTTGGTTCGTTGTAACAATCCACGTAGTATTCTTCTTTATGAATCCCTGTTTATTTATATTTACCGTGAATCCATTTGTAATTTTGATCCTGTTCAAATTTTAAGTTATGCTTGGCGACTCATTCTCGACTCCATGCAATTCAAACCTCTTAAAAATTTTTTGTAACGTCATTCTCAGGAATATCATGCTTGACGTTTTTCTAAAATTTGTATTAGTTCTTTTCTTGTAATAGTTAAAAAAATTCGTAAGCGTTTAAACTTATTGTGTAATTTCAGTGTATATTTCTTGTATTATTTTAGTAAGTTCATTTACCATTTTATATTTTATGCAAATTTGTTTTAAAATGGTCTTTATATATATATAAACATTCCATGCTTTTACTACTCATGTAACCACCGATGAAGGGCGTATATGCGTCCGAAAGCGCTCTGGCTGTTTTTAACAATTTTTGTACGTCTTTTAGGATGTTAAATAAAAGACCTTCCGCTTTTTAAGGATGTTTATTGTACAAAACTAGCTTTTATTTTCACAGATAAGCCAACTGTATCCATTGACGTCACTATGCTATAACAAAATATTTAAAGAAATAACTGTGTTAAGAAAGATATAAATTTTTTTTGCAGTCTGTTAATGATTGTGATACAAGTGAAACTTAACACTGTGGAGTATGAATGTATGAGACAGTATCTCTACACTGTACTTTTTAGATGATAACTGTATTTTGTAATCAAGCGCTGAATTGAGTCAAAGGTTCTCTAACAAAACCATCTCCGATATGCGGAATGAAAGCCCTAATGACTCACGCCCACCTTTTCCACGTTCCTTTCATTAATGATAGCGGCGGAGGAACACAAAGACCGTCTGCTGCCGCATCACTCTCTCCCTTTGGCTGAAGTTTAGTTCTCTTTGTGCTTCTGTTCCCATGAGATGGAGTCACTGGGACCGTTATATTAGAAGCAGTACGTCCATTTATTTGTACCACGTGATTGTTCGCTACATCGCCACGTGCAGCGACAAAGCTTTATGTATACGTGAGGTTTGAAGGGAAGAATTTGTTAAATTTACTCTATTCCAGAGTTAATCCTTGAAGGTCCGAGAACAAGAAGTATCGCGATATATAATAAAGTACTGGAAATTAAACTAACGAAAATACTTCAACTATTTATCCATTCTAAAGAAGAATTTTTAGTATTATAATTAAAATATTTTGCGATTATGTAAGAGAAGACAGATTATTGTCCTGTTGCATGCTTTTTTCAGCTCTTTTCTCTTTTTATTTCACTCTTCTCTTTTCTCTCGTTTCTATTTGCTTTGTTTTTACTTTCATCGTTTTCTCTTTTCTCTTTTATTGTTTTTCTTCTCTCTATTTTTATTGATTTTTTTCTATATTTTTCCCCTTTTTCTTTGTTTATCGCTTTTCTCTCATTTCTTTCCTTTTTCTTTTTTACATTTCTCTCTTTTCATCTTTTTTCTTTATTTTTCGTTCTTCTCACTTTTCTTCCTTTGTTTCTCGATGTTCCCCATTTCTTTTTCTTTTCTTTTTTTTTCTCTATTATTTTTCTCTTATTTCTTTGTTCATCGCTTTTTTTCTCTTGGTCTATTTCCTTTTCTCCTTTTATTTATTTATTAGCTTTATTTTTATTTTTTCTTGTTTTTTCTCCCTTTTCTATTCTCTTATATTTTATGACATATATGTATAACAATTTAAAACACATAGTTAAATATCTGACAATTTTTAATGGATTTCTGCATTAGAAGCATTTGATTAGACGAATAGAATATTTTCGGAGTAATGTCTAGGATTTTATTGTATATGTATAAAATGTAGGAGGTTGTCTGTGGAGATTTCCTCCTAGACAATTACCGTTGTAGAATAACAGTTAGTATGTTAGTATTATTAGGCTATGAGATAGATCTATTGGTACAAGGTTCGAATCTCGAATATGGGAACATGAAAACGGAAACACAATACAGTTAATACATTTCTAGTTAACTAACAAAATCACAACATGTGTCAGATTCAATAAACAGCCAACTAATTGACACATAAGAAAACTGCATTTTTAAAACACTGACGCATTTACTGTTCACTGCCACTCGTATCACGTTAATCTTGCTCTGTGAACAATGCAATGAGTCATCCTTTCTATGAAAGATTTACAAAAATTAGGCAACTGGGGAAATTTTTGATCAATTTCTTAGTTTCTCACCGAACTTGCCATTTTTAGATAGGTAGAATTATCTGAAATCACTGAATTGGGTTTAATAGATTTATATGTGTGTTTATATTTATATTTTGCGTTATGCTCAAGAAAGAAAATGACAAAAGAGTTTTATACTATTTTAAAATATTCTGCCTCAAAAAAAAAAAAAAAGTATTTTATTCTCATACCACTTAATAGAGAATTAATTGCTTTCCACAAAATGTTCAATTTTGAAATTTCGATTAGAAAAAATACATTTAAAACCTCTCGAGCATATTTCAAAAACTTTCAGAAAGGTATCCGTTTGTGCGTCTGTGTGATGTGGGAATAATAATTCCAGAACATATCGCCGAATTTATGCAGTTATTACAATGGTAAGTACAGGTACAATCCAATGGACTTCTTTATATAACAATTGGTGTTTGTAGTAACTGGACTGCCGAATCCTTTGCTAATGAGGCTTGTCTTCTAAACCCACCTTCAAACAATTTTCTCACTGCTTCTGAAATACAGATCTTGATTAGATCTAGAAATTGTCATAACACTCCTCCATGTCATCACTGGTACTTTGCTAAGATATCGCTGGATTATCGCTCCAATATGATGGCCGTAGATCCATTCAGGCAGAGCTGGTCAGGTTTAAGAAGACGGCCATACGAAGGATGGGAAGTTTGAGCGAGAAGACAGAGTTTCCATTACTTGTCCCTGTTCTTCCTCTTCAGCTACTCCATCTCATCTTCTCGACTGCATGGAAGCCTCTTTAAATCTTCTAGTAGAGGACCAGGAGAGTGTAGCACCATTGCTTTATGGACGGCGTGATCTTTTGGACTTGACCTAACATTTTCTAGGTCAAGGGGCTTAGTAACAACAATAATGTAAGAAAAGCCCTTCTCCCCGCCTGTTTGTGACTCTTGGCGAGATAAGAGAAATATTGCCAACTTGGCAAAATTGTAAATATGTCGCCGAAGTGACAAAAATTTCGCCAAATTAACAAGAATGACGGCAAAATGATGAAAGTTCAAAATACAAAAAAAAAAGTTCAATTTATTTGTTAATCCCTGTCGTTTTGGGGGGGGGGGGGATTAATATTTCTGAAATACAGTGAGTTTCACTGCTTGCGAGACAGGTACGTCAACTCCTCCAATAAAATCTCCCAGTTAAAAGTTTATTTATTCGAACTTTGATAATCCTGTGATTGATAAATATGCAGTTCTTTACATCTTCATAACCATAGAGGTATCATTTATACACATCTTTGACTTTAAAAGTTAGCTTGTACAGTCTCTCAGAAGTCTCTAGGGTCATAAAAGTCTGAAACTCGACCATTAAGTAGCCAATATAGGTGTAGTTAGCAAGATTAGAACAAGAATTATTTGAAATTTAAGAATTTTAAAACATGATATTTACGGAGGAAAATGGCTAATAACCGTACCTATGCTGAGTTCATTTTATAGAAAAGAAGGGGAGTTTTAACTGTGCAATGTATGTAAAGTGTTACAGCACTGATTCCATGTCTGTTACAACACCGATTTCATTAAAATGTCCTCCGTGATAGTCTCGTGTCTTTGACAGTATGTCTATATCTATCCCTTCTCCCCAACGGAATGTATCCATTCCTGATTATTTAAAGACTACGCAACTCATTCAACGTTGGCATGTTACCTATCATATCGTCAAAACGTTGCCCTAATAACGGGTTGCAAAAGTTAACACTGCAATTTGAACATAGCGTGCCACGTAAGCCCAGTCATCTGGCCCGCCCGTTAAAGTAATTGTCCACCCATGGTTTGACGAGCAGCAGGCCTCCAGAGAGATCGTGCAGTTTTCTCTCCCCTACCTTCTCCCAAATTGCTTGCACTGTCATTAGACCGGCTCTTTTCCACTAGAGAGACACGGTGTTTGACGATCGGTTTTATGGGGTCGGCAGACGATAATGAAGGGATCGGAAGAGGATGGGCGGGGGAGGAGTGATTCAGGAGCGTGTTCCGATACCCGCAAGCAGTGAGACCAAAATGTTCGATCGAACTCGGCACATTGGAGAGCATGTAGCTGCGCATGTTATAAACGTAATGTCGGGAGTTTTTTTTTCGGTTTGCAGAATTGTAAGAGAGGGGGGCGAGAAAAGCATTCAAGATATAATGGGCGCCGAGATTAATCAGACGCAGCATTAATGCAATAGGTTTGAAATGGATCCAGGAATAATATCAGCTGAGATTTTTTAAGAAACAGAAATGCTTAACTAGAACGGGTTAGATTTAAATACAAAGTGGTGTTTCAATACCCGAAAATACACGATTGGAATTTAAAAAATCCGCACTTGCTGTAATCGGAATATGTGTGGAAAAGAAAGAAGGAGAAATAGAGATGGGGAGAGATAGAGAAGGACAAGAAGAAGACTGAAATAGAGGAAAGGAAAATAGGAGGTAGAGAGAAATAATGAAAGAAGGACGAAGTAGAAATAGAATTATGAAAGATAGAAGTCAGTGAAATAAAGGAAATAGAAATTGATAAAAGGGTGAGAGAGGGGAGTTGGGAGCTATGAAGAGATTGAGAGATAGAGAGAGGAGAGAAGGAGAACGATAGTAGAGTGAAAGACAGAGACATAGAAGTGCGAGAGATAAAGCAAAATAGAGAAAGTGAATTGATAATATATATATATATATATATATATATATATATATATATTCGAGAGGATATATGGCCCCGTAGAGAATTTTTTCGAAATGAACGTATCGTAAGCCTAAATCTCTTCCATGTGCAAGATTTTTTGCTTGATTTTTTTGTTTTCTTATTTGCATTCCTCATTTTTGAAAATTGTTGATTGTCTTTGTCTTTATGACCTGCATTACGCTTTATTATTTCCTCTATATGTCTTAATTTCTTATATTTCTTTGTATTTTGTAGAAAATTTTGGAATAGTGTATTATGAGTTACTACATACATTCTAACTTTGAATTTACTAATTTATATTTATATATATATATATATATATATATATATATGGGAGTTAGACAAAGATAAATGAGAGTTAGAGAGGAGAGGATAGAATAGCAAAAGAAAGAGTTATATAGAGATATGAGCGTGGGTCCTAAGACTTTATTATCTTAAAGCGATTTATTTTCACGGAGTCGAAAAGTATGCTATCATATATAATATATCTGATTTTGAAATTTTATTGAGTTTTAGTTAAAAGTGATAAAAATGAAATTTAATTTCCAAGATAATAAGGGCTAATACTCAGGCTAAATAGATGATTCGTCTCTGAAAGCGGTGAAAATGGGTAAATCCATAGAAATTCGAATTCGAATTTTGACCCCATTTCAATACATTTCCAATAACTTATATTATGTATGGTTTGGTAAGAAAAAAAAAACTAAGTAACGACGAGGGTGAACATTTTAAAAGTTGCAGTTTAATCTGAAACATGAAGCATAGTGTAGGGTTAACTGAAAAAATGGCATATCATAGTTCCAGTAGATCAAAGGAGAGTGTTGCCGGCCAGTCAGAGTCGTAAGTACGGCAAGTCGATTCTCAGCTGAGACAAGTATTGATTATAAGCAAAAGAGTGTTAATTTGGTTATCCCTCATAACCCATGGACAATGATTTTGCAGACATTGTCATTCATCAGCATGGTGCAGGCAATAATATGACCACTGAGCACAAAATTATTTAAAAGAAGGATTTAAATATTATTTTGGTATTTATTTTGAAACCAGGAACGATGGAATTATTTTAACTCGGCACATTATTTGCAAAATTAAAAAAATCTGAGGATTATAGTCAGGCGATCTTGTTACAGGGTAGAAATCCCTTCATTGTAAGTAATGATTTTTTTACAAGATATGCTCAGGATGCAAAAGTATTCCGCTTTCTATTACTGCAGTTTTGTCATTTATCCCAATGGCGTTTTATATCATGTGCGATTGATAGCATAGTACGAGACCCTTATGATATAAAACTCCATTATTCGTAATCTCTCTTTGAGTTCAATGTAAACTGTCAAACATGCATGGCATACCCAATTCCTAACAAGGAAATGGGCTCAGGTATATTTGCGTTTCCTCCGCTAGACAGGGTTGGCCCGCTACTTCCGATGGGGTGCCGAGTGGCTTGGGTCTGTCATCAAAGGGTGAGATAAGTTGTTCAGCATAAAGTGTTCTCGGGAAACTTTCTGCCACAGAACAGACAGTGACAAATGTGGGTACCCGCCAACTGCTGTTGCTGCTAGTCAGGTCCTTGAGTGACGCATTTTGCCGTGACAATTGGAGAAAATGATATTTTATGTAGTGTTTTGATGTAAAACATATTTATTTAAACTCGTCCATGATTACTTCTGATTCACCTATTACTTTTAAAAAAATCATAAAACCCATAAATTGCAGGAAATACAGCATTTAAACTGTGTTATATTCCATGTGATCTGAAGCTGATTGCTTATATTAAGAGATTTACTCTTTTACATCCCTTGGTCGATAACCGAGTTTGACTGAATCTATAGCCAATCCTGAAAAATAATCCTTTTTGAACCGAAAGTGAAAGCCAAACTGGACGTCGATACATTTAATGAACCACCTACATCCTTCTGAACTTGATACTGAATTCATATTAGTCATCATCTAAGCTATATCTATTTCCAAGCCGCAGAAATAAATGTTTAAAGAATTTTTTGAACCGGAAATCTTTAGTGAACTTCTCCACCTCCCTCAGGATTTGATGCTCAATTATTATCTCTTATCTAAGCTTTATTCATAGCCAATTTTGGAAATAGATGATTAGAGAACTTTTTTTAAGCCGGAAATGGAAATCCGTTTAAACCTTTCAACATCCTCAATAATTTGATACTAAATTCACATCCCGTATCATCTAAGCTCTACCTATAGTTAATCTTGAGAAATAGATCTTTCAAGTAAAATGAAAATGTTTGAATAGGAAATGTAAAAGAATTGAAAGAGGAAATTGGTAGTGATTCTCCGTATTGATTTCTTCGGGCACCATTGGTAAGAACTTTGCTAACCCAATCGGGAATCGAAATCACAGATCATCGTACTGGCCAGCCTATGCTCTACCGTTGTGCTACTGGGACGGAATTTCATGTTCTTATTGTCGAAGCAAACTATGCATATGTCAGCCATAATCAAATTCATCCAATCTCTATCATTAGCAAATCCAGAGCATTGCAATTATTTTAGTAAGATTAGCAGCATGGCAAAATTTTTGACACCAAAAAAATTTTAATGTATTTTAATTTTAATAGGATGCATTTTAATTTAAGTAAGATGCATTTTAATTTTTATAGGTTGCATTTTAATTCTTATTCTGCACATAAATTTTAATGATTCTGCAACTCAACTATCTTACAACTCAACAATAATTACTCAGTTTCACTGTTTCAAAACTAGTGAAAATACTGGAACACTTTGAACACGAAAATCTTATGCTGATTTGCTCAACATAAAAACCACAAAATCCTTCAAACCACCACTCCAAAAAATAAAAAAAGTAGAGAAAACAAAGTTTGACAAATAAATAAATAGGCCAGGGTTGTAAAAATTTAAATGAATCAATTGAATGTTGCCAAAATAGAGAAAGATAAAAAAAATTGTGATTTGCAAATTGCCCATTGAATGTTTCCAAAGAGAAAAGGCAGAATGGTCCGAATTTGAAATGCAAATGCTACAGCTAACACTACAGGGTTCTTTTGAAAGGATGCGTTATGCAGTTATGTCCAGTTTTGGGGTAAATAGGTTAGAAAATATAAAATATGTATTTCAATTGAATGTTTTAAAGTTAAATTGGGTATTTTAAGGATTTTTGACAAATCACGTATGTCTCAACGAATTTTGTCCCATTTATAATGCCTGTAAAACTTTCTTTTCCTTCATAGTACATTCACTGGAAGTGAACAAACGTTACGTTGTTCTCAAAGGTACACTTAAAATTTTAATAGCAAATAGTATATTTATTTAACATCGCTGAATTGGCATACATATTTTTCAAGTAAAAATGAATGCATTCTGTTGACTAATATTAGTAGCAGTTAATCAAAATATAACTTGTTCCAGTATAAATAAAAATCTTTTATCGAATCAACATCTCGAGGTATTTTACCCCATTTTCGATACTTGTAATCTCTTTTCCTTCATTACACATTCATTGAAAGTCAGCAAATAGTACATGAGTTACCCCTATTTCCGATACTTGCAATAATACCCCGCTTTTCCTTCATTACATATTCATTGAAAGTCAGAAAATAGTACATGCGTTGTCTTCAAAGTAATATTTAAAAGTTTAATAACAAAATAGTGCAGGGTGTCTTGTAAAATCTGTATCAGGAGAACAAGAGCGCGTTAGCGTTACATTTTTAATGCAGCTTATAGGAAACCCCCATGGAGCTTCACGACGAGATAACCGTAGATAGCCTAAAGAGTATATAAGATATCTAGGGGGACAACGTTCGGGAGGGGAGGGGGGGGGGGGGGCTAACTCCTTTTGTATGAGGGCTAGAGGATATCACAACATTGTAGATTACTACTATTTACTCACTATTTTTCACAACATTGATTGAAACTATTAAGTCTCGTGATCATTGAACCATAAATAATCCCTTTTATTTCATGATTATGCCAAATTTTGTCCTATGCAGCCATGTTAAAAAATATATACAGAGTGTCCAGTGCTATCGGTGCCCAATGGCTATTTCCTCAACCGTTAGTCACAGAGATACACTTTCAATTGCAAAAATGTTTTAAATTTTAAAATCTATTATTTTAGAAGCAGTTTAAATCAATAAATACATTTTTGAAAGAAATACGAAATATAAATTTTTATACGGTCACTCGGTCCTGCCAATTATATTTAGGAAAATCATCCTCATACAATTTCATGCAAAATTAAAAAAAAGTCTTCTTTTTACGACTAAAATTCACCGAGTTATGAAGCATTAAACTTTATGACTTAAGTAGCTTTTCCACGCATAAAAATGTCCCGTTTCAGGCAACCAACCATTCAGGGACCTTAGTGACCCTTTCTCCAGGCAACCAACCAATCAGGGACCGTATTGACCATTTCTCAGCACAAAAAGTGCTTCAACTATATATAGCTATAAGTCGGTCAATTTTGGTCGTAAAAAGATGATTTTTTTTAATTTTGCATAAAACTGTATGAGAATGATGATTTTACTAAATATAATTGGTAGGACCGGGGGACTGTATAAAAATTTATATTTCGCATTTCTTTCAGAAATGCCTTTATTGATTTAAACTGTTTCTAAGATAATAGATTTTAAAATTTAAAACATTTTTGCAATTGGAAGTTTATCTCTGTGACTAACGATTGAGAAAATAGCTATTGGGAACCGATAGCATTGGACATCCTGTATAATTGCGAATAAAATTCAAAGTTTTCGTTTGAATTTAAAAAAGTCTGTCTAGTTTGAGACGTTTTGATAACAAGGCCAGATATAAAGTTTCGTGAAAGTTCATCAATATTGTGGCCTCTATTCTGTACACAGGAAATCGACCACAGACATCAGACAGAAAAAGAAGATGGACATCATTCTAGAAATAGCCAAAACGTGTTCAGGAGTTCCTAAAACATATATTGGTATTTAAATCCTGAATTCAAAAAAATTCGTGAAAATAACACCTTCACTATATTACATAGTAAGAGAAAGTAATAATGATAACTCTCTTCGATTTCGAGAAATTTCCCCTGATACGGATTTTCCTACATACCCTGTATATTTATTTAACATCGCTGAAGTGTGAAAAGTATATATTGTTCTATAACTGAAAACTATTTTGTTCATAATATGAGTAGGAACCAATTAAAACATGACCCATTGCAGAACAAATACATGTCTTAACCAATAAGTAAAGATTTAACAAATCAAGACTACTTTATGATGCCTGTAAAACCCCTTTTTTTACTTTCCCTGCAATATATGATAATGTGGAAAGTATTGGAATCATGCCGAAAATCGTAACTCGAGTTTTCGACGGATCTACACGTTTCGAAATCTCTAGACTACGAAAAATTATGTTTAGCGTGATGTCTGTGTGTCTGTGCAATGTATGTATCTACCTCAAAAACTAATGGACCGAATTTCATAAAATTTAGTAGGTAAGTCACTTGAATGTGACCCTGGTACTGATTAGGTTTTGGTACGATTCGTAAAAAGAGAACCCGTCTTTTTTTGCGAAATGGTCAGTAAAAATTTCATTTATCCGCACTAGCTAAAATACTAATTTACCAAATTTCCCAAAATTTGATAGATAAGTTACTTGTTAGATACTCTGGTGCTGATTAGAATTTAGAACGATTCGGAAAAGAAGAACCCGCCTTTTTTTGCGAAATGACCTACAAAAATTTCATGTATCCACCCTATCTAAAATACTAATTGACCAAATATCACAATATTTGGTAGATAAGTTACTTGTGGGACACTCTGGTGCTGATTCGACTTTGGTAAGATTCGGAAAATAACAACTTGCTTTTTGTTACGAAATGGCCGGCAAAAATCGCCAAAATCTAAAAAAAAAAAGACTACGCATGCTTAAACGTATCAATTAAATTCTTGTTTTATACGCAATTTTTGACGAGGAAAAGAATATAACACACTTCATTATACTTTAGGACTAACCGTTCTCAAGATATTTAAGATTTCTTGCATTTTTGTTACACCGCTATCGGAAAAATGTCCAAATACCAAATAAAAACAAAAATTGAATTAAAAATGCAAATTTAGTGTTATTTGATGCAATTAAACTCAATCTAATGAATTATTAAAGAAATAAAGAAAATATGAATTTAAGCCTGCAGGGAAAATCATGTGCTGCACACATCAGATTTTTCTTCATGTAACGATCGTTGGACGTCAACAAAATGTTACGAAATATGCTTGCAAAAGAATATTTAAAAATTTAGTAGTCAATTAATATATTTATTCAACATTGCTAAAGGAATGGTTATATTTCTTTTAATTTAAACTGATTCTGTTCATAGTATTAGTAGAATCCCAAAAAATATGACTCATTGCAGTAAAAATCAAAATCATTGCTGATACATATCTGGACGTATGTTGTCCCATTTATGATGCCTGGTGAAACTTTTTTTTCCCATCATGTTACATTCGTTAGAAGACAGTGAACGTTACATGAGTTGTTAGGAAAGTAACATTTAAAATTGTAATAATAAATAATATATTGTTCTATAATTTAAACTGCTTCTGTTTACAGTATGAATAGAAACTAATTTAAATATAATTCATTTTCCGTTTAATTCATGTCTTCTTGAAGTATTATGGTCGCATTCACGACGAAAGTGGAACCCTCAATTCCTTTATGAATCATTCATCGGAAGACAATAAACGTTATGTTGTTGTTGTTGAGACCCAGACCGTCCGACCTACCAGAAAGGTGTAAGGTAACTGTTTGGACGGCCGGGAAGTGCCACCCAATTTAGACCGGAACCCAGTGGGGGAGGCATCCACAGGAACCGTACCCTCCTTCCCCTACCACCAACCTCTCGGAAGGACTTACGGACCCACATGTTTAACGTGATCGTACCCCGCATGAACACGGCGGCAGTTGTAGCAGCGTGAATATCCAGCGCGCAAACCATCGGGCTACCGCGCTCAAAATGTGCCAACAGCACGCGGTGTTCCCAGGTGGTCACCCACCCAAGTACTAACCACGCCCGATGTTGCTTGACTTTGGTGATCTAACGAGAACCGGTGTTTTCAGCACGGTAGGGCCGTTGGCTAACAAACGTTATGTGAAATATTCGAAAAGAAACATTTAACATTTTAATAGCTATATTTCTTTAACATCGTCAAAATAGCAGACATATATTATCCTATAATTTAAAAATATGTGAATATGCAGGAATCGAAAATACTTAAAATATACATCATTTTCAGTTCAATTCAAAATCTAATATAAATGTCAGTTTTAACAATTTTGATCACATTTATTAATGCTTGTAGTTCCTCGATTTAATTAATATAAGTCACATTCGTTTGAAGTTAATAAACGTTACACGAGTTGTTTGTGAAGGAAAACTTAAAATTTTAATAAAAAATAATATTACAATTTATTTGACCTGGCTAAAATGATAGGCATATTTCGTTTCATAGTTTAAAAATATATGTTTATAATGAGTAGAAACTTATTAAAATATCAGTCATTCCAGTATAAAAAAATCTGATGTGGGCAGCACATGACTTTCCCTGCAGACTCAAATTCATTTTTTCTTTATTTCTTTAATAATTCATTAAATTCAGATTAATTGCACAAAATAACACTAAATTTGCATTTTTAATTAAATTTCTGTTTTTATTTGGTAACTGGATATTTTTCTAAAAGTGGCATAACTAAATGTGAAAAATCTCAAATATCTTGAGAACGGTTAGTCCTAGAGTAATAGAGTTGTTCTTATTCTTTTCCCCATCAAAAATTACGTATAAAACAAGCATTTAATTGATATATTTGAACATACGTAGCTTTTTTTTTAGATTTTGGCGATCTTTGAGAGCCATTTCGTAAAAAAAGGCAGGTTGTTCTTTTCCGATTAATACTAAAATCTAATCAGCACCACAGACTATCCCATAAATAACTTATCTTCCAAATTTTGTGAAATTTGGTCAATTAATATTTTAGCTAGAGTGGATACATGACATTTTTGCGGGCCATTTCGTAAAAAAAGACGAGTTGTTCTTTTCCGATTAATACCAAAATCTAATCAGCACCAGAGTATCGTACAAGTAACTTATCTACCAAATGCTGTGAAATTTGATCAATTAGTATTTTAGCTAGAGTAGATACATGACATTTTTACTGGCCATTCCGCAAAAAAAAAGGCGGGTTCTTTTTTTACGAATCGTACCCAAAACTAATCTGCACCAGAGTTATACCCAAGTGACTTACCTACCAAATTTCATGAAATTCGGTCCGTAAGTTTTTCAGTTAGAGAGGATACATACATTGCACAGACACACAGACGTCACGCAAAAAATTTTTTTCGTATTCTAGAGGTCTCGAAACGTGTCGATTTCACTCTTCTCCTGTATTTAAATTTGTATAATTTAATATTCAAATTCTTAAACTTATATGCTCTTTCGTATTAGAATTCTCAAATATTGAAATTAGCTTTTATTCTTCATAATACATTTTATACTTAATGATTTCATAATTATATGTTAAGTTTTAATTTGAAACACTTCATACCTCGCATACTTCATGTGCGCAAGTCCTTTTGCTAGTTAATTCATATCTCGACGTATTTTTCGCCCCTCCCCCGTTTCCGACGCCTGAAAATCCCCCCCCCCCCTCCTTTTTGACACATTTATTGGAAGTCAACAATCTTTACACGAATTGTTTGCAAAGGAATATTTAATATTTCAATAACTAACATTATATAAGGTAAGTGACCCAAATATGGGCACTACACCTAATATGGGCACTGCTGTAAAAAAGACACAGATATTCATCAATTATCTATCTCCGATATTTAAAAAAGACCAACAGAAAAAAAGGCTTTAAATTATCGAGCTGTAAGACTGGTAAAATCGCAATCGCTTTTTCCAGAAAAAAAGGTACCCTAGCATACAGCAGCTGGCAAGTCCAAACGAGCAGCTGAGCCGAAACCAGCACCCAAGCCTAAACCCAAGACAAATGTAATATCAACTGTTGCAGCTCAGCCGTTCTGCAGTGGTGTATCCAGCTCAAAAGAGTCCTGCTATTGTGTACTGTGTCGTCAAGAAAAACAATTAGACATGATACAGTGTAATACGTGCCGTGTTTGGGTACATGAAGAATGTTGTGGCCTTACAAGTAAAAAAAAAATTATATTTTTATATGTCCATCTTGTGCCGACTCTGATTAAAGTTTTACATTGATTTAAGGTTTTTTAAGCATAATTTTTAAGGGTGCCCATATTAGGTGCAAAGGTTCCAAATATGGGCATAGGTTCCCAACATGGACACTGTCCATTATTAGCACCTATCTGATGTTTTTAACTCAATTATCATTTTTTCCTTGTTACCTCCTGCAAGGAGAATACATCCACCAATTTTCAAATTTTTATCTGCTAAAACAAACATTATAATAATTAAAATGCTTAAGGGTGCCCATATTTGGGTCACTTATATATTTTTAGGTCCTTAAAATTGTTCTATAAATGCTGTTCATAATAGGAGTAGAAACTATTTAAAATGTTACTCACTTCATCCTAAATTATAATCCTTATTAAATCATGTATCAATATGTTTTTGTCATGGTCACAGGATTCACCTGTAGGTGGCGCTCCCCAAAATTTCGAATACACTCCCATTGCATATAAAAGCATTCATAGACTGGTTTTGCTTCTATTATGCGTTCGCCAGTGTAGAATACCAATAGCTGTAAGGAAACTTTCTATATGCCACACATTTTCAAACCTCTATGGGACCTGACAAATGCTGCCGTACTACGTAGTAGCATTACTATTTTGAATATATATTTTTATTTTGTCTAATTTATGATGCTTGTGAAGTCCTCTTTTCCTTTATGACACATTTATTTGATGTTAACAATCGTGGCATGAGTTGTCCGCAGAACAATATGAAATAATTTAGTATCAAAAATATGTTTGTTTAACATCGTTAAAATGATATCTATATATATAAAGAAGAAACTCTGATGTGGGCAACACATGACTTTCCTTATATAATGCAATGAATTTGTTATTTTTACAATAGAAAATAGGGTTTTCTTATAGTAGTTATTTATATTCTTTCCAAGAAATTGAATTTTCGATAATTAGTCGTCATTTTCATTGATTCAGAGTCATTTTTATCCATTTGGCGAGATTTTCGTTAATTTGGCAACATTTCAAAAAAGTCGCCAAGTTGGCGACATTCCGTCAAATTCGTCGCCAAAATTTCGCCAAGCGTTATGCACTAAGAAATAAGTTATTCTTACAGCAGATAAATGACTATTGGCGTTCAAATACAAAAGTATTATTCAAAGTATCTTTTCTCATGAATGGAACGAGCTAGATCCACGAGAAGGATGTCACCCAATTTATCGCAAGATATTACATATGAAAAGTGAACATGTTTCTCAACAGTTAATATACTTTTTTTAATTTAACGGATTTTTTGATAAATTTATATAAAAAAGTGCAATATCTCAAGAACGATTCATGCTAGTGTTCTAAAGTTTATGTCAATCGTTTTCTAAGGAAAAATTACAACAGAAATGTCTATTTGCGTAACTTTATTAAAGATTTTGAATTTTTGATGATTTTTTCAAATTTCACTCGACAATTTAGGGGGGTTCTGAACATTCGATTACGTTAAAAAACAATAGGCTTCCAGTATTCATTGATTGTGATTTTTGTACCAAATTTCATTCGAATCACTCTATTCGTTCGCGAGATATCGTCTCCACAGACTCACTGACACACACACACACACATTCTTTCACACACACACACACATTCTTTCATACACACACGCACACGCACACAGACATCACCTCAAAATTTTTCGATTCGTGATCAGGGATGCTTGAAACGTGCTCTCCCGTCGAAAACTCGAATTCGAATTTTCGACCCCGTCACAATACTTTTTTTATACATTATGTATATAAGGGAAGTAAAAAGTATGTATATATGTATGGATGATGCAACATCACGGGAGAACGACTGAACCGAATTTGATGAAATTTGGTGGGTAACCTTGAAATAGCCCCACTTAAAATTTAGTTCATGTTTCGAGTTTCTAACACCAGGAGTTGCTGCGATATTAATGAAAAACCAAACACTCGTTTATCTCATTATTACGGGAGAACAGCTGCATCGAATTTAATAAAATTTTGTGGGTGGCTTTGAAATAGCCCTCCATAAATTTAGTCTGAGTTTCAAGTTTCTAAGACTAGGGGTTGTCGAGATATTAATGGAAAACGAAACTTTTTCCTAGGAGTTCTACTCTCTAACTCCATGATTCCTAACGAAAAAGGTTGGAAATCGTTGGTCTAAAACGTGAAAGTCAATTAAATCGCTGAATTGTTTTGTAGGAGTTTATGTATTACTGAACGTATTAGTCACTTTTGAGAATTGCAGGTTTGAAATATGAATTTAAATGGAAACTCTATCACCATAGTTTATTTTTCACAAGCTTATTCAACAAATTTTATTGATTTGAATAATAAATAAATGAATATAAAAATATCTATCTATATTTAAAGAAGAAAAGTATGTATGTATGATCCAATGGATCTGATTGGCCAAGGAGTAGCCAATCAAATCAATTTTTTTCCTTACATAATTCAATGAATTTATTTCTTTGACAGTGAAAAAAGAATGTATAAGATTCACGGCCCTATATGTTCCAGTGCAATTTTTATCAGAGTTTTGTATCGTAAATTCCGAGCAATGCCGGGTCATCTCTGTTAGTGTATATATAATTCAGCAATGTAAACGGATTTTATAGTCATAATGCGAGTAGAAATATTTAAAATACCCCTCACTTTTAGTACAAATGAAAATCCTTGATAAGCAATGTTTCAAGCTGTTTTCCTCAAATTTGGTTGCCTGTAAAACCCGTTTTTCCTTCGTGATACATTCATTGGAAGTCAACAAACGTTGCGTTGTTTGCAAAGTATTTTAATAGTGAATAATATCATAGCTAAAAAGTGCTAGGTGTATATTATTCTATATGTAAATATGATTTTGTTCATGATGCAAGTAGAAGTTAATAAAAATATCACTCAGTCCAGTACAAATCAAGATATATGACAAATCGTGTTTTAACGGTTTTAGCCCCATTTATGATTCCTCTAAAACCTTTCACTTGGCAGTGGAAGTCAACAAACGTTACATGAGCTGTTTGCAAAGGAACATTCGTAATTTTAATAGTAAATAATATATTTAACTTTGCTGATGTGATAGATATATATTGCTCTTTCATTGAAATTGATTTTGTTCATAATATGAGTAGAAATTAATTAAAATATCACTAATTATCAGTTGAAACCGAGATATTTGATCACACTTATCTTAACGTATGTTGTCCCACTTATGATGTTTGTAAAACCTACTTGCTCTTTACGGCACATTTATTAGAAGACAACAAACATTACATGGATTCTTCGCAAAGGGAGATTTAAATTTTAGTAATAAATATCAGACTAATGGCGACTACACGTCAAATCCTCAAATCGATCAACTTATATAACAGAATCACTGCATTGAATATTGTGGCGGAGACCAATTATTTTAGTTTCCATGGTGATGTTTACTTACAAACTGCAGGTGCCCCTATGGGTAGCCCTACTTCTGGCATTTTTGCTGAAGTTGTTTTGCAGGAACTCGAGCAAGAAGTTTATTTTTTATCTCATAAACCTATTCTTTGGCAACGTTATGTTGATGACGTTTTTATCATTTGGGATCATAGTTTAAAGGATCTCCTTAATCTTTTGGTTTTGGTTAATAACTTTTACCCTTCCATTTTTAGACGTTCTTAGACGTTCTTATTTCTCATAATTCTTCCGGTTTTCAGTATTCTGTTTTTCGTAAACCCTCTTTCACTAACACTTGCAAATTCTTTTCACCCTATCTCGTCAAAAAAAGCCTCCTTTAATCGCGCATTTAATGTTTGTTCTACTATCTCGTCTTTAAAAAGTAAAATTGATTTCATCTTTAAACTTGGTCAGGATGCCGGTTACTCTTTTGAGCTTGTTTATAAAATTTTTTTGAATATTCACCGTGATTTTATTCAACCCAATTCTAAACTTATTCCCATTAATGATTGTTTGCCTTTTAAAGCCAGTTTTCCATACCATCCAAATATATTTCGCCCTCTTATCAAATTTTGTACAGAGTTTAATTTTAGACCTGCGAATTTGACTGTTACCACTTTATTTAATCGTATTCGTACTGATAAATTCAGGGATAAAGATAGCTTTAAAAGTCATACAGGGGTATATGTTGTACCCCTTCTTTCCCCAGATAACGTTTATAAGTTTTATATAGGTAGCACCAAACGTACGGTTGGTATTCGATTGGCAGAACATGCTAGAGACGTTAAAAATGGTAGGCAATCGACTGCTCTTGCCCAATTAGTGATTAATGATAATTTTCAACCCCTTCTTGAAAAATATTTTCTTTTGATCAGCTGAAATAATTCCCAGTCTATTTTACTCTTCGAATCTCTTTTTATTTATCTATATCGCACTCCTAATTGTAATTTTGACCCCGTCTATGTTTTAAGTTATGCTTGGCGACTCATTCTCGATTACATGCGAATCAAACCTTTACAAAGTTATCTTAAATTTATAAAGTTTAATTTTGTGTATTGATGTTTAAACTGGCTTATGACAATGTGTTTTCTTGATTTTGTAATTTTTGTAATTTTTAAATATGGTGTATGGATGCACAAAATATGTTTTATGGTAATGTTAATTTTAGGATATGTAAATTCAGCTTCCCGGTATTAGATTGTATTTAAGCATGTTGGCAATATTTCTTATTTTAACGCCACTGAGGAAGGGTATGATGATACCCGAAAGCGCTCTGGCTTTTTAAAAGATTGTATGTACGTCTGGAGGATGTTTTTAATAAAATGACTTTCGTGATCTATTGATTTGTCATTCTGTTATATAAGTTGATCGAGTTAATATCATGTTTAACAGCCCTAATATGATAGATATGCATATTTCTTATTTAAATTGATTATGCTCATAATATGAGTAGAAACTAATTAAAATATTATTAATTTTCAGTGCAAATAAAAATGTAGGATCAATCTCAACTTGAGTATTAGTATTTTACTCATATTTATGATGCCTGCAAAACCCTTTTTTCCATTCTGACACATTCATTGGAAAACAACAAACGTCACATGAGTTGTTCGCAAAGGAATATACTAAAATTTAGTACCATATAATATATTTATTTAACACCATTGAAATGATAGTTCTATGATTAAAACTGGTTCTTTTCATAATACGAGTAGAAGCTAATAAAAAATATTACTTATTGCAGAACAAATCAAGATCTTTTATAAATCTGAACATTATACTGTATTGTCTTGATTTCTTTAAAACCTGCTTTAAAACCTTTCTTTAAAACCTTTTGACATCTTTAAAACCTTTTTTCTTTAAAACCTTTATGACATCATGCCGCACATATTGGATGACAAGAAAAAACATAATAAAGCTAGCTTGTGAAAAAGAAAAGTTTAAAAATTTAGCAGTAAATAATTCATACCCTCTATTCCTTCGTGGTTGACATATTGGGTGACAAGAAAAACATTGCAAAACTGGATTGCAAAAGAATGTTCGAAAATTTAGTAGTAAATAATGTACCTATTCAACATTTCTAAAGGGATGGTTATATTGTTTTTAATTTAAACTAATTCTGTTCATTATACAAGTAGAAAATAATCAAAATATTACTCATTGCAAAATAAATCAAAATCGTTTATTTATCAAGACTAATTATATACTTTATAGTCTCATTTATGATTCTTGTAAAACTTCTTATCCTTCATGACATCATGGCGCATGTATAGGACGAAAAAAAGAAACATTATAAAATTGGTTTGCAAAAGAATGTTTAAAAATTTAGTAGCAAATAATGTACCTATTCAACATTGCCAAAGGGGTGGTTATACGAGTTATTTAAGTTAATATGAGAATATATGTCACAATAGTTAATAATTTTTTTTATTTTGTGTGATTTTTTGACAAAAATTATTTGAAATATGTGTAATATCTCAAGAACGGTTCATGCGAGCGTTCTACAGTTTATGTCAATTGTTTTCAAATGAAAATTTACATAAGATATAATTATTGCATACATTTATGATTTTTTTATGATTTGTTCAAAATTTCATTTGAAAATTTAGGAGGGTTCTGAACATTTGATTGGGTTTAAAAATTATAAGCTCTCAGTATTCACCGATTGTAATTTTTGTGCCAAATTTCATTCGAATCGCTCCATTCGTTCGTAAGGTATCGTCTCCACAGACTCACACACACACATACAGACATCACCTCAAAAACGTTTGATTCGTGTTCAGGGATACTTGAAACGGGCTCTCTCGTCGAAAACTTGATTAATTCGTATTGCTTTTAATTTAAAACCATTCTTTTCATAATTCAGGTAGAAGCTAATTAAAATATCCCTCATTCCAGTAAAAATTAAGGTTATTGATGATACATGTTTTCGAGCTCGACGTATATGCTGACCCATTAACGGAAAATGATGAAATAGGTATTTAAACTATTTCTCGTCCTATCCATATGCGAGTGTCTGGGCCGTAAGTACTGAACAACATCTTGCTTGGTCTGGAATTTATATAAATCTGCCGCCAGACCTGTCTGCTCGAACCCGTCACCTGCTGTACATGTATCGCCTGCTAGAGTTCTTATCGATCTGGTGGAAATACTGTAATGACAAAAATGTGTTAGAAACTTATTGAGCCTACTGATAATAGTGGTTTTAAATGATCCTAGCTGATTTCAAAACTTGAACGACATGTTTATTACTTTCCCTGCAATACATGGTAATGTATAGGGAAAGTATTGGAATCTTGTCGAAAATCGCAATTCGAGTTTTCGACGGATCTACACGTTTTGGGACCTCTAGAACACGAAAACACTGTTTTAGCGTGACGTCTGTGTGTCTGTCTGTCTCTCTGTCTGTGTGTGTCTGTTTGTCTGTCTGTCCCCCCCCCCCCCGGGACGACGCCACCTTAGATGTGGTGTACGGATCTTAGCTCTGTAGTTCTGGTCCTTCGTATCTGGGGGGCATAATAATCCAGGGAACCGGCTGTCGATGAACCAGCCGTCGCGACGGCCGGTTCCTCGACAGCCGGTACGACGCGTCGTACCGGTAAGGCAGTTAGGCCTCGGACTCTTCCAGATGGCTGTGATCTCACAGACTGTGTCTATTCATGACCTGAGCCTAGATCCGGCTGGCGACCGGGGTCGGATGTTCTTCGGACCCTACCCGGTGAATGATCCCGTCGAGAACGTCACCCCCCGGCTGCGGCTCTGGAATGGGAGATTGAAACCCCAGTCATAGAGAAATAATAGGCATAAACCATTATGGTTGTTTTCTCCATTGATCTTATTCCTGTTTGTCTGTCTGTCTGTGCAATATAGGTATCCACTCTAACTCAAAAACTAATGGATTGAATTTCATAAAATTTGGTAAGTTACTCGTGTGTCACTTTGGTGCTGATTAGTTTTGGGTACGATTTGGGATAAAACAACCTGCCTTTTTTGTGAAATGACTCGCAAAAATTACCTGTATCCATTCTAGCAGAAAAACTAATACATAAAATTTTACAAAATTTGGTAGCTAAGTTACTTGTAGGTTACCTTGGTGCTGATTTGATTTTGGTACGATTAGGAAAAATATAACCTGCCTTTTTTCGCAAAATGACCCTCAAAAATTATCAAAATCTGAAATAAAAAACTACGTATTCTCAAATATATGGATGAAATGCTTTTCTTATACATAATTTTTAATATTTTGAAAAATAAGATCCAGGAAATTTAATAATTTATTCTGTCCTGAATTCTTAACTTTTAAGAACCACATTTTTCTTTAGTTTGACTAAATGAAATATTGACAGCATTTTTGTAATTTGACTTTTTTCGACAGAGAGGCTGTATAAAAAGTTAATTTCCTTAACCTTTACAAAAATAGGGTATATCACTTAAATTACAATTTCATAACTTCCTACCTTATTTAAGGGGGCATAGGACCTTTAAACCTTCAAAAAATCAATTTTTCAATTTTATTTTATTCTGAATGTTTGAACATTTCTGAACACTGTGCAAAAAACCGCATTCTAAAATTCGCATTATTTCTAAAGTTATGAGCTTTTATGCAACATACACTTTTGAAAATTTTCTCATGTCAGCCATCGCCGCCATTTTTAAAGGGACGTCACTATTTGTTTACGTTTGCAGTTTGCTGTTTTGTCATGTCAATCTAATACTTTTTCCACCATCATGTCTTAATTATTTATTTAATTATTTCTGCAGCAGCAGGAAGGCAACTACTCACCTCTACTAAACTGCTCAGCCCAGTTTGTTTATATTCTAGAGCCGTTAACTTGTTTATAACGTGGAGAATTTCTTCTGAGTTTTGCAATTTCTTTTCATTATATTTTCTTACTTTTTACGATTGATTTGCGGCATTTATGTTGTTTAAGCATAAAAACTTTGAACTAAAATACAGTTAATCTATTTTATAATTATGCATTACAAACTTCTTCACGTTTGCATATTTATTTGTGTAAACTTCAACGTACAAGACTGTTTGGTGCAATTTTTTAATATAAACTTTTTGCTTTTTGCTTTCTAATAATGGATACACCGGCAACTAAATCTCGTTCTGGGAAAAGAAGACGTTTTCAATGAAATATGTATGTAATTAAAAACAAAAACAATTCGAAAGTGTTCGAATAAAAAATGTTGATTCTACGCCTAAGCTAAGTGCTTCAAGTAAAAAAACTGTTCAGCTCAAAAGATGAACTTTCACTTGATAAGTCACATATTTCATCTGAAGAACATTAATATAGAATAGTTCATATATCAGTACTTTTCAAGGAGCTTGCAGATGTTTTGTGCTGCAAAATATGTCATGGAACAATAAATATACGTGAAAAATCTTCAATGGGTTTAGCATCAACATTTCTTGTATATTGTGATAGCTGTGATGAACTAAAGTCTGTGAAAAATTCAAAACTGCTTGGTGTTAAGAAAAATATTCCAGAAATAAACAGAAGAGCTATATTTTCTATGCGATGTATAAGGCAGGGCTTATCGGCTTTATCTCCTTTTTGTTGTACGATGGGTCTTCCAGCGCCTGTTTCTCAGAAATCATATAATAAAATTTATCGCAGGACTTTAAATACCACATCTGTTGTAGCTAAATCTTTAATGAAAACTGCTGTCCAGGACGAAAGAGAATTATCAAATGGATCGAAAGATATTACTGTAAGTGGAGATGGTAGTTGGAAAAATAGGGGGTATTCGCCACGTGTAGGTGTGTGTACACTAATCTGAGCAGAAAGCGGGAAGGTTATTGAAACCGAAGTAATGTCTTCTTCTTGTAAAGGCTGCAACAGCTACAGAAGTAAGAAAAGTGGCCCTCGGTATGAAAAGTGGAAAAATAATCATAAAATAGTGTGTTCGAAAAACCATTCGGGTAGTGCGGTAAAAATGGAATGTGATGGAATTTCGAGTCTCTAGCACTACATATGAAGTTTGAAAAGCTCGTAAAAGGCAGAAAACATTTGATTTTCAAAGACAAGAGGAAGAGGAAGGAATTACTTATGCATCAGGTGCATTTTGATGCTAAATTAGATATAAAATAACACAGGATGTATAATAAACTACAGCCAAACATTAATTAGCCGAACTGCGATAACTCAAAATTTTCCATGTGCGAAAGTCATATTTGTTATATATTTTTGTAATTTTAAGCAATTTCAATACGTCAAATTTTCTGTAACTCATTCTTTTCTTGTCACTAGAGTTTCAGTTTATCAAAGTACCACTGCAGCTGTTTTTCTCAGGTAGGTGATTTTACAACTTGCGCACAGCATATTTTAAAATATATTGTACCAATCACTTTCAAGTTTTTGCTCTTACTTGTTTCATCTATATATACAATTTATACAAAAGAGATTCCTCCTAAATAAGTAAAAATTTAGTAAATGTTTTTCATCTGACTGACAAGAAACTTCTTCACGAAGCTGATGTTCGAGCTTCCGAAGCAACATATAGAGCTCAAATACTTCTTAAAATGCAGAAAAATTTTGATTTTTCAAACATAACAGAATTAGGAAGGTGCTATTTATGCACTGGAAGCATTTTAAGGTCAAAATACTATAATAAGTAACACTGAATATATTTTTAAACTTAAAAGCGGGTATCTCAGATATGTGATTTTAGCCCTTGTGCGCAATATATTTTAAAATATATGTAGCCAATCACTTTCAAATTTTTTGCTCTTACTTGTTTCATTTATATACATAATCTATAGATAAAAATTCCTCATAAATACGTAAAAATTTAGTAAACGTTCTTCATCTGACTAACAAGAAACGACTGTGCGAAACGTCTGTTCGAGTTTCCGAAGCAACATATAGAGCTCAAATACCCCTTAAATGCAGAAAAATTTTGATTTTTCAAACATAACAGAATTAGGAAGGTGCTATTTATGCACTGGAAGCATTCTAAGGTCAAAATACTATAATAAGTAACACTGAATATATTTTTAAACTTAAAAGCGGGTATCTCAGATATGTGATTTTAGCACTTGTGCGCAATATATTATAAAATATATGTAGCCAATCACTTTCAAATTTTTTGCTCTTACTTGTTTCATCTATATACATAATTTATAGATAAAAATTCCTCATAAATAAGTAAAAATTTAGTAAACGTTCTTCATCTGACTAACAAGAAACGACTGCGCGAAACGTCTGTTCGAGTTTCCGAAGCAACATATAGAGCTCAAATAGCTCCTAAAAGGAAGAAAAGTTTTGATTTTTCTTACATAACAGACATAGGAAGGTGCTAATTATGAACTAAAGGCATTTTAAGGTACAAAATAAGATAATAAGTAACATTGAAGCATTTTTAAATTATAAAGCTGTTTTTCTCAGATATGTGATTTTAACACTTGCACGCAATATATTTTAAAATATATGTAACCAATCACTTTCAAATTTTTTGCTCTTACTTGTTTCATCTATATACATAATTTATAGATAAAAATTCCTCATAAATATGTAAAAATTTAGTAAACGTGCTTCATCTGACTAACAAGAAACGACTGCGCAAAACGTCTGTTCGAGTTTCCGAAGCAACATATAGAGCTCAAGTAGCCCCTAAAAGGAAGAAAATTTTTGATTTTTCTTACATAACAGACATAGGAAGGAGCTAATTATGAACTAAAGGTATTTTAAGGTACAAAATAAGATGATAAGTAACATTGAAGCATTTTTAAATTTTAAAGCTGTTTTTCTCAGATATGTGATTTTAACACTTGCGCGCAATATATTTTAAAATATATGTAACCAATCACTTTCAAATTTTTTGCTCTTACTTGTTTCATCTATATACATAATTTATAGATAAAAATTCCTCATAAATAAGTAAAAATTTAGTAAACGTGCTTCATCTGACTAACAAGAAACTACTGCGCGAAACGTCTGTTCGAGTTTCCGAAGCAACATATAGAGCTCAAGTAGCCCCTAAAAGGCAGAAAATTTTTGATTCTTCTTACATAACAGACATAGGAAGGTGCTATTTATGAACTAAAGGCATTTTAAGGTGTAAAATAAGATAATAAGTAACACTGAATGTATTTTTAAACTTTAAAGCTGTTTTTCTCAGATATGTGATTTTAGCCCTTGCGCGCAACATATCTTAAAATATATTTAACCAATCACTTTCAAATTTTTTGGGCTTACTTGTTTCATCCATATATATAATTTGTACTTCAAAAATTCACCATAAATAGTAAAAAAAGAATTGTGAAGAGGTTTATTTCATGTTTTTTAACACTGAAAATGAAAATTTCATTTTGTTTAGATTTTAAAAATATTAAATTTATTTCAAAATTTTAAAAAGTGTGTACAAATTAAAGATGTAATAGTTATAAATATATTATTATCAAATTGAAGTCCATAAGTATAATATTATTTGAAATATCCTGCGCGCGGCTGCTACATACACCATTATGTCTGTCAAAATTGTATAAATTTTAAAAAACAATATAAAATGTACATATAATTATATGACTTCAGTAAAATTTGTGTAGTAAGAAAGGTTTTCTATATGTTTAGAGAAAAAAATTTGAACATCTGGGATACACCTGTTTAAAATTAAAAAATTGTAAAGATAGCTCTATTTTCAATGAATTTCGACTGTTTAAAGGTCCTATGCCCCCTTAAAGCATTTTTGCAATTGGAATTATGGATCTACAACCAACGGTTTAAGATATCTTCCACTATTAACTTTCTATGAGACACCCTATGTATATTGTTCCATATATTAAACTGCTTCTGCTCATGATAAGAGTGGAAGCTTATCCATATATCACCCATTTTAGTACAAATAAATATATTTGATAATCATATCTCGACTTCCCCCCCCCCCCCCCTATTTATAATGCCTGTGAAACCTGTTCATCCTTCATGGCATTGAAAGTCAACGTTACATGAATTGCTCACAAAGGAACACTTTAATAGTAAATTATTTATTTATTTGACAGTGTTATAGTGAGAGGTATATATTGTTCTATAATTTCAACTGATTCTCTTCACAATACGTGTAGAAGGTAATTAAACTATCATTCATTTTTAGTACAAATTAAAATGTTAAAAAATCCGTGTTTCGGCGTATTTTGCCCCGTTTTTAATGCCTGTAAAACCCTCTTTTCCCTTATGGCACAGTCATTGCAAATCAACAACCATTACAAGAGTTGTTCCAAGAGGAACACTTAAAATTTTAATAGCAAATAATATATGTATTAAATAGCGTTAAACTGGGGTAGTATGTATGGTTCTGTAGATTAAACAAATTCGAGTCATTAAAACATAACTCATTTTTAGTACAAATGGAAATCTTTGAAAAACCACACATCAACGTATTTGGCACAATCTATGAGGTCTGAGAAAGCCTCCTTTCCTTTATGGCACGTACATTGAACGCTAACAAACATTGCACAACTTTATTTTCATAGGATCACATAAAATTTCAATAGCAAATTATGTATTTATTTAACACTAAAATAACATCACTAAAGTGGCAGATATATATTGTTTTGTAATGTAAACCGATCCTGTTCATAGTTCCGGCAGAAACTAATTTAAAATGTAAGTTTTGCCAGTACAAGATCTTGCATAATTTTCAAGATATTCCTAAATTATGCCTTGAAGTATTTTGTCTCTCATAGACTGAAAAAAAAAATTATCCCTTATGGCACAACAAGACATAGACGGCAACAATCGATACACGTGTTGTTTGTAAAGGTACATTTAAAAAGTTGATATTTAACAATGTTAAATACATTGGAAGTGATATGTTTAAAGTGTTCTATGACATAAATTGATTCTATTAATAAAACAACGTTAAGACTTATTAAGAAATAGACCATCAAAGTTATACCAAGGTATTTATATCAAGATGGTCTACATCAAAGTTAAAACTTTTATATAAATCATATTGGTCTGAATGTGTTTCAGCCATTCCGATGTGTCATTAAAATTATTTTTCTTTTAAAGCATTCTTTTGAAATATTAATGATAAAAAAAAAATAAAAATAAAATGTTTTAATTGTTTCTAGCCAAGGAAAGTTTTTGCAAATTTCTAACTGTGTAATATGAATATATTTCTGCATTCTTCCCCACGTATTTACCCAGATACCTCGTTTCCGTCTCACCCCGCTAATGTTATCGCGCCAAAGCATACTTAGAAACGACCTGCACAAAAAATATTTAATTTATCGAGACAATAAGTAAGAAAACACGAACGCATGCATATTTGCATAAGAAACAAATTCCCCCCCCTCTTAGGCGGGATAAAATCCCGAAGATATGCAAATAGCTGTACTTACCCTTTCTCATTAAAGCCGAAGAAGGTTATTACGGAAAATACCACTTAAATCTCTAATTGAGCATAACTTTGGTCGTACGGAACAAAAACGCGTTCTGATTTTAATCTTTTTTAAAAACCACCATCCTAATCCTTCCACGTTCGAAGTTTTCCCCTCTACATTCTATCGACCAGCTAATAGTTGCGGCACATCGGCACAAAAGGATGCTCTGCGCCCACCCCCCCTTCCTTTTCACGAACTTCTCTGCTCTCTAGGGGGGACCGACTAAATTGCCCACTCAGCTACCTAATGAGAGGCGCGAGCCCCAAGCAGAGCTGAGATGTCTTTTCCTTCCATTGGGTGACGCACTGTGTCATTAGACCGGCTCTTTTGGCGCTGCCTCAGATTGCCGGGATGCGTGGGTGGGGATGGAGAAATGAAGTGAAGTACGTATACGAGGGGGCTGAGAGACGGTTTCGAAAAGCGTGTTGACAAGGACCGTTCGCCGAAAAGGCTCGTTCAGATGGCTTGTTTCGTTCGGAATACATTACGAAGTGGAAATGTTTGTACCCCCAGAAGTGCGAAAGGAGAAGTTGAGGAGAAAGGAGGGGAAGGGTACAGAAATTAAAAGTTTGTGTTGAACATAGCAATGCGAAGCCGTATAATGATGTCAGACAATGTAGAATATTTCGGTAAATATTGTGTAACCATGTTAACGGAATGATATGTGGACAATATCGAGGGTTTACACATGTTTTAAAATTTAGAAAATGAAATGTGATGATACGGAATTCTTTTGCAAGCGAGGGCATAGCCTCTACAAATCACAGATCCCCAGAAAGTATTTTTTGAACTCGTAGTCGAGGAGGAATCTCGACCTCTAATCCTCTTCATCAGCGCCCCATTATATAGACGTAGTCGGAATCTCAGATAGTGCGGGGGGGGGGGGGGGGTAAGATCTAATGGAGGGAGGATATCTGCAGTGCTGAATTTGTTTTTCAATATGGAGTCCATGGAGAATTGATGTAATATTTTTACCAATAGAGGGACTATGACCCTCAAATTTTCAACCACCCTGTTTACGCCACTGCTTCGCTAAAGCCTTATGCACATTATGCGATGACTAATTAGAATTGCCTGCGGTTTTCTTTATCAAACCGTGTTTCGGGAATAAAAGGAGTTGCATAACAGAAGATTTTTAAACACTTGTAATTTGAGGCTTTTGGGTAATTGACCTCTTGAAAAGACTTTTGAACCCACAGATTTAATGTGCTCGTACTGCGCGTGAACACGGGGATAATTTGGTCTGAGCCGAGAATCGAACGTGGGTCCCCGAGTGCCATCCCCGTGCCTTAACCATTGAGCTATCTCTACCCCTTCCCCCATCTCAGTATTCGAAAAATGCTCGAAACGAAACAAGCACCATGTGATAACTTGAAAATCAGCCAATTTTAGCACCAACTAACAGCAGCCTCTAATACCAAAGGGTGACATTTGCTAACATGCATTCATCAACGGAAAATGTTTGCTATAGTTCTATCTTCTATCAAGGTTGTTTCCAACCCTGTATAGATCAAACCAACAACAAAAAATTTATGTACTCTATTGAATTTCATCTATAACTTCAGAGTCCACTTCGACGGTAAGAGCTTGCAATTTCGTCCCAGTAGCTCACGACGGTAGCGCCGATTTCAAATTAAGAGGAAAATAACCACCGCAGGTTACTAACCTGGGTAAAAATAGTAGTAACAGGAGGTTAACCTGGGGTAAAAATAGCAGGAGGTGGTCAGTCAGATTGTCAATTGCTCGCCAATCTGATATTAGAATATTGAGAATACAGAGTCCAAAGATAAGAACTTGCATTTCTGTCCCAGTAGCTCAACGGGAGAGCGTCGGCTGACCAGTTCAGAGATCCAAGGTTCGATTCCCGGTTGGGGTAGCAAGATTCTTTACATAGCCCTTTCAAGCACTGAATAATTCCGATATAGCCCGATTTGTATTTTTTTAAACACAGTTCAGATCAGACCTGGCCCGAAACCATGCAAGAGAAATCTAGCCCTACTGAGCTCTCAGACAGGTGTCAGAACCGCGGGTCCGGCCCGAGTCCTCACAGACCGCTAAGGTAGTGGAGACCTCTAATGTAAAGTCGAGATAGCTCAGTGGGGATCGCACACAGTAGATACCAAGGCATTTAGGAAGAAGGTAGGTCAGATAGCGCAGGGGAAAGCAACTGGTTTCCGCTCCGTGGCGTTATATCGGGACTGAAGGAAATTTCTTCAGTAGTTTCTATGTGTTTTTGAGTTCTGGTGCGCTTTTCAAATGATTGCAAATTTCAATTGTTATTGAACTTTTAGAAAATTAGTCTATGTTTTAACGAATTATCATAAACTTGCATGTTTAATAACCAATAAATGCGATTTCTATATTTGGAAATGATAGAACAAGAATAATTAATTCCAGAGAAGATATACGGGTTCGTTCCCTGAAGTCGGTCCAAATTATCTCTGTGTCTAAGCTGAGTATGGACAAGTTAAATCCGTAGTACTGAAATGTATAGTGAAACATCCCATTTTAAAGAATAATACCCTTTTTTGTGATAATATAAGCTCTACATTAGCTGACATTAATAAAACGTTAAAATCACGTTACGTGGATTATTACAATTAGTTAACAGAAAAGTTTAATCAGAAACCAGGGTAAAGTTGTCATTAACAATTTGGGATAAAATAGTGGAAAGTTTTTCTATTTCCACAAAAACTTTCCACTGTTTTAACACCAAATTACCCCGCTAACTAATTGTAACAATTCACGTTATATTTTGCGTTTTCGAATCTCTATTACTTTCCTTATATACATAATGTATAAGGAAAGTATTGTGACGGGGTCGAAAATTCGAATTCGAATTCGAATTCGAGTTTTCGACGGGAGAGCACGTTTCAAGCATCCCTGATCATGAATCAAACATTTTTGAAGTGATGTCTGTGTGTGTGTGTGTGTGTGTGTGTGTCAGTGAGTCTGTGGAGACAATAACTGACGAACGAATGGACCGATTCGAACAAAATTTGGTACAGAAATCACAATCCGTAAACACTGAAAGCCTATTGTTACTTTCCCTGCAATACATGGTAATGTATAGGGAAAGTATTGGAATCATGCCGAAAATCACAACTCGAGTTTTCGACGGATCTACACGTTTCGAGACCTATAGAATACGAAAAAACCATTTTCAACGTGACGTCTGTGTGTGTGTTTGTGTGTGTGTCTGTCTGTCTGTCTGTGTGTCTGTCTGTGCAATGTATGTATCCACTCTAACTCAAAAAAACTAATGGACCGAATTTCACAAAATTTGGTAGGTAAGTCACTTGGGTATGACCCTGGTGCTGATTAATTTTTGGTACGATTCGTAAAAACAGAACCCGCCTTTTTTTGCGAAATGGCCAGTAAAAATTTCATGTAACCATTCTAGCTAAAATACTAATTGACCAAATTTCACAAAATTTGGTAGATAAGTTACTTGTAGGATGATCTGGTGCTGATTAGATTTTGGCATGATTCGGAAAAGAACAACCTGCCTTTTTTACGAAATGGCCCGCAAAAATCGCCAAAATCTAAAATAAAAAACTACGTATGCTCAAATATATCCATTAAACACTTGTTTTATACGTAATTTTTAACGTAAGAAAGAATAAGACCAACTCTATTACACAAGGACTAGCCGTTCTCGAGATATTTCAGTTTTTTCGTATTTTCTCTACGCCACCTTTGAAAATAGGTTCAGTTACCAAATGAGAACGAAAATTGAATTAAAAGTGAAGTAAATTAAAATAAAATAAAGAGAACGAGGATATAAGTCTGCAGGGAAAGTCATGTGCTGCTCACATCAGATTTTTTTTATATGCAATCGAATGTTCAGAACCTCCCTAAATTTTCGAATGAAATTTTGAAAAAATCGTCAAAAAATCAAAACCGCTAATAAAGTTACACAAATAGACATTTCTTATGTAATTTTTCATTAAAAAACGATTGACATAAATTTTAGAACGCTAACATGAACCGTTCTCGAGATATTGTACATTTTTCAAAAAAATTATACAAAAGTCATATAAAATAAAAAAATATATATTTCCTATTGAGAAACATATTCACTTTTCATATGTAATACCATGCGATAAATTGGGTGATATCATTCTCGTGGATCTAGCTCGTTCCATTCATGAAAAAAGATACTTTAAGTAATACTTTTGTATTTGAACGGCAATAGTCATTTATCCGCTGTAAGAATAACTTATTTCTTCGTCCATAACGCTTTGCGAGATTTTGGCGACGAATTTGGCGGAATGTCGCCAACTTGGTGACTTTTTTGAAATGTTGCCAAATTAACGAAAATCTCGACAAATGGATAAAAATGACACTAAATTAATGAAAATGATGACTAATTGTCGAAAATTCAATGTCTTGGAAAGAATATTAGTATTTACTATAAGAAAAACCTATTTTTTTTTACTGTAAAAGTAGTAAATTCATTACATTATATAAGGAAAGTCATGTGTTGTCCACATCAGATTTTTTATATTTATCGTGACTTCACTTGTAATTTCGACCCTGTTCAAAAACCCAGTTTGGAGTGGCATCTCATTCTCGACTCCTTGAGAGTTAAACGTTTGTTTGAATTTTTAGACATCTTATTCTGTTACTTTATCTTCTGAAGCTGTTACTTGTATCTTACTCTTACTGCGTGATTTTTATGATTACATGTTATCAATTTAATTTTTTTTTTATTGTGTAATCTGACAATTCGTATGCGAATTTTCTTCACGATTTTTGACTGAGTGTACGAGCCCATGTATCCCCCTTTTATTTTTTGCAATTTCAATTAATGATGGACGTCTGACGTTCGAAAACGCTTTGGTTTTAATGTTATTTTAACGTTTTATGCGATTAAATAAAGCTTTTCATTTTAAAAATGTGTTACTCTTTAAAATTTAAATTGTAGGTCTGAATACCCACCCGAGAGATGATGGGTTAGGAGACGGATTGTACTGTCAATGTAGCTGCCATATCCATTAGGTTGTAGTCTAAATTGGTTATACCTCTCCAAACAGTTGCCTTATATCTACGGGTAGGTCAGATGGTCTGGGCAGAAGATCCCTCCCCCTCTCTAATCTAAGATATTACTTGAAAGCTAAGAAGAAGTAGGGATTCTCACCTGAGCTTTAATCGGGAGACCTGGATTTGATTCGCGGTTCTGATTGGATACGATTTTAAGGTCATAATTTTACGTCATGCCTCGAAAGTTTAAAAATTTTGTTTACAGCAAAGTTTACTTCAGGGTGATACACTATATCATTACTCCGGCCGTCCAAATAGTTACTCAAGTCTTCGGATGAGTCGGACGGTCTGGGTCTTCAACACTATATAATTCCACCGGTGCTTTTCGTCTGCTTCATATCGCTGGGATGAGTAAAGGTGCGGGTGAAGAATTGAAGTGGAGCGGGGGGATCAGGGAGTAGGGAGGGATCAGGGAGTAGGGAGGGATCAGGGAGTAGGGAGGGATCAGGGAGTAGGGAGGGATCAGGGAGTAGGGAGGGACCAGGGAGTAGGGAGGGACCAGGGAGTAGGGAGGGACCAGGGAGTAGGGAGGGATCAGGGAGTAGGGAGGGATCAGGGAGTAGGGAGGGATGAGCGGTAGTTTAGAAGAGAGTGTTGACAAGATGGTTCATCAAAAAGCTCAGACGACGTAATTCGTTAAAAGTACAAAGTGGAAGCGTTTAATTATCAGCGAAAAGTACTCTTTTTTAAATGTTAATTCACGACTAATGGAATAATATGTGGTCAATATAAATGTTTTGCATTTTATTTTATTATACAGAAAAAAGTGAGATCATCTTATGTTCAGGTAGCTCAACTATTAAAGTAGCTCAATTTTTAGTGATCAAAGGACTTTCCCTAGCAAAATTGTCATGGGCTTTGATCTTGATTATGCTCAACAGATATTGTAAATATTATATTTTGATGTATGATTTTTTGTCGCATGCATAGAAGAAATGTATGAATAATGAATATAAATAACAATGTTAAAAAATATATAATGTTAATATCTATGATATTTAGTTATTGAAAATTATATATTTACATTCATTTTAGTCGAAATACTCTTTAAAAGTAAAAAGTCGAAATACTCTTAAAAGTTTTTCAGTATCCCCAAAAGTTGTCTAACACAAGATTAAACTACGAAAAAGTTAAAAATTTCTTTGATACAAAATTGATTACATGTTTATACTGTACCCTTAAGGTTGTGTGTTCATATTACACCCTTAAGGTCGCGCGTTTATATTGCACAACATACAATTAGAATTTTGTCTTTACTGTTTTAAGCGTTATACACTCGTCAAACGTGAAATTGCAATGACATGAATGAATGCACGTAGCCATATGCAAATCACAGTATTGGTAGAAGAGAGAGTCATATGCAAATGATTAAAAGCATAAACAAAAATATGCAAAAGAAACCGGTTTATTCAGTAAAGAATGTGGCCCCCACGGGCAGCTATACAGGCCGCTAAACGGCGGGGCATACTATCGATGAAGCTATTAATGGTTGCCTGAGGTAATCCTTGCCAAGCAGTGTCCACAGCGGCACGCAGTTTGTCTACGGTATGTACCGGTGGTCCCCGGTGCACCTGACGTTCGATGAGGGCCCACACGTGTCCAATGACAGAGAGATCCAGCGCAATAGTCGATTGCAACCATTGCGCCAACGCAGATGCAACAGTTGATGGTGGCAGGCTGTTTCGGATGTCACTTAATTCGGATGTCACTTGATCCGCCGACAAGCTGTTCGATGAATCTGTCGATCTGTGCGCTCTGCTGTGCGCCTGTTCGATCCACTCCCCTCTTCGGCGTGTTTTCTGATGTTCCTGCGTCCATCGGTTCACACATCAATGGATAGTACTCAAGTCGTGACCAACACGCGTGGTAATTGCACGCATTGACAAACCCACGTCAAGCAGCTCTACGGTCTCGTTCCCCAGCCGTTAACTGCTGGTATACAGCTCGATGACGTCTTCGAGGCATCGCTTCTTCACTTTTTTGAAAGTTTAGCTGCTGCAAATCGTCGCTGATAGAATTTACGGGAAGAGCCGTCTGTTGGTCTTTATCACCTGAAACTGGGTGTGACGTGGCCCGATACGTACGAAAACTTAATCATTTGCATATGGCTTTCTCTTCTACCTATACTATGATTTGCATATGGCTACGTTTATTCTTTCATGGTGTTGCAATTTCACTTTTGACGACGGTATATGTATTTTACAACGCAATTACAATTGCCAACTACAGTGACAATAAACCGGCAACTTTTATGGAAAAAATTTTGATTGATCAATCAAAAACAATCAACATTTACATTCCTTCTCCTAAATTTGCTATTTGCTGTTACTTCTTTAATCATTCATTATTTTAGTTTACAACCCAATAAATTCATTCTCAAAACATGATAAAAAAATTTAAACCATCCTTTGCTGCAAATAAACTTTCATAGAAAACATTTTACAAAACACATGTAATTCTATTTCAAACTTCAGGAAAAGACATAAAAATACTGGTAATATAAACTGAGAGGCAGTTCAAGCATTGTTTAAGATACTTGAAACACCGATGATCAGTTAAGGTAGGCAAAAGTGACAGGATAAAAAATACTGAAAAACTATCTTAAATGTACTTAAACAAGAAATTATTCTGTTGAAAAATTGATCATCTTTGAACAGGATTTCCTTAGTAATTATTTGCTCAGTGGTGTTACTTTATTGAAAAACAGTAAAAAATTCTTAAAATTCTTCTGTTCTCTATATTTCTAAAGGAAACTTTTTGAACTAGTGTTTGCTAAAGACAAAATCTATTTGTTCCGTATGTGTACTTTTGATTCCCAAGAGGCGCGCATAGCGGATTGCCTGTAGTTGCTAATGAACTGTTTATTGAAGAGTTTTCTATAGAAAATGACAGAAAGTGAGAAAAATTAAGCTCAAGTTTTAATAAATGTTTAGGGTGTAAAATAGTTAACTATCATCATATAAAGCATCATGAATGAACTTTAGATTTTTAATTAATTTTAAGCGATTGGATTTTTAAAATAATGTGTTAGTAACGCCTTTTTAAATAAAATACAGTACCTCAACTTCTATCCTACAATAAAGCATTGCATAAGAGCAGGACAGTGTTTAACTGATCATCCATCACCACATGCGCCCATGGTTTTGCGGTCACTACCACTTGTCATCCCGGTGACGGGATGATATAATCAACGAGCACAGAAAAAACAAGAAAGATCAATCATGTTTAAAGCATTAATTAAGAAACACTTTCCAAATTCAATGCAATTTTATTTAAACATGTCTAAAATGTAATACATTCCTCGGTAATATTTTAAAACTTCTCACAATAATACATTGATTTATTATAGTTGAAAACTTAAACATTCATCCAAAAAAATGAACTTCATTCAAATGACGGCATTGAAATATAAATTGCCTGGTTTAAACATCTCTAAAATGTGATATATTACTCGGTAACAATTTTAGAATTATCATAATACCACGATAATTTATTATATTTAAAAACTAAGACCATGGAGCTATAAGTAATTTAACTCTATGCTTAAAACTTCATCGCAAAAAATCGTCCTTCTCTCGGTAAAGTCAATGAATATTTCTTTCATATCAGCTATGCAGACTCCATGAGCTAAATTCTTTTGTATTAAAAAAATACAGCAATTCCTATACAACTCATCCTACTTATTTTGCTGTTTACATTTCACATAAGTGAAAAATAGGCTTCGTTAGAGAAATAATCAAAGTTGGATGCTCATTTAAACTCAAATATATTGTCATTGCGTTGTTTCAGTATGTAGATGCACAGAATTTAAGCGAAAATAAAGAGGTTTTACGACGAATACAACACTCAATATGAATTAAAAAGAACTTTAAAAATGACGATTTTGAGACAAGATGGATTCCGTATTATATTTTGAAGTTGGTCACGTGATCGTTTCATATCATGGTCACGTGATCGCTTCATGTAAGAGGTGTAATTATTATTTTAATTTTTATTTAAAAAACTACTGAATATATATATATCGCTGAATTTTTTTTTTATATATTTTATGGAACAATTTGAATATTACCTAAAATTTTCGAAGCAATTTGTGAAATTTAAATCCGCTTAAAAAATGTTTGAAAAATTTGGTCCCATTGGATTCAATGTATTTCATTTTTTCAACCCGGGTTCAATCCAAAACTAATTGGGTGATATTATTTATTTATATTCCCATAGGTCCTACAGACCGTCTGAACAACATACTAAAATTTCATTTTGATTAAGTCATTTTTACGGCAGTCATCGTGCTAACGGACACACAGACAGACAGACAGACAGACAGACAGAATGAACAAAGTCATAAACACTTTTCAACTTTGTTGTAAAGTGTTAAAAAATAAAGCGAGGAGATTCGAATTTTTCAGGAAGAAGTATTGTAACATTGAGTTTAGTAACATTTGATGGTGTTCTTAGCCCCACTACTTGTTAATAAAATTATAGGAGCTCAGAAGTACAGTCAAGTAACTTCTGCCCCATAACAGGGCTTTGCATAAAAAATACAAATGACTGCAAAGTATAAGTATTATGTATTTAGTATGATGTCAATAATTAATTTCTGCTTTATGAAACGCTAGAGTAGGGCGGGATAGCCCAGTGGTTAAGGCACGGAGACTACCACTCTGAGGACCCAAGTTTTATTTCCGACTCTGCCTAGACTATTCCCGTGTTTAGTCGTCGTCTCCCCCTCCCTTCAAGCACATTCTATCGCTATCAAATTATGAAACTTACTTAGCCTGTTCTTTTACCTCTTCGTTCGAAGTTTAAACAGAGGATTCGCCCTCTTGGGCACTTCTCTAAACTCTATCTCTCTCTCCATCTCTCTCTTCATCTCTCTCTGTCTCTCTTCATTTCTCTCTCTCTCTTCATTTCTCTCTCTTCATTTCTCTCTCTTCATCTCTCTCTCTCTCTCTCTCTCTCTCTCTCCCCAGGGGGCGGCGCCGCCAAAGTTTGCGGTGGTAGGATCTTGGGTCTGTACCTCTGGTCCTTCGTCTGCTGAGGGAAAATCAATCGTGTTACCTGTTCGGTGATGAACTGGCCGACGTACCAGTGAGTCGTTCAGGCCCCCGACTCTTCCAGGTGGTCGAACTCATGGACTGCACTTATCCATGGCCTGAGCCAAGGGCCGACCGGTGGCTGGTGTCGAGATTGGCGGGTGTTCTCTCGGACCCTACCCAGTGAATGATCTCGCCAAGTAAGCGACCTGGCTGCGGCTCCGCTGGAATGGAGATTGGTAGCCACGCCGCTGGCCTTAAAATTGGGCGTAAACCTCACGGTCGTCTGGCCAGTTCGCTTTAACTCTCTCTCTCTCCCATTTTAAAAGAACATCCAAATACTTAATAAGAGTGTACATAAAGAACAGTCCAATTTTTGTGAGATATTGGAGTGCAAATTTGAGATAGTTGTCAGGGACATACTAGAAGTACAGAAATAATTCTTATTTTATTTTTAATTTGAATAATTTATAAAGAACAGAAACTATCTTGCTCACATAATAAAAATTTCTGTGGATATTAGAAAAGCCAGATTCTTTAGAACGCATTTATTTTTCATCGTATTTCACTTTCACTAATTATTTCTTATTTAAAAAGAAGTTTTACATCTCTAAAAATAAAAATGGTTCATGTATCAACTTATTGCAATAAACCGTACGAAGTTTCATCTGATTTTCTCAAATCATTACAAAGATTGTGTCTACAGACCAAATATATAATGAACATATACACAGGCATATCCACAAAGATACTGTCATAGATTTGCACATTCAATTGATACCAGACATTCTATACAGAAGAATTACAAATGTTTTCAGAATAATTTACATTTTAAGTATAAGATTGCAATTTTTAAGTATACGTAATAAGCTCTACAGCGTAAAACACATCGTACAACACAGCCATTCCATCACTAGTTGATGTCTGAATAGATATCGTTCACGGAATAAAAAGTTCATGGAGTTCATTCTAACCTCAGAGCAGACGATTATGACGCCACAATTGCATTCAAGTTTTGTTATTCTTTAAACGTTTATATAAAAAATCTCGATAGTTAAAGGATAAAGTTATATCAAATTTCAAAGTGAATAAAGATATAGCATATTCCCCCATCTTATATTTGACTGATATTCCAAAATCGAACAAGGTCATAACTTCAATTTGCAGAGTTGCCCTCATTTTAAGCTCCGCCAAACCTACTCAATCTCGTGAGGATGGAAGCGCTGGTTTTGCGCTCCAGCTCTGACTCATTAGGCCGCGGGCACGAAATTGAGAAAATTAAAATTCTCGCGGTTGACTGCGAAAAAAGAGATGACGAGGAGCGAAAAATCTCGTCAATTCGAGAGAGAGAGCGAGAAAGATGTGAAATCACAATTCTGAAGCTGCTTTGTGATCGCGTCATGTTTACTGTCATATACAGAAGCGGAATGGAGCAGACATATATCTCGTATAATGGCTTCTTTTATGGGACCGAGCTGTTTAGGTTTGATTTGTGCACCTGAATAAGATTTCGTTCTTTGCCTTTCTCTTCATTTATTTGGTATTCAATTAATGTTTGAACTTTATTTTATTTTCAACTTTGCGCCATTTTTTTTAACTTTTTGAGACACCCGGAATTCGCAATTTTTTTTCCTTTGAGACACCTAGAATTCGCAATTTTTTTTCTTTTTGAGACACCCACAATTCGCATTTTATTTTATTCAGGCTTATATGAAAGCGTGTCTTGCAGTTAAAGAGGGGTTTTATTGTGTTTTGCATCTCTTTTCCTGAAGTATAGTAAGTCTTACACACTGACTGGATTTCCCGGCCACACACTTAGCAACAGTAAGCCTTCGGGTCTGTCGTGTGGTCTGGGTTTTCAACACTTCAACACTGACTGGATTTTCCCGGCCGTCCAAACAGCTGCTCAAGTCCTCAGGATGAGTCGGATGGTCTGGATTTTCAACACTGACTAGATTCCGGCCGTCCAAACAGTTACCTTACACCTTTCTGGTAGGTCGGGCGGTCTGGGTCTCAACACTGACTGGGTTAACAAGAAATTTATGAAGGTACTTTTACATGGTGGCAAGTAGTGTGCACACTTCCTTTTCGACAGAACTAGTAAACATTTTTATACTATTTTGAACTCTTATTTCGTATAGTCATACGAATTTTCGAAGAAACCAGAAGGGACACCTTCAAAAGCGAAAATGGAAATTCTTTGTGAACCGCACTTCCCTCTTGAGCTTGTCCTTGCGGGTTCTATCAAGTTCGTCCTATCAACTTGTCCTTGCGGGTACTATCAAGCTTGCCCTATCAACTTGTCCTTGCGGGTACTATCAAGCTTGCCCTATCAACTTGTCCTTGCGGGTACTATCAAGCTTATCCTATCAACTTGTCCTTGCGGGTACTATCAAGCTTATCCTATCAACTTGTCCTTGCGGGTACTATCAAGCTTATCCTATCAACTTGTCCTTGCGGGTACTATCAAGCTTATCCTATCAACTTGCTATTGCGGGTCCTATCAAGCTTGTCTTATCAACTTGTTCTTGCGGATATAGTGAAAGTCAATGTTCTGAGAATATGATGCCAGGTATTTGGGATGACTAGCTGCTAGTTAGTTATAACGCCAGTGTTTTTTTCAGGCATGCATCTGGGAAGGGGGAGGTGAAGCCCAGAGACGATTATTCGCCCCCCCCCCCGGAGACATTTTATATTAACTAAGTTTCTATTTTTGTGACAGCATTTAGATACATTTATACAGGGCAAATAGAAAACTCCCCCCACCTTAAGTTTCATTCGCCCCCCCCCCCCACCTCGGCCAAAAGGTTCTGAAATCCTGCCTGCGAACTACCCACCTTCGACTGGGCAGACGACAGTCTATTTATTGAGGTATTGTACTGGTCTATATTTCTATACTTAAAGTGAACCGACCCTATATTCTTTTAATATCAGATCAAAGTGCATGACCTACCTGATTTGTTCTAAGCGAATTAGAATCCATGACAAAAGTCGTAGTGTCCAGGTAAATTCTAAATTTGGTATTATTCTTACATCGGTCTTTTTCCTATGTCTTCCTACATCTGACCAATCATTGCACGTAACCTGCAGAATTAAATTGCTGGGGCACATTGTGTTCAGTGCTTACTTTTGGCGGAAATAAACAGAGTGGTTGGTCTTCATACTACTTAAAGGGACGGTGGACGATGAAATTTTTATTATTTATTTATTGACTTAGAAACATGAAAATTTGTATAAATATTCCTATTAACATTACTATATAAAATACCATTAATTTTTTTTTCAATTTCGTCATAATTTTTTTATTTATTTTTATTATTTTTTTTTTTTTTTAACGAAAATTTGAAAATGTTCCTTGCGTGCCATTTGTTCACATATTTGATTTATTTTACATTATGATCGCTCAAAAACACATTATGAACAAATTTGGGTATTCATTTTTAAATCCCTTAAAAAGTTAATTTTTTAAAAATATTTTTTTGCATTAAAACTTAATTTTCATCATTTAATTAGGTTCTTAATCACTTTTAATTATCTTAATAAAGTCCAATTATAAAATGCATACCCAGTTTCATTAAAAAGTATGAAAGGTGTCTTCTTGCCAAATTTCATGCATCTCAAACAGAAATTAAGACGCACGGAACATTCTAGAAATGTAAAATCTTTGAAAATTCCGTTTAAAAAAAAATGCATTTAACCTTTTGCTTACGGGATGGACGCTGTCCCACCCTTAAGCAAAAGGTTAAATGTGTAAAATAATGTTATATATTAAAAGAAAAAAGAACCTTTTTTTAGTCTATTTTTGCTCATTTCAACGTCCACCGTCCCCTTAACAGGTTGAGCAAGACACGGAGCAAAAACATTGCAAGGTACTATATTACAGAAATGATTTCAATCTGCATACCCTAACATTGCCACTGATGATGAAAGTTATGACGCCTGAAAGAGCTCTGGCATTCTTGAAACTTTGTGTACGTTATTAATGGTTTTAAAATCTAAAAACATTTTACTGCATTTGTAGTCTTTGCTAAAAATATTTTTGAAATATTTGTAGATGTATTTTCCATACTTATTGATGCATACCGTATACCAATATTTCTAAAACTACATTGGTCTAGAGAATTTGAGATGGCCAGTTGGAAAAGTCTATCATCGTCTAGAATATTATTCCAAAGTCGCATAGTTGTATTTTCAAAAGCGAGAACGATACAGCTTTTTGAATTTCAGAAATAGGTAGCAATTTTACAGTCTTCTTCTTCTTCTCCTTCTTAATCAGGCAGCATATGTATAGTATTTGAAAAATTAAACTGATTTTGACGAAATGTTCGAATATGTTCACAAAGAGGGCCAGGCAGGTCTCATTAAAAAATTTAAATTTCAAGGTCAAAGTCTTGTTTTATTTTAAGTTAAAAATCTTGAAAAATTCAAACATTTTGTGCAAAAATGTAGCCATTTTATCGCAAAGTGAAAAGTTTTTCAAATTTGAGTTCTCTCGCTGTTATGTTGGATATGCAGTTTTGCGTTATAAAGAACATTACGATGGGTGTCAATGATTATGCTGTAAAACCCAATTTGAAAAAAGCTGATTACGACCTTTAAAGCTGATTTCCAAATTTTTTTCTCATATTGTAAACTAGTGTACTGCCGTCTATAACATATCTATGAATGGGTTATAGACGGCAGGATTACCTATATAGACGGTAGGGTTATCTATATAGAAGGTAAGTTCATTTTAGGGTTTGAGCAATTAAAAAAAATCTGATGTGGGCAACACATGACTTTCCTTATATAATGTAATGAATTTACTACTTTTACAGTAAAAAAAATAGGTTTTTCTTATAGTAGATACTAATATTCTTTCCAAGATTTTGAATTTTCGACAATTAGTCGTGATTTTCATTGATTTAGCGTCATTTTTATCCATCTGGCGAGATTTTCTTTAATTTGGCAACATTTAAAAAAAGTCGCCAAGTTGGCGACATTCCTCCAAATTCGTCGCCAAAATCTCGTCAAGCGTTATGCACTAAGAAATAAGTTATTCTTACAGCAGAAAAATGACTATTGGCGTTCAAATACAAAAGTATTATTCAAAGTATCTTTTTTCGTGAATGGAACGAGCTAGATCCACGAGAATGATGTCACTGAATTTATCGCATGGTATTACATATGAAAAGTGAACATGTTTCTTAATAGGAAATATTTTTTATTTTTATTTTATATGACTTTTTGATAATTTTTTTTGAAAAATGTACAATATCTCGAGAACGGTTCATGTTAGCGTTCTAAAATTTATGTCAATCGTTTTCTAATGAAAAATTACATAAGAAATGTCTATTTGCGTAACTTTATTAGTGGTTTTGATTTTTTGACGATTTTTTCAAAATTTCATTCGAAAATTTAGGGTAGTTCTGAACAATCGATTGCGTATAAAAACAATAGGCTTCCAGTATTTATAGATTGTGATTTTTGTACCAAATTTGGTTCGAATCGGTCCATTCGTTCGTCAGTTATCGTCTCCACAGACTCACTGACACACACACACACACACACACACACACACACACACACACACACTTTCACACACACACACACACACACACACACACATATACTTTCACACACACACACATACAGACATCACTTCAAAAATGTTTGATTCGTGATCAGGGATGCTTGAAACGTGCTCTCCCGTCGAAAACTCGAATTCGAATTTTCGACCCCGTCACAATACTTTTCTTATACATTATGCATATAAGGAAAGTAAAAACTGCAATTTTTGCAGTGTCTCAAAGGCATTGTTGAGTTTCAGTGGAATTTAATCACAAATGAATTTGTTTCACAATGAATTCACAAATAAATAAACATCCCTGCCGTTTTTTTAAAATTTGGAGTCCACTTTCTGTTTGAATTTGCTTAAAGATATGTTCCGGAAAATGCAATTTGCAAAATTCGCTTGTCTTTGCGTGCAGAAGTAACACGTGGTTTTCCCAAAACGGTTTTTTGCATTTACTCATCGCCATCGACTAATATCCTATTATAGACAGTTTAGATCCATTTAATTACATTGCAATTTCCTTTACGGTCTTTGCAATTTGACTTCAATTTCCAAATTCGTGAAACCTCCTTGTTCGTCAATCGCAAAGCCTTTGGCCATTCAATGAGGTTAGCCAGAAGACAGTTTATGTTATGTTACATAGCGTTTATTTAATGATGTCATTCTCTGCGGTTTCTTTAAATCGGCGTATGTCTAAAAAATGTGCTTATACTTTTGGCAGATATCCTTTTTTATAGTATATGCGTATTTAAAAAAAATCTGATGTGGGCAGCACATGACTTTCTTTATATAATGCAATGAATTTACTACTTTTACAGTAAAAAAAAAAAGGATTATTTTTATAGTAGCTATTTATATTCTTTCCAAGATATTGAATTTTGGTCAATGAGTCGTCATTTTCCATGTCGTCATCATCAATGAGTCGTCATTGATTTAGCGTCCTTTTTATCCATTTGGCGAATTTTTCGCTAATTTAGCAACATTTAAAAAGTCGCCAAGTTGGCAACATTCCACCAAAATCTCGCCATGCGTTATGGACGAAGAAATAAGTTATTCTTACAGCAGATAAATGACTATTGACGTTCAAATACAAAAGTATTACTCAAAGTATCTTTTTTAATGAATGGAACGAGCTAGATACACGAGAATGATGTCACCCAATTTATCGCATGGTATTACACATGAAAAATGAACATGTTTCTCAATAGTAAATATATATTTTTTTATTTTATATGATTTTTTTGATAATGTTTTTGAAAAATGTGCAATATCTCAATACGGTTCATGTTAAAAACGGTTCATGTTCTAAAATTCATGTCAATCGTTTTCCAATGAAAAATTGCATAAGAAATGTCTATTTGCGTAACTTTATTAGCGGTTTTGATTTTTTGACGATTTTTTCAAAATTTCTCTCGAAAATTTAGGGTGGTTCTGAACATTCGATTGCGTGTAAAAACTATAAGCTTCCAGTGTTTATGGATTGTGATTTTTGTATCAAATTTCGATCGAATCGGTCCATTCATTCGTCAGTTATCGTCTCCACAGACTCACTGGCACACACACACACACTTTCACACACACATACTTTCACACACACACACACACACACAGACATCACTTCAAAAATGTTTGATTCGTGATCAGGGATGCTTGAAACGTGCTCTCCCGTCGAAAACTCGAATTCGAATTTTCGACCCCGTCACAATACTTTTCTTATACATTATGTATATAAGGAAAGTAAAAATAATTTTACATTTTCTGTGTTCTAGTTTGAAATTCGTTAAGTGGCTAAAACTTTTGACATTGACTGTATATATCATTTTACATTATAGGCCAAGTAGACATTAAATCCTTTCAATATCCTCTCTCCATAGATACTTTAAACTACGCTCTCGGCTGTTGGTGAAAGGTCAAAACCTCAATTTGGAAAGCCGCCCTCATTTTATGCGCCGCCAAATCCATTCTCCCGCTGGCGGAAACCGATGATTTTGCGCTTCAGCTCAAACTCATTAGGCCATGGGGACGGAATTTAGAAAATTAAAATTTGCGCGGAAAGTAAAATAAAAAGCTAAAAATTCCTAGAATTTTTAAGACACCCGAATGCATAATTTCAAGGTTGGATTGCGAAAACGACGTTTTCACTTTTAGATGCAGGACTAGTGTGAAACGAAGCTGTAAAGAAGGTCTGTTTTGTCTTCTTTTACTGCATATCTTTCTCTTCGATTTGCTCATCCACATACGTTTCAGCTTTTTTTACTTTCCGTCATTCGTTTGGCATTCAACGGATGTTTGAACTTTATATTCTTTCAAACTTTTCGCGGCGGTATAATTTTTACGACAGCTGAAATTTACATACACGTTTTCAATACCGCGATAAAAGCTGTCTTTAGGTTATAAGATCCTTTATAGTCACAGAGGAAGATCCTTTATAGCCGCAGAGAAAGATCCTTTATAGCTACAGAGGAAGATCCTTTATAGCCACAGAGGAAGATCCTTTATAGCCACGGAGGAAAATCCTTTATATCTACAGAGGAAGATCCTTTATAGCCACAGAGGAAGATCCTTTATAGCCACGGAGGAAAATCCTTTATAATCACGGAGAATGCAAAGCTAAGAATCGTGACCACTTCCCAGATACCAGCATGCGTGGACCGTTGTAGCACATAGCGAGATTCCGTGTTCCAATGACATTTATCAAGTATTCTGTAATGCACTGATGAATCCATTTTTTGTAGCTTAATTTTATTTAATTTTATTTTTTTTTTATCAAATGGCCAGGCACTTGACTTTCATCATTCGCTATACATCGGCCAGAAACGTGAACCATTTAGCCGTCCTAGGACGTTGCCCCAGGCGCACCAGAGGGGGGCGGAACACTCTGCGCCCAACAACACAACATCCATGCCTTGCGTGGGACTCGAACCCAAAACGCGGTTGTCGAACGATCGCTTGGAAACGCTCGCCTTGACCGCTCGACCACCGCGTCGGCACTTAATTTTATTTTATTTTTTATATTTTGCAAGAAATTTTTTAAAAAAACTCGGTATCAAGAGTCTAAATGATTATAGCGTGTTACACTTCACTTTAAAAGTCTTGAAAAATATTCTTGGCAATGTATTTCAGGGGATATCTTGCCACCCAAGGGAGATTAATAGCGTCACTCATAAAATAATTGTATCACGGCTATTTTTCACAATAGTGATTGAAACTGTTAAATCTCGTGATCTTGAGCCATAAATAAACCCTTTAATGCAAGATTATCTCTATTTTTGTCTTATGCTGCCATGTTAAAAACATATAAAATTTCCAGTGAATTTCAAAATTTTCGCTCGAATTAAAAAAAAAAAAATCTATCTAGTTCTAGATTTTTCGATAATAAAGCCGGATATAAAGTTTCATGAAAATCCATTAATATTTGTGGCCGCTATCATTTACACAAAAAACCGACCACAGCTATACAAGACAGACAGACTGGTATCACTCCAAAAACAGTCAAACTGTGTTTAGGAGATCTTAAAACATATATTGGCATCTAAATATCGAATTCATTAATTTTCGTAAAGGAAATACTTTCTCTACACTATGCTATATAGTGTGAGAACGTAATAAATAAACTCTATAACAAAAAAAAAAAGTCAACGCACCAAGAAGGAGTTGTCCGATTGGGATAAAAATTGGTGGATGTGAAGAACATACATAGAGAAAGAAACGATTAAAATTTCAGAACAATTTAATGATTTAGAGTTTGACCGTATATACAAAGGGAGGAAGTAAAAAAGGCGTTGGCCCACCTCTGGCCTGGATACAAGATGTCACCCGGCGTGGCATAGACTGATAAAGTTCACGGATCGTGTCCTGCGGAATGTCTTGCCAAATTGTCTCCAATCGTCTACATTCCGGGATGGTTGCAATCGCCTTCCCATAATGTCCTCTATGTGAGAGAGATCAGGAGACCTAGCTGGCCAAGGAAGTGTTGGGTAAGCTTGAAGACAATTCATAGCAAAACGTGCCTTGTGCGGCCGGGTATTATCTTGTTGAAAAGTAAGTCCGGGGTGTCGCAAAAGGAACGGTAACACAACCGGTCGTAGAATGTTGTCTACGTACCGCTGTGCTGTTAGTGTGCCTGAAATGACTACCAATGGGGTCCGGCTTTCAAAGGAAACGACACCCCAGACCATACCGCCCTGTTGTGGGTATGTGTGGCGTGCGATAGTAAGGTCAGGATCCCCGCGCTGCCCTGGACGTCACCAGACACGTCTGCGGTTGTCGTCAGGACACAGTTGGAAACGGGATTCGTTACTAAAGACTCAAAATGTCTTTCATACGAAATTTGATTACAATCGGACAACTCCTTCTTGGTGCGTCGATTTTTTTTTGTTATAGACAGTACATCTTAAAAATTTAGATTGAACTTTATCAATAAGCTGACTGTATGATAAGCGGCATAACCGGATTAACGATGCATATTCCAATTTAAGTCTCAATAGACAGTTAAATGATATTGTAGGGCAAGTAGAGATAATAAATGTCCTCCAAATAATATCTTTTCGCAGATACTTTAAATTGCACTGTTCGTTGCCTATAAAAGGTCAAAACTTCAATTTGCGGAGTTGCCCTCATTGCTCGCGCCGTCAAATACAATCTCTCGCGACCGGAAAACGATGAGTTTCTTCTTCAACTCCAACTTATTTGGCTGCGGGCACTGAATTTAGCAAATTAAAATTTCCGCGGTAAATGCGAGAAAAAATAAGGATAAATTTGGGGATTGGCGCTAAACATTCCTACCATTTTGAATAGAAGCGCAAGCTTATTTTCAAGCCGGGATTGCCAAGACGCAGTGCTTATTTTCGGTTACAGGAGCAGAGTAGGGTGTGGGAAAACCTGGTTGTAAATGCTTCTCTGTTGTTGTGTAATGCTGTTTCGTTCGTCGTTGAAACCGATTATCTCAACACGACTTCTGTCCGTCGGTCTCTCCCCCCAAATATTCAGGATGGGGTGACCGAAATCGAACCGATGCGTAATTACATTAAAGTAACGTTTGCCCGAGCGGATTTTTGCACATGAGTTACGATCCGTGAGAATCAGCAAACTGAACCAGGAGACATACTTGGATTTGACGCAGCAGACTTATTTTAAACATAACAAGAATTTATTTAAATTTAACAGTTAACAATTTCACAGATTAAAATATTATCGGCGAATGATCCAAGATGGCACATCCTGACAATGGATGTTGAGTAAAAATTAGATAACTTAAAGATCAGACAGAAAAGTTGCAGAGACGAAGAGGGATCATGATGAAACCCTCGGGGCATTTAAAAAGACGACCGTTTGTCGTGGCTGCTCGCCGAGAGAATCATGACGAACAACAAAGTCCGCCGTATATATCCTCCATCAAGTTCATTGGCTCCCTGGCTATGGCGTCTTCTCAGAAACTATGAATTTTGAGACTAAGCTCCACAAGTGACATTTTAATGTTTCTCATGCCCAATATCGACATGTTTATTTCCCCCAAACTGCCGTTCTTTGGGCGTTAAGCCCTTGTGCTGACACATTCATGATGCAATCTCCGTGCAAAGTCTGGGAGATTTTTCGTTGGTGTGGGGTCCTTTCCCCGAACTTACACCGCACATAGAGTACGGGGTCATTGGCATGTAGGTCCCCAGGATATTTTCCCAGCAGAACCTTACACTAGTGGTTAGCGCGAGAAGATTGTAATCGGACGAACCGACTTAGATTCTCGCCACTGCCTAAACTGTCCCCGTGAAGTACGGGAACGTTCAATACGTGGGTCCGTAAGTCTTTCCGAGAGGTGATAAGGGAAGGAGGTCTAAATTGGGTGGCACTTCCCGGCCATCCAAAACAGAACAGATACTTTACACCTTCGGGTAGTTCGGACGGTCTGGGTCGAAGAAGGTGAGGAGGAGCAGAATAGAGCATGGACAAGTGACTTCACACGAAGAATTTTACCTTTACATTTCCAAAACAAAATACTCGCCTACTTAACAGTATGGAAATTTTCATTATTTCTGCATTAAAAACAGCTACTTTAGAAGTTTACAATAGTTTAACCTCTAATTTTAGTATGATATATCTAAATTTTTATTCTTTGATGGATATTATTAATTTACCGGAAAATAAAATATTCATTGTCAATAAAATATATGCACTAGTTTTTTTTAAGAAAATTCGTTTTGTATCTTTCCCTTGTTACTTGCATATACACTACAGAATTTTGTAGTAAATTACACATCTTCAGAACGATGGCTATTGACTACGGTAAAACTGAGTAGTGTATATATATAGTGTACATTCAGTTAAAATCACTTAAAGTGTACTTCAGCAAATAAAATCTTTAAACATATATCGTTACTCAAATATTCTGAATTATTTACTTTCAGCACAAATGTAAATTTCGATGTTTAATGGGTTTAGTTTCGATTTTTATTTGCCATCATCGCCAGTTTACAATTACTCGCTTTGGTAAAAATAATGCTCTTTTGCCCTTACGTTACTGCGCATTCTATTGCGCAGGCTATTTATTTACTCTCGTACCCATGCTCTATAGAACATTATAAGTCTGTTCAATTTGCTCATCCGTATAAATTTTAGTTCTTTTTTCTTTCCGTTATTCATTTGATATTCAACGGATGTTTGAACTTTATTTTCTTTCAAACTTATCGCGGTGGTACACTAAATTCTTATAAGTTTATACGGACTACGCTGAAATGGTGATTGGCAGTTTAAATCGATTATTTTGATTGTGTTTTACAGTTCTTTCCATGAAGTACATTAAAATAGTCGTAAACTGAATGGTCCCAAAAATAAGTCACGTAATTTGCGACATATATTGCGCAAGTAGTTTTCTTTTAAGCCAAGTGTGGGGGTCAAATACCCTCACATCCAAACTAAAAGAAAAAATTTATCCTGACGAAGGTTTTACTTTCGCCTTTGAAACCATTTAATGAGCTGTTTAAGCGGTTACTATCAAATGATTTTAATTTTCAGATTCTAAATATTGTTCAGGAGATCGAGATGCATGGCAAGATAGCCCTTTGTAGACACAGAGCTCGCCTAAATATATCATTCAAAATGCTAAGTATCACGCACACACTTCAAATACCGGCTTGTGTGGACCGTTACAGCACATAACAAGTTTTCTTTCGGCAGTTGCAGTTATCAACCATTCTGCGTTCTGAAGAGCATTCAAAAGCGCAAAACAGGTCCACGGATTCTGGTATCTGCAATGGAGGAGCACGAAACCGGTTCACGGATGCTGGTATTTGTAATGGAGAAGCGTTATTCCTAAAAATATATTTTATTCAAGATGATTGCTGAGTTATTTTTTATGTTTTTTAAAGTAAAGAAAAAGTTTATTTTATTGATTAAATCTCGCTGAAACTCAATAGTGCTTTTATGTAAAATACGCTGCAGAAATTCTACAGTTTCGTTTGACATGTGGGAGGTCTAAATAAGCTTTCGATTATCATTTCCCCCAGTTTTCATTATAATTTATGTTTACTTAAACTAACGATCCTAACTGGTTCGGTTGTTAGACGAATCACCGACACAGTCAGCATTGTCTGCGTTCCTACGGGAAAGTAGGAATAAGTTTTCGGATCGGGAGAGTTCAGAGGTCGTGCGTGTCTTGAATGAGTGCTGGGAAGGAAATAGGGCTTCTTGATTAGTGGCTGTTTGAGTACAGCGTTCTTGGAATGATGAAGGATTTGAGTAAGGGAGTGGGAGGAAAACTCAGTGAATACAAAAAAGGACTTGAAAAGGTCTGGTATTCGGGGTTTGGCCGCAATACGAGGCGAGATAAAAGAAGGCCAGACCATTCGACTCGTCCAAGGACTTAGAGTAACAAAATGAATGGCCGGGAGAAAGGCCAGTGGTAAGTATAAAAGCTTGAGAATCGTCTCCATTTGAAAGTATCACCAGGTCAAGTTAATGGTAGTATCTTGTATATGCGTAATGTGTTCTAGGCGGATCACATGAAAATTACTGTCTATGTCATCATTTGCTTTAAACAGCCAGCGGCTGTTATTTCTGTGAAGTGCACAATTAATTTAGTTTAATTTACTTAGTGCAGTCCTGTGTTACTGCCCTTGGACCGAAAAGTTTGAATATTAAAGAATTTTAGTTTGGGTTAGGTCACTTTGGTGACTGAGATAATTACGAATTTGTAATCCAGCAACATAAATATACTCATCCGTAGAATAATGTAATCAGAAAGAGAGAGCGGAGGAAGGCAGTAACTTTATAAATGTTAAAATTCTAAAGAATGAAATAAAATTAAAACGTTAAAAACTGATATAAAAAATAATTGAAGGGCAAAAATGTAGTTGGTATCACAGAATAAAACAATTAAATAATTGTCGCAGCCAGTGTTGGAGGCAAAATAAGCCTCCTTCTTTAGGATAAAAAGGCAGAAAAGCCACACTTACATTGTAATCATAAATATCAAACCAACAGACAAAAATACACATATATACATATGAACATTTTCAAAAACGTTAAATTGTGCAAAACTTTCGAAAATTCCAAATCGAATTTTCAACCTCGTAATAGTAATTTTATATAGAGGGTATTTCAGCAAAGTTGACCTTCGTACGTTCGCTACAGGTTTTGGACACAAACTTCCAATTTGAAAGTTTGTAAAATTAAATGCTCTTTCATCTAATTTTACTTTCCTTATATACATAATGTATAAGGAAAGTATTGTGACGGGATCGAAAATTCGAATTCGAGTTTTCGACGGGAGAGTACGTTTCAAGAATCCCTGATCACGAATCAAACATTTTTGAAGTGATGTCTGTGTGTGTGTGAAAGTATGTGTGTGTGTGTGTGTGTGTCAGTGAGTCTGTGGAGACGATAACTGACGAACGAATGAACCGATTCGAACCAAATTTGGTACAAAAATCACAAGCTGTAAACACTGGAAGCCTATTGTTTTTATACGCAATCGAAAGTTCAGAACCCCCCTAAATTTTCGAATGAAATTTTGAAAAAATCGTCAAAAAAATCAAAACCGCTAATAAAGTTACGCAAATAGACATTTCTGATGTATTTTTTTATTAGAAAACGATTGGAATGAATTTTAGAACGCTAACATGAACCGTTCTCAAGATATTGTACATTTTTCAAAAAAATTATCGAAAAGTCATATAAAATAAAAAAAAATATTTCCTATTGAGAAACATGTTCACTTTTCATATGTAATACCATGCGATAAATTGGGTGACATCATTCTCGTGGATCTAGCTCGTTCCATTCATGAAAAAAGATACTTTGAGTAATACTTTTGTATTTGAACACCAATAGTCATTTATCTGCTGTAAGTATAACTTATTTCTTAATGCATAACGCTTGGCGAGATTTTGGCGACGAATTTGGCGGAATGTCGCCAACTTGGCGACTTTTTGAAATGTTGCCAAATTAACGAAAATCTCGCCAAATGGATAAAAATGACGCTAAATCAATGAAAATGACGACTATTTGTTGAAAATTCAATACTATAAGAAAAACAATCACTATATCAATCTACTATAAGAAAAACCTATTTTTTTTACTGTAAAAGTAGTAAATTCATTGCATTATATAAGGAAAGTCATGTGTTGCCCACATCAGATTTTTTGTTTTTGGTAGGGGATATTTTTAGAAAACAGGGATTTAAATTTGTATAGGGTCCCCTGAGCTAAAAAGTTCAATTAGAAAAAGTTGCGTAGAGAGTGACTGGTCGAAAGAAAATATCTTGGAGCAATTATCTGCGCGATTTGAAGAATTATTGCTTATTAAATTAATGGAAGTGTTGCTCAACTCAACTTTCTCATACCAGAATTCAATTTTTAGTATAATTACTTTTTCAAATTTTATGAGATATTTTTTTGAGAAATCGGTATCGTGAGTCTAAATGTTTACAATTATAGCGTGTTACCCATCACTTTAAAGGGCTTGGAAATTTTTTTCGATAGATATCATAGTTGTCTCCTGATTATTGAGCTATATATAAACCCTTTCATGCATGATTATGTCAAATTTTGCCCTACGCTGCAATGTTAAAACAAGAAAGATCAATCATGTATAAATATTGATTATGAAACACTTTCCTACTGAAATGCAATTTTATTTAAACATCAGTAACATTCGATACATTCTGCATTGATATATTTTAAATTATCACAGTACTACAATAATTTATTATATTTGAAAACTTCATCGAAAAAAATGAATTCATTCAAAGGACGTTATTGAAATATAAATCGTCTGGTCCTCTATGTAAAAGCAATGAATGTTCCATTCATATCACTTTTATTCCAGACTCCAGAGCTAAATAATTTTGCGTGAAAAAAATTCAGCAATTCTAATACAATTTATCTCACAATCACTTCTTTACATTCTGCATCCATTAAAATTAAGCTTCGTTGTAGAAATAATCAAAGTTTGATGATCATTTAAATTAAAACATATTGTAATTGCGTTGGCAGATGTACAGATGTACAGAAAATACGGCGGCAAAATATAGCGGTTTTAGGACGAATGCAACACAAATACAAATTTAAAAGAAATTTAAAAATCACGATTTTTACACTGGGAAAAAAGATGGATGCCATATTTTATTTTGAAGTGGGCCACATGGTCTCTTTAAAACATGGGTGTAATTATTATTTTAATTTTTATTTAAAAAACTATTGAACATTTTTGCTGAAATTTTTTTTTATATATTTTATGGGATAATTTAAATATTTCCTAAAATTTTCGAAGCAATTTGTGAATTTTAACTTTGCTTAAAAAATGCTCGAAACATTAGGTCTCATAGGGTTCTATTCAAAACTAATTAGGTGATATTATTCATTTACATTTTCTTATGTCTCATAGACCGTCTCAACAACATACTAAAACTTCATTTTGATAAAGTCATTTTTACAGCAGTTATCATGCGAACGGAGAAACAGATAAACACATAGAATAAATAAAGTCATAAACACTTTTAAGCTATATTGGAAAATGTTCAAAAATATAAAATTTCGTGTAAATTTCAAAATTTTCGTCCGAAGTTAAAAAAAGTCTTTCTAGTTCTAGATTTTTTTTATAATAACGTCGGATATAAAATTTCGTGAAAGTACATTAATATTTGTGGCTGCTATATTGTACACAAGAAATCGACTATAGACATCGGATATCACTCCAAAAATAGTCAAAACTAGTTCAGGAGGTTTTAAAGCATATATTGGATTCAAAATATTGAATTCGAAAATTTTCGTGAAAACAATGCTTTCTCTTTACACAGTATGAGAAAGTAAAAATCAGGAATTTCCCCCCTACAAATACAGAGTCAACTACAAATAACATTGCGCGAATACATTTTATACGAAGTCTGGATCAAATGTGCAGTTCGCTTTTGCACCCCGCAGCACGAGTCGCCAATTGGGACAAAATCCTCAAACTTAGGGAAGATTGTCGAATCAAGGGAAAATATGATTCCAATTTTCCATGTATTGGTAGTTTATTACGTTTTTTCCAATTGTAAATATTTTCATGAATTTTGCAGATAATTGCACCATATTTTCATACTAGTTTCTGTATAACAAAACTTCTAATCAAATTAATTTTTTTCTTAGGGGAAACAAAAATACACCTCCACCAGAAAATACTTTATGAAAAAATTTCGCAAGTAAACAATAAAAAATTAAAAAAAAATTAAAAAAAAAAATTAAAATTGGAAGTATTTGTATCTAAAACCAATTGCGGAAACACAAAAGTCGAGGTCAACTATGATAAAACACCATGTATTACTCCGCATTATAGAGCAGGTAAAAAATAAATACTCTCCAATACCTTATCTTTCCATACTATATACACTTATCCCCCGATTTACATGGCACTTGTTTTACACGATTTCGCTTTTACACGGTTTATAAATAACCAGATTTCAAATAATTGATAAAAATGTATATTCCGCTCCATATACGCCTATACAAAGGTTTGATGACATTTTTGAATTTTATTCCCTTGGTAACACTGATGAAAACAACAGGGGATTGCCGGTGTTGTAAAATATATACATTTAGGGGAATCCCCGTAATGGGGAGTCATTGAGCCAGAATCGCATCAAGAAAGCTGAAGTGATGAAAGTGACATCATACCTATCCGAAAGAAAAGACTGATTGTACATGAAAGTGATGACAGTGATTAAACTTATAATTAATTTTTAAGGGTCTTTTTGTTTTTTTGTTCTTTGTTCCTAATGTAAAATAAATTAAATATGTTATATTACTACATTCATATGTTTTTTGTTTTATAAACTAAGTATAATTTTAAGTTTTCTAAGATGGCTTACTTTTGTTTTACTTAAGGGGACGGTGGACGTTGAATTAAGCAAAAATCGACTAAAAAACTTTGAATATATAACATTATTTTACACATTTAACATTTGCTTACGGGTGAGACAGCGTCCATCCCAAACGAAGAATTTCCCCAAAAGACAGGTATTTGACATACCCTATCCCAAAGAGTTCGATCCCCCTTTGCAGGTATTGGCGTCCATGGAAATCGCTGACAAAAACATTGCAAACAAAAGATCACATGACTTACTTCAAAATGCTATATGGCATCTATCATGTCTCAAAATCGTGAATTTTAAAGTTCTTTTTAATTCATATTGAGTGTTGTATCCGTCCTAAAACCACTTTATTTTTGCTTAAATTCTGTGCGTCAACATACTGAAACAACGCAACTACAATATATTTGAGTTTAAATGCTCATTCAAATTTGATTATTTCTACAACGAAGCCTATTTTTCACCTATGTAAAATGCAAACAGCAAAATATGTAGAATGAGTTGTATTAGAATTGCAGTATTTTTTTAACACAAAATTATATAGCTCATGGAGTCTGCATAGCTGATATGAATGAAATATTCATTGATTTTACAAAGAGAAGGACGATTTTTTTCGATGAAGTTTTACGCATAGAGTTTAATTACTTGTAGCTCCATGGTCTTAATGTTTAAATAAAATAAATTATTATAGTATTGTGATGAATGATATGAATGGGAAATTATTTATGAATGAAATGTTGCTTTTATAGAGAGAGACAGGCGTGTTATTTTTTTCTATGACGTCATTTGAATGAATTTTAGTTCTTTTCGATGAAGTTTTCAAATATAATAAATTATCGTAGTATTATGATAATTCTAAAATTATTACCGAGGAATGTATCACATTTTAGAGATGTTTAAACCAGGCAATTTATATTTCAATGCCGTCATTTGAATGAAGTTCATTTTTTTCGATGAACGTTTAAGTTTTCAAATATAATAAATTAATGTAGTATTGTGATAAGTTTTAAAATATTACCGAGGAATGTATTGCATTTTAGACATGTTTAAATAAAATTGCATAGAAGTTGGAAAGTGTTTCATAATCAATGCTTTAAGCATGATTGATCTTTCTTGTTTTTTCTGAAGAATGCATACCGTATAGAAAAATAAATATGTCATGTTATATCTGATATACTATATTATAAGGGGAGTTTTCATTTGAGGCAGGATGAGGGTTATAAACCTTAAAATTTAATTCCAAAAACAAAATTTATCCTAAGGAAGGCTCCGTTTTTAACACTTTACAACATAGTTGAAAAGTGTTTCTGACTTTGTTCATTCTGTTTGTCTGTCTATTAGCATGATAATTGCCGTAAAAATGACTATCAAAATGAAATTTGAGTATGTTGTTGAGACGATCTGTGGGACATATGGGAATGCAAATGAATAATATCACCCAATTAGTTTTGGATTAAACCCGGGTTGAAAAATGAAATACATTGAACCCTACGGGTCATAATTTTTCAAACATTTTTTAAGCGAATTTAAAATTCACAAATTGCTTTGAAAATTTTAAGAAATATTTAAATTATCCCATAAAATGTGTAAAAAAAATTTCAGCAAAGTATGTTCGGTAGGTTTTTAAATAAAAATAATAATTGCACCCATATTATATTAGATACCCATATAGATTCTGTCTATGGTTTAGAAGATCAAAGTTTGTGGCAAGATAGACACAGAACCCACCTAAATAGGACATAATGACCGAAATAGGGCAAAGCCAGAAATCATATATATATATATATATATATATATATATATATATATATAAATATATCATACCAGAAAAATAGACAAGTAAATGGATGCAATATACCAAAGTATGGCCGGGGGGGGGGTTGTGACCCCCACTCCACGGTTAAGCAAGCTTTTCGTCTAGACAACACTCCCGGTAGCCGATACATTGCACAAAAAATGAATACCGAAGTATCAAAATTTAAAAAGAAGTAAAAAGAGGTACCAGAACATAAAAACGTGGAATAACCCACAAGACATGTAATCCAAAATCTGCATTAAGGTGTCTTAATTCCACAATTTAAAAGGCAATAAGAATTAAAAAGCATAGATTATAAACACATAATCAGATACTGTACTATGACCTCAATACTTCATTCAGCAAGACGAATACGTACCAATCTATCCACACGTCTATATTTATCATATAGGAAGGTATACACGGCATTAACCTGTGTAAGGATATATATATATATATATATATATATTTATATCCTTATAAGAATTATATATTATCATAACTATCAGGAACCTTACTCCCCATTATGGACAGATGAAACTTTCAGTAACATGCTGGCAAATGTTTTACAGTGCAGATACCAGCTGTGTGGACTATTACAGCCTATAGTCAGTTTCCTTGAGGCAATTGTAGTTATCGATCATTCCGTTCTGAAGAGCGCTAAAAAGCGCAAAACAGGTCCACGGATGCTGTTGTCTGCAGTGGTGGAGCGCGACTCCTAAAATAATCCTTTATTTAAGGTAAATCCTGAGTTTGTATTTGTATTTTTGAAAGTAAGGAAAAATATTATTTCATTGGTTAAAATCTCGCTGAAACTAAATAGCGCTTTTGTTGATGCATTGTAAAATCTGCCCAGTTTCGTTTGAATTGTCGAAATCCGAAAGAATGAAATAATAACGTCCAAAACCGATGTAAAAAATAAATAACACATTATAAGACAATTAAATAATTGTATAAGCCGATTTCACAAGCAAAATGAGCCTCTTTCTTCAGGATAAAAAGACTGAGAAGTTGCACATGCTTTGCAGTCGTAAATAGTAAATCATCATACAAAAAGATACACGTGTACATATAACCATCCTCGAAAACGTCCAATTCTAAGATACTTTAAAATAGTATTTCAAACATAATTTTCAACTTCATAACAGTTATTTTATACATTACTTGACGTTATAGAGCAAGTATAAAAAATGCTTTCCAATATCGTATATATATATATATATATATATATATATATATACAAAAGGATAAAAACTAAAATTACTCGATCAATCTTTATTTTCATATTTGTAAAAATATCAAATTCTCCTAAATTTCTCAATTCTCATTATTTATATATAATATATAAATATATATATATATATATATATACAAAAGGATAAAAACTAAAATTACTCGATCAATCTTTATTTTCATATTTGTAAAAATATCAAATTCTCCTAAATTTCTCAATTCTCATTATTTATATATATATATATATATATATATATATATATATATATATATATATATATATATATATATATGTATGTATATATATATATATAAATCGGTTCGGGCATATGCTGTGCTTTTTTCAGGTATCATGTTTTCTTTTATTTTTCCTTCTTTATGTATGTTGTCCAAGAAGAAATAGTTTATAGATATAATCTATCTATTTCTTCCGAAACATACAGTTTTTGTGTTTGTATCGTCAAAATACTACGCCAGGAGAAGAGTTTTGCGAAATGAACAAGTCAATTCTTTAAGGCCTAGCCCTTGTCCAAGTGTATATAGCAATAATGCTTGATTTTCTATGTTTTTCAATTATCGTTTCCATACCATTGAAAATTGTTGATTTTCTTTAACCTGATGACTCGCAATTTGTATTATTTTTCATTTGATTGAAGATTTGCTGTTTTATACTTTTACTAGCAGCATACCCGTTCTTCGTACGGAGTATATAATATAAAGAAACTTGAAATTCATAATCATGCCCAAATTCTTATAGTATACTAAATGACATGTTTAATCAAAATATTATGTTAAAATATTTAATATAATGCTCCTAAAAAGAAGTTTAAGAATCTCTGTTCTCGCTATATAAAATTATCTTCATGGACATATTTGAAGAATAAAACATCTTGGACCCCTTATGTAAGCAAATATAAAAAAAATATGGAATTGAATTAATATATGCAAAATAAAACGTTAAAATTGTATGGGACCCGTACTAATTATATACGCGAATATTAGAAAATATAACCTGTATTAGTAGATTACATGTATAAATTGAAAATACCAATAAACCCGTAATCTTTAAATCTGAAGACAGTCATTTATTCCAATATATGTCAAAATTAAAGTGCTAAAATTATATGGGAAGATATACACGTACTACTTATAATGTCCGATTATTAGTAGAAGATTACCCGTTTTGCAATATGAGTCACAAATTTTTTTTGGTAAAATACAACAGACGACGTAATAAATTGAATATATAATTAATCCCCTTAATCTTCATACCAGAAGACTGTACTTGATTCCAATATATATGCCAATATATGTCAAAATATATGCCAATATACCTGTACTACTTATATTCTCGTAGATTAGAAGATATACCCGTGCATTCCTAGAAGATTACTCGTACAACGTACAATATGCGTGTGTCAGCAATTTTTGCCGCAATAAAACAATGGCGTAATAACTTAAAAATATCAATAATCCCTGAATCAATAATTCCGGAAAATATCAATAATAATAATGTTTAAACCTGAAGAGTATAATTGATATTATCCTGTCCAAAATGAAATGGCAATGAAATTTATTTTATATACATATCTTCATTATTCAAATCGGAAAGGATTTAATAAAAATCGTCTGCCGCATAAACACATTGGATTTAAATCCGTTGCTAAGCGACATGATATCATTTGCTTCAAATAAATTGGTAGAAAAAATATCGTCTAAATAGTTATATTTCTATGGAACATTTGGCGACAGTTTCGTCAAATTAGCGACATTATAAAAAATCGCCAAATTTACCGCCAAGTGGGACTGTAGAACTGACAGTTCCACTTTGCGACAAATTGACGAAATATCATCACAATACTATCCCCTAACAAAAAACAATTAATATCATTTATGTAGCGCAATTTTATCAATTTCAAGATATTTTTATAGATTTGAAAACATTTTTATCAATTTGGTGACATTTTAAAAATTCGCTAAATGTATCGCTAAGTAGGATGGTTGGTCTGACAGATAAATGCTAACCAAACATCATTTCAGTACTCTCTTCTAACAAAACAAAAAAATTTCATTGATATGTAGAAGACCCAAGCCACACGACCAACCCGAAGGTTTATGGCAGCTGTTTGTGTGTCGTTTATATCAATTTGGCGACATTTCCGTCAATTTGGCAAAGTTTAAGAAAAGTTGTCAAATTAGCGATATCCCTCCAAATTCGTAGCTTTGAATTTGCAGATCTGAATGAAACATTCTTATCCCGTTTCAATATACTAAATGAAAACACTACAATTGTATTAGAAGATATACCCGCTCTACTCTTTTTCTGTTTCAACAATCGGCTATATGAATTTATTGGCTAAACACAATATATGAGTTTAGTAGCTAAATACGATATAAGCTTGAAAACTCTTTGCCAAAATAAATGAAATTGATGTACGCGGTCAGCAATTAATATAATTAAAAGAAAAATCAAACCGTCCATTCATAAGATATACTTTTATATCCATTTATCCATTTATTTATTATTTAAATCGAAAAAAAATAATAAAAACATTAACAAACACATTTAATTTAATTGCGATGTCGAGCAACATGATATATCCTCCTAAAATGTTAAAATTTATCAACCACTAACAGCACACCCGTTATTCGTACGGAGTGTATAATTTAAAGAAACTTAAAGTTCGCAATCATGTGCAAATTCTGTTAAAATATTAAATTTATTGCTCCTAAAGAGAAGTTTAAGAATATATGTTCTCACTATGCAAAATTATCTTCACGATCAGATCTGAAGAATAAAACATCCTGCCCCCTTTTGTAAGCAAATTTACAGAAGAAAAAATAGGAATTGAATGAATATATGCAACCCCGTACTAATTATATTGTCGCAGATCAGAAAATATGCCAATGTGTTAGTAGAAGATTACCCGTATTACAATATGCGTCTCAAAAATATTTGCCAAAATAAAAGAGATGACGTAATAAATTGAAAACATCAATAATATCCGTACTCTTTATACCAGAAGGTCGTAATTGATTCCAATATATGCCAATATATATCAAAACATATGTCAATATACCTGTACTACTTATATTCTCGTAGATTAAAAGATATACACGTGTATTTGTAGAAGATTCGTACAACATACAATATATGAGTTTAAACAATTTTTGTCATAATAAAATAATTGCATAATAACTTGAAAATATCAATAATCCTTGAATCAATAATCCCCGAAAATATAAATAATAATAATTTTTAAACCTGAAGACCGTAATTGATATTATCCAGTCAAAAATGCTATAAGAAAATCAAATCGTTCTTTTCTAAAATATATTTTTATATCCATTTATTTATTATTCAAATCGAAAAAATAATTATTAAAATTAACAGACAGATTTAATTTAATTGCGTTTCTGAGTAACATGATATAAGATAGAATCTTATAACATGTTAAATATGTCATGTCTTATAACATAAACTGCGAAATTAAATAACAATTTTGATTTCTCTATACTTCTCATTGTTCCGTAAAAGCTTGTTTTAAATAAACCATGAACCATGGAGATAGATTTCCCCTTTAAATCATGTTTCAAACAATTCATGTTTTCAGAAAGTGACTAATTAACGCAAAAAATCTCCCATCAAACTCAGAGATTAAATTTTAATTCACTTTCAAACGATTTTCAAGCTTTTCGTTTGGATAAACCACGGAGTTTGGGAGTAGAACTCCTAGGAAAAAGTTCCGTTTTTCATTAATATCTCGACAACCCCAGGTCTTAGAAACTCGAAACTTGGACAAAAGTTATGAGGGGATATTTCAAGGCTATTCACCAAATTTCATTAAATTCGGTTCAGCCGTTTTTCCGTGATGATGAGACAAACGAAAATTTCGTTTTTTACTAATATCTCGAGAACCACTGGTCGTAGAAACTCAAAACACGGATATAATTTTAAGTGGGGCTATTTCTGGGCTACCCACAAAATTTCATCAAATTCGGTTCAGCTGTTCTCCCGTGATGGTGTGACAAACAGACAGACAGACAGACAGACAGACAGATTTTCATTTTTATTTATATAGAAGACTAGCAGCATACCCGTCCTTCGTATGGAGTATATAATATAAAAAAACTTGTAATTCGCAATCATGTGAAAATTCTGATAAAATATTAAATTTATTGCTCACTAGCAGCATACCCGTTCTTCGTACGGAGTATATAATATAAACAAACTTATAATTCGCAATCATGTGTAAATTCTGTTAAAATATTAAATTTATTGCTCCTAAAGAGAAGTTTAAGAATATCTGTTCTCACTATGCAAAATTATCTTCACGGGAAGATCAGTAGAAAAAACATCCTGGCCCCTTTTGTAAGCAAATTTACAAAAACAAAAAGGAATTGAATCAATATATGCAACCCCGTACTACTTATATTGTCGCAGATTAGAAAATATGCCAATGTGTTATTAGAAGATTACCCGTATTACAATATGAGTCTCAAAAATCGTTGCCAAATTAGAAGAGATGGCGCAATGAATTGAAAATATCAATAATCCCCGTACTCTTTATACCAGAAGGTCGTAATTGATTCCAATATATGCCAATATATATCAAAACATATGCCAATATACCTGTACTACTTATATTCTCGTAGATTAAAATATATACCCGTGTATTTGTAGCAGATTACTCGCACAACATACAATATATCAGTTTAAACAATTTTTGTCATAATAAAGCAATTGCATAATAACTTGAAAATATTAATAATAATCCCTGAATTAATCCCGAAAAATATCAATAATAATAATGTTTAAACCTGAAGACCGTAATTGATATTATTCAGTCAAAAATGTAAATAAGAAAAATCAAATCGTTCTTTTCTAAAATATATATCTATATCCATTTATTTATTATTAAAATCGAAAAAATAATTATTAAAATTAACAGATATAATTTAATTGCGTTTCTGAGGAACATGATATAAGATAGAATCTTCCTCATAAACTGCGAAATTATATAACCACTAGCAGCGTACCAGTTCTTCGTACGGAGTATATAATATAAAGAAACTTATAATTCGCAATCATGTGCAAATTCTGTTAAAATATTGAATTTATTGCTCCTAAAGAGAAGTTTAAGAATATATGTTCTCACTATGCAAAATTATCTTCACGGGCAGATCTGACGAATAAAACATCCTGGCCGTTTTTGTAAGCAAATTTTCAAAAAAAAAAAGGAATTCAATCAATATATACAATCCCGTACTACTTATATTGTCGCAGATTAGAAAATATGCCAGTGTGTTAGTAGAAGATTACCCGTATGACAATATAAGTCTAAAAATATTTGCCAAAATAAAAGAGATGACGTAATAAATTGAAAATATCAATAATCCCCGTATTCTTTATACCAGAAGGTTGTAATTAATTCCAATATATGCCAAAATATATCAAAACATATGCCAATATACCTATACTATTTACATTCTCGTAGATTAAAAGATACACCCGTGTATTTGTAGAAGATCACTCGCACAATGTACAATATATGAGTTTAAACAATTTTTGTCATAATAAAACAATTGCATAGTAACTTGAAAATATCAATAATCCCTGAATCAATAATCCCCGAAAATATCAATAATAATAACATTTAAACCTGAAGAACGTAATTGATACTATCCAGTCGAAAATGTTATAAGAAAAATCAAATCGTTCTTTTCTAAAATATATTTTTATATCCATTTATTTATTATTCAAATCGAAAAAATAATTATTAAAATTAACAGACAGATTTAATTTAATTGCATTTCTGAGTAGCATGATATAAGATAGAATCTTCCTCATAAACTGCGAAATTAAATAACCATTTTGATTTCATTATACTTTTCATTGTTCGGTAAAAACTTGTTTTAAATAAACCATGGAGATAGATTTCCCCTTTAAATCATGTTTCAAACAATTCATGTTTTCAAAAAGTGACTAATTAACGCAAAAAATCTCCCATCAAACTCAGAGATTAAATTTTAATTCACTTTTAAACGATTTTCAAGCTTTTCGTTTGGATAAACCACGGAGTTAGGGAGTAGAACTCCTAGGAAAAAGTTCCGTTTTTCATTAATATCTCAACAACCCCAGGTCTTAGAAACTCGAAACTTGGACAAAATTTATGGGGGGATATTTCAAGGCTATTCACCAAATTTCATTAAATTCGGTTCAGCCGTTTTTCCGTGATGATGAGACAAACGAAAATTTTGTTTTTTACTAATATCTCGAGAACCACTGGTCGTAGAAACTCAAAACACGGATATAATTTTAAGTGGGGCTATTTCTGGGCTACCCTCAAAATTTCATCAAATTCGGTTCAGCCGTTCTCCCGTGATGGTGTGACAAACAGACAGACAGACAGACAGACAGACAGACAGACAGACAGACAGACAGATTTTCATTTTTATTTATATAGATAGATAAAGAGAAGTTTAAGAATATCTGTTCTCACTATGCAAAATTATCTTCACGGGCAAATCTGAAGAATAAAATATCCTGGCCCCTTTTGTAAACAAATTCACACACAAAAAAAAAGAATTGAATCAATATATGCAACCACGTACTATTTATATTGTCGCAAATTAGAAAATATGCCAGTGTGTTAGTAGAAGCTTAAACATATTGTAATATGAGTCTTAAAAATATTTACCAAAATAAAAAAGATGATGTAATAAATTGAAAGTATCAAAAATCCCCGTAATCTTAATACTAGAAGGTCGTAATTGATTCCAATATATGCCAATATATATAAAAATTTTGCCAATATACCTGTACTACTTATATTGTCGTAGATTAGAAGATATACCCGTGCATTTGTAGAAGATTACTTGTACAACGTACTATATATGAGTTTCAACAATTTTCGTCATAATGAAACAATGGCATAATAATTTGAAAATATCAATAATTCCTGAATCAACTGTCCCAGAAATATCAATAATAATGATGTTTAAACCTGAAGACCGTAATTGATATTATCCAGTCAAAAATGCAATGTCAATGAAATTTATTTTATATACATATTTTTATTAGATTTAATAAAAATCGTATGACACATAACACATTGGATCCATTGCTAAGCGACATGATATCATCTGCTTCAAATAAATTGATGGAAATCATGTCGTCTGAATAATGTGATCTCCGTGGAAGGTTTGGCGACATTTTCGTCTCCATGATATTTTTATGGATTTACAAATATTTTTATCAATTTAGTGATATTAAAAAAATTAGTTAAATGCGTTACTAAGTAGGATGGATGGACTGACCGACAAATGCTACAGAAACATCATTTCAGTACTCTATTCTAAAAAAACAAATTTAATTTCATTGATTTGGGTCATTTTTATTAATTTGGAGATATTTCCTTTAATTTGGTAAAGTTTAAGAAAAGTTACCAAGTTATTTAGAGATATTCCGCTAAATTCGTAGCTCTAAATTTGCAGATCTGAAGAATAAAATATCCATATCCGGTCTGTATATATACTAAATGAAAACACTAAAATTGTATTAGAAGATACATACATCCGTTCTACTCTTTTTCTGCTTCAACAATCGGCTAAATGAATTTATTGGGTAAACACAATATATGAGTTTATTAGCTAAACACAATATATGAGCTTTGAAACCTCTTTGCTAAAATAAATAAAAGTGTGATGTACGCAGTTCGCAATATATATAATTAAAAGAACAATCAAACCGTTCATTTATTATGAGTTTATTAGCTAAACACAATATATGAGCTTGAAACCTCTTTGCTAAAATAAATAAAAGTAATGTACGCAGTCCGCAATATATATAATTAAAAGAACAATTAAACCGTTCATTTATAAAATATATTTTTACATCCATTTATTTATTATACAAATAGAAAAAATAATAATAATCATTAACAAACACATTTAATTCCATTCCTTTGCCGAGCAACATGATATAAGATAGAATCTTCCTCATAAAATGCGAAATTAAATAACCATTTTAATTTCTTTATACTTCTAATCGTTGAGTAAAAGCTTGTGAAATACATGGAGGTTAATACATGTAAAAACATGGAGGTAGATTTTTCCATTTAAATTCATGTTTCAAACAATTCATGCTTCCAGATAGTGACTATTTAATGCAAAAATCCTGCATCAAACTCAAAAATAAAGTTTTAATTCCCTTTGACGCTTTAAACAAACGATTTTTATCCTTTCCGTTTGGATAAACCACGGAGTTGGAGAGTAGAACTCCTATAAAAAAAGTTCCGTTTTTCATTAATATCTCGACAACCCCTGGTATTAGAAACTCGAAACTTGGGCAAAATTTATGGGGGGCTATTTCAAGGCAACCCACAAAATTTCATTAAATTCGGTTCAGCCGTTCTCTCGTGATGATGAGACAAACGAAAGTTTCGTTTTTTACTAATATCTCGAGAACCACTGGTCGTAGAAATTCCAACCATAGACTAAATTTTAAGTGGGGCTATTTCTAGGCTACCCACAAAATTTCATCAAATTCGGTTCAGCCGTTCTCCCGTGATGATGGGACAAACAGACAGACAGACAGACAGACAGACAGACAGACAGACAGATTTTCAATTTTATATATATAGATTTTGTGGGTATTTTAGAAAGTTAGGTTTATCGAGTTGCAGCTTCTCACTTTTCTTTTATTGGATTTTCTAACTATTGTTATTATTGAAATCATTTTATTTATAAGCTGCATTTGCGCAATAAACTAAATGTATTTTGCATTGTCATTCTTTTTACTTAATATATTTAATTTCTTTACATATTCAGATTTGCATAGAATCCTTCATAGTTTTAGCAAACTACGGTATATATGAAATAATTTTATATATATATATATATATATATATATATATATATACATATATATACATATATATATACATATATACATATATATATATATATATATACATATATATATATGTATATATATATATATATATACATATATATATATATATACATATATATACATATATATATATATATATATATATATACATATATATATATATATATATATACACATACATATATATATATATATATACATATATATATACATATATATATATATGTATATATATATATATATATATATATATATATATATATATAAATATATATATATATATACATATATATATATATATATATATATATATTTACATCAATTTAAATTACACTTTATGTCGTCAATGAAAGGCCAAAATCTCAATTTGCAGAGTCGCCCTCATTTTATGCGCCGACAAATCCACTCTCCCGCGGTCCCGCGGTGGAGAACGATGATTTTTGCGCGTCAGTTCCAATTCATTAAGCCGCGAGCATGATATTTAGGAAATTAAAATTTCCGCAGTAAATACAAAAACAAGAGAACAAGAGAGGAGGAAGGCGCTGAAAATTCCTACAATTTTCAAGGCAGACGCATGCAGAATTCCGATGCTGGATTGAGTACGCCCAGTGTTTACTTTCAGCGAAATGGAATTGTAAATAGCTGTTTTGTCTTCTTTTATATCGAGAGAGCTTTTGGTTTCATATGCTCATCCTCATACGTTTCAGCATTTCTTTTTCAGTCACTTGTTTGGTATTCAACGGATGTTTGAATTTTTATATTCTTTCAAAAGGTTTTCGCGGCGTATACTATAATTTATATACGACAGCTAGAAATTGTATGTTTATTCGAACTGTGCTAAAAGCTAGTGATTGATATTGTGGTTGACTGTGCTAAAAGCCAGTGATTGACATCGTGATTGACTGTGCTAAAAGTTCGTGATTGACATCGTGATTGACTGTGCTAAAAGCTAGTGATTGACATTGTGGTTGACTGTGATAAAAGCCAGTGGTTGACATTATGACTGACTGTGCTAAAAGCCAGTGATTGACATCGTGATTGGCTGTGCTAAAAGTCAGTGATTGACATCGTGATTGACTGTGCTAAAAGCTAGTGATTACCATTGTTATTGACTGTGCTAAAAGTTAGTGATTGATATTTTGATTGACTGTGTTAAAAGCTAGTGATTGACTGTACTAATGGCTAGTGATTGCATTGAATTATATTTTACATTATTTTCCTTGAAGCATAGTAAAATCCCTGTGTACTGAATGGAACAATATTATAAGTCATGCTATATCTAACATATATTGCAAAGGTACTTTTCCTTTGAGAAGAAATGGGGTCAAGAATCTTCAAATTTCATCCATGTATTTCTATTTATGTTGTTGCTAAAGAAGTATTTTTGATTTCAGATTTTGTCTATACTTCAGAGGGAACAAGGCAAAAACATCTTGGTAAACACAGAACTCGCATAAATAAGGCATTTCCATATAGGAATGTTGCTCATATTGCAGAAACCAGCAAGGACTGTTGCAGTACATAGCAAGTTTTCTGGCTTCTATTGCTATTATCGATGATTTCTCATAGACGAGTGCTAAACATCATGATACCAGTTCAAAGACGTTGGGTTTCAACAATAAAAGAGCAAATGCAAGACGATCTCAGAATTATTTTATAATGCTTTAAAAAGTAAAGGAAAAACAGTCATGTCAATGGTTAAATCTCGCTAAAACTCAATAGCGCTTTCGTTGACACATTGCAGAAACTGCCGTTGAGTTTGGAATTGTTCAAATCAAAGATTACGCAAAAAAAGAAAAAAAACAATAGAGTAAACAGACATCTTAAAAAATGTCCAATTCTGTGATATATTTAAAAATAAATTGGAGATATAATTTTCAGCTTCATAATAGTACTACTTTTTAACTTCATGCTAACAATTATGCATCTGACAATCGCAAAAATGCGAAAAAACTAAAATATCTCGAGAACTATTAGTCCTAGAGTTAAGTTAGTCTGATTTTTTCGTCGTCCAAATTTGCGAATAAAACAAGCATTTAATTGATACATTTGACCATATGTAGTCTTTTGCTTTAGATTTTGATGATTTTTGTGGCCTATGATGCAAACAAGGCAGGTTATTTTTTTTTTCGAATTGTACCAAAATCTAATAACTCACAACTGACTTATCAACCATATTTTGTGAAATTTTATCCATTAGTTTTTTAGCTAGAGTGGATACATATATTGCACACACACACACGTCACGCTAAAAATAGTGTTTCCGGATTCTAGACTGTTCGAAAAGTGTAGATTCGTTGAAAACTGGAATTGCGATTTTTGACACGATTCCAATACTTTCCTTACACTTTACCATGTATTGTAGGGAAAATAAAAATATGCCGGAATTGTAACTTTATTTAAAACGAAAACACATGACCGATATGATTCAATCAGTGCTGTAGCAATCTAGAATGTCCATATTGCTTACAAAATTGAACACAGATGTTCCAACAGTGAAAGCGGTCAGAAATCCTTTTAGTACTATGTATAACGCGTGTTTGAAATGAACGTGACTTTCAAATTCCGTTCGTTGCGAAAGAATTAAAAATATATGGAGGTTATACACATTACAGAGCTTATATCCCTAACAGCGTTTTTTTTACAGTGACGTAAGATTTACGTCACACTGTGACTATGGGACGTCACAGGACGTCGCAATACGTCTCTGCAATGTCATATTGAGGTCACAGCGAAGTCATTTTGGTCATTTTCGTGGTCGTTTGTGACATCGCATATTAACTTGTTTGTGATGTCACATTGTAATTGCCATTATAATGTCATCACATTGTTACGTGTTAGTTAAATTGTGGAAACGTCATAGAATGTAGTTACAATGAAGTTACAAAGTTACTAATACGTAACGTTGCATAAAAGTCACAAAGATGATGCCACATTGTGACCCAGGTGTCACGTGACTACAACGTCACTGTCACACATGTGACGATCTTTGCTGTGAGGAATTATATAAGTTATAGAGTTTATCTTATACATATTATGAAATTTATCTCATACATGTTATAAGTAGAAAATAAATGTTTACCAATATTCCATATTTCCAGATACTTAAAATTGCACACTCTCAGTCGCCAATGACAGGTCAAAATCTCAATTTGCAGAACCGCCCTCATTTTATGCGCCGCCAAATCCACTCTTCCGCGGGCAGAAGTCTGTGATTTCGCGCTTCAGCTCCAACTCATTAAGCAATGACAAAGGAATTTATAAAATTAAAATTTTCGCGTAAATGCGAAAAAAGAGTACAACAGTGTGTGTGGGGGGGGGGGAGGGGGGAGAAAAATAGTGAGTAACTCTGATACTCGTTATAGATTGATGAAAAACATCACCACTTTTGCATATTTCGAATGAGAATGGTTGCTGTGTGCGACTGTGGTACATAGTACATACGGAAAAGTTTTAATATTTTTCGGTTTTTGTAATTTTTTGATTAAACAATTTTTTAAATTATACAGTTTCAAAACATTAATATAATTCTGTTTATTTCGCCCGAAACTCATCGCAGATGACGACAATATGAAACGTTTGTAACGTTTACAGTTACGCCATCAGACGAACGTGCGAGCGGCCCAAGTAATAAGTGCATACTTGCGAATGGCGCAGATGCTGATGCACACATTTTCTACCAGCGTTGTTTTGTAAGAAACCTACCCCACCCGAAGTTATACGAAAAAGACCACCAACCTTCAAGACAGCGAATCGAAATACTCAACACAAGCTCGGCAAACCACCCGCCCCGGAACCACAACCACCCAAACTCCATGTCTAACACCTCTGGTTAAGGCAGAGACTTAAAGAGTATATATAATTGCTTAAAGGGTATATATAATCAGAAGACATTACATATTGGATTTTGTATTGAGTTAAATAATTTATGCAATCACGCAAATAATTTTGACGTGATAAATAATTTATTCAATCACGCCAACAACCCAACTGAACGATGCTGCTTATATATCTGTGAAAAATCGCGGTAGAAACATGTAAATCGTAAGGTTCTCAAGAAGTTTCTGGAACTCACCAAACGTAGCCAATTTGAGAATATTTCGCCAAATTCAATGCCAAGATGACTTAATTTCTCACAAAGGTCAAGTGACCCTGATCTTCAAATTATAACAATGGTTTTCTATTAGGTATTCCTAACAATATGATGCCACTACGCACTTCCGTTACATACTTCCGTTTTATCTCCATCCCGTGGCATTTCTTTCATGATTTACAACATACCCCGCGCCCTAAGTTGTTTCCCATCAAAATTGTTATAGTTTTTGAGATAGGAGCATGCATAATTCCGAGGCTGGATTGCGAAAGTCCAGTGTTTACTTTCGGTCCCAGGAGCAGAACGGAGCCCCAAAGTTCTGTCCGGTCTTCTTTTATTGCGCGAGATTTTTTGGTTCAATTTGCTCATCTGCATACTCCTTTCTTCCCTTCATTCGTTTTGTATTCAACGGATGTTTGAACTTTATCTTCTTTCAAACTTTTCACATCGGTATAATTTTTACAACATCTAGATAATTCTCATGCAGGTTTATTCAGGGAATTCTGAATGCTATTTCTTGGCAGTTTAAAATAAGATATTTAATCGCTTTTATTCTTAAGCCCGTCATATGATGGTGGGGGTACGTCGATGAGATTAATTCTCAAAAGGGGTAAGCGATCGTTGCAAGTTTGGGAAATATTGATTTAGAGGACAGTACGTAAAACAATGCGTACCTTAACAATGCTCACGATTAGTTTATGAAAATATGTTATTTTTATAGTTTTGGCACAAAACAATTAATTGACTCAAACTCGCCAAAACTAAAATAAAACAATATTTCTTGAAAACAATTTGTTCGAGAGAATGGGAGGAGAGATTATTCCAATTCTCGACCCCGCCAAAATAATTTTTCTATACGCCCCAGCGTGAATAAAAATAACTTGAGAGATTAGAAACATTCATTGAATAAAAACTATTGTATACTTACAAATATGGCACTTCCATTATTTGAAATAATAACTGAAAGAGCTTTTGTAACTTATTTAAGGAAGTCCAATGTGTACACACTGACATGCCGTCGGCCGAGATTCTTTACTTTACAGATGCTTCCGATTTTTTGAAATGTGTTGTACCACATACGAATGGAATTCAGAGCAGGAGGGTCCGTTCCTGATTTCTTCTTTATATACGCACGGTATGAACAGATTTTGTAGTATGAAGCTTCAAAACGAACGCTCTGGTCCATTGGCCATCTTGTATTTTTCTAAATATAGTAGAACGCGCTATAACTTAGGGATTGATCTTTGAACATGCGTAATCTAAAACTCTTTTAAGTTCCGGTTTCAAAAACCCTGTGTAGCAATTTTCTGTCGCAAATCGTCAAAAATATTCAGATACCGATCACGGCAATCGTCATTGTTACTCAGTGCTCTGCATGTAGGCAAAGTAATAATTTATTAAAAGAGAAAACAATAAGCTCAAACTCGCATGAAATTCAGTGACTTCAATGGTATGCCACCTTAACAAAAATAGAAATTATGCGCGAGAACAGATGTGATGGCGTCATAGGGGCCCAAAGAGGAGATCTGCGCGTTGCCAGGGCGTTTAAATTCGCCAGAGTTAAATTTGCAGACATGCCCTCATTTCATGTACCCCCCCCCCCCCACCACCACGGCGAAAGCGACGATTTTGCGCTCCAGCTCCGGCTCATTAGGCTGCTGGCACGAATTTTAGAAACTGAAATTTTCGAGGTATATGCGAAAAAATGTAACACTTTGAATGGGAAATAGTACAACCCAGAAAAAAGCATATACAATTCTGGGGCTGGATTTCGAAAACTCGGTGTTTATATTCGGAAAGCGGAGTTGAATCGAACCGAGAGCCACTCTGTTGCTTTCTTTTGTGACCCGAGAGTTTCGTATTCGGCTTGCTTATCAGGATAGGGTAAAACTAACATATTTTAAATAAGAAAGGAAATTGTGAGTCGCAAACATGCGGAAAACCGATCGTTACACTAGTTTTATGGGGTGCAAGCAGTGTTTCTTTCAGACATACATCCGGGGACATATGTGGTTGGAACTTGGGAGCAATTACGGGCATCCTGGAATGTGCCTCTCCGAAATACCAACCAGCATGTAGGTTGTTGGTATTTCAGGGATACATCCAGACTCCTTGCATCACTCTGGTCATGTAAGAAATTCCTTCAACTTATTTTACATTCTACTCCTGTAAAAGAAAGCCGAATAAAATGTTGGGCCATGTTTCCACCAGCGGTCGTTATCACTGTGCAAACTGTTGACTGTTACACTTATTTTATCTTCAAAAACAAGATCAGATAGAACTCAGGTTTGAACTTAGCCCTCTTGGATTGAATAAATTATGAAGTATGTCCAAACTGGAACAATTAAATAAACAGATTAATCTAAAATCTGACATAGGTATAGAAAATATAATCAAATGCGTCAGAAACGAAACATTGCCAAATTAAACTAAAAGTCTTGTCTGTGATAAATTTCATCACTTAGAAGATTTATTTACGACATACACGGATTTTCTTACTTACAGTAAGAAAAAAAAAATTAAGCAATGAATATATATTCATTTTCAAAGATTCTATTGAATGCAGAATATAATTTGTGATTCTTTTTAAGAATTTTTTTGACATACACGGATTTCCGTACAGCATAAGATAATTTGTAAAATTGTTTAATATTATTAATTATTAGTAAGCTGCAGAATTCATTATTGAGCAAATTCCATAAAGGCCGATTTCCTCTACGTTTCTCAAATGAATAAATTTGAAAAGGAACGCTACAAAGAACGTAAACGTCATGTTAAAATCCGAAAATTTTCAAACTTATTTCCGCTCAATATTCCGTTTTTTAAAAAGGAACATGTTCAGTTACAATATTCCGCAAAAAAAAAAAATGAACGAGTTCCGACACAACACTGATTCCTTTAGTATTCAATGAGTGTTTTATGTTTTATCTTCTTTCAGACTTTTCCTGGCAGTATTCCATAATTTTCCAAGAATTGGAATTAGCATACGTATTTTTGGAATTCCGATTGCGATAAAAGCGTTGTTTGATCGTTTCACAGTCGCATTCAATTGTATTAAGTCGCATTCAATTGTAATAAGTCGCATTCAATTGTATTCGATATTTATCGCTGTTTCAACGAAATATAAGCAGGCGATCGAAAAGTTGCGCATATCAAAATTTAAAATGATATAATGTACGGAGAAATTGAAATAGTACAATTTTTCAGTTAGGTAGCATTATCACTCATATACCCTGAAAAATTATATCATATATATCATCTGTTGTTTTTAACACGTGAGACAATATACACAGAATGATTAAAAAACGATGGGCCAAACTTTACGAGGTGGTAGTATACACCAAACACCAAACTAAGCATTTTTCGTCAGAGTTTACCGGGTCGGAAATGAAAAGTAAAGGCGTTAGTGGGTGCTTAATGGTGAAAACAATGAGGTGAAGCGAAAACACAAGAGTGACTTAGAAGTTATAAAATGACATTTAATAAACAATAATCGCTCAGAAGAGCGACCGCCAATCTGAACGCACGTCTCACAGCGGTGATTGAGGAATTGGCTAACTCTCTCGAACAGACCAGGCATGCCGCGCACTTCGGCAGCAGCGGCCGAAATTCTGGCGACGAGTTCCTCTTCAGATTCAAGGGGGTGTCATAGACGAGACGCTTGAGATATCCCCACAGGAAGAAGCCAAAATACGATAGATCGGACAATCGTGGGGGCCAAGCTATGGGCCAACGTCGCCCAATCCATCGGCCCGGAAAACTGACGTCCAGATAGTTCCTTACCTTTCGCCCAAAGTGGGCTGGTGCTCCATCGTGTTGAAACCACAAACGCCGCCGGATTTTTGTTGGAACATCCTACAGAAATTCCGACAAGACCTCCTGTAGGAAAATATGGCACATTCTCCCATCAAGTCGCTTCGGCATAAGATACAGCTCTATTAGGCGGTCGCCGGTGATTACTGCCCACACACTGACGGAAACTCGTCGCTGATGCGCATGTGGATATGTTGCATGTTGGTTTACACTCGCCCGCACATGTTCTCTCTGGATGTCAAATGTGCCATCACGTGCTGAAGAGGCTTCATCCGTGAAAAGCAGAGTCGCAGGAAAATTTGGTTGCGTTGCGCTCTGTTCCAGGAACCAGCGGGCAAACTCCACGCGATGAGGATAATCTGCTGCAGTCATTACTTGGATTCGCTGGAGATGGTTTGGGTTGTTGTTGTTGTTGTTGTTGAGACCCAGACCGTCCGAGGAGATGGTATGGGTGTAATTTTTCCCCATGCAAAACCCGCCATACCGTGTATTATGGCACACCAAGAGTATGCAACATTGCTCTTGTGCCTTGTTGAACTACTACTGTGTCCAGAATAGCTAGTTTCACACTTGACGTTCTAGCAGTCCTTGCACGACCTGCAGCAAAGCTGGTAGCGAGAAAGGATTCCGATTCACAGAGTTGCCGTTCCTTGTTTTACAATCGTTCGTTGTTTACAATCGTTCGAATGTTTTACAATTGGGCAATCGCCTATGGAGGAAACGTTCCCCCCTACAGTCGTTGTGCCTCTCTGCCATTACCACTGGTAGCGACAAAGGTTCCCGATTCACAGAGTTGCCGTTCCTTGTTTTACAATCGTTCGTTGTTTACAATCGTTCGAATGTTTTACAATTGGGCAATCGCCTATGGAGGAAACGTTCCCCCCTACAGTCGTTGTGCCTCTCTGCCATTACCACTGGTAGCGACAAAGGATCCCGATTCACAGAGTTGCCGTTCCTTGTTTTACAATCGTTCCTTGTTTACAATCGTTCGAATGTTTTACAATTGGGCAATCGCCTATGGAGGAAACGTTCCCCCCTACAGTCGTTGTGCCTCTCTGCCATTCCCACTTGTAGCTCCATAAATGAAATGCATGCCGGCTTTTTCCCTATTTATAAATTCCTCCATCGTTTCAAAAGTTGGAGCTTCCAGTAACTGCTGCAAACTGATAAGTCCGTACATTTGGTGTTACGAAAATTTGCATAAAGGATCTGCTTCTTCCCCAGATGAAATTTGCATACGTGGTTTTCTTTTTCAACCAGAAAATAACAACTAGAATGACGCTTTTAAGCTTGCGGCATATTGTCTGAGTGAAAACGATATTTACAGGCAATCGTTGCTACTATCTGAAGGTCGAGGTTGCTTAACAGTGGCGATAAATTGGAAGAATTGCCGTCAACTTGGCGTCTTTGGGCAAGTTTAGGAAAGTTTTTGAATTTTGAGCTTTGGTTAAGACTATCAAGAGTTGCTTCAAATTTTCGAGATCTTTCTACAGGGAGTAGTTAAGTGGACTTTCGTTCAGTTAAACTGAGTCGACGTGATACGATTCAAAGTGAATTGTGAAATACGTGAGTAACTCTGATACTCGTTATAGATTGATGAAAAACATCACCACTTTTGCATATTTCGAATGAGAATGGTTGCTGTGTGCGACTGTGGTACATAGTACATACGGAAAAGTTTTAATATTTTTCGGATTTTGTAATTTTTTGATTAAACAATTTTTTAAATTATACAGTTTCAAAACATTAATATAATTCTGTTTATTTCGCCCGAAACTCATCGCAGATGACGACAATATGAAACGTTTGTAACGTTTACAGTTACGCCATCAGACGAACGTGCGAGCGGCCCAAGTAATAAGTGCATACTTGCGAATGGCGCAGATGCTGATGCACACATTTTCTACCAGCGTTGTTTTGTAAGAAACCTACCCCACCCGAAGTTATACGAAAAAGACCACCAACCTTCAAGACAGCGAATCGAAATACTCAACACAAGCTCGGCAAACCACCCGCCCCGGAACCACAACCACCCAAACTCCATGTCTAACACCTCTGGTTAAGGCAGAGACTTAAAGAGTATATATAATTGCTTAAAGGGTATATATAATCAGAAGACATTACATATTGGATTTTGTATTGAGTTAAATAATTTATGCAATCACGCAAATAATTTTGACGTGATAAATAATTTATTCAATCACGCCAACAACCCAACTGAACGATGCTGCTTATATATCTGTGAAAAATCGTGGTAGAAACATGTAAATCGTAAGGTTCTCAAGAAGTTTCTGGAACTCACCAAACGTAGCCAATTTGAGAATATTTCGCCAAATTCAATGCCAAGATGACTTAATTTCTCACAAAGGTCAAGTGACCCTGATCTTCAAATTATAACAATGGTTTTCTATTAGGTATTCCTAACAATATGATGCCACTACGCACTTCCGTTACATACTTCCGTTTTATCTCCATCCCGTGGCATTTCTTTCATGATTTACAACATACCCCGCGCCCTAAGTTGTTTCCCATCAAAATTGTTATAGTTTTTGAGATAGGAGCATGCATAATTCCGAGGCTGGATTGCGAAAGTCCAGTGTTTACTTTCGGTCCCAGGAGCAGAACGGAGCCCAAAAGTTCTGTCCGGTCTTCTTTTATTGCGCGAGATTTTTTGGTTCAATTTGCTCATCTGCATACTCCTTTCTTCCCTTCATTCGTTTTGTATTCAACGGATGTTTGAACTTTATCTTCTTTCAAACTTTTCACATCGGTATAATTTTTACGACATCTAGATAATTCTCATGCAGGTTTATTCAGGGAATTCTGAATCCTATTTTTTGGCAGTTTAAAATAAGATATTTAATCGCTTTTATTCTTAAGCCCGTCATATGATGGTGGGGGTACGTCGATGAGATTAATTCTCAAAAGGGGTAAGCGATCGTTGCAAGTTTGGGAAATATTGATTTAGAGGACAGTACGTAAAACAATGCGTACCTTAACAATGCTCACGATTAGTTTATGAAAATATGTTATTTTTATAGTTTTGGCACAAAACAATTAATTGACTCAAACTCGCCAAAACTAAAATAAAACAATATTTCTTGAAAACAATTTGTTCGAGAGAATGGGAGGAGAGATTATTCCAATTCTCGACCCCGCCAAAATAATTTTTCTATACGCCCCAGCGTGAATAAAAATAACTTGAGAGATTAGAAACATTCATTGAATAAAAACTATTGTATACTTACAAATATGGCACTTCCATTATTTGAAATAATAACTGAAAGAGCTTTTGTAACTTATTTAAGGAAGTCCAATGTGTACACACTGACATGCCGTCGGCCGAGATTCTTTACTTTACAGATGCTTCCGATTTTTTGAAATGTGTTGTACCACATACGAATGGAATTCAGAGCAGGAGGGTCCGTTCCTGATTTCTTCTTTATATACGCACGGTATGAACAGATTTTGTAGTATGAAGCTTCAAAACGAACGCTCTGGTCCATTGGCCATCTTGTATTTTTCTAAATATAGTAGAACGCGCTATAACTTAGGGATTGATCTTTGAACATGCGTAATCTAAAACTCTTTTAAGTTCCGGTTTCAAAAACCCTGTGTAGCAATTTTCTGTCGCAAATCGTCAAAAATATTCAGATACCGATCACGGCAATCGTCATTGTTACTCAGTGCTCTGCATGTAGGCAAAGTAATAATTTATTAAAAGAGAAAACAATAAGCTCAAACTCGCATGAAATTCAGTGACTTCAATGGTATGCCACCTTAACAAAAATAGAAATTATGCGCGAGAACAGATGTGATGGCGTCATAGGGGCCCAAAGAGGAGATCTGCGCGTTGCCAGGGCGTTTAAATTCGCCAGAGTTAAATTTGCAGACATGCCCTCATTTCATGTACCCCCCCCCCCCCCCCCACCACCACGGCGAAAGCGACGATTTTGCGCTCCAGCTCCGGCTCATTAGGCTGCTGGCACGAATTTTAGAAACTGAAATTTTCGAGGTATATGCGAAAAAATGTAACACTTTGAATGGGAAATAGTACAACCCAGAAAAAAGCATATACAATTCTGGGGCTGGATTTCGAAAACTCGGTGTTTATATTCGGAAAGCGGAGTTGAATCGAACCGAGAGCCACTCTGTTGCTTTCTTTTGTGACCCGAGAGTTTCGTATTCGGCTTGCTTATCAGGATAGGGTAAAACTAACATATTTTAAATAAGAAAGGAAATTGTGAGTCGCAAACATGCGGAAAACCGATCGTTACACTAGTTTTATGGGGTGCAAGCAGTGTTTCTTTCAGACATACATCCGGGGACATATGTGGTTGGAACTTGGGAGCAATTACGGGCATCCTGGAATGTGCCTCTCCGAAATACCAACCAGCATGTAGGTTGTTGGTATTTCAGGGATACATCCAGACTCCTTGCATCACTCTGGTCATGTAAGAAATTCCTTCAACTTATTTTACATTCTACTCCTGTAAAAGAAAGCCGAATAAAATGTTGGGCCATGTTTCCACCAGCGGTCGTTATCACTGTGCAAACTGTTGACTGTTACACTTATTTTATCTTCAAAAACAAGATCAGATAGAACTCAGGTTTGAACTTAGCCCTCTTGGATTGAATAAATTATGAAGTATGTCCAAACTGGAACAATTAAATAAACAGATTAATCTAAAATCTGACATAGGTATAGAAAATATAATCAAATGCGTCAGAAACGAAACATTGCCAAATTAAACTAAAAGTCTTGTCTGTGATAAATTTCATCACTTAGAAGATTTATTTACGACATACACGGATTTTCTTACTTACAGTAAGAAAAAAAAAATTAAGCAATGAATATATATTCATTTTCAAAGATTCTATTGAATGCAGAATATAATTTGTGATTCTTTTTAAGAATTTTTTTGACATACACGGATTTCCGTACAGCATAAGATAATTTGTAAAATTGTTTAATATTATTAATTATTAGTAAGCTGCAGAATTCATTATTGAGCAAATTCCATAAAGGCCGATTTCCTCTACGTTTCTCAAATGAATAAATTTGAAAAGGAACGCTACAAAGAACGTAAACGTCATGTTAAAATCCGAAAATTTTCAAACTTATTTCCGCTCAATATTCCGTTTTTTAAAAAGGAACATGTTCAGTTACAATATTCCGCAAAAAAAAAAATGAACGAGTTCCGACACAACACTGATTCCTTTAGTATTCAATGAGTGTTTTATGTTTTATCTTCTTTCAGACTTTTCCTGGCAGTATTCCATAATTTTCCAAGAATTGGAATTAGCATACGTATTTTTGGAATTCCGATTGCGATAAAAGCGTTGTTTGATCGTTTCACAGTCGCATTCAATTGTATTAAGTCGCATTCAATTGTAATAAGTCGCATTCAATTGTATTCGATATTTATCGCTGTTTCAACGAAATATAAGCAGGCGATCGAAAAGTTGCGCATATCAAAATTTAAAATGATATAATGTACGGAGAAATTGAAATAGTACAATTTTTCAGTTAGGTAGCATTATCACTCATATACCCTGAAAAATTATATCATATATATCATCTGTTGTTTTTAACACGTGAGACAATATACACAGAATGATTAAAAAACGATGGGCCAAACTTTACGAGGTGGTAGTATACACCAAACACCAAACTAAGCATTTTTCGTCAGAGTTTACCGGGTCGGAAATGAAAAGTAAAGGCGTTAGTGGGTGCTTAATGGTGAAAACAATGAGGTGAAGCGAAAACACAAGAGTGACTTAGAAGTTATAAAATGACATTTAATAAACAATAATCGCTCAGAAGAGCGACCGTCAATCTGAACGCACGTCTCACAGCGGTGATTGAGGAATTGGCTAACTCTCTCGAACAGACCAGGCATGCCGCGCACTTCGGCAGCAGCGGCCGAAATTCTGGCGACGAGTTCCTCTTCAGATTCAAGGGGGTGTCATAGACGAGACGCTTGAGATATCCCCACAGGAAGAAGCCAAAATACGACAGATCGGACAATCGTGGGGGCCAAGCTATGGGCCAACGTCGCCCAATCCATCGGCCCGGAAAACTGACGTCCAGATAGTTCCTTACCTTTCGCCCAAAGTGGGCTGGTGCTCCATCGTGTTGAAACCACAAACGCCGCCGGATTTTTGTTGGAACATCCTACAGAAATTCCGACAAGACCTCCTGTAGGAAAATATGGCACATTCTCCCATCAAGTCGCTTCGGCATAAGATACAGCTCTATTAGGCGGTCGCCGGTGATTACTGCCCACACACTGACGGAAACTCGTCGCTGATGCGCATGTGGATATGTTGCATGTTGGTTTACACTCGCCCGCACATGTTCTCTCTGGATGTCAAATGTGCCATCACGTGCTGAAGAGGCTTCATCCGTGAAAAGCAGAGTCGCAGGAAAATTTGGTTGCGTTGCGCTCTGTTCCAGGAACCAGCGGGCAAACTCCACGCGATGAGGATAATCTGCTGCAGTCATTACTTGGATTCGCTGGAGATGGTTTGGGTTGTTGTTGTTGTTGTTGTTGAGACCCAGACCGTCCGAGGAGATGGTATGGGTTGTTGTTGTTGAGACCCAGACCGTCCGAGGAGATGGTATGGGTGTAATTTTTCCCCATGCAAAACCCGCCATACCGTGTATTATGGCACACCAAGAGTATGCAACATTGCTCTTGTGCCTTGTTGAACTACTACTGTGTCCAGAATAGCTAGTTTCACACTTGACGTTCTAGCAGTCCTTGCACGACCTGCAGCAAAGCTGGTAGCGAGAAAGGATTCCGATTCACAGAGTTGCCGTTCCTTGTTTTACAATCGTTCGTTGTTTACAATCGTTCGAATGTTTTACAATTGGGCAATCGCCTATGGAGGAAACGTTCCCCCCTACAGTCGTTGTGCCTCTCTGCCATTACCACTGGTAGCGACAAAGGTTCCCGATTCACAGAGTTGCCGTTCCTTGTTTTACAATCGTTCGTTGTTTACAATCGTTCGAATGTTTTACAATTGGGCAATCGCCTATGGAGGAAACGTTCCCCCCTACAGTCGTTGTGCCTCTCTGCCATTACCACTGGTAGCGACAAAGGATCCCGATTCACAGAGTTGCCGTTCCTTGTTTTACAATCGTTCCTTGTTTACAATCGTTCGAATGTTTTACAATTGGGCAATCGCCTATGGAGGAAACGTTCCCCCCTACAGTCGTTGTGCCTCTCTGCCATTCCCACTTGTAGCTCCATAAATGAAATGCATGCCGGCTTTTTCCCTATTTATAAATTCCTCCATCGTTTCAAAAGTTGGAGCTTCCAGTAACTGCTGCAAACTGATAAGTCAGTACATTTGGTGTTACGAAAATTTGCATAAAGGATCTGCTTCTTCCCCAGATGAAATTTGCATACGTGGTTTTCTTTTTCAACCAGAAAATAACAACTAGAATGACGCTTTTAAGCTTGCGGCATATTGTCTGAGTGAAAACGATATTTACAGGCAATCGTTGCTACTATCTGAAGGTCGAGGTTGCTTAACAGTGGCGATAAATTGGAAGAATTGCCGTCAACTTGGCGTCTTTGGGCAAGTTTAGGAAAGTTTTTGAATTTTGAGCTTTGGTTAAGACTATCAAGAGTTGCTTCAAATTTTCGAGATCTTTCTACAGGGAGTAGTTAAGTGGACTTTCGTTCAGTTAAACTGAGTCGACGTGATACGATTCAAAGTGAATTGTGAAATACGTCAGGGTTTTGAGAACAGATTAGGTTTTTCTATGAATTAGATGAGCATTTAACTGTATTGACAGTGCTTTATTGTATCTGACAGTTGTTTAGGGAACTTATAAGACAGCTCGTGAGTTCTTAACTGCATATTGTTCCTGTTCACGCTTGTAGGTGTTTTATATTTTAATGTATTTCTTCATATGCAAGTGCTTTTAAAACTCATTTGTTGTCAATAGTTTGCATTTAATGTATTTTATTATATTACTTTCCTTATATACATAACGTATAAGGAAAGTATTGTGACCGGGTCGAAAATTCGAATTCGATTTTTCGACGGGAGAGCACGTTTCAAGCATCCCTGATCACGAATCAAACATTTCTGAGGTGATGTCTGTGTGTATGTGTGTCAGTGAGTTTGTGGAGACGATATCTCACGAACGAATGGAGCGATTCGAATGAAATTTGGTACAAAAATCACAATCCGTGAATATTGGAAGCCTATTGTTTTTAAACGTAATCGAATGTTCAGAACCCCCTAAATTTTCGAGTGAAATTTTGAAAAAATCATCAAAAAATCAAAACATTTAATAAAGTTACGCAAATGGACATTTCTCATGTAATTTTTTCTTAGAAAACGATTGACATAAACTTTAGAACGCTAGCATGAACCGTTCTCGAGATATTGCACATTTTTCAAATAAATTTATAAAAAAAATCCCATAAATTAAAAAAAAATTATAACTGTGGAGAAACATGCTAACTTTTCATATGTAATATCATGCAATAAATTGAGTGGCATCATTCTCGTGAATCTAGCTCGTTCCATTCATGAGAAAAGATACTTTGCGAAATACTTTTGAATTTGAACGCCAATAGTCATTTATTTGCTGTAAGAATAACATATTTCTCCGTCCATAACGCTTGGTGAGATTTTGACGACGAATTTGACGAAATGTCGCTAACTTGGCGCCTTTTGGGAATGTTGCCAAATTAACGAAAATCTCGCCAAATGGATAAAAATAACGCTAAATCAATGAAAATAACGACTAATTGTCTAAAATTCAATATCTTGGAAAGAATATAAGTATCTACTATAAGAGAAACCTATTTTTTTTTACTGTAAAAGTAGTAAATTCATTGCATTATATAAGGAAAGTCATATGTTGCCCACATCAGATTTTTCTAATCTGTATATATTGTATTGTATTTTATCTTACACGCTTCTACTGGGACTTTGTCCTGTAGCTTGCATCCTTTTATTTTATTTATTTATTTTATTTTATTTTATTCAATTTACGTGGAAACTACAGATGAAATCCAGTTACAGGAGCCACACAAGAAATTAAAAAGTACAGAGCATAGGATACAAGAATACTAAGTAGTAAACATGTCAAGGCATTGAAACAGGCTTTTTTAAAACAGGCAGGAGTCAAGTTAAATATATCAGTATCAGCACAATAGGTATTATATAGATCAACAAATTTATAGATAGAATAGCATTTAATGTAGTTGTGCTTAACAGTAGTATTGTGAAAAAGAGTTTTTTCCCTGGTATTATTGACAGGTATGTGGAATTCCAGGCAAGAAAAGTAAAGTAGGGCAATCAATAGTATTATTTAAAACCTTATAATAAAACAAGAGGCCGGACCAGCTTCTTCTTATTTTAAGAGACATTAAACTATATTTCTGTCTGAGTTCCCTTGTATGCATATCATAAGGATAATAGCCAGTCAATCTGTAATCAATAGTACGTAATCTTAAATAAATAAACACGAAAAATCAATCATGCATAAAGCATTGATTATGAAACACTTTCAAACTGAATTGCAATTTTTTTTAAAGATCCCTAAAATGCGATACATTCAGCGGTGATATTTTAAAAATTATCACAATACTATAATAATTTATTATATCTTAAAACTTCATCGAAAACAAATGAACTTTATTCAAATAACGTCATCGAAATATAAATCGCCTGGTTATCTATAGAAAAGCAGTGAATATTTCATTCATAAATATTTTTCCATTCCTTTCATTCAGCGGCGACATTTTTAAAATTATCACAATACTACAAAAATTTATTTTACTTAAAAACGTAAGACTATAGAGGTAAAGTTACTTTCTCTCTCCATGCTTAAAACCTCACCAAAAAAGCAATAATATGGAATTGTCTGCTTCTCTATGTAAAATCAATGAATGTTTTATTCATATCAGCTATATTGCAGACTCCAGGGCTAAATAATTTTGCTTTAAAGAAATTCAGCAATTCTTAAACAATTCATCTGACAGCTTGATGTGTTTACATTCTCCATACGTGAAAGACTTCGTTGTAGGAATGATCAAAGTTTGCTGATAATTTAAACTCCAAAATATTGTAATTGCGTTGGCACATTATATAGATGCACATAACTAAATAAAAAATAAAGCTGTTTTAGGACGAATGTAACATTAAATATAAATTATAAAGAACTTCAAAAATCACGGATTTGACACAAGATGGATGCCATATTTTATTTTGAAGTGGGTCACGTGATCTCTGTACAGAATATGGGTGCAATTAATGTTTTAATTTTTATTTTAGAAAGTACCAAACATATTTTGGTGAAATTGTTTTATATATTTTATGGGGGAATTTAAATATTTTCTAAAATTTTAGAAGGAATTTGCGAATTTAAATTCGCTTAAAAATGTTTGAAAAATTAGGTCCCACAGGGGTTCAATGTATTTCATTCCTTCGACCCGGGTTCAATCCCAAAACTAATTGGGTGATATTATTCATTTACATTCCCATATGTCCCACAGACCATCTTAACAGCATACTAAAATTTCATTTTGATAAAGTCATTTTTGCAGCAGTTATCGTGAGAATGGACTGACAGACAGAATGAACAAGGTCATAACACTTTACAACATAGTTGAAAAAAGTTGAAAAATAAATAAAAAAATCTGATGTGGGCAACACATGACTTCCTTATATAATGCAAATGAATTTACTACTTTTACAGTTTAAAAAAAATGTTATTCTTATAGTAGACACTTATATTCTTTCCAAGATATTGAATTTTCTGCAATTAGTCGTCATTTTCATTGATTTAGAGTCATTTTTATCTATTTGGCGAGATTTTCGTTAATTTGGCAACATTTAAAAAGTCGCCAAGTTGGCGACATTCCGCCAAATTTGTCGCCAAAATCTCGCCAAGCATTATGGACGGAGAAATAAGATATTCTTATACCAGATAAATGACTATTGGCGTTCAAATACAAAAGTATTACTCAAAGTATCTTTTCTCATGAATGGAACGAGCTAGATCCACGAGAATGATGTCACCAAATTTATAGCAGGATATCACATATGAAAACTGAACATGTTTCTCAACAGTTAATATATTTTTTTAATTTATGGGATTTTTTGATAAATTTATTTGAAAAACGTCCAATATATCGAGAACGGATCATGCTAGCGTTCTGAAGTTTATTTCAATCGTTTTCTAAGGAAAAATTACGTAAGAAATGTCTATTTGCGTAACTTTATTAAAGGTTTTGATTTTTTGATGATTTTTTCAAAATTTCACTCGAAAATTTAGGGGGGTTCTGAACATTCGATTGCGTTTAAAAACAATAGGCTTCCAGTATTCACGGATTGTGATTTTTGTACGAAATTTCATTCGAATCGTTCAATTCTTTCGTGAGATATCGTCTCCACAGACCCACTGACACACACCCACACACACAGACATCACCTCAAAAATGTTTGATTCGTGATCAGGGATGCTTGAAACGCGCTCTCCCGTCGAAAACTCGAATTCGAATTTTCAAGCCCGTCAGAATACGTTCCTTATACATTATGTATATAAGGAAAGTAATAAATTAAAGCTTTATTAATCCAGAAATATGGGCTTGACCTCGGATCCTGCGGCCACGATTTCAGAGGGTACGTCGTTATAACAATGAATCAGAATTTTAAGATTAATAAAAGACAAATTTTAAATGAAAGAGGACTCAAAAGAATTAGTATTCTACTAAAGTATTAATATTTTTTAAATGTTTTGGTTTTTTTCGCGGCCGGATCACATATGGATCGAAGAAAGAAGTTAAAACACGGAGGCAAAAGGGATTCCTTGCAAGAAAAACAATGCCTCAAAAATGATTTGATTCCTTTCACAGCTGAAAAAAAAAATACACAGCCAAATCAACCCGATGGAAATTATCCCGCTAGAAAAAGATATTCGGACCAGCTGTTGTTGCCAATTCCGAGAAATAAACTTTGGCGGAGAAAGAAGTGACGAAAAAATGGATGAGTTATTCAAAAAACTTTTCTTGCTCGGATGCCAGAAAGAAGTGGACGCATCTGTTGGAAGAGAAAACAGCGGTGATGTCTTCTTCAGTACGAGAAAAGTGGCCATAAAAACCCCACATTTAGTGGAAGTTTCTTTAGCAAAGAAAATATTATTTTAAGATTAATTTTACTCATTCCAAAGATAAACTTTTCAAAGACCCTGATAGATTTTTAAATCATTTCGCATTTAAGATCGATAAATGGAGTTGAAATAACTAGAATAATTTGTGATACGTTTTAGGAACGTGGCTGCGTTTCGCTTCACCAAGTTGTTATCTCCGAATCTGTGACTAGCAAGAGCGTGTTATACTTGGCTTGAGAAACCCAAATTTTGAGCAGTATGCAACTCAGCAAGATAGTCAAAAGCTTGATTTCAAAGCAAGAAAAGCAGTCAAAGCAAGAAGTCAAAAGCTCTGTTTTCTTTATAATACGTTCACAAAGCTGAAGAAAAAAAATCTGATGTGGGCAACACATGACTTTCCTTATATAATGTAATGAATTTACTACTTTTACAATAAAAGAATAGGTTTTTCTTGCAGATACTTACATTATTTCCAAGATATTGAATTTTCGACAATGAGTCGCCATTTTCATTGATTTAGCGTCATTTTTATCCATTTGGCGAGATTTTCGTTAATTTGGCAACATTTCAAAAAGTTGCCAAGTTGGCGAAATTCCGCCTAATTCGTCACCAAAATCTCGCCAAGCGTTATGGACGAAGAAATAAGTTATTCTTACAGCAGATAAATGACTATTGGCGTTCAAATACAAAAGTATTACTCAAAGTATCTTTTTTCATGAATGAAACGAGCTAGATCCACGAGAATGATGTCACCCAATTTATCGCATGGTATTACATATGAAAAGTAAACATGTTTCTCAATAATAAGTATTTTTTTTTATTTTATATGACTTTTTGATAATTTTTTTGAAAAATGTGCAATATCCCGAGAACGGTTCATGTTAGCGTTCTAAAATTTATGTCAATCGTTTTCTAATGAAAAATTACATAAGAAATGTCTATTTGTGTAACTTTATTAGCGGTTTTGCTTTTTTGACGATTTTTTCAAAATTTCACGCGAAAATTTTGGGGGTTTTTGAACATTCTATTGCGTATAAAAACAATAGGCTTCCAGTGTTTACGGATTATCCAGTGCTTACGGATTCGTCAGTTATCGTCTCCACAGAGTCACTGACACACACACACACACATACTTTCACACACACACACACACACACACACATACTTTCACACACACACACACACACACACACACAGACATCACTTCAAAAATGTTTGATTCGTGATCAGGGATGCTTGAAACGTGCTCTCGAAAACTCGAAATCGAAAGGGATGCTTGAAACGCGCTCTCCCGTCGAAAACTCGAATTCGAATTTTCGACCCCGTCACAATACTTTCCTTATACATTATGTATATAAGGAAAGAAAAATAATAATTAAATTTTGCTGGAGAAAGAAGAAACGGGAATATGGAAGAGAGATTTAAAAAAATAATCTTATGTTTGGATGCCAGAAAAGAATGGACAGCTGTGATGGCTTCTTCAGTACTGATAATATGCCGCATAAAAGGGGAGCAAGAAGTTTCTTAAATTAAAAAATATTGTTTGACCTTTCGACATTTGAGCGGCGTTTTGTTACGTGCACAGTACACCAATGAGTTTTTCCCTATCCAGTTTCTTCGTTTTCCATACCTGTATCTAGTTACTTTCCTTATATACATAATGTATAAGGAAAGTATTGTGACGGGGTCGAAAATTCGAATTCGAGGTTTCGACGGGGGAGCACATTTCAAGCATCCCTGATCACGAATGGAACATTTTTGGAGTGATGTCTGTGTGTGTGTGTGTGTGTGTGTGTGTGTGTCAGTGAGCCTGTAGAGACGATAACTGACGAACGAATGGACCGATTTGAACCAAATTTGGTACAAAAATCACAATCCGTAAACACTGGAAGCCTATTTTTTTTATACGCAATCGAATGTTCAGAACCCCCCTAAATTTTCTATGGAAATTTTGAAAAAATCGTCAAAAAATCAAAAGCAATAATAAAGTTACGCAAATAGACATTTCTTATGTAGTTTTTCATTAGAAAACGATTGACATAAAATTTAGAACGCTAACATGAACCGTTCTCGAGATATTGTACATTTTTGAAAAAAAATATCAAAAAGTCATAAAATAAAAAAAATATATTTCCTATTGAGAAACATGTTCACTTTTCATATGTAATACCATGCGATAAATTGGGTGATACCATTCTCATGGATCTAGCTCGTTCCATTCATGAAAAAAGACACTTTGAGTAATACTTTTGTATTTGAACGCCAATAGTCATTTATCTGCTGTAAGAATAACTTATTTCTTAGTGCATAACGCTTGGCGAGATTTTGGCGACGAATATGGCGGAATGTCGCCAACTTGGCGACTTTTTGAAATGTTGCCAAATTAACGAAAATCTCGCCAAATGGAGAAAAATGACGCTAAATCAATGAAAATGACTACTAATTGTCGAAAATTCAATATCTTGGAAAGAATATTAGTATCTACTATAAGAAAAACCTACTTTTTTTACTGTAAAAGTAGTAAATTCATTACATTATATAAGGAAAGTCATGTGTTGCCCACATCAGATTTTTTTTCTTATTTTCATTAATTTTAGTTCTTTTCTAAAGTCTAGGTGCGTACTCTTTACGAAATAAATAAATAAATTTTAATGTTAGATAATGAAAGAGTGTCTTTCAAAGTATATAGAAGTTTATAGTTAGTTTAAAGAAGTTTATAGTTAGTTTGTAGAAGTTTATATATAATGTTTATAGAAGTTTATAGTTAAAGAAGTTTATAGTTAGTTTGTAGAAGTTTATAAAGTTTATAGAAGTTTATAGTTTATAGAAGTTTATAGTTAGATAATGACGGAGTATCTGAAAGAGTATCTTTTTTACTTTTTCTGCAATACATGGTAATGTATAGGGAAAGTATTGGAATCATGTCGAAAATCGCAACTCGAGTTTTCGACGGATCTACACGTTTCAAGACCTCTAGAATACGAAAAAACCATTTTTAGCGTGACGTCTGTGTGCGTGTCTGTGTGTCTGTGTGTCTGTGTGTCTGTGTGTCTGTCTGTGTGTCTGTCTGTCTGTTCAGATTTTGTATCCACTCTAACTAAAAAACTAATGGACCGAACTTCACAAAATTTGGTAGGTAAGTCACTTGTAAGAGAGTCTGGTGCTGATTAGTTTTGGGTACGATTTGGAATAAAAGAACCCGCCTTTTTTTGCTAAATGGCCAGCAAAGGCTTGTATCCACTCTAACTGAAAAACTACTGGACCGAATTTTACAAAATTTGGTAGATGAGTCACTTGTGGGTTACCCTGGTGCTGATTAGATTTTGGTACGATTCGAAGAAAATAACCTGCCTTTTTTTTGCAAAATGGCCCCTCAAAAATCCTCAAAATCTAAACTAAATAACTAGGTATACTCAAATATATCCATTAAATGCTCGTTTATTACGTAATTTTTAACGACGAAAATAATAAGACCAACCCCATTACACTAGGACTAGCCGTTCACGAGATATTTTAGTTTTCCGTATTTTCTCTACGCCACCTATGAAAATAAGTCCGGTTACCGAATGAGAAAGAAAATTGAATTAAAAGTGAAATAAATTTAATTAAAATATAGAGAACGTTAATATAAGTCTGCAGAGAAAGTCATGTGTTGCCCACATCAGATTTTTACTTTCCCTGCAATACATGGTAATGTATAGGAAAAGTATTGGAATCGTGCCGAAAATCACAACTCGAGTTTTCGACAGATCTACACGTTTCGAGACCTCTAGAATATGAAAAAACTATTTTTAGCGTGACGTCTGTGTGTGTGTGTCTGTGTGTCTGTCTGTCTGTGTGGATTTTGTATACACTCTAACTAAAAAAGTAATTGACCGAATTTCATAAAATTTGGTAGATAAGTCACTTGTGGGCAAATCTGGTGCTGATTAGTTTTGGGTACGATTCGGGATAAAAGAACCCGCATTTTTTTGCGAAATGGCCCGCAAAAGTTTGTATCCACTCTAGCTGAAAAACTAATGGACCCAATTTTACAATTTTCTGTAGATATGTCCCTTGTGAAACACCCTGGTGCTGAATAGATTTTGGTACATTTCGGAAAAAAATAACCAGCCTTTTTTTGCAAAATGGCCCTCAAAAATCGCCAAAATCGAAAATAAAAAACTACGTGTGCTCAAATATATAAATTAAATGCTTGTTTAATACGTAATTTTTAACGAAGAAAAGAATAAGACCGATCCCATTACACTAGGACCAGCCGTTCTCGAGATATTTTAGTTTTTTCGTATTTTCTGCACGCCACCTTTGAAAAGAAGTACAGTTATCAAACGAGAACGAAAATTGAATTAAAAGTGCATTAAATGTAATTAAAATAAAGAGAACGTGAACATAAGTCAGCAGGAAAAGTCATGTGCTGCCCACATCAGATTTTTACTTTCCGTGCAATACATGGTAACGTATAGGGAAAGTATTGGATTCATGTCGAAAATCGCAACTCGATTCTTCAAAGGATCTACACGTTTCGAGACCTTTAGAATACGAAAAACCTATTTTTAGCATGATGTCTGTGTGTGTGTATGTCTGTGTGTCTGTCTGTCTGTGTGTCTGTGCAATGTATGTGTTCACTCTAACTCAAAAACTAATGGACCGAATTTCATAAAATTTGGTAGGTAAGAAGACTCTTCGGTGTGATCATGGTGCTGATTAGTTTTTGGTACAATTCGGAAAAAATAATCCGCCTTTTTTGCGAAATGTCCCGCAAAAACCTCATGTATTCACTCTAGTTGAAATACAAATTGACCAAATTTCACAAAATTTGGTAGATAAATCACATGGTGGATACTCTGGTGCTGATTAGATTTTGGTACGATTCGGAAAAGAACAACCTGCTTTTTTTTTACGAAATGGCCCGCAAAAATCGCCAATATTCGAAAAAAGACTAGGTATGATCATATGTATCAATTGAATGCTTGTTTTATACGTAATTTTTGACGAAGGAAAAGAATAAGAAGAACTCTATTACTCTAGGACTAACCGTTCTCGAGATATTTGAAATTTTTCGCATTTTTTTATGCCGCCTTTGGAAAAATGTCCATTTACCAAATAAAAGTAGAAATTGAATTAAAAATGCAAATTTAGTGCCATATTGTGCAATTAAACTCAATTTAACGAGTTCTTATAGAAATAAAGAAAAATGAATTTGAGTCTGCAGGGAAAGTCATGTGCTGCCCATATCAGATTTTTTTACTTTAACACATCAAAGCTGAAGTTCCGATTTCATATAAATGTTAAAAGCATTATTGACATAAATTACTCACATGAGACAGTTTGATAAGGAACAGTTATTCAGTTTTTACCATCATAGAGTGTGACCATATGGTCGTGTTGGGTCAAAGGAGGGTCATTTTACATTATAAACGCATCATAAGTTCATGGTATTAAATATGGTAACTTTAGCTGTTGATGGGTGGAACACTCTATCCTTTATCTAAAGATCTTTCTGCATATACGCCATTATTACTTTCCTTATATACATAATGTATAAGGAAAGTATTGTGACGGGGTCGAAAATTCGAATTCGAGTTTTCGACGGGAGAGCACGTTTCAAGCATCCCTGATCACGAATCAAACATTTTTTAAGTGATGTCTGTGTGTGTGTGTGTGTGTGTGTGTGTGTGTGTGTGTGTGTGTGTGTGTGTCTGTGTGTGTGTGTGAAAGTATGTGTGTGTGTGTGTGTGTGTGTGTCAGTGAGTCTGTGGAGACGATAACTGACGAACGAATGGACCGATTCGAACGAAATTTGGTACAAAAATCACAATCCGTAAACACTGGAAGCCTATTGTTTTTATACGTAATCGAATGTTCAGAACCCCCTAAATTTTCGAATGAAATTTTGAAAAAATCGTCAAAAAATCAAAATCGCTAATAAAGTTACGCAAATAGACATTTCTTATGTAATTTTTCATTAGAAAACGATTGGCATAAATTTTAGAACGCTAACATGAACCGTTCTCGAGATATTGTACGTTTTTCAAAAAAATTATGAAAAAGTCACATAAAAAAAAAAATTCCTATTGAGAAACATGTTCACTTTTCATATGTAATACCATGCGATAAATTGAGTGACATCATTCTCGTGGATCTAGCTCGTTCCATTCATGAAAAAATGTACTTTGAATAATACTTTTGTATTTGAACGCCAATAGTCATTTATCTGCTGTAAGAATAACTTTTTTCTTAGTGCATAACGCTTGGCGAGATTTTGGCGACGAATTTGACGGAATGTCGCCCACTTGGCGACTTTTTTGAAATGTTGCCAAATTAATGAAAATCTCGCCAAATGGATAAAAATGATGCTAAATCAATGAAAATGACGACTAATTGTCGAAAATTCAATATCTTGGAAAGAATATTAGTATCTACTATAAGAAAAACCTATTTTTTTACTGTAAAAGTAGTAAATTCATTACATTATATAAGGAAAGTCATGTGTTGCCCACATCAGATTTTTATACATGTCATTGGAATTTTAACTCTAAATGGCGTGCGTATTCGGTACTGGCATACGTAAATGTTGTACTCAGTACTTGCGGACGACTGCCGAAGCGTTAAATACGTAATTTGTACCGATTCCACCGATATTTCCTTAAAGAACCAGATATTTTTCTTAAATACTATTTTTTTAAGATTTAAAGGCGAACTTGACAACAGAGAGAGGCATTAGGAAAATTGTGAACCTCCGGAAGCAATATTATAATCTGTTTTAATATTATAATAATTAAAAACTATAAGTTTGCTGTATGAAATACATGATTTGAAAAATCATCTATTTTTATAATCTTCTTTTTATGAATATATGATTCATAAAATTAAACCATATTCATAAAATTAATTCAAAATTATACTTATATTCTTTTATATTTTAACAGAAGTTTTTCTTAATTTATATCCAACGGTGAATTTATTACTTTGAAAACGTCTTAATTAAATGTTGCCCCTCCCCAAGGAAAAACGAAAGACAAATATTGCTATTTCATGTGTATACAAAATTTACAGGGAAATATTGCTATTATTTGAAGGTCCTTCATCTTGGCGACACATTTGGTTACCTTGGCGAAAAATTTGGCGAGTCTAGAGACCCAACCCTATACAAGTAATCGCAATGGTTGCTTGTAAATATCGTTTTTTTCTTAGGAAGAGACAACATGTTGTGTGAAGACATATATATTCATATCAATGTGATTTTATCGAATTTTTGAGTGTTATTACGGAACTAGAATCGGTAAAATATCTTTTAAATTGAAATAGGAGGGCCACATTATAGCTTATTACTCAAGCTTTATTAAAAGTTTTTATTAAGCTTTATTACTCAAACTAAAGCATACATTAGTTAAAAATCAGATTACAAGAAATGTAAATTCTTGAAACATTTCTAATTCAAAAATGACTACAAATTTAAAGTTTACGACGCATGTATGTAACTTGGATCATCAAAGTTTTAATAAATTAAATTGCTTAATAATGCGAGATATCACATTTGGGGCAAGAAATTTGATCTTAGTATTTTACTGGTAGTGATGGAATGAAGATGATAGAACAGGAATCTGGCTATACGCACGTCTACGGTTTTCTTTGTGGTGCACAGCCTACTTTAAGGCATGAAGATCCACTTTTGATATGCATTTAAACTAAATATCGATTTTTTATATCTGTAGTTACCATAACATATCATTAAGGTCGTATTTATGAAGGTTGATTTCTCCGAACTGAAAAATTTCAAGAAAAAGAAAGGAAGAGAAAGAAACACAGATATATATATATATATATACATAGCTTCTATGGTGATGGTAATATTACTTGAATTTTTTTATTATTACATATTTCTAATATATATATATATATATATATATATATATATATATATATATATATATATATATATATATATATATATATAAAGAGAGAGAGAGAGAAAGAGAGAGACTTTAACTTGTAACGTTGATTTAGAGAGAGAAATTTCATAGAAAATTAAAAATTCCGTTTTAAATATCTGCCATTTTCTTAATAAAATAAATTTACTTAACATAATAAATTCCGGACTATATTTTAATTCTTAACTATATTTTAATTATTTCTGTGGACTACACTGAAAATGAAAAGTTAATCAAAATACAAATAAATTTAACCTCGCTCGTTTATTTATTGAGAGTTTCAAGACAAGATTTAATTTTCGTTCCCGTAAAGCACAGTGCAAAATTCCTCATTTCCTCCCAAAATCATCCAAAGATGATCGATTTGACAAACCGCGGCGATAGACTGGTAGCTCGCCATCGACGGGTTGAGCTCCACTGGTTTAGTTTATTGCGCAATTTCGCGGATTCCATGGAAGCTTACAGAAAATACGACGATGGGTCATATTCTGAAACCGTGCCATATTCGGGCCTCCTACCTTAGTTAATCTTCTAAGTTGTAATCCGCTGAGTTAATTTAACTTTTCCATACGTAGATTCACGCCGGCACGAACTTACATATTATTTATAAGCTTACTTTCCATCAATGTTGTTGAAACGGTGTAACCACATTAAAAGTATAATCTTTCAAATGCGAAATTTCGATCTCACATTATTACACGGTACATACCCTATTACGACCGACACAATCCTATTTTACATCGCATTTTACGGCTCTTCAACGATGATGGTAGACAGGGGTTTTCCCCAGAATTCATGATCGTGGTCTTATCTAAGGGGAGAGAGAGGACATTTAACCCTGGGGGTGTCATTAAATATAGGATAATGTTGAACATTAATTTACATATTTATGCTATTTCAGGATAAAAAAACACATTTTAATACATACTGAGTGCTGTATTGATTATCCAAGATAGGCTACTCAATATTTAAAAGTTTCAGTCCACATGATTGGTATATAGTTGAAGCTACCATTTTTCCACTCAAAATATTCCCCAAAAATCCCCATCGCTCAAAATGCATAGAGACCTTTTCAAAAGGTGTATGAACTGCACTGTTCTTAATTGCTATAAGGTGCACTTTTAATTTAAAATGAGCTGTCTCGTGTTTTCTGGAAGTATTTTCTTGCAAGGAAAGTTGCTTACGTATTATTAACTATAATTCAAGTTTTTCTTTGATTTTTATTGTGCACTCTTTACTTCTCTCAACAGATTAGGAATTAATGAGGGGATAATGAGGAATTAATGAGGGTAGTAATGAGTACGATTATATATCAATACGTATTCTTCAAATATCGACACATTTTCTTAAATAGGGGGGGGGGGGATATTTAATAATTACTATATATGGTGGATAGTGCTCTGGGCAGCGTGAACACGTATCTGCATTTTGGCAGCGCCGAGGTGTTTATCCCGAGAACAGTTCGTGTTAGGAGAGTATTACAGCGTTGAGATAAAGATATTCCCAGCTCCGTGAATTTAATACCACCTTATGAGCGTGCGTAATAGTCCTTTCTCGAAAGAACAGCTACATATTAAATCACCTTTTTTGACATCATGTAATAGTCATGGTATTAAAATATTGTTATTAACGTATAATATGTTCATACTCAATGGAGTCTCTTTTAAAAACCAGACGGAGAAAACATCTGCACAGCAACCTTTACTATGATGTGAATCTAAGGTTGCCATATGCTGAAGTTCGAATGAGAGTTGCGATAAATCGCCAAATCTGGCGTGTGCTATAGTTTGTAGGGTTCTGAAAAAATTGCGTTTTGATATTATTCAGACCTTAAACGTTTACTAAATCTAACCTACTGGCTTAAATTGCTCACGCCATTATAAAGAACTATTATTCAAACTTATAAAGTTCAAAATCGCATCCGCGCAATAAATTCTTATATTAGTTTAATTTAATTCTTTCATATACGCTCCATCAATTAATTCATCTAGTTTAGTTTTGCCTGTGTTATTAATTTTTCTATCATTAGAAATAGAAACATCGGCTTTATTTTTTCATAATCTTCCCATTCATATTGCTAAACACACACCGTGTTTATCACCACAACGGCACTATAAACTCTCTGATACACTTCACAAGGAATTTAACTCGCACTTAATTACGCATGGTATCACTAAATATGACCCCAAACAATCCTGTTTTATATCGAATTTTACAGCTTCCGAATAATACTCGCCATGAGGACATTTCGAAAATTCTACAAAATCTCCCTCCATCCATTCGTATTACTCCGCTATCTCTCCTTGCATGTTTCCGCAGCTTTAATCTTAGGATGAGATCTATCTCTCCTGTTTGCTCAGAAGCATTTTCTTCTAAGCTCCGGTGCATATTATAATCCGAGCGCTCAGGAGCTTGAGATTTTATTTGCATATTACTAACCACATTTTGACATGTTTTTGATGTGAAACATCTATAAGAGCATCCTGCTAATTACTTTTCGCCGTGGCATAGTCCCTAATATAATGCATAGGGAAAGTATTGTAATGGGGTCGAAAATTCGAATTCGAGTTTTCGACAGAAGAGAATTTCCTGAATTTAAATCAACTGTTTTTGAGGTGATGTGTGTGTGTGTGTTTGCGTGAGTTTATGGAAGCGATATCTCAGGAACGAATCGAATGTTTCGAACGTAATTTAGTACGATTATTACGATCTGTGAACATGCTGAAACGCTATCGATTTTAAACACGATCAAATGTTCAGAAGACCCCCAAAATTTTCGAATAAATTTTTGAAAAATCATAAAAAGGAAATCATTTAATAATGATAAAAATTAGTTTATAGGGAGGTTTCACTTACGTCACGTTCCCGTAGCAAATATTTGAGCAAACGACTGCTTTGTACAAGCAACAGCTAGAACGCCATGAAACCACATTACAAATCTTATTTTTCGTAGCTAGATCCTGGATAGTAAAACTTATATTAATACTCATGTCGGTTTTATGTCATGTCTGTCACGATGATTTTTTAATTTTATATTAAATAAGTAGACAATTTGAGATTTTGAAACTTACCTAGGAAATAGCTGTGATATAGATATACATATGTGAATAAAATTTCTTTTTCTAGAAATATTATCTTCTATGTCAAATGTGCTATATTACACATCTGATGTCATATTTATCACAAACGAAATTAACCTACAGGTATCTACTACTGAATTTAGTGATTTTAATTTGATGCTCATTTTTTTAAATTTTAGATTTATGAAACAAAAAATAAATTACGGAGTTGATTGATAATAAATCAATGATTGTATATAATCAAATTATAAAACTAAAAAAGTTTACGTTTTTTTTTAAGATTTATTAAACTTAAATTGAAAGCATACTGTGCCATATAATGTACTCACTATGATAAAATGTTTACTGCAAACTTTCCAGTGCTTCAAATGTTCAGTATTCAAATATTCTCCGTTGATTCTTGAAAGCCATTATTTGCTTATTTTAACAGACAAGTCCTTGATTTTATTCTCTTTATTTTCGATTATTCGAGGGAATGAAAAAATGATACATTACAATCACGTACGGATCGTTTGCTGCAGTTAATTATGGCACAAAGCACCATTATGAAATTCAATTACTTTATCTTAACGAAATTATGATTATATATGATATCGGCTGGAAATAGTTTTAATAAAACAACTTTTTAAAAAAAATTACACTCCAAAACGTACCTTTTACATATAAACCTAATGCAAGTTCAACATTTGTTTGTACAAAGAGAACTTAGAATTTTCGCCGCTAGATGGACGTGACGTCACGTGAATCCTCCCTATAGGTATTTTTTTAATCTAAAACGCATGACACAAACTTTAGAAAGTTAGCTTAAACGTTCTTGAGATAAATTACAAGGTTGTTTTCGAATAAATATCCCTATATTAAAAGTAAGTAAGTGACCCGGCCATAATTATGCATGTTAGTATGTGTGCATGTTAGTGTGTTGAAGGCCCAGACCACACGACCAACCCAGGGGTTTATGGTAACAAATTGTGTGGCCGGGCATGTTAGTGTGTGTAAGTGTGTGTGTATACGCGAAATCTCACAACCGATTAAAGCATCTTGAATATAATTTGGTACGATTATTACAATCCGTAAATACTAGAGCCCTATTGAGTTTAAACGCAATAGAATAAATAGAAAACTTTTCAATTTTCGAATGAATATTTGAAAAAATCATTAAAAAACCAGCACTTTCAATAATGATAAAAAATAATTATTTCAGACGCAATTTTTTATTAGACAGAGAATGGCACAAACTTTAAAACGCAGCGTTCTCGAGATATTGCACAATTTTTGAATAAATTTTTGAAAAATCAGGACTTTAAATACTGTTAAATAAATGAGCATTTCATACGAAATTTTTAACGATGTTTGAAAACAGTTTTTGAAAACGATGGACATGAATTTTAAAGCACTTGAATAATCCGTTCTCGAAATATTGAAGTTCATTAAATTAATTTAAAGATATATATATATATATATATATATATATAAGTTCATGTTATATATAATAAGTATATATATAAGAACTATAAGAACTTATATATAATAAGTTCATATATATATATATATATATGAAGTTCATTAAATTAATTTAAAGATATATATATATATATATATATATATATATATATATATATATATATATATATATATATATATATAACTAAAAAAAGTAGTAAGTATCGTGAAATATGTTCACTTTCCATATACAGTATTATTCAACATTCTTTTCGTAAATCTAGATCAATCTATTCACGAGAGAAAATACTTTTGTAATAGTTTTGTAGTTTGACTACCAAGAATTCACCTTTATTTATTTCATGTAAAGGATATTAATTCAATACTAACTGCATTTTGATGATTACTTTTAATGTGAGTATGAATAAGTCATGCGTTAGGATTTATAAGTTTCTATAAGCGCAAAAATTCAATTAACGTGGTGTTAATTCAATGCCAAAAACATTGTTCAATGGATCTTGTACACCATTAATTCAATGTGAAATAACTAATGTTATTAGATTTGTTAGATTATGTAGGAAAAATCATGTGCTGTTTACATCAAATATCTTTATATTTTGCGAAATTAGTAATTTAATAATAAAATAAATCTTTCATAAAATTTTCTGGAATATAAAGGATAAAAGGAATTTTACTGATAACATTGCAATTTTTTTTAAAATGTAAAGAGAAAGTATTCTGATGGGATTAAAAATCTATGCCGTTTGTAGTTACCTTAATTGGAGCAGCTAAAATTATGACATATAAAAAGACATTTTATTGATAACAAAAACGTTGCCATACTACTGCTTTTACTAAAAAGTTTTGTTTGAAGCATCTGTTTCGCAAGATCTACTAAAATTAAATTCCGGATGAGGTAGGGGGGTTCTCTAAGGATGTTCACTTCCGGTTCTTGCTACATTTTCAGTTCAAAAAATTTCAATTTACCTGGAACATGTGTTCTTTGATTGGCTATTAGATAGAGCTTAAATAATAACTGATATGAATTTAGCATAAAAATTTTTAGGAAGTAGAGAATTTCTACTTTCTTTTTTTTTTCACTTCCGATTCAAAACTTCTCTCTGAAATATCTATTTCTTAAGATTGGTTGCAATAGATGGTGCCTGATATGAATATTCAACATGAAATTTCCGGGGAGATTTCACTAAAAATTTCCACTTCCAATTTTTTTTTTCACTTCCGGTTAAAAAAAAAAATTCCTCGAAACATCCATTTCTCACAATGGACTACAGATAGAGCTTAGATGATGACTGATATGGATTCGGTATTTAATTTCTGAAGGGGGTAGGGGGTTTACCAAGGGTTTTCACTTCCTGTTCTAGCAATGTTAGTTTAGTTTTTGTTTAATTCGTATGACTGTATGGCACAATATACAAAAGAAAAGAAAATGTTTAATAGTTCAATCAAAAATTAAGTGCACACTTTCTTGTGTACACATCATTTGCTACCATATGAAGGCTCCCTTTTAAAACCTTCTTGTGTATCTTTCTAGTTTTGAGTCTCTGAAAGTCTCTTGAGTTCCCGCGTGTTTTGTTAAGAGTGTACCCGTAATCTCTCCGGAATGGGGAAATACTGTGGAGGGATATACCAACGCCTTCTAGAGTTCCCGAAGGACTCTAGGAGGTGTAGGATGCGACAATTTTTTACCATCCGATCGTTGTGTGTCTGTGCTCATAAAATGCGGAAACAGTAGTGTAGGTTTAGGAAGTGGCACCTCCAAAAAGGACTGTAATGATAGTTTCAAATTTAAAACCGCCATCAATTTGCATTTGTTGCTAGCGGTATTGTGTCTTTGTAATTATTGTCTGCGGAATCTGTATCCTTCCCTCTTTTGATCTTTATAAAAAAATTGATCTTTTAACCTAAAAGAGGTAATTATACACAAATTAACTTGTATATATGTCAACATTTTACGGGAATTTCGTATGCTTATAGTTTTTTAGAAATTCGATTGACCAGTTGAAAGTTTTAGTGATTAATTAATGCTTTTTTGAAATAATTTATTTTTTGTTTCACTGTTTTACTTCTCTCGAGAACTCTATTTGTCTACATTCTTTTGTCATGACAAAACATTCATTTTTACTTTCTCGTTTGATTGTAGACAGAGAAAATTATTGATTTTGTGAAAATTATCGAATACGAAATTTTGACGAATAAGCACGTTTAAAAACCTCCTGAATCTATTTTGAAAACCCTTGGAAAGATCTTCGTGTGTGTATATGGTGTGTACGTGCGTGAACTCGAGAGAGAGAGAGAGTTAACAAGATATAATTTTTAGTAAATCTCTAGAACACGCCAACCGAAAGATAGGAGTTCTAACTTCTACAATTCGCCATTAGAGGCACTGAAAACTTTTTCAACTGATAGCGCCTAGTCGTTTTCATATTAGTAGACTCTTCTTTTACAGCTCTAGAACATTTCAGCCGAAATTTAAAGGAATGTTAAAGGACTTTATGAGGAAACTCTGTATATCACCAAGAAGCTTCGTACCACGATATAAAAGGTCCTAAACTTTCTAGTACACTTCGACCGAGATCTCTTAATTATATAGCACATCCCTTTAATATTGTCATACCTATCTAATTTTATATCGCATTTTACGTCCTTTGAACGAGTCTTCGAATTCTTCCAGTGCAAATCACCACCACACTCAGCGCATTTCACCTCTCCCCTCTTTCCTTGGACATTCCCATGCCATTTAATCCTGGATAAAATTCCCGTTTCCCCAAAGCATCTCCTCCTTGCGGATTGCGTCAACTTGGAGATTTCGTCCAAGAATTTTACCACACGATCGTAGTATAAAGAGAAGTAAAGATCGCGGTATAACCTTTCAAATAGTTAAAACATTTTGTTGTGGACAGCGCATGAGTTTTACTACAATTTCATATTCAAAATGCCTTCATATATTTTGTTTGTAATGCAGTGATTTTAGCTTTGACATTAAAATTAATTCTGATGTGAGCGGCATATGATTGTCCAGACAGGCTCAAATTCATTTTTTCTTCGCTTCTTTCATAATCCATTGGATTGAGTTTAATTGCACAAAATGACACGTGTATTTATTTATAATTATATTCAATCAGTGAAGACCGCGGGTTTCGTGTGCTACGTCCGCCCAAGTACACCACGGCCATGCACGTGAAACAAGAACCGGCAGACATCAACTCCTGTCGATCCTCCCTCCCATCCGTTCCTAATATCCACAGATACATGCGAGGCATAAGCCTCTCCCATTCAATATTACCATTTCTTATATGTCTCCCTATCAAAACATATATACTCCTACTATCCCCTAACATAACGCAATGCATATGCGCTCCCCTAGACCGTTTAACAAACGAATGTATCAATCTTAATACCTCAGGCTTTTTATTTTAAATTTTCAAATACTAGTCATAACATGGGCTAACTCCCTTTAAACGCTATGGGTCATACAATTCAGCTCCAACTAATCTATCTATAAACATTAATTGCATTCTTTAAAACATAAATTTGGAGATAAAGGAGAAAGCAAGTCTCTAACTCCATGGTTCTAAAATTTTAAATTGGGATGACCTCTCAATATTAACTTTTATTCAGCTGAATCATGGAGTTGGTCTCACTTCTAACTCTATGGCCTGAATATAGTTTTCCTTTTAGTTTTACGCGATTGTATCATGTTGTGGTAATGCCTTCGGCGGCCTGAGATTGTAAACAAAATCATGGATTTAGAAAGAGGAGATAAAACTTCTATGGATGAAACGTTTGAAAATGCCATAATGCTTTGAGAATTTCCTCCTAGGTGTCGCTAGTGTTAGCAAAGTAGCTGCTATTGTTCGTAGATATAACAGAAAAGCGTAATATTTAGTATATGTCTTTTTTATTATTACTTTCCTTATATACATAATGTATAAGGCAAGTATTGTGACGGGGTCGAAAATTCGAATTCGAGTTTTCGACGGGAGAGCACGTTTCAAGCATCCCTGATCACGAATCGAACATTTTTGAAGTGATGTCTCTCTGTGTGTGTGTGTGTGTGTGTGTGTGTGTCAGTGAGTCTGTGGAGACGATAGATCACGAACGAATGGAGCGATTTGGTACATAAATCACAATCCGTGAATGCTGGAAGCCTATTGTTTTAAAACATAATCGAATGTTCAGAACCCCCCTAAATTTTCGAGTGAAATTTTGAAAAAATCATCAAAAAATCAAAACCTTTAATAAAGTTCTGCAAACAGACATTTCTTATGTAATTTTTACTTAGAAAACGATTGACATAAACTTTAGAATGCTAGCATAAACCGTTCTCGAGATATTGCACATTTCTCAAATAAATGTATAAAAAAATCCCATAAATTAAAACAAAAAAATTACTGTTAAGAAACATGTTCCCTTTTCATATGTAATATCATGCGATGAATTGGGTGACATCATTCTCGTGGATCTAACTCGTTCCATTCACGAGAAAATATACTTTGAGTAATACTTTTGTATTTGAACGCCAATAGTCATTTATCAGCTGTAAGAATAACTTATGTCTCCGTCCACAACGTTTGGCAAGATTTTGGCGACGAATTTAGCGGAATGTCGCCAACTTGGTGACATTATTAAATGTTGCCAAGTTAACGAAAATCTCACCAAATAGATAAAAATGGCGCTAAATCAATGAAAATGACGACTAATTGAAGAAAATTTAATATCATGGAAAGAATATAAGTATCTACTATAAGAATAACATTTTTTTTAACTGTAAAAGTAGTAAATTCATTGCATTATATAAGGAAAGTCATGTGCTGCCCACATCAGATTTTTTTTAAATTAAGGGTTCCCTAATTATGAGTATAATTACCCAGTAATTTTTCACAGTTGAGAACAGAATATATGAAGATAAAATTAAATCGAAAGGTAAAATAATTTTAAATACGTAGGGATATTATTTATTGTTTCAGTTCTACTTTCATTAATTTATAATTAACAATTAATGGTACTAAACATTGCAATGACCATAGAAAGTGCTCTTAAACAAATTTGAACAAATTATGCAAAACAATATTGCTTAAAATAAAATAAAAAATAAATGCTATTTTTATTTCTGAATATTTAAATAAAAAATACATTGCACGTTCCAAATCTTTATATATCTAATGTATTTGCGTCCTTTCAGACGATCCATAAGTCCCCTAGTGACATAGAAGACTCAATCTTAGAATATTTATATTATCGATTACGAAACAAAATCTAACGGAGCCTGATTCTCGATTTCCTCTTGGGGCGGCGAAAATCGGAGGAGGATGTAGGATGGGGGGGGGGGGGATGGGGGTCAAATTAGTATAGACTCTCCAGGACTTTCCGATGGTGTCAAAGTGTAAACTCTGTGGTAATATTTTCGATCGCTAAGGAATCGATTTGTGTAAAAAATGTTAAAACATAAAATAACTAAAAATTAATTCGAATCAAAAAGAAATATCGCCAAAGTGCACCTGCATAAGTTCCTGCATAAGTTCTGCATAAGTTCTGAAGTACTTATGCAGGACCGTTGCCAGAGACGAAATTGAAGAAGGGCTGGAGGGAAATTCGACAGAGTCTCAACAGTCTTAAAGGAGGGGCTCACCAAAAACACAATTAATCATTAGCATCTATAAACCATACTAGTTACTATTATAAGTATATTTCAATTCATATAAATTATTAACAAATAATTGCTTATTTATATTTGCAAGTTAAGAGCTGATTATTAATATCCATATGGCTATTAATATTAATATATAATAATTACAATTGATTTTAATGTAAACATTAACTAGTAATGAAGCTATTAATAGTTTGTAGAAACATTCTATTAAGTTAATACAAGTTAATGCTTAATATTAACTCTTACCTACTTATCAGCTGATTTTGACTCTATAATACATAACAGTGAACCCCACAATACTACAAAAGTGTCCTAAATACTGTTGTCATAATTTTTAAATATTTTAAAATTAAATTTGTAGAAAATTGATCATTAGTATGATCATAAATTCAGGTAAGTTAAAAAATCTTTAAAACGAAGTAATTTATAAAGAAAATCTCAAAGAAATTTTCTATGCAAAATTTGAATGGCATTTTATAGGAAATTTAATATGACTACTAAAAATTAAATATTTCTATCAGGGGGGCTGAGTACAGCTCTTGGAGAGCGTAGCCACCTCTGGCTCCTACCTGGCTACGGCCCTGTATCTATGTATCAAGTTACATGGCCGTACGATACTTATATTTTCCGCTACAGACAGACATAGACAGACAGATATAGACAGACAGATATCTTTTTTGAATAAGATTTCTCCCAATTTGAGGAGACATATTAAATTAATAATAACCGCAAAGCGATAGAAATTACTAAAGTTACAATTGATTTTCATAAATATTGAATTATCGTCAACTTAGCGACACTTCCCAAAAGTCGCCAAATGGGTGATATGCCGCCAATGTTGTTGCCAAGTGTGACATCTAAGCACACAGCTAAATATAAAAATATTTCATATATTAAATTAATAATTGTTTTATATGCAATTTAAAGTGAATGTAAAATATTATGTTACTACTACAGCAAAATCGATCAAACGAGGCCACCCACGTTGCTAAGAATGGATTATCGTTACTACAGGTGATGTCTTAATACAGGGAATTCTGTATATGGAATGAAAATTCCGTGTCGGAGTATAAAGCTGGTTAATAGATGTGGTTGGGGCATATAAGGGGTCCCTCATACAGGTTTCACTGTAGTATATATCCAGGACAGGTATGTGTCCAGGGCCAAAAACGAAATTGAAATGGAGCTGGGAGGTGGTGCCAATGGGTCTAAGAGCAGTTTTAAAGGAGGAGCTCACCAAAAACACAGTGAATCATTAGCATTTATAAACCGTAATAGTTACTATTATATATTCCAATTCATATAAATTATTAACAAATAATTGCATATTTATATTTGCATGCTAAGAGCTGATTATTAATATCCATATAGCTAATATGCATCAATATTAATATATAATAATTACAATTGATTTTAATGTAAGCATTAACTAATAATAAAGCTGTTAATAATTGTAGAAATAGCCTGAAAGTTAATGGAAGTTAATGCTTAAAATGAACTTTTACCTACTTATCAGTTGATTGACTCTATAATGTATAACAGTGAATCCCACGATAATACAAAAGTATCCTAAATACTATTGTAATAATTTAAAAAAAAATTTAAATTAAATATGTAAATAAGTTGATCATTAGTGTAGTCACAAATTCAGCTAATTTAAAAAAAATCTTTAAAACGAAGTAATTTATAAAAAAAATATCAAAGAAATATTTTATGCAAAATTTAAATGATATTTTATATGAAATTTCATATCACTACTAAAAATTTAATATTTTTATCAGAGGGGGGGGGGCTGAGTATATTGTGGTACGTAATCACCTCCATGCTTCATATCTCGGAAGGTGGATTGGACGCGTTGGACCTGTTGCTTGGCCTCCACGCTCTCCGGATCTCAATCCCTTGGACTTCTTCTTTTGGGGACACCTTAAATCACTAATGTATCATACGCCTGTGAAGATACTTGAAGATATATCAGTGCACTTTTAGAAAATTACTCGTACAACGTACAATATATGAGTTTCAACAATTTTTGTCATAATAAAATAATTTTTATAGATAACTTTTCGGAACAAATATCGTCTGCATAATGTTACACCCATGGAAGGTTCAATGGTGCATTTATTATTAATATCTCAATAACCCCTGGTCCTAGAAACTCGAATCATAGACAAAATTTTAATGAGGATATTCCAAGTCAACCCAGAAAAAATTTCATCCAATTTGGTGCAGCTGTTCTCTCGTGATGATGAAACAAACACACTCACAAATAAACAGACAGATTTTCAGTTTTATTTTTATACTAGCAGCATATCTGTTCTTTGTACGGAATATATAATATAAAGAAACTTAAAATTCACAATCATGTACAAATTCCTATAGTATACTAAATGATATTTTTAATCAAAATATTCTATTAAAATATTTAATTTAATGCTACTAAAAAGAAGTTTAAGAATCTCTGTTCTCGCTATACAAAATGATCTTCTCTGGCAGATCTGAAGAATAACACATCTTGGTCCCTTTTGTAAGCAAATTTACAAAAAAAAAAAAAAAAAAAAAAAAAAAAAAATGGAATTGAATCAATATATGCAAAATAAAAGCGTTAAAATTGTATTGGGATCCGTACTACTTATATACGCGAATATTAGAAGATATAACCTGTATTAGCAGTTTACATGTATAAATTGAAAATATCAATAAACCCGTAATCTTTAAACCTGAAGGCACTAATTGATTCCGATATATGCCAAAATGAAAGTGCTAAAATTATATAGGATACCCGTACTACTTATATTGTCATAAATAAGAAGATATGACGGAATCTTGGTAGAAGATAACCCGTATTACAATATGGGTCTCAAAAATCTTTGTCAAAATAAAACAAATAACGTAATAAATTGAAAATATCAATGATCCTCGTAATCTTCATACCAGAAGAACGTACTTGATTCCAATATATGTCAAAATATATGCCAATATGCCTGTACTACTTATATTCTCGTAGATTAGAAAGTATCCCCTTGCATTTGTAGACGATAACTCCTACAACTTACAATATATGAATTTGAACAATTTTTGCCGCAATAAACAATGGCATAATAACTTGAAAATATCGATAATCCTAGAAAATATCAATACTAATGATGTTTAAACCTTAATACCGTAATTGATATTATCCAGTCAAAAATTCAATATCAATGAAATTTATTTTATATACATATCTTTATTATTCAAATTGGAAAAGATTTAATAACAATCGTATGCCGAATAACACTTTAGAATTACATCCATTTCTAAACGACATGATATCATTTGCTTCAAATAAACTGATGGAAATCATATCGTCTGAATAATGCTATCTCCATGGACGGTTTGGCGACATTTTCGCCGATTTAGCAACAATTTAAAAAGTCTCCAAATTTATCGCCAAGTGGGACTACAGAACTGATAGTCCCATTTTGCGACAAATTGACGAAACATCATCACAATACTATCCCCTAGCAAAACTAAATTAATTTCATTTATTAAACGCAATTTTATCAATTTCATGATATTTTTATAGATTTACAAACATTTTTATCAATTTGGTGATATTTTAAAAATTCGCTAAATGTATTACTAAGTAGGATGGATGGACTGACCGACAAATGCTACCGAAACATCATTTTAGTACTCTATTCTAAAAAAACGAATTTAATTTCATTGATTTGCGTCGTTTTTATCAATTTGGCGACATTTCAGTTAATTTGGCAAAGTTTAAGAAAAGTTGCCAAGTTAGCGATATTCCGCCACATTCATAGCTCTGAATTTGCAAGTCTGAAGAATAAAACATTCTGATCCCATTTGTATATACTAAATGAAAACACTAAAATTATATTAGAAGATATACCGTTCTATTCTTTTTCTGTTTCAACAATCGGATAAATGAATTTATTGGTAAACACAATATATGAGTTTATTAGCTAAACACAATATAAAAGCTTAAAAACTCTTTGTCAAAATAAATGAAAGTGATGTACGCAATCCGCAATTAATATAATTAAAAGAAAAATCAAACTGTCATTTTCTAAAATATATTTTTTTATCCATTTATTTATTATTCAAATCGAAAAAATAATAATTAAAATTAACAGACAGATTCAATTTAATTGCGTTTCTGAGCAACATGATATAAAATAGAATCTTCCTCATAAACTTTGAAATTAAATAACCATTTTGATTTCCTTATACTTTTCATCATTGAGTAAAAGCTTGTGAAAAATAAACTATGGGGATAGATTTTCCATTTATATTCATATTTGAAACAATTCATGTTTTCAGATAGTGACTAATTAGGGCAAAAATCTTCCACCAACCTAAGAAATAAAGTTTTAATTCACTTTCACGTTTGAAGCAAACGATTTTCAACCTTTTCGTTTGGATAAACTACGGAGTTAGAGAGTAGAACTCCTAGGAAAAAGTTTCGGATTTCATTAATATCTCGACAACCTCTGGTTTTAGAAACCCGAAACTTGGACTACGTTTATAGGAAGCTATTTCAAGGCTATCCACAAAATTTCATTAAATTCGGTTTAGCCGTTCTCCTGTGATGATGAGACAAACTAAGTTTTGTTTTTTACTAATATCTCGAGAACAACTGGTCGTAGAAACTCAAAACATGGATTAAATTTTCAGTGAGGCTATTTCTAGACGCCTACAAAATTTCATCAAATTCAGTTCAGCCGTTCTCTCGTGATAATGGGGCAAACAGACAGACTTTCAATTTTATTTATATAGATTGCAAATATACATTGTTATAAGTAGATAATAATATCCTTGCTTAATATTGATGAGAAGTAAAAATTATTTTTTAACATTTTCCAACATAATTCTAAAGTGCTTAAGACTTTGTTCATTCTGTCTGTCTGTCTGTCCGTTCGCACGATAACTGCCGCAAAAATGACTTTATCAAAATAAAATTTTAGTATGTTGTTGAGATGGTCTGTGGGACACATGGGAATGTAAAAGAATATTATCACCCAATTAGTCTTAGATTTAACCCGGGTTGAAGAAATGAAATACTTTGAAAATATAAGGAACTTGTTTTGAAAATATAAGGAAATATTCAAATTATCACGTAAAATGTGTAAGAAAATTTCATCGAAACATGTTAAGTAGTTTTTTGAATAAAAATTAAAATAGTTATTACACCCATATTATATGAAGAAATCACGTGATTCTTTGCAAAATAAAATAAGGCATCCATTTTTTTTTTCACTTAGTGAAAATCGTGATTTTTAAGAAATGCTTATACTTATATTTAGTGTTGCATTCGTCCTAAAACCGCCTTATTTTTGTCTATTATTTGCGTATCTAAATTCTGTGCCTACGCTATTACAATATTTTTAATTTTATATGATCACTGAACTTTGATTATTTCTACAACGAAGCCTAATTTTAAGGTATACAGAATGTAAACAATTCAAGCGATTGTAAGATGGGTTGTATAAGAATTGCTGAATTTTTTAACGCAAAATTATTTAGCTCTGGAGTCTGGAATATAAGTGATATGAATGAAATATTCATTGATTTTACATAGAGAAGCAGACGATTTTATGGCATTCCCTTTTTCGATGAAGTTTGCAGTTTACAAGTTCAATAAATTATTGTAATACTATGATAATTTTAAAAAATATCACAGCTGAATGTATCTCATTTTAGAGATATTTACATAAAATTGCATTTCCGTTAGAAAGTTTTTCATAATCAATGCTTTATTCATGATTAAACTTTATTGTTTTTAATTGTGTCATTTACTCGAAATTGAGAGTATTTTATGTGTATACAATTAATCTACGTACTCTAATGAGTGTCACATATCTAACTTAGACATGTGACACTCATTAGCAGAGTACGTAGATTAATTGTATACACATAAAATACTCTCAATTTCGAGTAAATGACACAAGTAAAAACAATAAAGATTAATCATTCATAAAGCAATATAATTTTTTTATAAGATATTGGTGTGTTAATTGTAAATAAAGGTATTTTAATAATTTCCTTTACATAAATTCAAGAAATTAATAAAATATATTTTAATAAATAAAAGTAAAAAATATTGGTGTGCTAATTTAAACTCTGATCTACTTAATAGACCATAGCTAACACATTTATTTACAAGAAAGTAATAAGATATTATCATGTAGACCTGAAAATTGTCCCTCACAAAATGCGATTTTATTTTATTAGCAGAGTACGTAGATTAATTGTATACACATAAAATACTCTCAATTTCGAGCAAATGACACAAGTAAAAACAATAAAGATTAATCATTCATAAAGCAATATAATTTTTTTATAAGATATTGGTGTGTTAATTGTAAATAAAGGTATTTTAATAATTTCCTTTACATAAATTCAAGAAATTAATAAAATATATTTTAATAAATAAAAGTAAAAAATATTGGTGTGCTAATTTAAACTCTGATCTACTTAATAGACCACAGCTAACACATTTATTTACAAGAAAGTAATAAGATATTATCACGTAGACCTGAAAATTGTCCCTCACAAAATGCGATTTTATTTTAAAATTTTGAGGTAACTAAGCCATTAGAATTTTAGAGCAGGCAAATTTTATGATAATGTAAGAATTGTCGTTTCTCCAATTGAGGAATGTTTTGGCCTGTAAACGATAACTGGTGTTCTTTCCTTGTTTGTCTACAATCCATATAGTGATCCATTAAAGGAATTTTTCTCATACTCGCATTAGTTTATTTTGTATTCTGGCGCTGTTCTGATGGAACCAGAGCTTAAGAATACGTAATGTAATTTTAATTAGTATAGCTTCTTTTAATATTTAAATAGTCATGCAATCACTTTTGTTGAGAAGCTGTTGCCACAAAGACACCGTAAACTTTCTAGTACACATCAGACGATATTTTGTTCGCATTTAATTATACATCGCATCGCTCCTATATATCCGAACAAATAATATTTTATATCTTATTTTATAGCTCTTGGCCATGATGCAAGGAGGAGGTTTGAACATTATCCGAATATTTCCACCACAAAGAATCCGCCCTTCCTCTCCTCCACTTTGGCGTCCTGCCGCTTTTAATCCCGGATGAGCTCGTTCCTGTTTTCCAGAATCATTTTCTTCAAAGATCCGGAGCATGGCGTAATCCTGCAACTTCCGAGCTCGAATTTCCTTTGTGAAAGACTACCTATAATTCAGGATGATATTTTTTGCTTGTTTATTTTCTAATTTTATAAACAAGCTAGCAATTGATGAGATAAGAACCATTTATTACACATACTAGTCTTTATGACGACTTTAAAATTTAATAAGATATTGATATGTTTCTTAATAAGATATTGATATGTTCAAAATTAATTTATATATTATCATGCACAGAAACATAATATCTAAAATTTTTTTATCAACTTTATTTATGTATAGCCAACTACAAATTAAAAATCGAATTTTATTTTAGAGTTATAGCAGACTATTTTCCTACGTTTTTAATTTTCTTATCCATGTTTTGATTCTAGTTGTTAACATAATAACAGGGTTACTCTTCAAAAAACGAAGTCGTCTGCTAGCTATTCTTCTGGTCAAATTACTGATAATATTTATTATTAATGATTCATTTTAAGATAAAAAAAAATCTGATGTGGGCAGTCATGACTTACCTTATATAATACAGTGGATTTACTTCTTTCACGGTGAAAAAATGAAAAAGTCCACGGTACAGTGTTTTTAACGTTGAATTGTACATTCGGCTCTTTTCCGGATAACAACGTGTAATACAATTTCAAAGTACCCAATTAACTTATATTTCACACAATTCTAAATTAACAATTATTAGTATTGATAGCATCCTCAATAAGCAATGTAGGCTATATATCACAATATTTTAATAATTAATTCATCAATTAGGAGCCATTTTCATTGACTTTAACGATATTTTCAACAACATGGGGCAAAATATCGCCAAGACGGCGTTAGATTATTCCTCAAGTTCGCCAAGTGTTACAGATGAACGGAGAAAAGAGCATTTCTGATATAGTAGAAGGTATGCCCGTCATACGACGGAATTCAAAATTTGCAAATTATTACATCCCATTTGGCGTCATTTTTATTAATTTGGCGTCAATTTTATGAATTTGGTGACATTTTTATCAATTTGGAGACATTTTACTCTTTTTGGCAACATTTAAAAAAAAAGTCTCCAAGTTGGCGATATCCTGCCAAAATTTTCGCCTAACGTTAGGGACGGACAGAGAAATGGGTTATTCTTATAGTCGATTCTTATGCTCTTTCAAAAATATTGAATTTTCACGAATTAGTCGTCATTTTCATTGATTTAGTATCATTTTCATTGATTTAGCGCCATTTAAACCCATTTGGCGACATTTCCGTCAATTTGGCAGAATTTTAAAAAGTTGCCAAGGTGGCGATATTTCGCCAAATCTGTCGCTAAAAGTTCGCCAAGCGTTATAGACGGTTAGGACGTCGGACGTTATAGACGTCATAGACGTTATAGAGTTATAGACGTCATAATAGTTTGTTCTTATAGTAAATAAATGACTATTGGAGTCCAAATAAAAAACTAGTACTCGAAATCTTCTCACGTGAATGAAGCGTGCTGGATGCAGGAGAATGATGGTAACAAATGTATCGCATTACATATGAAAAGTGAACAAACATATTTTACAATACTTAATTCTTTTTATGTGATTTTTTGATAAACTTATTTGAAAAATGTGTAATATCTGGAGAACGGTTCATAATAGCGTAATATTTGTGTCAATCGTTTTATAATGAAAAATTATATAAATGATTATTTTTGTAACTTTATTGAAGATTTTTTGACGATTTTTCAAAATTTTATTCTAAAATTTAGAGGGTGTTCTGAACATTCGACTGCGTTTAAAAACAATAGAGTTTCAGTGTTTGTAGATTGTAATTTTTTTACCAAACTTTGTTTGAATTTCTCCATTCGTTCGTGAGATATAGTCTCCACAGACTCACGCACACATAAACAAACAAACACACACACACACACACACACACATTTTTACACGCACACATACACACACAGATATCACCTCAAAAACATTCGATTCGTGTTCAGGGATGCTTGAAACGTGCTCTCTCATCGAAAACTTGAATTCGAATTTTCGACCCTATCACTATACTCTCCTTCTACATTATATTATACAGGGTATCCCAAGAAGATTGAAACCCGCTTTAATTCTTTACCTGTTGGAGATAAGTGGGCAATGTACAATAAATTGCAAAAATGTTGAAAGTAAGGTAGGAAATAAGACTAAGTTAATGAAATAATCCTTCCATTAATTTTCAAAAAGTTATACTTCTTAAAGTTTTTTACGACCCCTTTAGACAAATTTGGTCAATCAGAAAATTTTTATTTTTAATGCAACAAGATCATTAAATAAAAACCGCATATCTGTATCTTTAAAATTGAGCGAGTTATATTTAATTGAAAATTGAACATTGTGAATGGGGACCCTATATCAAATTAGAAATGTAAATTTATGACATATCACAAAAAAGATAAAACTGGAAGATAATGCATAGGATACCCAACCGCGTAGTGAGTACCATTATTTTATATGATCTCTGTCTGTGTGATGCTTTATTTAGATGCATTTGTGATAAAAAATTTTGACATATAATAACGTATTTTTGATCTGAAAAATTTCCATCGTCAATTTGTTTATGATCCCTCTTTTCACTGATGAATCAGCCTTTCACATGGTAAGAAAAAGGTGGCATAAGTCAGATTTTTGCGTTTTTTTAATGATCTTGTTATATTAAAACTAAAAATTTTCCGATTGACCCAATTTGTCTAAGGGCGTCGTATAAAAATTTAAAAAGTGTAACTTTTTGAAAATGAATGGGAGGACTATTTCATTAACGCAGTCTTATTTCCTACCTTACTTTCAACACTTTTGCACTTAACATTGCCCACTTATATCCAACAAGTAAAGAATTAAAGCGCGTTTCAATCTTTTTGAGACACCCAGTATATATAAGGAAAATAAAAAAAATGTCTGAAGCGTTGAAAATGACGCAAGATACAGTGATCGGACATGGAATTTTGTTTCACATACCGCCATTTCCATGTTAATGAAATGTGAGCCTTTTACATGCATTCATTTGAGACGGTTTTTGACATTCGTAATTTTTATTAAATGTGCTTGTGCCACATTTAGTGAACACTACCCATTCTGCCCGCACGAAGCGTCGGTGGAAAACGTTTCTAAAAATCGAAACCTTCGAACAACTTGGGCTATACCTGGTCTCTTAAGTTAGACCTCTGACTCGGTCATCTAAAATTGCACTGCAGAATCATCTGCAGGAATCCATATAAAAGAAATATAATCACGATATAATTCAGTAGCGAAAGTACACTCTAAGATAAAAAAAAATCGACGCATCCCGCAAAATAATCCGATAGTAATGAAACTGTACATGCAAACACCTGTGGACCGAATGGGCAAATGATCAAAAATTCGCAGTCAATGAATGAATAGTCGGAACTACAGCGCATTGAAACTGAGTACCATGGTGGTGTACATAAGGAGCGACCCTCGATTTCAGGAATAAAACGTGCAGTGGATTTCGATTGCATTTACTTACCTTGATTATAACAATGCCTCACTGGCGAATTCGCGGCCACTACGAGCATATGAAGGAGTTTGAAAGAGGGCGTGCGGTTGGACTGCATGAGGCTGGAAGGGCTCACCGCCGAATCGCTCGGCATTTGGGTAAGCGCGATGCAGCAATTAGACGATGTTGGCAGGAATGGATCCGAAATGACAGATGTCAGCGGCAAGCAGGCAGCGGACGGTCTAGAGCGACGACAGAAAGGGAAGATTGAGCGATTGTCAGAGCAGCTGTAACAGCACGAGATTCGGCGTTATCAACCATTCAACGTGTGACAAACACGGAAGTGACCACCCGGACCATTAATAGAAGACTACGGGAGCGGAATCTATACTCGCGGCGCCCATTACGCCATCTACCACTGAATAGTATGCACCGTCAACAGTGATTGCAATGGTGACGGGGCCCGATCAATGTGAAATTGTTCGGATTGGGAACTAATTGTCTTCAGTGATGCGTTCCGTTTCGAACTAAGTCACGACGACCAGCGGAGACATGTCTGGAGATAGCCCGGACATCGCCAGGATCCTGCTCTTACTGTCACATGCTCCGACAACTGGAAATTATGGCCTGGGATGCCATTTCGGTTGATAGCCGAATCCCTTTGATAGTCCTCCGTGGCACCATCACAGCACAGGGGTACGTTTCCGACATTCTACTACCCGTTGTATTGCCATTCCTTTCGCGACACCCCGGGTTAAATCTTCAGAAAGATAATGCCAGGCCACACACGGTACGCCTCTCTATTGATTATCTGCGTGCTCACGACACACTTCCTTGGCCATTCAGATCCCCAGATCTCTCGCATATTGAGCACATTTGGGCTTAGATTAGGCGTCGCCAGAATGTAGACGAATTAACTCGTCAATTGAAGGTCATTTGGAATCACATCCCTCTGAACACCATCCGGCAGCTTTATGCATCAATACCACGTCGTTTAACAGCTTGTATCAAGGCCAGAGGTGGACCAACGCCATATTGACGTGCTCACTTTATGTAGATCTTTCAGTGCAATAAATCATCCAATTGTTCTGAAATTCTAATCATTTCTTTTTTTGTACATCTACATTACATGTACCAAATTTTTTCTTATTTGGATAATTCGTTCTTGGTGCGTCGATTTTTTATCTTAGAGTGTATACGGAATGGAACCTGTATGACTGCATAATCGGTTACGAAAGTTCTTTTTACTAGAATTGAGAATTAGCTTCATATTTGAGAATTTATTCTGTATTTGGAAATATATATTTATCTCTGATGCTTTGAAATGGTTGGTCGTCACTAAATGTGAAAAATATACACTTAAAAATTTCTAAATATCAAAAACCGTTTTAAATTATGGCATACAAATAAAGCACATTTTAAAGTTCTGTTGACATATAAAGTGCGGCGTTTAAAACAATACTTGATCTCCAATCAGCGCATTATTTCCAACGTTTTTATAAATTGTAGTCAAAAAATTAATCATCACTTAAAATACTTTCAAACCTTTAATCAATAGTTAGCAGACGATTTCGGTATTTGAAGCGTAATTCTGTTGCTATGGATACAAGTGGAATAAAACTCTGCACAAAACATTTAATTATAAAATATGAAAATAAAATCGTTTGCGATAAATATAAAATTAAAATATCTCAAGATCAGTTGGTTGTACACTAACAGAGTTAATCAAGAAAATTTAGGATATTGTTTTTCTGCGCATGGCTGGTATAAAAACAAACTTCGTGTGGCTAGCTATTCCTGATTGATAGCTGGAAGAATATTGGAACAAAGTTAAAAGATTTTATAATTTTCTTATTAAATTTAGGCCAAGCCCCAAGTGTATGCAAAGTTTCAGACTTTTACTTTCAGCAGTTTGGGTTGTGCCATTCTTCTCTTATAGGCATGCAATCAATCTCAATCAGCTGTATATGATTATCAGAGTATGAGTAAAAATGTTTTACATAAAAAATCATATAGGTTTATTGAATTTAATTAACATTTATGTTTTTCCTTTATACATTAATTTAGGATATACTAAATACAAAGTAAAATACTCTATCTCTCTATATTAAAACAATTCTACGGTGTTTTGGCCTTGCATTATATATATAAACATACGGTTCTAAAATGCTACATATAGATAAATATGGACCAGTAGATGTATAAGACAGGCTTATAATTTTAATTTGGGCCGAAGTCAAATACATATTTATCAACAAAATTTTGCATTGTCAGCATGGGCAAAGATTTAATGGATCGAGCCGATTGCTAACTTCTCTGTAATAGGTTGCTGGCGAAAACATCATAGAGATAGCCGAGGACAATGATATGTCTTATTGTTGATTCTTATAAACGGAACGCTTCGTAACTATTATTGTCATGAACAAGTGCCATTAAAATGCAATTATCGCAGTTAATCATCATATATCTCATAGTTGATTCCTTAAAGCAATTAAAACGTTATAAACAGTAATTACAAAAACTGAACCAATTTTCCTAATTACACTTGTTAGAACTTTTAGCATGCTAAGTTTCTTTAATTGAAATCATTTAATTTTAGATTTTAAACCGCGCGTGATGTACAATCGGTTAAATCTAGAATAAAATATGTAACTAGTTATTACTATATAATTCTACTAGCGGAAACGATTTTATCACACTGGGAATGTAAACTGGAAAAAGAGGCATCCAACAGTTACGCGGTCGAGGTAAAAGAGGGGTTAGTGAGCGTCAACAAAGAGGTGGATCCCCCCCCCAACAGCCGTATTACACCTGCATAGCAGGCATGTTAGAGCTTTTGCATAGCAGCAGGTAGGTTAAAGCACCCGCATAGCAGTAGGCAGGTCACTTGCTTAGCAGGTAGGTTTGCAGACGAGATCGTAAAGCAAATCTCCTGGCGTTTGTGAGCGTCCGCGAACAGGGGGACGGAGCCTCCTAGTTTATATAAATACTTCATATATTTATCACACTAAATCTAAATTACGTTTTCAGACACTCACGTTTGAATTCTACTAGCAGAAAAATACGTATGCCTTTCTTAATATTCTTACTTTATAGGCCTTTTCTCATTCCTGTGGCTTTCAAGCAATCAAATTTCGTCAGCGTTCCATTCTTTTTCATCCTATTACTGCGTAACATGTTGCTTCTTTAATCCTCTAGCCGCAGATCTGTACCTCAACTCATGAAAAATTCATTAAAACATTTTCGTTCTTAAAATCAGACTTTTCACTAGAGGAATAAAACAAAGAGGATTATTTTTTTTTCCCAATTCAACTCTTCTCTTCCTTGTTTAATCGACTTTGGTGCTGAATGGGAAATCTTTTTTTTTTCGCTTCGCGTATTCAATTCTTTTTCTCGAACAAAAGCGTCGTTCTAACGTTAATTAATTTTTTTCTCCATGTATACCGGCGATGCTGCAACCCCCTCCCGTTAAGACCCCCCTCCCGTCGTTGTAAAAGAGATCTGATAAAAAGATCAGGGACTCCAATAGACGCATCACGGGGAATTGGAGTATTGAGTAAGGACGGAGACGCGTTTAACAAGACAACGAAGTTCGGAACGAAATATTTTGTTTTGAAGATAAGAAAAAAAAAAGAAGTTTTAATACATGACTTTTACGATACACTGAAATAAATCTATAATTTTTGAAATCCAATAAACCTATATTTTGAAATAGAATAAATCTATATACGAAGATGATTAAATTAGCTGTTACTCATATTCGTGATTTTTTGACGACTTTTCTGACAACACCGGACAGCACAAATTAAAAAAATTCAGTATATAATAAAGAAAAAAGGCCTTAAGCAAAGTAGTTAAGCACCAATTTATAAGCAATGCAACAGGCACTTATTTCGAATTTGTGGTCTCTGCAGCGATTTAAATTGAAATATATTACACAAACGCGCACATAAACACACATACATGGTAGGATAAAAAGTCCGGAGACTGTGCTGATATCTCCAACCCTGATTGGAGGAGAGGGGAACTATTTTACCTTGGCGTAGGGGCACATGTGACGCGAGATGTGAAAAGGACGAAGCAGGTGTTTTTCCAGACAATGCGTGTCAGTGGTCACGGTAAAATAGTCCCCCTCTCCTCCAATCAGTGTTGAATATATCAACACAGTCTCCGAACTTTTTGATCATACCTTGTATGATATAACACACATAGGCATGCTATAACACACATAGGCATGCTATAACACACACGCACATATAGACACACACATACACCTACATACATACATACATACATATATATATGCTATAACAGAATTAGATTCTAATTACAAAATAGACTATTCCATGAATGAACTGTTCCCTGTTTCTGGTAAATTATTCCATGAATCAACCACGTGTAACAGTTACAACCACATGAACTGTAACTGCGATTAAATTATGTCCAACTTATTTCACATGCCAACTGTTAAACATTGCACAAACTGCTCTATGTATCTTTTAAATTAATCCATATATGACTAACCAAATACAGCCACACAAACTTCCACTGCAACAATTAGTTACCGATTCTAATCGTGCGTGATGTCAATTAGAACAAGCTTGACTTTTGCCTATAATTCTTGAAAAAAAAAAAACTCTGATGGGGGCAGAACATGACTTTCCTTATATAATGAAATAAATTTGCTAATTTTACAGTAAAAAAAATAGATTATTTTTATAGTAGATATTTTTATTCTTTCCAAGATATTGAATTTTGGTCAATGAGTCGTCATTTTCATCCATTTGGCGAGTTTATCGTTAATTTAGCAACATTTAAAAAGAGGCCAAGTTGGCGACATTCCATCAAATTTGTCGCCAAAATCTCGTCAAGTGTTATAGACGGAGAAATAAGTTATTCTTACAGCAGATAAATGAGTTCTTTATTCATGAATGGAACGAGCTAGATCCACGGGTATGATGTCACCAAATTTATCGCATGGTATTTATTACATATGAAAAGTGTACATGTTTCTCAATAGGAAATATTTTTTTTATATTTTATATGACTGTTTGATAATTTTTTTTAAATGTACAGTATCTCGAGAACGGTTCATGTTTGCGTTCTAAAATTTATGTCAATCGTTTTCTAATGAAAAATTACATAAGAAATGTCTATTTGCGTAACTTTATTAGCGGTTTTGATTTTTTGACGATTTTTTTCAAAAATTCACTCGAAAATTTAGGGGTGTTCTGAACATTCGATTGCGTATAAAAACAATAGACTTCCAGTGTTTATGGATTATGATTTTTGTACCAAATTTCGTTCGAATCGGTCCATTCGTTCGTTAGTTATCGTCTCCACAGACTCACTGACACGTACACAGACACACACACGCACGCACACACGCATGCACACACACAGACATCACTTCAAAAATGTTCGATTCGTGATCAGCGATCCTTGAAACGTCCTCTCCCGTCGAAAACTCGAATTTGAATTGTCGACCCCGTCACAATGCTTTCCTTATACATTATTGTATATGAGGAAAGTAAAAAAAATCAGAATTTGATGAACTCATATTTCTTGGGGGGGGGGGGGAGGAAGCCCAGATTACTGTTGCCAATTTCAATAAATAATACTTGCTGAAGTCGCGACACTATACTACTTTAGGTTAATTTTGATTTCCACCTTTTAACACAGGAACATGCATTAAGAAGAAAAAACTATACTCATGGCCAGGAAAACTTAAATACATTGTGGACGGTATAACTGACTAATGATTCAGTTTTGTCTCTATATTTTCATTATGCGTATATTGACTATAGACGGTTTCCATAGCAACATAATTCATTATAGATATCAACTTAGAATACTTTTACAATTTGAAATACGGAAGAACATAACTTTAATATCAAATTCTAATTACAAGATCATTTGATTTTGAACTGAAATCATTAGCTTAAAACATCAAAATTTTAGTATTCATATTAACAGCAATAAATAGAAGAATATAATTTAGCGGAGGTTTACAGTTTTCGTATACCTCTTTAGTGTCAAGTTAGGTTTGCAGTAAGCATAGAACAAAATATTTTAATCAATACAGCCGCTTAATTGAATTACGTTGAGTAGGATTTTGAGTCAATAAACGTCTGATTTAATTAAGCGGCGATTTTATAATGAAATTTATCTGTTTCTGGTTGAATTTTTAAAGGACTAAAGTGATTAAGTCATTTTAATAATGGTCCTAGTAGGCAACGGCCATTATTTTAAGAAGTGCTAGTTGATTAAAATCGGCTTCTTGATTAAAAATCTTATCTGGTAAAGAAAACTAGAGCAACGTAAATATGCACAAACATCACAATAATGCAGCATAGAGCTGTTTCAAGGATCCCCTTTGTTAGTGCAAGAGATCCCTCAAACTCGAAGACCAAAAGAGGAATGCTAAGCCAAGACGCTTCATTACGGGGTACCTGCTCCCGAGACACTTATCCCCACATCGAATATAATAGAAAGTCCTTTGGATATTACGAGCAATGACGTATAACTGTGCACTCCGATCTTGTAGGGTGCTGAGTAGAGGTTGTATTTTCTTATATACGATGAAGATTCTGTCTTGGATGGCTGATCTGACGAGTAGGTTGCAAAGAGAAGGGCAGGGCGAAGAGCCGCAAATACAATCAGCCAATTAGAACGATTGGACTGAGGAAGGATTCGAAAAATAAATAAAAGTTCACTAGTAAGTTAATAAATTAAGATTTTAACAAGATAAACAAAATTTAAGTTGGATTTTATATAAAATTAAGTTTGCATTAACAAAGATAAGTAAAAAGTTAAAGTAAATTAATAAAAGTGATAATAACGAACGTGGATTAGAGTACTGGTCATACACAAATAACGTGAGCAAAAGCTAGCGATCCTATTGGCCTGTGGCTGGACCGTGAAAGTAGTACTGAGTCCTTTACCGAGGTATTGGAGTGGCGCCATCTATCGTCGTTGATTGGGGATTGGAGAAAAACAGTGCAAAAACTAGGAAACTCTTGTTTGAGGAACGAGATGGCGACATATTTTCCATTTAGTTCCGTGGGAACCAATTAGAAGATGTCGAGGCCTGCGTTTCCTGAGATAGGAAGGCGTGATCGGATTAAAAAAGGAATGGGGGCAAAAGGAAGAAGCAGGGGGGATTATATTATAGAGCATGGACATCAATGTAAATAAACAGCCTGCGCTGTAGAATGCGCAGAAACAAAAGGGCATTATTTTCACCATAGCGGGTAATGGTAAATTGACGACGAAGATAAATAAAAATTTAAACTGGTCCCATTAAACATCGAAATTGAGCTTTATGCTGAAAATAAGTTATTTAGAATACTTGAATAACAATATATATTTAACATGTTTATTTGCTAAAGTATTAAGTGGATGTACACTACTACTCATTTTTACCGTATTCACTATCTAACATTCTGACGATGTATACATTTACTTGCAAATTCTACAGTGTATATGCGAGTGAGAAGGAAAAGGTACATAACGGATTTTCTTAAAAGAACTCGTGTATATATTTTGATGAAAGCGAATAACTTATTTTCTAGCAAATTAAAAATATCCATCAAAGAAAATAAATTTAGATAGATCCTACTAAAGTAATGAGTTAAGCGATTGTAAATTTATAAAAATATCGAATTTATAGATGTAAATTTACAGAAATATCGAAAATTTCCATACTGCTAAGCATGCGAGTATTTTGTCTTGGAAATGCAAGGGCAAAATTCTCTGTGTGACGTCATGTGCCCATGCTCTATAACCAAGACCTGGATTAAGAGAGCCAATCAGAAAGCAACCTGAAGAACAAACCAGTCAGTCCGAAACGAAAAGTAATATACAAGATTGGCGCGCGCTAATCCAGGTCCCTCTTAATCCAGGTCTTGTGTATATAATCCCCAATGCTTCTTCTTTTCGCGGCCATTTTTCTTTTAAACTTTGGGTTTGTTGGTTCTCTTGCACTGATGAAGGTAATCCAGCGTATCCTCGAAACAGCTGTATACTGCATTATTTTGTTATTTGTGTTTACTTAGGTTGCTCTAGTTTTTCTTATCCTTCGCACAAAATGTATTTTATTTAATGAACTTATCTGGTATTTCCTTCTTTGTGATATTAAAGTTATGGAAAGGAAAACCAGGTTTTACAGGTTAAGTCATTTTCATTGCAATTAAGTTCGGATGTGTAAACGCATGGCGAAAAAATTGGTGAAATATCGCTAAATCAGCGATTCTGACGGCTTTCTGAAAGTTCAGGAATGGAGTTCGAGAACTTTGGAATGGGATCTAAACGATGATGGTTCTCTGACATGTGATATGGTAACGGTAGAGAAGTGTCTATGAAACAAATTGATAAAGGTAATATCCTTCTCCAAGATTGAATCGAGGTCGTGCAATAACCTTGATATTAAATTAATCGGTGGATATGAGATACGCATGTGGCCGTCTTTGCTCAGTAGAATGCTTGTTTTGAGAAAGAGGGGTTGGTTCTAGGTTTGAGTTCTGCTATGAGCAAAACTTTATGAGAAAATTCTATTTGCTAGATCACAATAATAACTAGAAATTTGCGAAGGAATCTTTATGTAGTGCTAAAGGGTGTGTACGCTTCAATTTTGATAGAACTATTAAACACTTTTATTCTCTTTTGCACTTACTTCCTACAGGTATACTAATTGACGAATAACCCAGATATTACATCTCCATAATTCTTCTTCTTCGACCCAGACCGTCCGACCTACCAGAAAGGTGTAAGGTATCTGTTTGGACGGCCGCCATCTCCATAATTGAAAGTGAAAAACTTTAGTGAACCCCCTACACCTTCTGGAATTCGTTACGAATCCATATCAATCATTATCTAAGCTGTATCTATACCCGATTTCGAAAAAACAAATAGAACTTTCAAGGGAGATTTTTGAACTGGAAGTGTCAAAGAATCTTAGTGAACTCCTGTACCCCCTCCAAAATTTATTGCTAAATCCATATCAGTTATTAACTAAACTCAATTTATATCCAATCTAAAAAAAAAATGAAAATTTTCGAACCGGAAATGGAAAAAGGAGCCATAAGTAGAGATCGTAGTAGATCATAGTAGAACTCCCCAACCCCCTCTGGAAATTGACACTGAATCTTTATCAATCATCATGTAATTTCTATCAATAGTAGATTTTCAGAAATGCATGCTTTAAGGAAAACTTTTCAGTAAAAATAACAGTATGTTAAAATTTTTGTCACCATTTAATAATTTAAGACTTTTAACGAGAGTCAAATAAAATATCATTAAACAAAGGCAAATAAAATAGATATATCACTCTCTTTCCAACATAATAATTTGACCGCATCTTTGCGGTTTTGTTTTTCACCAAACACTAACATATACGTACCAAAATCTTCAAAATACTTTTTAATAAGGAAGCTCATTCTTTTTTCATTATTTTAGAAACAAAAGCATCATTCTAACGTTAATTAATTTCTTTATGCATGCATTTCTGTTGCCCCTTCCCCCCGCCGCATCACCGTTTTCCGTCCCTGTTGAAGAGAACTTTGAGAAAATGTTTCGGGAATTGGAGAGGGTAAAGATATGTTTCATAAAAAAGCAATATAAGCTGCTGAAGGAAATTGGATTTCAAAAGCTTTCAGAAGTATCAATATATTAAAATTCTCGATTTTTCAAAGATAAACATTTATTCTTGACAACGTTTAGGCTGTTTGTCCGCGGGTCGAAAAAAAATATTTCTTTCGACCCGCCCGCCCTATTCCGAATGTGCACGATAACTAGTTGAATGACCGGAAGAAAGACACCATATTTAAACCGGTGACGAACCAAATGGACTTGGTCCCCTCAAAGACCGTACCCCTTTTCACCGGCCGATCACCTCCATACATATTGTTACAAAACGCATCCTCTACCATATCGTGGGTTTATACTCAGGATACAAGAACGAGTTCAAGTTTCTGGATAACTTACGTTTATCCACAAGCACAAAGTCAACAGGAACAATATACAATCAAACATCACTTAAATGCTCCACTCATTTCACAGGATAAGTGATTTTATTCTCAAAACGTTGATGAAAGTAATTTCACAAAACAGTTAGCTACTGTTCTCAAAACATTGACAAAAATAACAGTCCACTGTAGTTCGTACATTGTCAACACTTCAACTGGACTCCAACGGAGTGATGAGTTTTTATAGACCTTTTTATAGTCTCTTCATAGAAACTTCTGGAAATCTCTCTGTAGAAATTTCCAGAATTATCTAATATCTCGAGAATAATCGTTATTTGGTGATGTTTCTCAAAGTTTCGGAACGTCGCCAAATGTCGCCATATTGGCGATAAATCGCCAAATCTGGCAACCCTTCTTCTAGTTCGAAATTCTGGAGTAAATTCCAACTCCACGAGGCACTCGTGGGGGTTTATGCAGACTATCAAGGGGAGCGACTAGACTAACTGTAAATCATCCAGCAAAGTCACGGCCAAGGGAGCAGGATCAGCAGAAACATTCACTGGAGGAGGTCCGAAGATTGTCCCGCCAAGCCAGACCCCAGTCGCCGCCAGATGTAGGCTCAGGTCATGAATAGACGCAGTCCATGCAATCACAGTCACCTGGAGGAGTCCGAGGCCTAACTGCCGGGAGGGGAGCACAGCAGCCGGTTTCTCGGATTTATTTACCCCCCAGGTTGGAGGACCAGAGCTACAGAGCTAAGATCCGTTCATCACTCAAAGAGTGGGCCTCCCCGGGGGAGGGACTGGAAATCATAGAGTGATGTCAGGGAAAGAATGTTCGTACAGCTATCTTCTGGAGAAAACACTCCGATGACATCGTTTGGTCTGCGATAGAGACTGGAGACAAGACGGGGGACGCCAGTGAAAGAATATTACACCTTCGCAATAATATATTATTATAACGTTTCTTTTGGAATCGTGGGTGTACTCCGAGGATACAAGAATGAGTCTAGATGCTTAGATAACTAACACTTTTATTTAAATTCAGCATTAAGCGTAAACAGGAACAATATACAGTGAACAGCTCAATTATAAGGAAACCATTAAGCAACTGTCAGATACAATAAAACAGCAATTAAATGCTCAGCTAATTCATGAAATAGGCGACCCTATTCTCCAAACACTGACGCATCTCACAATTCAATTTAGCTTACATCACGTCAACAATTCTCCAACTGAACGATAACTCCGTTTATGTACTCTGCGTAGAAATTTTTAGAAAGGGCTCGTACTTTCAAGAATATTCAATATTGAGAAAGTTCTAGAATATTCGAAAACACGCCAAAATTCACCAAATTGGCGAAAAACTACCAAATCTGGTAACCCTATCTAGAAAGTCAAAGTATGGCAATCGTTTCACGTAATAGAAATGGCTGCCTGTAAAGGTTGTTTTACACTATAGACAGGCAAAGCACAGTGAAAGAATTTTACATGTTCGTAACAATATATAGTACGTAACAATATATAGACGTATATGTATATAGTACGTCCTTTACGTCTATGATCACTTTTCGGAAGGACTTTCGGACCTACAGATGTGTCGTATTTATACTCTGTGTAGACACAGAGATAGTTTTGGGTGGCCTCGAGGATCGGACTCGGGTTATCTTCGTACAAGCCTGCTGGGTTATCTCGATTTGAAACGAAATGTTTCTTGAACAAATGTTTGATTCTATGGACATAGCCAACAGACAAAACAAAAGTTTTATGCTACAGACATAAAAGTTTTAGCCAACAGAATTTTCAGACCTCAATGCAGCAAATACGCCGGAACCCCTACCCTCATATCCTTTTGCACCTCTCTGTCAGCGGTACTGGAGGAAACAGAATAGAAAATGAAAGCAAATTTTAGTAGTCAAGAGGTGCAGATTAATTTGTTATTCAAAACACCTGCAAAGGATGGTATTGTTACAAACTTGTAAAATACTCCTGAGTGACTTTTCCGTTTCTCACTTTCGCCTCTTTTGAAGACCAGACGGAGGAAACGTTCGTGCAGACATCAATTCCCATGACGTGAATCTGGGGCTGCCACATGCCGAATTTCGAAGAGGGGTTGCCATATTTGGCGATTTATTGCCCTATTTGGCGACTTGTTGAAGGTTCGAGAAACACCTGGAAACAACCAGTATTCAGCGAGATGTGAGATATTTCTAGAAGTTTCTATAGAGAGTCTGTAAAAGGAGTCATTACTCAGTTGGAGAGCAGTTAATGAGATACGAGCTACATTGAACTGTGACTTACGTCAATGTTTTAGAATAGTAGCTGCTGTTTTGTGAAATGACGTTCGTCAACGTTTTAAGAATGGTATCCGTTATTTTGTGAAATTAATGGAGCATCCAAGTGCTGTTTTTCTGTACGTTGTTCCTATTCACACTGTGCTTGTGAACAAACGTGTTAGTTATCCAGAAATTTGGACTCATTCTTGTATCTTGAGTGCACACCCACGATTCCAGGGAAAATACCTCGTGACAGTATGAAATCGAATGTTAGTTGCCCAGCTGTTTGTTCTCGCGTTATAGCTGAAAAAATGTTAGAAAAAAAAATCCGTGATTATAAATTTTTTACAACAAATATTTTATATTTTTCTCATTATTTATAGGTCTACGTGTGTAAAGTTTCGAGTGTGGACCTTCAGCAGTTTGGTCACACCTTAGGCAGTCAATTAGTCTTTCTCAGCTGTATGATATACTAGATATATATAAAGCAAGAAAAAGTTCAGAAAGAACACGAATTCTTTCAAAGCACCTTGTTAAATATAATAAAGCACTGAGTAATTAATAAAAGCATTTTTAATATATATATATATATATATATATATATATATATTATTTTATTTTACACCTTACGGATCTGTCAACGACTTCCGCCGTTAAAAATGGCTCCCCTGCCTTTTCTACCTTAATGGTATTTTTATGTTAAAGTGTTTTTATGTCCTTTACGTTTTTTTTATATCGAGGCATAAAATCTAATGGTCGATTCTGTACTTTTATGCAAACGTCCGTAACGGCCGTACTGAATAGCATTTTCTTTTTCTACCAACTCATAACGCTGAAGAGTTTCTTTTTTTTTTTTTTCCTCGCTCTCTTTTTAAAGTTCAGATGTTTTGGTGTACAGCTTATTGTGCCGTTTTTATCGACGAGTGATTGGAGATCGGGGCTTCCCCGAACTTTAGGGTCCTCTTAGACAGACATTTTAACTGAATTATTGGATGTTTTTGAAAAGACTAGGCTAATAAGATAATTTAGAGAATGTACGCGCGTTATGAGGGGTGACTTATCGGGTGAAGTGCTTGAGAGAGGAATGCGGGTGAACGCGAGATAAGATAAAAATTACCACGTTTCGCACCATTCCAGCAGTCGTAGCTCAGCAACCAGAAGAGTCATACATGTGTCCGACCACTCAGACGATTCATTTCTGACTGATCTACAAAATAAAAATGTAAAAATAGTGATAAGGTGAATGTTAAAAATTTGGAAACAAGAAGAAAAACGTGGACTTAATATCAAAATGTCGAAACATTTACATATAAAGTATTCAAAATTTTACAAGATTCGGGTGCGGTAAGAAAAACAAAACAACAACAACGAAAAAAAAAAAAAAACAGTCAACGGTGTCGAGCGAATGTGTAGAAGTGTGTGACCATTGGTCGAACAAAGCTAGAGCACCCAAAGTGAGAAATTCGCTAGTGGTGGCAACAGCCATATAATGGAAACCCAAACCATACACATACATCAGCACAGACCAATAAAGTAGCCGCCTCCTTCTGCGCATACGAAGGCAATGGAAATGGGGATGAAAGTAGCGTCAATATGAAATTCAAAATAAAACCGAAAGAAATAAAAGTTAAAACCGTTTAATTTCGGGAATAGAATGAGAGAATTGTGATAAATTAGAAAGTGGAAGACGTTGACAAACACTCGTAAAGGAAGAAATGTAGGAAAATATTGAAAATAGTGAAAAATTGTAAGCATCAGAATGTCGTTCATAATAAAAGTGAGAATCCAAAATTACACTTCCAAGCAAAGTATCTTCTAAATTACGCGATAGATTTTAATGAAACTTTTTCAATAATTGACACTTTCTAATGAAAATGCTTTTGATTTCTGTTTTATCCTCCTATACCTTCCCGCGGAACAAATGTAGTAAAAATATATTATTGTTTGACCGTAATGACCGCTTATAAATCGGAAACTGTTTTACGGATTTACATACTTTTGATTAGTTATTTCAGCTTATTAAGAACAATCTTACGGCTGAAATATTTCATGCATTTTATACTACATTTATTTGATTCCAGTTATCCAACGTAACGTCGGGCATTTTGCTAGTCGATTAATAAATATCAAAAGTCTTGAATTTCAGAGAGATTTGCTTAGGTTTAATGGAAATGTGCTACATGTTTCAAACATTTTTATTTCGAATTATGGAAATTCATTAAAATAAGTTGTTTATGGGTTGATTAGCTATTAAATTAGCTTACGTTTTCCTTAGCATGCCAACTTTTTTTTACATCCGGCGAATATATAGATGTTGTTAACTGGGCATGGGCAACTTCGCAAAATATTATCAAGTGACACAGAATCTGAACTTTTTGACTTCTTTATTTTCTAATTTATCACATCAAATTATTTTAATCTACAAAATTTGGTGAAAAAAGGGATAAGATTTTTTTTTTCAAAATGCACATACACACGGTGAGCTTGACGCAGTCGTAATACTACATACAGCCTAATTTTTGAACTTCTAATATTAAATTACTAGAAAATACTAAATTTGGCGTTAACCCTGACGTCGTTCTCAGAGATTTATAAAATTCAACGTTTGTACTAAATTTACGTCCAATCTGTTGAGCAGTTTCGTAATTTTTTCGCTATACCTTTTTGTATGGCTCAAACAAACTTTCTTTAAAGATTCGCGAGCTTTTTTCATACTTTTTGGAGCACTTTATGCCAAATTTGTACAAAAATTATATAATCGTACCAAATTCCTTGTCAATCGGCTCAGTATTGTAATTTAGAGTAAATTGCTTTTACGACATACGTAAGTTTTCACAAAAAAATGTGACATTATTGCTTTCATTTAATATTTTGTACTTTTGCCAAATTCTGCTTTTCTGGGCTGAGTATTTTTAGAGTGAAAACGATGATAAACGTGTTTTCTTATACTCGGTAGCCCCGAAAACGTCCAATTTTTCAATATGGTCGGAGTGTGTTTTCCACCCGCAAAAAAAAAAAAAAAAAAAAAAATCTGATGTGGGCAACACATGACTTTCCTTATATAATGCAATGAATTTACTACTTTTACAGCTAAAAAAAGTTATTCTTATAGTAGATACTTATATTCTTTCATTAAATTTAATATTCTTCAATTAGTCGTCATTTTCATTGATTTAACGTCATTTTTCTCAATTTGGCGAGATTTTTGTTAATTTGGCAACAATTAAAAATGTCGCCAAGTTGGCAACATTCCGCCAAATTCGTCGCCAAAATCTCGCCAAGCATTATGAACGGAGAAATAAGTTATTCTTGCATCAGATAAATGACTATTGGCGTTCAAATATAAAAGTATTACTCAAAGTATCTTTTTTCATGAATGGAACTAGCTAGATCCATGAGAATGATGACACCAAATTTATTGCATGGTATTACATATGAAAAGTGAACATGTTTCTCAATACGAAATATTTTTATTTTTTGTTTTATATAAATTTTCGATAATTTTTTTGAAAAATGTGCAATATCTCGAGAACGGTTCATGTTAGCGGTCTAAAATTTATGCCAATCGTTTTCAAATAAAAAATTACATAAGAAATGTCTATTTGCGTAACTTTATTAGCGGTTTTGATTTTTTGACGATTTTTCAAAATTTCATTTGAAAATTTAGGGTAGTTCTGAACATTCGATTGCGTATAAAAACAATAGGCTTCCAGTGTTTATGGATTGTGATTTTTGTACCAAATTTCGTTCGAATCGGTCCATTCGTTCGTCAGTTATCGTCTCCACAGATTCACTAACACACACACACATACATACTTTCACACACACACACACAGACATCACTTCAAAAGTGGCTGATTCGTGATCAGGGATGCTTGAAACGTGCTCTCCTGTCGAAAACTCGAATTCGAATTTTCGACCCCGTCACAATACTTTCCTTATACATTATGGATATAAGGAAAGTAAAAAAATACGGTTATGAGAGAACAAACAAGTTCAATGATTTGGATTACGTCACCTGCATTCAAAGTGGCAATAAATGCTAACAGTACACTCGTGAAAAACATCCCTTCCGGATTAAATTTTCGAGCTTTTTAAAAGTCCCCTAAAGTTGCCAATTTGGCGATATTTTCCAAATGTGCGAGCAGAGTTTTTCCTTCCGGATTTCACAGTGATGACGTTTCAAACTTGTAAAAATATATTTTTCTCCTAAAAACGTTAAGAAGAGGGAAAAGTATATATTCTGTAATTGATAAAACACTTTACTTTAACGAGGAAAGTAAAGAACTAATGACGTATATGTGAAATCGTCATTTTACACATATTTTTACTTTCCTTATATACAATAACGTATAAGGAAAGTATTGTGATGGGGTCAAAATTCGAATTCGAGTTTTCGACGGGAAAGCACGTTTCAAGCATCCCTGATCACGAATCGAACATTTTTAAAGTGCTGTCTGTGTGTGTGTGTGTGTGTGTGAAAGTATGTGCGGGCGTGTGTGTGTGTGTGTCAGTGAGTCTGTGGAGACGATAACTGACGAACGAATGGATCGATTTAAACAAAATTTGGTACAAAAATTACAATCAGTGAATACTGGAAGCCTATTGTTTTTATACGTAATCGAATGTTCAGAACACCCCTAAATTTTCGAGTGAAATTTTGAAAAATCGTTAAAAAATGAAAATCTCTAATAAAGTTGCGCAAATAGACATTTATTGTGTAATGTTTCATTAGAAAACGATTGACATAAATTTTAGAACGCTAGCATGAACCGTTCTGGAGATATTGCACATTTTTCAAAAAATTATCAAAAAATCATATAAGATACAAAAAAAATGTATTTCCTATTGAGAAACATGTTCACTTTTCATATGTAATACCATGCGATAAATTGGGTGACAGGTGACATCATTCTCTTGGATCTAGCTCGTTCCATTCATAAAAAAAGATACTTTGTGTAATACTTTTGTATTTGAACGCCAATAGTCATTTATCTGTTGTAAGAATAACTTATTTCTGGTGAGATTTTGGTGACGAATTTGGTGAGATTTCGCCAACTTGGCGGCTTTTTTAAATGTCGAAAATCTCGTCAAATGGATAAAAATTACGCTAAATCAATGAAAATGACGACTAATTGACGAAAATTCAATATCTTGGAAAGAATATAAATATCTACTATAAAAATATTCTATTTTTTTTACTGTAAAAGTAGTAAATTCATTGCATTATATAAGGAAAGTCATATGTTGCCCACATTAGATTTTTTTATTTAAAACTGTTGTGCAAATTTAGAGATATGTAGGATTCACCCCATCAGTGTACAATAGATCCTAAAATGTTATGGGAAATGTATATTTAGAAAATGTATTTTAGAAAATG